>OZ014459.1:11979466-12672188 GCA_963966035.1 Acleris laterana | reverse complement strand
CGGTCAGTACACACCACACACACACATGCACATGCATAAAGCCACGCGCACACACACACACACACACATACACATACACATACACATACACACTAGAGTTAACCAAAATAGAATAGAACACACCTATAAGGTCTCTGCCCACTACATCGTATCATACCATGACCGTACTATGCCTGTAATAGGAACGTGTCACACCCCACTAGACCGTTCCACCAGTACGGTCATGGTATGATATGGTGTAGTGGGCAGAGACCTTTATATGTATATTGTACCCTTATAAACTAAATGATGAAACAAAGGCCGAAAAGACAAATCAAGGAAGGTTGACGTCCTAAGCGGTTGACGTCCTCAACAGTAGACATCCCAATTAGCGACTCCCTTCTAATGGTTATAAAAACGAAGCGAAAACCTGAACAAAACTACCAAAACCACCTATATTAAAAGGAAAATACAAATACTAATCATAAAATTTCATTACAGGATGATGCAGATTTTAAAATCAAGGGATGCACCAGTGGAATCCGAAGTGGACCAAGGATACAGCAGCGCGAAGAACTCTCCGAACCAAACCCCTAGCACGTCACCGTTGCAAGTATCTCCAGCATCATCGACTTGCTCAACTTCAACTAGAAGCTACATCAACGTTGACACATCGTATAGACACCAACCAGTTCAAGCAAGTATGTACTCCGTTTTAGATTTAAACACGCAGAATATTAACAATATACAAGATTATTACTTGCCCGCAGCGGTGGACATGACACTAAGAGTTGATAATCCTAATGAATACAGGTATTTTAAGTCACGGAGGCTTATCGAGGCTAGTTTAGAGGGCCAGCCGGGGACGTCTAAGGCTGTGAAGCGAGGTATAGACAGTAACGTAGAGTTGGACAGGAAGAGGTATCGACTGACACAGATGTCCCAGGTCGTTCAATGATTATATTCTAGTCTGTCCATGTTTGTGAATGTACTACGTAATCTTTTTGAATGATAATGGTGTTGGTCTCTATAGACTTTTTGTGACAGCTCAAGTTTGAATACGCTCCTTTTTTTTTAATTAACATTGTTGACCCTCATAGCATCCTTGGTATTTTTAAAGTATAGTCTGGCAAGTGTGGAGAAAGTCTTGAAAATAATAATTGGCAAAACCATTGTGTCGTCCCTTTTTTCCTAGTTTGATTTAAACGGGATGACACGTGTTGCCACTTTTAAATTTCAAGACATTTTTGCCAGACTATAGCAATAGTTTTTTTTTTAACTCTATTACCTTTACTATAGAGGTGTCCCTCAGAATATCTAATATATAGGTTGTCCGAATTATCATTTGCCTTAACTGGTTTTTTGAGTCTGACAACTTTTTAAGTTTCCGAAAGACCTGCAGTTAGGTTAAGGTTGTATTAAGTAAAATTAGCCTGAAATCAACAAAAATTCACATGCCCTATCCTTTTCATACGTCATTCTTGCCAAAACCAAAAAAAGATGTAGAAATTCGAACTGCCACACTTTGTACCATAGACACCACACATCAAAATAAATTATGAAAAACTGACAATACTTCACAAACATGGATCCTTCTATGATTGCACGTGCTTATTGCATTCTATATGCGTTTTATTGTAAAAGCATATGCAATCTGTTAGTCTAATATTTTTTACGCTACTATTTGTAATCTAGCACCAATACTTATGCTTTAAGCTACTTTGAAGTGGCGGTTATGGAATGGTGGGATACTTTTGTCATACTGAAATGAATTTATTCTGTCTTATCCAGGGCCGGTATTCTAGGCGGTAAATCGTATCGTATTTGAACTGCTATCTCTCTATCTGTATGTGTGTGTGTGGTGTATCTCTTCTTAACTCGGCCGCCATTACTGTCAAGTAAAGTCGAGTCCAAAATTAGGCGAACTAACTTGACAGTTCATTGTACACTAATGTTGCCACAGTTTGGCCAGTGCTGTTAATATTGATAGCTAATCGAACACATAACGGATTTGGAATTATCATCGACGATATGTAACGTTTGTCTCTATCGCACTTTCATATTTGCCAGAAAGAAAGGGATGCATGCTATATGTATGGTACATGAAATGTGCCGTACTAGCCCGACACAATCCACCTAAAAGGATCACAATGGCATGTTGTAATATCATATATATTCCTAATTTGAGGAGTAAGTATCGTAAATATCCGCTTTAAACCGTACATCCTTCAGATCATAGTATATACATATCATAAAAATTGCTGTAGTTCGTCCCTATTTGGCAAGTGTGTATGAGTGTAAAAGTTTCAACGACCATTTTGATTTCGACGTTTTGATAAAATATAAATAGGATTAGATTTATAGAAGGCACAAGGTTATATCGACATATTTGTGTCGACATAGACCTATCACTATTTATTTTTTCCTATGTCTGGCAATATTTTCGGCTGTCAAGTTAGTTCGCCTAATTCTGGACTCGACTTTAAATAAGTGCTATCAAAATGTTGACAATACGATAACAGCTCAAAAATGTTTTTTTTTTACCGAATAGAGGCCCGGGTATGTTATGAATTTATGATTATGCCCATACTATTTAAGGTTGTGGCAAAATAGTCCCTTTTTACTCTTACTGCAAACTCTTAATAGCACAGGTTCTTTTAAGAACTGATAAAGGTTGATTTTCGATTTTCCGAAGTCTTCTTATGACAAAAGAGAGGTATGACAACGAACGAGGCATTTGCTGATGAAGTTGGTTTACGAGTCTAAAGGTACTTTGGCAACTTGAAAAGTTTTTTTTATTAGCAGGGTTCTGTCGAACGATCGAACTTATAAAAAATCAAATCAAATCAAATCAAATTTATTCACTTGAGAAGCGGTTACAATGGTTTTTTAACATAAAAAAGTACAGCGCTCTCGCTGGCGACACCAGCATGCAAATATGTAGGTATAAGTATAGAAAATAAAAAAAACTTCAAAATTACTTCTACTAAAAATCTTAAAAATCATTAATACAATTCTAGTTTTCATGCGTAATAGTGCACATTATTTGTTATTAATATGTTTTAAGGATAAGAATTCTTTAACACAATAAAATCTCTTTTCCAGCAACCATTTACATAGCGCACTCACTAATCTAATATAGGGCAATGTTTTAATTTCTTCAGGAATATTATTGTATATCTTAATAGCCATGCAACAACAATTTCTTTGCCGTAATTTTGACATAGTTTTCTGCTGTACTAGTTTTTGAGGATACCTTGTGTTGAATTTACAAACATTTTTAAGCTGAGTAAACAAATTGAAGTTTGATTTCACAAATTTGCACATTTCCAATATATATAGTGATGGAAGAGTGAGTACCTTTAATTCGTCAAATAATTGTTTGCATGATGTAAGCGGTGGCTTGTTACATATAGCCCTTATGCATTTTTTTTGGCTGATGAATAATCTTTCAATGTCGTAAGAGTTACCCCACAGCAAGAGTCCGTACCTAAGCACTGATGCCACATAGCCGTGGTACGCTATCAGCGCTGTTTCTTTATTGACAACTGCTGCAAGCCTCCGAATTGGATACACAAAACTATTTATCATTTTACATTTCTTATTAATTTGAGGTCTCCATGAAAGATTATTATCTAATATTATACCTAGAAATTTATGCTCATCAGATTCAGATATAATTGTATTATCATATTCTACGTTAATGTCAAGACCTCCTTTTCGATTAAAAAATTGAATATATTTTGTTTTATCAAGATTTACTTTTAAATTATTAGATTCTAACCATATTATTACATTTTTTATTAAGTTATTAATATCATCGTTGTATGTACTTATATTTTTACATGGAATTACTATGGAAATATCGTCAGCAAATAGAACACACTTATATTTACTTATATTGGGTAGGTCATTGATATATAATAAGAATAGCAAAGGGCCCAAGACGCTACCCTGTGGTACACCTACATCGTTTCGTGCGTAGTTAGACCTATTATAGCCCGATAGCAATTTATCGTCAATGTTGTCTACTTCCACACACTGAGTTCTGTTACTTAAGTAGCTTTTCAACCAATCCAGGGTAACGCCTCTTAAACCATACATTTCACATTTAAGCAAAAGACGTTCATGTGATACAAAATCAAAAGCTTTACTCATATCGAAAAATATGGCTGAGACAGGATTATTATTATCTACATGTTCAACTATACTACTGACCAACGTAAAAGCGGCTAATGAGGTGGATTTACCTTTCTGAAATCCGTTTTGCTCATTTTTTATTACATTATGCTTATTACAAAAAGATGTGATCCTATTATGCATCGCTTTCTCAAAGATTTTAGACAAAACAGGTACCATGGTAATTGGACGATAAGTGTTTAATTCCTCCTTATTGCCTTTTTTATGCAATGGTTTTATGACAGAAATTTTTAACTTTTCTGGAAAAATACCTTGTGTGAATGATAAATTCACCAAGAAACTAATCACACACGCGATTTGAGGGGCACATAACTTTATAATCGAAGTTGGTATCTCGTCATATCCCACTGCAGTGGTATTTTTTAACGATTTAATGATTTTAATAATTTCGTATTGGTCACTTGGATATAAAAACATTTATAAGGCTGCCTTATTGAGAATGATCGCGCTAAAATGTGTTTTGTACGCTCTGACGGAACTACTTAAACCCGCCGGTTTATATAAGCTGCGTGCGTTCACTCGTTGACAGTGATAGTGGCCGAGTTAATAACAATACGATGCCATGTCAAAGGCAATATGGTATGACCGACTGAAATAGAGCCCTGGGTAGATAGAACCTTTTCTTTTGCCCGAGTAAATAAGAGCTATCACAGGTTTGACAATATGATAACATGTTAGAATCGATGTGGTTTTATCGAGCCGAACCGTGCCCGAGTAACTCAGTAACTTCTTTTTATAAATACTGTTAATATTTATTGAAGAACAGATCAAGTTGTCAAATTATTTACAGGCGATACCCATTGTAGGTAGGATCGAAACAAAATGTGATATAGGGTAAAGCATAGTTATTGGCCATAAGTTATTAAATAAAAAACTTTCGAGCATTATTATGTAAGGCTTTATTATATGGTCATGTAATCGTACAGTTACCCCTTATTCTTATACTAGCTTTAAAATATGTTTGCACAACTATATAGGTTGGTCAAATCCAATCGGGGAATACTGCCCTAGGCACCCTAGCGATTATTGGCATCGTGAACCTTATTTCAACGTATTAGGAGCGTGTATTCTACAATCAGTAGATGGCAGTTACTGGTATTTTGAATGCCAATAATTGAATGTTTCATGGCGCGTTTATATTAATATTCAACTGCTGCCCGTTTTCGGTCTCTGACTATAGTCTATACATTTAGGTATTTAAAAAAATGTAAACAAAACTACCACGAGGTATAGTTCGTCAGCCAATAGAAGCAGAACACTCATACGTCAAAGTGCAATAAAACAGTTTTGATTGGCTGGTTAACAATGTCACGGTGGTTTGGATTGTTTACATTTTTTTAAATACCTTTAAGTATAGACTATAGCCGGAACTGTTTTTTTTTAAATATTAAACAACAAATCTGGTGAAATCCGGTTTAAACTGGCCACGAATCTAACATCAACGCGCCATTATCCCATATAGCTTTTAACTTTATATGATCACTTGATTAGCCAATTAAAAACGTTTTATACTAATACGGCGGAGTGATTGGCCAATCAGGAGCGTGTATTAGTCGAAAATGTTACTTTGTAAGCACGTCACTGACGAATTCCAAAGTAGACTTAATTTATGTTCAATGGACCTCGAACGTTAAGGTGATTTTAGGTTGACACGTGTGATATGATAACTGTTTTCAGTTGACTTTTTTTGCAGCCTCTATCTGCTTATTCCCTTTCCCAACATAGTGGGTTTTTGATTCAATTTTCACCATCAATTACATATTTTTTCACTAATATTATAAATGCGAAAGTTTCGGTTGGGTGTTTGTTACTCAATCACGCCGGAACGGCTAAACGGATCTGGATGAAATTTGACAGAGAGATCGATTATTGTCTCGAATAGTACATTATGCTAGTTTATGTCCTGGAAAATTGTACAGTTCCCGAGCTAATAACGATAAATGACTTATATGCGGATAAAGTCACGCGCAAAAGCTGGCATTATTATTTCTGATTTATGTACGGGTGTTGCAGAAAACTCACATAATCAGAAGCGAAGCGAGGGCGTTGTAAAATATAATTTAAATAGAACTTTCACCTTAGTGAATATACTCTTATGAATACAGAACCCTATTATGAAAGGAGAAAACAATAAGGACAAAGTCATAGCAGTCAGACTACCTTCTCGCTGCCTGGAGCTTGAAAAGATTTTTAAAGGACATAGAACAATCACCTTAGCGTTTATTTTAGTTAATTTTTATCTAGTTTAATACATCCTAAACACTGAGCCTCGTAGGTCATAGTGTACTCAAGACTTGCACTTAATATCGCATACGATCTTAAGATCCTTAAGGATTCGCTAAGCTTATCGATGCTGACGCTCTGTCCCTTTCTGAAACTAACTAACGGTATATGGTAGAGCGAGATGAATTGCTCTTGGTGTTCGCCACGACGCTGGTGACCTAGTTGGTAGTGAATGCCTACGAAGTGTACGGTCCCGAGCTCCTTTCCTGGTTTAGGCAAATAATTCTTTGATGGATTTTTAAGTACCTGGTTGTTTTTTCTATATAAGTATGTTTATCTTTGTCTAGTACCCATAGTACAGTAGAACACAACCGATATGGCGTGTCGTGAATCTTCGTTCGCGCAAACACGAACAACGATTCCGATGATTTCCGAAAGCACGATTAAAAACCACGTTCAGACTTGTACGTAATAGTTATAAGGTGCAAATTAAATTGCATCTATTTTTTCCATCTCACTCACGCACGTTTGACGGCTGACTGAATGACACGCGCGCGTCAACATGGCGTCACTAATAACCAATAATAGCACAGAATACAACCGCGCAACGCGTGGATCACGCTGATTGGTTCCCGCGCTTCGAAAAAATGTCATCTGCGCAGGTACATCGGTAATCCATATCGGTTGTTTGACTTCAAAGCCTAGAGCTCAGTTTGTGACTCGGATAATTTATGTAAGGTTATCTCCTGATGTTGCCGAAGGGCTGGCCTAGTTGGTAGTGACTACGACACTAGCGGTCCTGGGCTCAAATCCCGGTAAGGGCAGATATTTGTGTGATGAACGCGAATATTTGTCCCGTAGCCCTGAAACCTGACTTACTGACTTATATGTCAACCTACAGCCGAAACTACTGTACCTAGAAACTTGAAATTTGGTTCAGGCGTTCCTTCATGACCCAAGTGACCCCCAATGGGAAGAAATAGGGGACAAATTCTACGCGTACGAAGTCTCGGGCGTCCTCAAGTTTGTATATATATATAGGTATTTATATCGTTGTCTAGTACCCACAGTACAAGCCTAGAGCTTAGTTTGGGACTAGGTCGATTGGTGTGACATTGTCCCCTGATTTTTATTTATTAATTATTTATTCTCTCTCTCTAGTGATTGATATTTTTATGCAACAGAAAGGGACAGCTATGTGAAAATGCGATTTAGCGTCGGTAAGTGTGCTGACTAATACGGGCTGTTAGAACTATTTATTTATTTAAGTTATGATGAAAGAGGTTGTGAATAGAATGTTTTTGTTTTAATTTATTTATTTTTTTAATTGTGCCACCCGCGGCGTCGGTTAGACATTTTGTAGCTCAATTTTTTTTACTCGAAGTTGTTTTTTTAACGAATTATTTTTTTGTTGCGCTTGTCTCGGGAATCGGGCTCGATTTAAAAATGAAATGTGGATTGAAAACAGCACGCTGATGGAATTGATCTGATTATGTTCAGGGCTCCCGAGGACTTGATACTTGATTGTTAAAATTTCACGCGGGTTTTTTTTATATGTTGTTTTCTTACTTTTCAAAACACCAGTTTTAGTTGTTAATTTATGTTATGATTAATCTGGGATGTGAGAACATTTAATGTATGTTTTTATTGTATTTGATGATTTACTATTTTCATTGTTTTACTTGACTTTCGATCGCCTCGATCCATATAATTATTAGATAGATACCCCCCCCCCGCCTTGTTTAAGAGACAATCCATTTTCATGAAACCTAACAAAAAAAAACACATCCAAATCGGTTCACCCGTTTAGGGTACAGTGCCACACGCACACACACACACACACACACACACACACACACACACACACACACACACACACACACACACACACACACACACACACACATCACACATCACAGTACGGTTAAAATAACATCATTTCATTAATGTTTTTGTATACGTGTGACTTGTGAGACAGGCGAACGTAAAGTTAAGTGTTTTATCCTAAACTATCTGTGTTGCTTGTCTAAAGGATTTAAATTTAAGGCCATAATACGTTTTTATGTCATTTGTTATTATGATACTGTGATTTGTTATGTAATTGTTGAGTGTTGTGACGCCGCACGCTGATTGGTCCGATTTTATCGCGTCACATATTGTAACCAATCAGAGCTCTGCTTTAAACTTAATCGCGTAATGTAAAGTGAAAATACTTACAAGTAAAGCAATACTATGATACCTAAGTTATAAAATGGGAATCATTTTATTTCAGTATCCTGTTAATCATGATTATTGTACACTTTAAATAGTTTTCGGTTGTCTATCGCTATCTCACTCACTCTTATATCCGATAATATATTTGTTAGTCGGGCTTAATCAATTTGACAACTATTAAGATATACACACTATTTTTACACTGTTCAAAAGCGCAGGTGCTGAAAATATGTAAGTTGTATGTATTAAAAAAATGTATCGTGCTGAAATGTTAATCGATTTTTGAGACACTGCCAAAAATGAAATGTAAGAAATAATCATATGTATAATAAAAGTGCTTCCTAAAACCTATAAAAACTAATGTTAATAAATGGAAACTTTAGACTTTTACTAAGATTCTTTGTTCCAATGCAAAAGGGAATATTCATGACTTTTATCACAATTCCAATAAAAACATTCAAAACTCATTCATAACAAACAGGTGAGAAAAATCACGTTTTAACATACCTATATGGCCAACGTTTTACGTCACTGTGCATATCGGATCTCTCTGTCGAATCGCTGTCTAATTTGCAGTTTAAAATGCTTGTATCATCTGTATTTCTTGACCAATTTTAATTTCACTTTATGTGTAATTTTTTACGGTATTTTCATAATTTGTTGAGAAATGCAATTTAAAAAACCATGGGTATTCCCTATTGTTTTATTACCAATAAAAACGTGCTTGTTGAAAGATTGATATTTACTTATAAAATGATGTAAAAACGTAAAAGGACTTGTATGAAGACTGAGAAATATCTTGTGGCGTTGTACTGATATACTATATTTTGTACCATTAGATTGAGAACGAGGGCGAAACGATACTTGAAATAAATATTTACTTCCGTAAGAGTTGTTTGATTTTGTACTTTTCCCCACGGCACTACTTACCCTCTTCGAGATTAGTCTACAAATTCGGCGTTTAATCTAAGGATAAGACCTTATTCTGGTTTGGTCGAATCCGCCCTAAGCCGCACTACTGACCAATGACTTCTAATTCAAATTTAACGGAGTCCTTTGTCTGTGTGGTCTGTGTGGTTTCGCCCTTCGGGCAAGCTGAACAACTAACATATCCTAACCTCCCTCATATTTATGATACCTACTAGTTTTAGTAGTGTCGTGGGGTAGTCCCCAACTTGACGATAGTTTTGTGACAACCTACGAAAAACATTGATAGGCCTAACTGATGGTGAAAACCCCATTTATGGCTGCGGTTCCGCTGAATGGCGTCCCAAGACTCCGCTTGCCTGTTTCCACTGAAGCGGAGCGGAGACGATATATAGATTTCAACTAATATGATGGTCGATCCATACACGTCTCCTCTCCGCCTAAGTGGAGCCGCAGCCTAAATCCGTTGCGTGGTTTTGGAGTAGTTAGCGGATATACGTACAGACAGACAGACCGACGCGTTTTCTTTGTTTTACTTATTTAAGCACTATTACACAAAATATCACATAGCCTCCTAAGGCCCAGAGCTTTTTTGCTGAAGATGGAGTAGCGGCCCAAAGTCCTTTAAATAGGTTTACATGGTGCCGGCCCAGAACTTTCGTTTTCGTAAAATATGCCTTAGCGTGATCGTATAGAAGTTTGTTTTTTTTTGCATCATCAGAGGTATAAGTAGAAGGCTAGAAGACTGAAAAAATACCAAAATCTAAAGTCCTTTTTATAGGTCTCTGGGCGTCAATATCTAAAAATTTAATTTATCTAAAATGTATATTTACCATTTTAAAAAGCTTCTTAAAGTATCATTAAACTGTATTTTTATGCCATTGAAACATGTATTAAAAATTTTGTATGTAAAGAACCCGTTCCATTTTTATGGGTAAAATTTGTTTTAAATATAATACTTTACCATGTGAAATTGTTACATTTTACCAAAAAGAATAATTGTTATAGTATTTTTTGTCTAATTTATATTAATACTAAAGGTATTCAATAATTTCAACCAAATCAGGCATTTCTCTAATGGAAAATATGCTAACAATTTGGCATCAAAATTGATTACCTTGAAATTTACCGTAAAAATAGGGTAACGGCCCACAGGCCTTTTAAAATCAACATGTAGGTACAGTATCTGGATACCTCCAAATGCGTCGTCCAGCTCTATGTCAGATTCATTAAGTACCTACTTCTGACAAGATTAATTCCAGTTCTTCATCGTTTTTTACACCTGGTAGAAAAAATATCATGCACGCATTCAATTCCCAATTTAAATGAAAAATGAATTGGAAAAACGACATCGGTTCGGACTAAATTTATATGAGACCACACCAGAAATACCCTCAAACCCAGCAACCAAAAATCCAGTGAAAAGTTAAAAACAAGCCCCATAACCTCTAATATATTTTAACAGTTCACAAAGGTATTGCATACTGCGACAAGCTTAATCAAAGTGATAGTGTTTATTTGACATTATTTAAATTTGTACCCATAACAAAATGTATTTTTCAATTAGGTAAGTATTTACTTGTCCCCGCCTCGAATAATAGTTTATAAATAATTAGTCCTCATGTCATGCAATAACCACATTTAACAAGTCCTTGTTATTAGAAACAGAAATAATACCTACATTGATAAAAACCCGTAGACCTTTTAAAATCCCAGAGTATATAACGGCCCATATACCTACCTTTCAAAAGGTCTTCCGATTAACCGACGTCATATAATTTTTTTTATTGAGAGTTGCTGATAAATCTAAGTAGTCGTCTAAAGATGGACATTTTAGGCGTTATTTGCAATAAAAATTACCTAGGAATCAGTGAAGATTTCAAAGAAAAACATAGATTTACTTATCACGTCCTCGACGTCTGGCCATTTTTTTCGAGGTTACGCCTACTTCTTCTTCTATTTATTTATGGCCTCTGTGACTGATTGCCAGCACAATTCTGCCAATGTCAAGATCCGAGCTTTGCACGCGTTAGAAATTTAAATTAAAATAAGAAAATACAATATACAATAGAACGCTAAACCTGAAGAAAAGGACAAACACAAAGCAACCATCACCGATATATTGATTGTTAAGAAAAAAGAATAGCAAAAAGTTTAAGAAACGGACACAATTATGTTAGAGTTTAATATTATTTTTGTCAATAAATTTACAAATTATAGCAACAATTTTTTTACTGTCAATGTGACATAGGAGAGACGATATATTAGTAGGAAGGGGGATAGAAGCTTTAGATAGAAGGTAATACAAATCACATGTGCTGTTATAAATGGGACAATTGAAGAATATATGGTCCACTGTTCCTATTTCATTTCCACAGTCACAAAGGGGAGAGACTCTAATTTTAAATCTATGGAGCTGTTCCGGCGAGCAAACACGTCCAAGCCGAAGCCTTATTATAACACTAGTATGTCTTTTAGAAATTGATCGATTTTTGAAGAACCAAGGCCTAGATGGAATCATGGGTTGAATATAAGAGTAATAAGTTTTTTTAGAGGAAGACCATCGAGCAGACCATTTTTTAATTAGGGAATTCGCAGGAATATGGCTTAGATCTGGAGAGAAAATTTTAAAAGAGGAATCATCTCCATGAATTACTGCTACCTTAGCTGCCTGATCTGCAGCTTCATTACCAGAGATATTGCAGTGACTAGGGACCCACACAAAAGAAACCTCCAAGTTAGACGAGTGGCACAAGAAGATACATTGTTTTAATTGACAAACAATGAAGTGACGAGCACAATTTTTAAGAGGATGGAGGGAAATGGCTTGAAGAGCACTAAGGCAGTCCGTGAAAATGACTGATCTAGGGATCTTATTGGCGAAAATGTGTTCCACAGCTTTCCACAGGGCAAGACATTCACCTGAGAAGACTGATGACTCTGGGGGGAGTTTAAACATGGCTGAATACTTAATCATAGGACAAACTACAGCACACCCGACACAGCCTAAATCTGAGAGTTTAGAAGCATCTGTGAAAAAAATTAAGTGGGAAGGGAAATGAGTTTTAACATATTTATTGAAGATAGAATTAGCAGTAGAAGAGTTTTTTGAAATACCGCAGTTATAGAAGACATTAGGAGGGTGAACTATTGCCTCAAATGGAATGGAGAAAAGAGGTAAGGCGAGGCTTCTCTGGACAGGAGCTCTCAGCGTTAAGACTTTTTCAAAGCTGATAACCAGTCTAGGTTTGTTTTTTTTCCGCCAGTACGGTTTGGAAGAGCAATATTGTTGAAGCAGTTTGAGTTTCGGGGTTAGAGGATGGGATGAAGAGGAAAAAACGTTGAACAAATAACGGTCCGATAAAAATTGCCTTCTGAGGTCAAGTGGAGGGTCCACACATTCAACAAGAATAGCTCTATTAGGGGAACATAACATGGCACCAGTGACCACACGGAGTGCTTTCATCTGAACTGATTCCAATGCTTTAAGAGCACCTTTGCTGCATGGCTCAAAAATAAAAGTGCCAAAATCGAGGTGGCTTCGGACCAAAGCGTTATACAAGAGTTTTTGGGAATAGGGATGCGCTCCCCACCAAACCCCAGAAAGGGCACGCAGAAGATTGATGTTTTTCTCGCACTTTTTTACAACATAGGAGAGGTGAGAGATTCCCGTCATACGCCTATCGAAAACTACTCCAAGAAATTTGATCGAATCAGAAATAGGAATTTCGACATTATTAAACTTAATAGGACACTGGGGGGAAAGACGGCTTCTAGAAAAAATAATAGAAGAGCTCTTAGAAGGAGACAGAGAAAGACCATGATAATCCAACCAGAGCTGTAGGGAGTTTAAGGCGACATTAAGGTTTTCTGAGGCTACAAGAGGACTTTTATCGTTGCTGTAAATGACTACATCGTCCGCATATTGCAGCAATCTGCAAGACATATTAACAGATTTGTCTAGATCAAGTGTGTACAAGTTATATAGAAGTGGGCTAAGGACAGAGCCCTGAGGAAGGCCCTTCCAAATGGATCTTTCCCCATTTATACTACCCTGCCATCTAACTCTTATAGTTCTTGACGTGAGAAGGCAGGAGACAAAGTTAACTACCTTCAGGGGGATGCTCAGCTTAGACATTTTGTCCCTGAGCACCGAAAGCAGGACATTGTCGTACGCCGCCGACACATCAAGAAACGCGGCCGCTATAGATTCTCCTCGAGAGAATGCAAGACGAATATCCACTGATAGAATGCAGTGACTGTCTGAGACGCTCTTGCCCTTTCGAAACCCAAATTGCATACGAGAGAGGATATTTTCACTTTCAATGAACCAGTCCAAGCGATTTTTAAGTAAGTGCTCAGCAACTTTACACAAGGCAGACGAAAGCGCAATTGGACGATAAGATGAAGCCAGACTCGAATCCTTCCCGGGTTTGAGAATGGGAATTACAAACTGCTCCTTCCAAGATTCCGGAACGCAGCCCCCATCAAACATAAAATTCACAAGGTTCAGATAGTATAGGAGAGTTTCAGAATTCGTTTTTGCCAAGAATGAGTACACAATACCGTCTGGGCCTGGAGCGGAATCAGTAAGAGTCTCCAGCACACACCGAAGCTCAGATAATTGGAATGCAGAGCTCAAAAAGTTATCATTTAACGGAGGAAAAGAAGATTCAGATGTAGATAATTCTGACAAATCAGGAACATAAGGAGGGGCCAATTTATCTAAAAAAGAATCCATCCACGAGGGAGTAGAAGAAAATGAGGAAGTAGTAGGAGAAGCGTCACGAGAAGACCGAAAAATTTTCAATTTACGCCACACGATTGAGGGGGGCGTAGATGGCGATATGGATTCACAAAATAAACTCCATCCTTTCTTTTTTTTTATATGAAGAATTTTTTTTGCTCTTGCCTGAGCACGCTTATATATTATAAATTTTGGCATTGACATGTCAGAACAAAAGGATAATTCTGCCTCTTTCCGCTCATTCACTATGGACGTGCAGTCCGAGTCCCACCAAGGAAGGGAAGGACGACGATTAACACAAGCATTTTTTAAAGGGATTGATTCCTCTGCAGATGATAAAAGACAATTAGAGAAAAGAGAATAAAGTTCTAAGTAATTATCAGAAGAAACAGGAGGGAGAGCACTTACTTTGCTGTCGACAAGGGCAACGTACGAAGGCCAGTCAGCTTTCAGTAATCTAAACCTTTGTAAAGGGGGACACGGGGGAGGAACAGAAAAATCAGTAACATAAGAAATAAAAATCGGGAAATGATCGCTTCCATAGCTAGTGTGACAAATGTCCCAAGTACAAAGAGATGCTAGGGAAGGTGAACACAAGGATATATCCACCGCTGAAGGATTTTGTGAGGGGGAAACACGTCGCGTAGGCCTACCGTCATTCAGAATGCACAGATTTTGAGAGTCCAAAGAGTCCACGAGTCTACGACCAGCAGAATCAAGACAGTGGGAGCCCCAAAGAGGACTGTGACAGTTGAAATCCCCAAGGATAAGTAGGGGACCAGGAACAGAAGCAACATGCCTCCAAAAATCTGAAATAATACCAGGGTTGGGGTGTGGGATGTAAACAGACATGACAGATATATTCAAAACTCTACAGGCAACAACGTTAAAAGAAGGATGAGAGGGTAAATCGAACCGAGAAAAACTAAGACCATTTTTTATTAAGAGGGCACAACCATCATACCCATTAGGGTTATCTTGTCTAAGGCAAACAAAACCAGGAAATCTAAAATTATTACAAGGCTTTAACCACGTTTCAGCTAAAGCAATGATGGCCGCGTTACAATCATTATTAATTGAGAGGAGGTCAGCCTTGTTACGGCTGATACTCCTACTGTTCCATTGAACGATATTGAGAGCCATTATGAGACCGGCCAACAGGCTCAGATCCCTTAGGTAAAAGTGAATACAATAATCTCAAGAAATCGGCAGCGTTGGACGGTAAAGTAAAAGAGTTGTTAGCAAACATTTCAATGACTGAGGACACAATTGACAGAAGAGCAGAAACGAAATCAGAACGGGTATTGGGCAAGTCAGGGTTTTGGAAAACGCCATGATGATTGCCTTCGGGGGCCTTTGAGAATGCCACACCATTGCCAGGTAGAGATTGATTGAAGCCTTCTATTACGGCATTATGGGCTTGTTGGTCATACCCATGAGACGAGGCAGGAGCGCGTTGCTTTCTCTGACTAAATACGGTTTTTTTGTAGGAGTTTTGCTGACTAACAACTTCATTGAAAGGACGCTTAGAGGTTGGGTGTTTTTTTTCAGCATCCGCATAAGAAATTCCCTCACCAGACATAGTCAGCTTGATAGAATGCTGTCTCACAAATTCGGGGCAATTTTTGTCGGTAGCTTTGTGCCGCCCGGAGCAATGAAGGCAACTCACATTGTGATCAGGAACACGACATTCATTAGCATCGTGAGGTTGGGCGCATTTAGCACAGCGCGGCTGAGACCGGCACTGAGCTTTAACGTGTCCAAATCTACAGCATTTAAAACATTGGACTGTTGGAAAATTATATATAGACACCTCTAGTGAACAGTTAAAAAGGAAAACTCTCTGAGGAAGAGACTGACCATCGAAGGTCAATACCACAGTTTCCGAAGGGGCCCACTGAGGGACACCACCGCTAAGATCTCTGACTTTATAATTCAGGCGCCTGGCCTTTATAACCTTTCCGAACCCATGAGGAGTTACCATTAGATCTGGGAGCTCCTCATTAGAAAAGTCCTTAGGGACACCCCTAACTATCCCAGTTCGCGAGACATTAAAAGAGGGGATGAACGACCTGTATTTTGCAGTTTCGATAACTGGATTTATGAGGAAGTCATTAGCTTTAACCGCGCTAATGAATTCCACACCCATCCTGTTCCTACCAATTTTTTTTATACCGCCTTCCTTAATACCTGAAACCTTTTTGGCAAACAAGAATTGACCAAACTTTATATGGTTTATATGGACACCCGAGTCCGGCTCCGCAACTTCGCGAACAACGTGAACCACAAAAGGCCCGCTATCCGATAAAATGTAAGCATTTCGGTGGGGCGACGGCGAATTTGTTGGGCTCTGCGAGTGACGCTGCGACTGATTAGGCGCAGATTGAGCAAGAGGAATTATGTTTTGTGAGTCATGCTGAGGCACGGAGACTGACTCAGAACGTAACATTTTCGGCGGCTCTGTAGGCTCGGGGGAACTTGACTCATTGGCGATAGCCGAATGATCTCTTTTCCTAACAGGAACTGACTCTTCAATGTCCAAATAGCACGAAGGGGACGGAGGGTCCTCAATAATCTCCATTGAGTGTTCCGGAGAAGATAACCCCGACACCGGGTCAGTGATCCCGGGGTCAAAGTTACCACCAGACGCCATGATGCGACGCGGAACAGCCGGCAACAATCTCACATTAGAGATACTGCCGGCTCCTCCGGTAACAATCACTTACCCGTATATTATAATATACAAACCAACACCAACCAAACACCCACAACAAAACTACACACAAAAAACTACAGGTTTAACGCGTAAAAAATCCACAAGAACTTGAGAGCTCAAATCCGACAACGTGCGCCACTCAAATCCGAAGGTAGAATCGAGGTTACGCCTAAAGTGACAGATGCTTCACTGTGGGCTGTCATCCATTGACAACTTGACAGTTGACGTTTTCGTTTAGAAATCACTTAAAATAATTACGCGGTAAATTTAAAATTCTGTGACAGTTTTATATCGAAGTCCTTTTAAAAGGCCTTTGGGCGTCTATTAGTTGAAAGTGACTTGGAGCTTGGGCCGGTACCACTACTAAGACGAAGGCC
This sequence comes from Acleris laterana, assembly GCA_963966035.1. Classification (NCBI taxonomy): domain Eukaryota; kingdom Metazoa; phylum Arthropoda; class Insecta; order Lepidoptera; family Tortricidae; genus Acleris; species Acleris laterana. Next base: position 12,654,805 of record OZ014459.1, on the reverse strand, counting down.
TTTTAAAAGAACTTTGGGCCTTAGGAGGATAGGGTCGAAGTGTACCTATCCGTAAGGACCCCACCAATAAGATAAGATATTTAAACAGTAAGGAGCAGGGCCGGATCTACCATACGGCTTTTTGGGCTTCAGCCCAAGCCTCGTGGATTAAAGGGCCCCAGTCAAGTCAAAGTCAAAAATAAACGATAATGCGAAAAAATCCTCCTAATTAGTATTAGCCCAGGGCCCCCTAAACTACGGTCCTGCCCCGATAAGGAGCGTCCTCACTGAGAGCATTCGCGTGTTTCGAGCATTCGGCGCGAACATCGAGTGGCGTGTACGCTTTGTAACGCTCGGCTCAACGTCCACACCAATCGAATATTCACGCGAATGCTCTCAGTTGGGACGCTCCTGTAGAATCTTTATTCTCATTATTTCATTGCTTTAATTGATAATAAACAACCTCTAAAATAAAAAAAACGCATTCAGATTTATAGTAAAAGTTTTATTCCCACTAAAACCTTGATCCACCTATTATCCCAACTACACTTATTTTAACTACTTAACAATAAGTTAGGTATCGATTTTAGAAAATCGACAAAATGTATTCGTCAAGCCGCTTATGTCATCTCCAAACATTTCGAGTCTAAAGAAAACATAAACGTTATAGATCCCAACACAAACATGCCGCTGACTTTGGATTTAGTTGTGCCGTAGCACGATTAGAATAGAGTCTACAATTAAGTAGACGCATCCAAGATCAGAGTCCCTACCTTAAAAATCGAAGTTCGAAGTTACCTTAGCTCTCGATGGGCCTGTTGTTTGATCTGTAGTTAAACTAACTAATCGTTAATATTCGAAAAAGGAATTGAAAATTTGACACATTTCCTTGAGATTCCTTCAAATTTTCGATTCCTTTTTCAAATTTTAACAATTAGTTAGTTTAACTACTGATCAAACAACAGGCCCTAAGGGCCTTAGTACCAATTTCACCATACGATGTTACTTTAATCAATGTTAATCGACTGTTAGTTCATACATTTTGACAGCTGTTAACGCTCTAATGGTCTGTTAAGAGGTTAACACCGTTTGGTGAAATTGGTACTTAGTCTCGAATGACGAGTGACAGGGATGGAGCTAACTTAACTTCGATTTTTAAAGTAGGGCCTCATACGTCTTTTACGTGACGGAGTAGCAGCGTTTGCATTTTGACTTAGCTTGGATTGTTGTACACAAAGGATCGTACATATAGGGGCACAGTGTAGACCCCACAGATTAAATATTTAATTTACTTAAGGCGAATAAAATCAAACACGTTAGTTATACTGTAAGCCACCATGACTGAGTCTATAATCTCTGGTATACATAGATGAAACATATATATGACACACCACCAATATAATAACTCCAAACTGCACCCTGATTTATCCCAAACCCTTTCTTTGCCGAGCTATTTCCCGTTCAATGTTTGTCTTCAAACGGGTCCTGTATTCTTAGTTCGTCGATGGTAACCCTCCAGAGCTTCTCTGCGAAGTCACCTCGTTGACAGTACTTAGCGGGTGACGTCACAGCACAATCACTGAAAAAAATATTGTCTAAGGGTACGGCTCCACTGAGGCGGAGATGAGCGGAGTGGAGCGGAGCTGTGCCAATATTAACCAATAGAAGGCGAATGCCGTCACGTCGAGCGCGGCTTGCGCACGTTAGTTTAGATTCTATTGGTTAATATTGGCACAGCTCCGCTCCACTCCCCTCATCTCCGCCTCAGTGGAGCCGCAGCCTTAACCATAGAGGCAGGAAAGCATAGAGGGAGTATAAAAACGGCTAACAGAATAGTACTCTTCGCATCTGTTATCTACAAATGCCGTTCGTTAAAAAGAGTCGTGAATATATGACCGCTTTCGATTGAATTTCAAAAGTGTACCACCTTTTAGGTGTGTTAGTGTGTGTCACTCTGCATTAATGTGCGTAAGTTTGCAGTCAGTGATGTGCGGTTGGCTACAAGTTGTGATGTACACAGAAGTAAATGGTGGTACGCTTGACATTTGGCTACACGGGATCTATGTTTTCCTACATCTATGGTCCAGATTTACAGACGTTCCAATCTGTCCAAGGAGTCTGTATACACATCCTGATAGGGACGCCAACTGTCCCGATTTTCAGCACATCACTAAAGCGATCATAAACATAAAAAACACGAACATAAAAAATAAGATCAAAAACGGTAGGTACCTACGCCACATGGTTGTGACTCGCGCGATTTTTGTTCTTTATTATTTGTAAGTGCCTAAACTTGGAAACGTAATTAGATTCCAATATTTCCAATATACGTCAAAAAAACTACCAAAGATGGCGGAATGTCACAGTTACACGTGTCATCATCATTGTGACGTTTCAGGAAAAACCAACCTTTTGGTACAATAATTATGTTAAAACTACTTAGCTTCTGTCAGCGACTTCGTCCGCGTAGATTTCGATCATCGTTATTCCCGTTCCCGTGGGAATTTCGGGAGTTCCTTTCTTAGTGCACCTCTACGGTACCTAACCTACGTCCCTTCCAAATTTCAAGTGCCTACGTTTAGCCGTTTAGGCTGTGCGTTGATATGTCAGTCAGTCAGTCAGTTTCTTCTTTTATATATTTAGATAAAACAATATATGTTAAAATAAAACAATATAAGGTTACCACACATGATCAACTGATAATTTTTTGAAGACTTGAAGATTTTTTGAAGATTTCGTTCAAGTTTTGAAGACGTACGGAAAATGTGATTGTTTTTTTTTTCCTAAAAATGTAATCGCACATAATGAGAATAATAATTGGTACCAAATGTTATTAAACCCTGAGTTATTGCCATTTTTATTTAAACTTTTCTCCTATAAAACAATTTAATTAAATATTTTTTTTTGCGACGAGTATTTAGATAAGATTGTTTATTTAAGAAGCAAATTAAATGTTGCCTTTAATATTATAAATAAAATAAACAGCTACCTTTAACATTTACAGAAGTGAAAATTTACCGATCCACCTAATATGTCATTTTAATGGCAACACTTTTTTGACGTATGTTGGAATCTAATTAGGTTTTTTAGTTTAACTGCCTAAGTGTGCAAAATGTGGTTACAGAATTATCAATAAGTTTTTATAGTTGTTGGAAATTCTGTAGCTCTGCCTACCCCACTCTGGGAATAAAGGCGTGAGTTTAGGTATGTATGTATGTATGTATGTATGTATGTATGTATGTATGTATGTATTATTTGTACGGTCGGCCAAGAAAGTGTTCTACCAGTTTTGACAAAAGTTTCTGTGCGAACTTATAAAATTATCACTAAGGTTGACACTTGTCATTGTCATAAAATTATTGCAAGGTAAATCGAACTTGTTGTATCATGACGTGCAAATGAACTTCAACCCTAGGGTGGTAGTGGTAGACCATATTTTGGGCCGAATGTACTGTCCCGATTTGAAAACCCAGGTTCCGATTTTGTAAGTCCCAATTATTGTAGGACTTGACCTGTCAACGCTAGTTCCTAAAACCTAAGACTAAACAACGAGCCTAATATGGCTGCATTTATCACGTGATAAATTTTGGATAAGCCATCCGTCACCTTCTGACAGGTAAATAAGTACACGTGTCAAAAAGTGACGGATGCTTTATCCACAGTTCCACAGTTGACACGCGATATAGACGCAGCCATACTAGGCCCGCTGGGGTTGAATTGTTAAAAAATGTCAGATTCATACACAAGAACTCAATTTTAACAAATTAAGCTGTTTTTAAGGCCTTGCAATTCCATGCATTTTGTCAAATCTTCGCAAATAAAGTTAGATTTCCATAACAGTTGTGACAGCTGAAGAATACCTAATAATCCTCGCTTCATTCTTTAAAATCACTTTAAAAACATTAGAGTTCAACTACCTAATTAATAATGTATACCGCCAATATTACGAAAATGAATAAACCAAAGTCGTGTATTGCAAGTAAACAATGAAATAAAATATGTTCAAAGTTCGGTGACTTTAAAATGACACTGCATTAGCGTGTTCCTGCATATTACGAATGCAAATAACATGTTTTACTTACTGTTTACTGAACTGAAACTCGTGTTTTATCACCTGACGTAAACAGCGTCACAAAGGCAGTTTATGACGCATAACCTGTTTTTAGTGTTCCGTACCCAAAGGGTGCTAACAGCACCTTATTAGGTGAGTACTTAACCAACGCCGCGTCGCGTCTATTCATCTTTAAGACTGCGCCGAGCATACGCCGGATGTACAGTGGCGCCCTCATTACTATTATTGTGTTTTCTAATAAACTAGAGTATTTTCTTAAAATTAGTTGGTACGTTTTTGTACTACAAATGAAAACACAATTTATGGGATACGTAACAAACTTTAATAACAATTACCCTTTGAGTAGTCAGCTTAACGGGAAAAGGTGGCCACTTTTTTCTGTTAAGTCGGTAACTCGAAGGTGAATTTATTGATATTAAACTATGTGATATACCCTATAAGTTGTGTTTTCATTTGTAGTACAAAAACTTACAATCAATTTCAATGAGGGCGCCACTGGACGCTCGACGTTTGCTCGGTGCAGTCTTAAGAACTGTAGGTACTTACTTACCTATGTATTTTTTTCTAAATCCGAAGCCTGGGTACGTATCTAACGTAGGTGAACCTACCAAATTATGTACAAGTAAGTATAAGGTCGCCGTCAATAGAACTTGTGAACGATTTAAACAAATTAGTACTGTTTGACACATAACCTCAAATAATCACCAAGCGTGTTTTTATTCAAATATAAAAAATAAGTTCTATTGACGGCAACTTTAGGTCATGTGAGTTAAGTGTACGGTCACGAGCGTTAATTTGGGACCCATTTTAAGAAAAATATGTTGAAGTCGTCAATGTCTTTAGAGATGTCAAGTCATTTATAACTTTTATGAAACTCAACCTTACTGTTGTAGAATGTCAAATTGACTTTGGACCTAAGGTGGGTACCAAATTAAATCTCGTGAGTGTACAACAATCGACTGCAAAACCGCTCATGGTAGACCCCTACTTGGAGTTTAAGTAGTCCCGTCAGAGCGAAAAAAACACATTTTAGCGCGTATATTTTCAATTTGGCAGCATGGCTTCTATCGATACCATCGAACGTATAAGGCTGGCTAATTGTGAATGCACGCGTTAAAATGTGTTTTGTTCGCTCTGACGGGACTACTTAAACTCGCCGCTGCGGTTTTGCTCGTTCGTCCGACCGTCCGTTGTTTTTGAGAGACTGGTCGTTGCTGGTTAGACGATTTTTTACGGGTCACGTAACTATGGAATTATCGTATTCTTTGCCATTTAATTAGCGTTCATATTGTGTGATGGTTTTTGGACTCTTGGTTCGAGATTAAAACTGTAGTACACACAGCAACACATCTAGCTATACACTTCAGAAATCTGAAATATTGCATGAAAGAAAGTCGCACTAGAATCGAATGTTGTTGACATAATACACATATACACCGTGTTTTTTTTGATTTACGATAACTTCGGCATATTACTAGGTATATCCATAGAAAGTAAGTGGTAGGTTTGATTTTTAAATATTGCAAAAATATTTTTTTTTTCTGTTTAGAACAAAGTAATTAAATGTTATATCTTTGGTCATTCTAAAAGGGCCTTTAGAGTTACAAATAGTCAGTGTTAAATACGTCAATGTTGGTGTGACCATGGAATTAGTAAGTAATAACGTACATCTGGAAGGTGCACTAGTGCACTACACCGATAACGCGAGCCGAAAGAAATGTACCTGTATGTGGATCTGGGGATTTATGTGGTCTCCTATAATTGACACACTTGAATTACAACTTAATACTAGATTTTATTTGAAAGCTTTCAATGCTCGTATTTTGTTCTACCTGCTCTTATTAAGAGAGACAATCAGTTGAATAACTAAAAAGTTCAAGATGGCGGCTACTTTTCCTCAATTTGTCAACGGATTAGTTGTCGGATACCACACAGATCCACAGATATCGGTTTTGGAAACAATCAGTTGAATAAGTAAATATTGTTTCGTTTACTGCCCCACCGGCTTGTAAAATAAATTTGACCGTAAATTGCAATTTAAATATGGTCACCTTACTAGAAAGGGACGCAGTAAGCTTTAGTACATTTCTTTCGGCTCGCGTTATCGGTGTAGTGCACCTTCCAGATGTACGTTAGTACTTACTAATTCCATGGACGCGTATACAAACCTAACAATTGGAAACTCTTTGCTCATAAGAATTAAAAGAAAATTGATGTAATCAATTAAGAGCCTTTTACACTAGTTTAACGTTATTAACTGATTAAATTTAAAAATTAAATATCTTTAAAACCGTAAGAGTTATCATTTGTCTGTCTTTGGGAAATTAACTTTATTTGACCTAAAGAACGTTCCCTTAAAGTTATCGTAAATCAAAAAAAACACGGTGTATACATCCCTTTCTTTTTCTCTCTGCTCTGTCTTTAATGGTTAGTTAGGTGTGATGTTGTGTGTACATGCAGAGAACATGACAAATTACGTGTTTTTTTTTTACGCCAGTGTTTGTGGTCTTTGAGACGTTGGTCTATAAGTGCACTGCAAATGCTCTGCAAGCCCTTGGATAATATGCCTGTAGTCAAAGGCTGCGTTTCCACCAGAGCTGTGCGAAGCAGCTAAGCGGCTTTGCGAGGAAAATCGACCAATAGGATTAATTTGTTTTACTAGCCTCACTTTCCTATTGGTAGATTTTTCCTCGCAACGCCGCTTAGCTGCCTCGCACAGCTCTGGTCGAAACGCAGCCTTAGATCCAAAGTCAATCTGGGTAGTGATTCTGTAAACAACGCCGGTCGTGCGGACTGTCGAGTGAATCCAAGCGGCGAGATTAAGTAGTCCTGTCAGTGCGAACAAAACACATTGTAGCGCGTGCGTTTTCAATTTAGCAGCACAATGGGTCGACCGAACGTATAAGGCTGCTTAATTGAAAATGCACGCGCTACAATGTGTTTTGTTCACACTGACGGGACTACTTAATCTCACCGCTTGGTATCACTCGACAGTCCGCACGACCGGCGTTGTTTACAGAATCACTACCCTGACATTCATATTCTACAACAAAAAGGTTTAGTTTTTAGTGAGTCATAACATAAATGATTTGTCATCTCTTATGACGTTATGACATTGCGACGTTGACACATTTGACACATGCTTGACCCACTTAACCCATAACAACTTTATGTACCTACAGTTTTTGTAAATTACTGTTTCATAATCATAACATAAATAATTTCAATAATTTCAATTCACCCTATTACACTACAACAGGCAACGTTAAAACAGGCTTCATTGGCAACTTGGCCTATTGCCTAACGCACTCGCAATCAACAATTGTTTTCATTTTGTATACAGAATCGCCGACTGTCAAAATTAAAACGATTGCGTTAGGCAAGAAGCCTGCCGTTTCACCATTATCGTGGACCTTCAATACCTGTAATAAAGCCCCGATTCCTTAGCGCACGCGTCGTCTAGTGCGCAGTAGACTGTCGTCTGCGCACCGCACCGCGCCGACTTGACGAACCAACTCATAAAGTTGTCGTAGAGCCACGTGGCACCTCGGATGAACGTGTCGCCGACGTGTCGTGCGATCCCCGTACGGATCACGCCAGGGTGCAGGCTGTATGTCGTCACGTTCAGTATATTAGCCTCCTGCGGAGTGCGGATATACATACATATTGAAATTATTGAAATTATTTATGTTATGATTATGAAACAGTAATTTACAAAAACTGTAGGTACATAAAGTTGTTATGGGTTAAGTGGGTCAAGCATGTGTCAAATGTGTCAACGTCGCAATGTCATAACGTCATAAGAGATGCCAAATCATTTATGACTCACTAAAAACTAAACCTTTTTGTTGTAGAATATGAATGTCAGGGTAGTGATTCTGTAAACAACGCCGGTCGTGCGGACTGTCGAGTGATACCAAGCGGCGAGATTAAGTAGTCCCGTCAGTGTGAACAAAACACATTGTAGCGCGTGCATTTTCAATTAAGCAGCCTTATACGTTCGACCCATCGTGCTGCTAAATTGAAAATGCACGCGCTACAATGTGTTTTGTTCGCACTGACGGGACTACTTGATCTCGCCGCTTGGATATCACTCGACAGTCCGCACGACTGGCGTTGTTTACAGAATCACTACCCTGGAGCTTATTTTTTTGTGGTCATTAGTCTAACTTAACCTACGTAACGAATGCTTAAGACAACCTGAAAACTATAAGCTTTCAGCAGAAATTAGCTTTCGATGAAATGAAATTCGTTGAAATGACACATTCGTTTGTCGATATTTCAAGGGGATCCCGATATTTCGAGAAGTATAAGTTTGAACTTAATTCTTTTTACGTTTAAGTTTAAAATCGTACGTCACGAAATATGAGATACGAGGTTTTTTCAAAGTAATGACGATATGAACTTTGGCGTCACCTTTTCAGGCTAACCTCTATAACAATGTTTTTTTTTTCAGAACACCTTTTAAATAAGTTATTGTTATCAATTGGTTTTGTAAAATGGTAATTGTTGTACATACCTGCAGTTTTCGGGCCAAGACACGTGCAAATAATATATTAGCAGCCTTACTCGAGGAATAAGCCTTCTTGGGATCATACGGCCTCTTTTGAAAGTTGATGTCGTCCAAGTCAGGCTTGAAAACTAATAAAAAAAACAGTCAACAAACGCTAACTTTACCTATACACAGATGTAGTGAATAATCCTTTCCCATCATTTTCGGTCGGATAACTTTGCATTTATCTCACTATCTCAGTTGGCTTATTGATGGGTACTGAAGCTAATTGAGAAAGCTAGATAAATACGAACTAATCCGACAAAAACGATGGGAAAGGATAATTCACTACTTACATCTGAACCTTGTCTACGTTTAAGAGTTAGTACCAGAAAACTTAGAATGCACGTGAATGGCCAGCGTTAAGGGCACCGCTTGCGCACATGATGGGTTCACATGTCGGCCAAAAAGTTTTTGGCAAAAACATTCAGTATCTGTCTCTGACGCGTTATAGTGCTCTTCTTTATATCGTTTTAGATTAGATTTAGGTTATCTTCTTTTCTGTGGACATGCCCAAAGTTAACGTTCTTAAGGCCTAATTTTCTGGCTGAACCTACATCCGCATAAATGGCGTCAGGTCTACTTTATTCCTATCAAACAAAAACTTAACTTACGAGTATATACACACAAGCCCTTAACTATGGACCACAGGAGACACAACTTTTGTTTTTTCGAATGTGTATGACCCTTTAACGTGCGTGTGGTTTTATTAGGTCCGCTTTTACGTAGATTTAACCTGAGTTAATCCCAGTTTTTTGGAATGTGCGGCGAAGAGGTGGAAACAATGAAACACTTAGGGCCACTTGCACGAAAAGTTTAACCCTGGGTTAAGACACTAAGGCGGACTTGCGCGGACCAGAGTTAGCCCTTAACCCAGAGTTAAGCGTCTACTTTTGTACGTGGTTTGCCGCCTAACCTCGGGTTAAGACGCTAACTCTGGTCCACGCAAGTGGGCGTTAGTGTCTTAACCCAGGGTTAAATTTTTCGTGCCAGTCCGTCTTTTTGTGTGAATGTGACTAATAATGTGAGGCCTTCTCTGGAGTAAGAATGAAAATCCTCGGTTGTAGCTACCCAGAGTACCCAGAACCTCGGCTTACGGGGGCAATAAATCGATCTGCCAAGTTGTGAAAAATTCTTTTCAACCGTGTCACCGACAAGGTGAAGCGAGCAAAAAAAAACTGTTAAAATGCTAACGGTATAGCTCCGAAATCGTTACTACAAGCACAAAAAAACACAAAAACACTATGTCACAAAACAATACATTGTGTGAACTACCTAATTTGCTATTTAATGTTATTTGTTGCTGTCTTAGACGAGTTTTAGTAGGTATAAACACTTTAGTCGCCTGTATTTCAGGAACAAATCTAGTCTACTTATCATAATAGTTTTTCTTTTAAGTTCGTTATATTCGTATGTGCTTTCTTTTTTAAGATATTTTTCCTGCATCTTATCTATAGGGACATGCAACTTTAGCGAAACTGTCACTTTTCCGGTTAAATATGTTCCTAAATGGTCCCCTAAGTCTAAAATTTTATAATAACATGTACGTTATGTTTAATTATTGTTTTTTGTAAGTACCTACCTACTAATTATAAATGTCTATCACCTGTTTAGAGCCAAGTTAATTGGAGTATTTATTGCTGCCGACAAACTTTGAATAAGTTTGGCAGATGTAAGACTTTCTGTAAAGTGGTTCTTAAAAACAAATAAATGTATTTTTCATTTTTTTTTTTTTTTTTTTAAGAGTTATCGAATGGTACGGTCGTCCAAAAATGTCGTCTACCACCCTACGGTTGAAATTCATTAGCACGTCATTATACAACAAGTTCGATTTTCCCTTGCAATAATATTATGACAGTGACAAGTGTCAACCTTAGCGATAATTAGATCTCACAGAAACTTTTGTCATAACTGGTAGACCACTTTCTTGGCCGACGGTACCTATTTCGTTGTTATAATATAACGAAAAAACCCTTTAGATCTATGGGATGGGAGGTTTTTCCTTTTTGTTCTACGTTGTTTAATTTAAATGTGTCTGTAGTAGTCTCTGAGTAAAACCGCGGACAGATGGACATAGCGAAACTTAACTAAGTATAAGGCTTTTGGAAAGGATGGATGAAAGAAGATTGACGAAAGAGATATACAGATCGAAAGTGAGTGGACGGGTCGGAAGGGGCCGCCCTAGGCGTACTTTTTCGAGTCAAATCGGAGAAATACTGGAAAAGGGCCGAATCTTAAGTACCCGAAACCGATGTGCGTGTATGACTCGATGTAGGTATGAATGTGGAAGAACCGAAAGAAATTTGTCAAGATCGTAGCAAATGGAAAGAAGGGATCTCTGCCTACCCCTCTGGGAAACAGGCGTGATTTAATGTAATTTAATGTAAGGCTTTTTGTTGGCTACAGAACCCTAAAAATAGGACACTTACAGATGTGAGCTATGGAAGACACAAACACGATCCTCGCCCCGCCTTCCTTCAGTTTTGGCAGCAGCATGAGCGTCAACAGAGCATGTCCAAAATGGTTAGTCCCCATGTGCGTCTCGAAGCCATCCTCGGTCCGCCCTTCTGGACACATCATCACACCAGCATTGTTCACTAAGATGTGGATTTTAGGCTCCCGAGCGAGAATGAGATTAGCGAAGTCGCGGACGGACTTAAGGCTAGATAGTTCTAAATGTTCAACGATGAGCAAGCCTTTATTTTGTTGAGGATGTTTCTCTAACTCGATTTTTGCTAAGTTCGCTTTGTTTGTGTCTCGGCACGCCATTATAACGCGAGCTCCTGCAAAAACAATCATATTAATGTATAGAGAGTAACTATTAAGTATGAACCTAAATTCATTAATTACTGTTTTTTCTTATTATTCATTGCTTCATGTTCTATCAGCCCTGAACCCTGACCCGCCATAGAACGCATTCACAGTGACATTATTAGACCCCGTTATCTAATGCTCAGTTTTTGGGGCACGCTAAAATAGTGATGTTGCATATCATTGGTTGATTCATATTTACTTATAATGAGTTATTTGTCAAAATGATATTCTTATTTTGTGCAAGAAGGAAGTTCAAATTGATACCTAACACCAATCTTTGGTTTTTGCCAGAGGTCGAAAAATCATTTTCATTGTTAAAATGAACTTTTATTTACAAGCAGGCGACGAATTGGTAATTTATTATGAATCATACAATCATAAAATTCATAAATAATAAAATAGAACTATTATATCATAGAAATTTAAAAAATCACTATTGCAGAGCTCTGTTAAGTATGAATCAAATCTTTTGACATGTTAGTGAGTGAGTAAATCGACTTAATTTTTTATCGATTCAGATTATCGAAACTGCCCCATTACTTGCCCCCAAACTGAGCGTTAGGTAACGGGGTTTAGAAATTATAAATAATTTGTTTGAAACTTCTTACAACTTAACGTCACTGTGACACAGTTCTATAGTTGGTCAGGGTACAATACGATTTTGTAGGATGTCCAGGTTACAATGTTAATGTCACCATGAGGGTAATTACAATGTCACAACAATATTAATATTTAGTTAGTTTCAGGCACTAAATATTATTATGTCAATCAATTTACTTTTCTTTACTAATATTTTAAAGAGGAAAGATTTGATACTACTGGACCGATGTGAAAAAATCTTTTACCATTACAATCCTACAATATCCCTGATGAATATATAGGCTATATAATATTGCTACATTATTCTTATAATTTGTAACTAGTATTATAGAATAAGGGCTTACTCCTAGATTAAACGCCGAATTTGTATAAGTAGACTAATCTCGTACTAAGTCTTATTCCAAGTTTGATGAAATTCGGTCTTAATGTTATAGTTAATTTGGTTATATTAGATCTATTATACATAAGGTAAACGTCCGAGTGCTCGTCGCTGTACTATAGTTCCCGGTCTTTAAGAAGTCAATCCTGACACCTGTCATTTCAGTACAAATTATAACCTCAAACCCAAGAATAGGTTATAAATTGTACTGCGATGACAGCTGTCAATATTGACTTCTTAACGGCCGGCCACTATAATATTTGTCACCATACTTTGAATTGCAATTAACAAAATAAGATTAACATTACTTTTGTCACCTCATTTTAGCGATGAGAAATGTTTGTGGCTTTGATATTTTACACGTCAATTTTTAAATAAAGAAAAAGACTGCCAGCAAAAGCACCTGACATTTACTCATACAAACCGATTGACAAACATTTCTTTTCATGAAAAATTTCCTTATGCTTACGATATATAACAAATTCCATTTAACAAAAGTAAAGGTCTCATCTCCCAAATCACATGAAAATGTTTTGTGTATAATGCATAAATGAACATAATATCACGATGTAAATAAATATTTTCTGTTGACATGTCGAGCACTCGGACTTTTGCCTTTATATTAATATTCGTTATTATGCGCAAACCAATCCTTATGTAATACTTGTATGTGTATTTAGTTAATCAATGGGCGCCCGAAAGTTATTTTCTGGGATGTGCATTTACACTTGTTAAGTTTTTATTCAAAGTGACTTAGCAAAATGAATTTATTTATCTTTGTCTGTGTATTTCCTTTCGTAACTGTTTCATAGGTCTCGCGCTAACGGGAGACCGAACAGGGGGGTTATTATGTCATAACTTTGCAGTTCAGTTCAGACGGCAGAAGAGACGAGAAAAGGTCAGGGTAGTGATTCTCTCAACAACGACGGTCAGACAGACGGACGAGTAAATGTCCAAGCGGCGAGTTTAAGTAGTCCCGTCAGTGCGAACAAAACATATTTTAGCGCGTGCATTTACAATTTAGCAGCATGGTTTCTGCCGATGGATCGAACGTATAAGGCTGCTTAATTGAAAATGCACGCGCTAAAATGTGTTTTGTTCGCTCTGACGGGACTGCCTAAACTCTCCGCTGCGATTACGCTCGTTCGTTCGCCCGTCCTTTGTTTTTGAGAGAATAACACCCCTACACCCCGAGGAGTTTTATTCTCTCAAAAACAACGGACGGTCGGACGGCGGGGACTTGATTTAGGGTTAAAAAAAATACGCCCGGAGTTAAGAATCTATGGAAAAAAGTGATTACATCCGCATTAAAGTAAACTTACCCCTCAAATAAAAATCTAGCGCTGTTTCCTTCCCAATACCCATATTACTTCCTGTGACTATGGCCGTAACTCCATCGAGCCTCTTTTTACTCTTACACCAACCACTTAAGTAATCCATAATTATAAGAAAATACTTCACAGTTTTTATTTAAAAAAAACCCGACGCTAACGACTGTCACTCATAACCGCTTCGTGATAAATAAATAAAGCCGTCTCATCTTGTCTTTAAAATCGTTAGCACATGTTACCACCTTAGCTTCTTACGCTGTTAAATCTACCGAGTTGGACGAAGCATCATGTTGTTTCTTACTTTAACATATAGAAAGAAAGAGACTTCAACACGAATATTATTATACTCGCGCAGATGTGGTCGGAGCGTGCATTTACGCGGGTAAATAATTGAGCAATAATTGTCCATCAACAGTAGATACGGTTGTCTCATTCTGTTATACCAAATAAGACTAAGATAGCTAATAGCAGCAATGATTGCTAAATAAATTGACGACAGCTCGCAACAGTCCAGAGAGCCTCAAAATGCATCATGGAGCAGCATAACATCACGAACCAGCCGCCATTTTGAAAAATAATTGAAACAAAAATTTTGGAACAAAGATTCAAAAATAATTAGGACTGCGCCGAGCAAACGCCGAGCGTCCAGTGGCGCCCTCACAACTATTATTATGTTTTCTAATTAACTAAAGTATTTCCTTGGAATCAGACGATGCGTTTTTGTAGTGCAAGTAAAAACGCAATTTATGGAATACGTAACAAACTTACTTAATAACAATAACCCTTGAGTAGTCAGCTTTACGGAAAAAGGTGGCCAGTTTTTTCCGTTAAGTTGATAACTCGAAAGTGAATTGTTATTAAACTATGTGATATACCCTATAAGCTACGTTTTTGTTTGTAGTACAAAAACCTACCCAATTTCAAAAAAATACTTTAGTTTATTGGAAAACACAATAAAAGTAATGAGGGCGCCACTGTACATCCGGCGTACGCTCGGCGTAGTCAATAATTACGTTCATAAGCTAGGTTAAGACTAGTAATAAAAATTGCAGATGTTGACTGCTGTCTTACTCTCACATTTAACCTTTCGTATGCGTAGTAGCAGATCTGCTCCATATACGCAAACTGCTAGAGAGCAGATCTGCACTATGCTTTGCGTGCCTCCCGAATTTAATTTGAACCTTATTGTGAAGCTTCCTAAGGGTTAGAGTTTATTGTAGGTTAGCCAATAAAGTAATAAAATTTACCAAAAATTGCTCCTTACATAAAAATATTCAGTATGGCCGCTATTTTTGTTGGTTTGATGTCACGTGACTGGTCACGTGACCGCGTTGCCGCACTGAGCCGTCAACAAATGTTCTGCCTACCGCATACGAAAGGTTAAGTTAGAAACTAACAGCTAAATTGTGTTTCTTGCTCTAGAACTACGGGTAAAGCGAGACAACAATCAACTTCAGCATCTTCTATTGCTAGTCTATTAAGCTTTATAGTTGGACCACAAATGCCTATCAACCGGAATGCTATTATAATTACATAAACATACATACATACAATACATAAACTCACGCCTTTATTCCCAGAGTGGGGTAGGCAGAACTACAGAATTTCCAACAACCACATTTTGCACACTTAGGCGAAGATGTTTACTAGTGTATTAGTGACAGGTTGCAAGCCCATCGCCTAACAGTACTCTACACGCCTTTATTACCTTAGTCGGCTTTTACGACATCCACGGAAAGATACGGAGTGGCACTATTCTAATCCGGCTACCGCACAACAATAATTACATAAAATAACTGTGAACTATAATAATTAAATCAAACCGAGTCGATGATGGTAGTCATGTCATGCCATCCGGTTTCACTATTGTGGTTGCCTAATTTTGCTATAACTAGTTACGTCATCATCGCTAGGACACGACACGCGTTAGCCTAGTTAGTAGTGACCCTGAGTACCTACGAAACTAACGGTTCGGTATAAGGGTATTGGACAACAGTGAAATTAAATTGGTTTTTCATTAACAACAGATAAACATTATAGAAATACTAGGAAAACATCAATCTTTTATTTATGTTTCTTATTTTAACATTTTTAAATTCATAAAATCCAACAATATGGATGCTGTTTGATTGTGACGTCACAAGATAGTAATCCCTATAAATTCCATAGTAACGGAGCGTTTTTGACGTTTCATAAAAAGAAGCTGATTTGACTTTTGTCAAATACCGTTTTGCATGATCAGCACAACCACAGAATAAGTAATAGCAAGGCGCAACTACATATTTGCGGAGTCATTGATGTTTTCCATGACATATGTTAAGGTTGTATTTCTCTATATAAATGTGTTTTTCACTTCTCATGGTCTTAAAATGTTACTTTAGTCTCTGCAGATCAAGACTAAAGCAATAATCTCTAGGGAATTAAGTATTTTTCAAATTTTATTTATATGTATAACTAGCGACCCGCCCTCGCGTCGCTTCAGTTTATACGAGTTTTCTGTAACACCCGTGTATAAAACAGAATTTATTATACATAAGAACCTTCCTCTTGAAACACTCTATCTATTAAAAAACCGCATCAAAATCCGTTTCGTAGTTTTAAAGATCTACGCATACCTAGAGACTAGAGTTGCTAACTTTTTTTTAGGAAAATAAAGTATATACCTGTCTGACGAGTATAAAATAAAAGTATTTCCAAATAAAAAAGTATTCTTCAAATTTATTTATTTTTTTGTTTGAAAACATACTTTTTTGTGCTCTTAGCTCATTGTAAGTACTGTAATGAAACTTCACGCACGTTCAGAAATCCCGTTCGTTCTTAATTCTGCGTTCCGGTCCTCAGGGTCATTTAAAAAAAAATTACATCGTTCAGGGCTTTGATTAAAACAAAACTTAATTGATTCCTTTGTTTAACGAAAGTTTCCCATATAGTTTGTAACTTTCGTTACACAAAGGATGCGAGCGTTATTTTGTTTTCAATTATTGAAAATAAGCCTTTAATTATGTACAATATTTTTGAAAACGACCCATCAATAAAATGTTGATCCATTCCACACATAAGTCAGAAATAAAGTATTTTCGATACTTTTTTTTTATTCAAAAGTATAAAGTATAATGTAGCAAAATAACGTAGGATACCTACGTTATTGTAAAGTATGGTTGGCAACCCTACTAGAGACAGACAGCCAGACATCGGGAAGCGACTTTGTTTTATACTATGTACCTAGTGATTTTATAAAAAACATAGTATACCTACATACATATAGTTATTTTGAAAAATAAATTCATGATTTCCCATTCGGCTAGTGATGTACACTTGTAGGCCATTACCGATTCGAGATAAAAAAGTATTAAGTAAGTAAATGTTAACAAAAGCTCGTGCTATGTTGTTAATTTGAATTGATGAGCAGCGAGGTGCATTGCAGCTTTTTTGTATTACGTAATTATTCGCCTATCGTCTCTTATTTGTTTGTAAATCTGACTTTCTTAATGCATTGATATTATTATAAAACAACAATTTACACCACGATTATATTTCATTGCATTAAAAAGAAATAGGTTGAGTTGGGATCATTTAACCAAAATAACGATTAATTTATTTTACATATAAATGTTTTAGGCGTTACGTGTAAATAACAATTTTTATTTACGATCACTTTTGCATTTTACTATCAAGATACGTATACATAGTACTAAATGGAGAACAGTTTTTCAAAATACTTGCCCAAACTGAAAACAATGGATCATAACCGGAAATTTCATTTTTGAAAATTAAATTTCGGGTGTACCAGTAATATAAAAAACCTTTAAAAAAAGTGAATAGTCAGATCTAGTCACTTTTCTTTTATTTCTGGTAGATCTACACATTTATTTTTGTTTAGAATAGTCCTTGTGACCAAAATATAAAATGCTATAATACGCGAGTTACCTACTTTCATACACTATCATAGCCAGTCCTATTAAAAAAAACGTTGTTAAAATAATAAGTTTGCGGTATCATGATTTGATGAATCCTTAGGTAAATTATTAGTAGGTATAGGTACATTCGCAAAATAAAATTCACATGTATGTATAACATTTATATTTACAATTCCTATTTACAGTTCTAAAAAATACACTATGCTCGTGCCAGTTTCGTTTGTGCCTAGACTTAGGCGAGCCGGTAGACAGATGCATCATCAGGGGACAAAGGGGGGAGGCGAGGAGGCCGGCGAGGGGGGCGCCGGCGGCGGCGGGGACGGCACTCGCAGTGCAAAGCGCAGAGGCCAATACCAGCGCAGCCAGAGAGGAACAGAGGCAGGGCCAGCGTTCTGGTCACCGTCGCGACTTGCTCGCCCCTCGACCAACGAGGAATCACCACACTGGAATCCGCCCTAGACCAGTAGCAACTAAACCGCGCTCCAACATAACCGTAACTGGTTGTAAAATTCTCACAATCCACTATAGGAGGATACCCGCAGCCCTTTATGTTCACAAACAGCACGGCCGGCCGCCAGTCGTCGCCGTGCGGTTTATACTTCACGTGCAGTTGTGTGCACTTGTATGCGTCACTTGTACAGCCTTCTCTGCAGGATGCCCAAGTGCAGTTGTCTAAGCCGAGGCGGTCGTCGCGGCGTTCTGTCACGCAGTCTGCGGGTACGGGATCGAAGTCGGCAGCTAGCGCGCTCAAAGCTGGGTCGGCGTATAGAGGCACGAGGAACAGTAAAGCGGACGCCCCTCCTCCGAGTAAAGTAGCTAGCGTCACCGTGATATATCTTGTCAGTTTCGCGCGCGTCTCTCCCCTGCGACGGGAAGTAGGCCGTATAACCAAACGTTCCGAGCTCCCACCCCTCATTTTGCTTACACTGCGTCAACCCATGTTGAACTGAATACCTGGTGTCCTAAATGCAGTTGTAGTCGAATACGCATGCGTGGGGACGGAGCATGCGCCGTGGACCTAATAGAGAATTCATTAACTAGCTGGGTAATTTGTTATCTTGCCGCTTGTTGAAAGACGCTTCATAATTTAGTGTAATGGGTCACAAGAGGCCGAAAAGAACGGGAATTATGAATGGGGTCATGTGAAAGTACACGGGGTGGTAGCATGTCAAAAATTCAAGGTCGTTTTGTAACACGCTTGGTAACGAAGGTTGAATAAAGTAAAACAAAACAAAATCTTTGTCTGTATGTCCTTTATAGAATCTTAAACTTATGCATTTGATCATGTGATGATCTTCAGCAAACTGTTGTGCATTGTGCATGAGTCTACGAAGGTTTCTGAGTTATTTTAGTTAGTAGCGCAACAATATACAAATACAATAGGTATTAAAAAAATCTTATTAAATATAAAAAAAAATATAATATAAATAAGTTAAAAAACAACTTAAGTATATAAAACAAATAGGATTTACTTGTCCTAAATTAAGCTTTAGCCTGCTAACGGTTTCCGGACAACAGTACGTAATCCTATATAAATACTGAGAGATTATTAAAACTGCAATTTTCGTAAGCAGTGTCACTTTCAAGTGTATTTTGTTTTTTTAGGGTTTCCTACCCAAAGGTGGCCAACCGGACCCTATTTTGCTGTGTCCTTAGGCCCTAGTTTGAAAATCGAAGTTCAAAGTTACGTTAGCTCCATCCCTGTCACTTGTCATTCGAAATTAAATCGAGAGAAAGGGATAACATAACTTCGAACATCGATTTTCAAGGTAGGTCCTATTATTAGGCGAACATTGAGTGGGTGACTTTTTTTCCTAGGGTTCACCTTCCTATATTTTAATATATTATAACGATATTTGCTATCAAAATAATAATAACGTTATAAGTAGGTCACCTCTATTACTGCACTTAATTCGGCCCGGGTCTTACAAACTTCACTTCACTTATAAAGCTACAAATTACAATTTTTAGGTTAAAAGTTTCCATTTGACACAACCTCGACCAATGACGACCAGCCATTTGAGCAGTGTTGCTAGTTTAAACCTGTAAAATTGTTACTTCTAGCTTTATAAAACATGCCCCTGGTATTTTCGCTGCTTGGGTATGAACATGAAAATTTACATGAGCAAAAGGATATGTGGTCGCCTCATTTGGTTAGCTATTTTCATTCATTTAAATCGTAATCGTAATCGTTTTTGCATTATGCAAAATAAGCTCAACATATTTTCATAAATATTTGGTATAAACCATGTAGTTACCTAAGGTCTTGAAATAGGACAAACACAACTTTTTATACTTAACAACTTTAATTCAATTAACATTTCCTAGGTGGTGAACTTGCCATACTCTTTTCCTCTTATAGTTACTTTACTCCTTGAATACGAACCTTCAGCCACAAGTAGGTACCTATCCCAAGTATTCCCAATGCGTAAACTTTTTAAAGAATACACTCAGGAGCAAAAGTATCGGGTCAGAGTGCGTTTTTCATACAAACGAGGCTATTTTGAAGCCTTGGTTATTTTATTGAAGCCTTGGTTATTAGCCAGGGGTTATTTTGACTGAGGTTTAAAGGTGGATACTCCGAGGTTCAATAGAGGAGGTCAAAAGTTCTTAAGACCCCTAACTGATCGCACAATCATTTGACACCACAGCGAGAGAGTTTGGGTTCGCATTTGGATTTCCTTACATTTTATTGTCATATTAGATGTTTTTCTGAACATGCACAATTCCGGCGTTAACCGCAAATTCAATCAGTTGGGTGTCCTAGACACTCTGTAAGTCCTGTATCGATGCTCGGGGCATCCATCATCAGATTTCACTACAAGCATCCCCTGGCGAGTAACCAAGGCTTCGAAATAGACTCGTTTGTATGAAAAATGCACTCTGACCCGATACTTTTGCTCCTGAGTGTACAAACGGCATACCATACTCTGGCCACATGTATGTATTTTAAAAGTAGTAAAATAGGTGCGCGTATTTCACGAACATCAATACTGTGTATCTAATTAACCTACCTCATTTTCGCGACTTATATGCATAGGCTATTGAAATGCATCGTTCAATACGCACATGCGCAATGCAATGCAACAAGCGTCAGATGGATTTGATACCTATACACAGTCATAACTTATAGGCGTCGGTCGAGTATTGATTAATCGTAGTTCATACAGTTTTGCAGGGTCTGTTATATTATTGTACCATGTTGTTAGTTTTAATAAATAAATAAATAATAATAATACCGTCATCTCGGTGCTACGAAGGGACGCGCGAGTTTAAAATTCAAATAATCTCTTTATTTGCCAATAAAACTACTCATCATAATCATCATTTTGTTTAGAGCCACACTCTTGTCAGTTTTCTAATTTTCATTCTATCCTAAACTACCACATGATGCTTTTTCTTTGAGAAGAAATATCTTTAGAGATGACGAAAAGGTAATACAATACAGAGTATTCGCATGTTTGTTTGTGTGTTTTTGCGTTTATTATTTAGTGTTTTATTTTTAATGCGCTAATGCTAAATCCTCGACTTGCACTGAGCCAGGTTTACACCCTGTCATCATAAGAGAAGGGAGTAGCGTGTTTAGTACTTGGGAGAAACCCACTGAATCTGGTTGGACATTCGAAAAACGATCACATGATTTTGCAGACATTCAACAATACCAGTCCTATTGAAAGTCATTAGGTACATTACTTATTATGTAGGTATTAAAATATATAAAATTACAAAAAAAATCTTCAAAGTTATAACTGTAAATGATATTAAAATAAAAATTAAATGACCAATATTTAAAAAAAAAATCGTTAAATCTATGTTTTACGAAAATATACCTACTTATCTACAAACTTTTTTGCGTAATATTTATGCTAGTAATAGTAATAGTTTAAAAAAAATTATGCGTGTTGAAGCCACCATTTGCCATTATTTTGGTCGGACGGAAGTATTTTTGGTTTAATAGTAAACCTAAAGGAAATTGATACACTTCTTTTTCTTCTTCTTTCATCTTTGTAAAGTCAAATTAAAATGAACTGCTGCATAGCGCTTTTAATGCATTAGAAGTTCTAAAAAGTATACGTCTAAGTAGAAAAATTACGTGTTCTAATTTAGAACACATAATTTTTCTACTTAGACGTATACTTTCGAGTCGCCAAATTTCCATATAGCTCAAATGACAGTAAATCTGCAAAAGTGATTTTTTTTGCTGAGCAACCATTGGTATATTGGTACTTTGGGATGGATTCGAAATAAGACACATTTTGCAATGTACCTAATGTAGGCTGAGATATGACGACTGGCCTAGCCTAGGTGGTAGTGAACCTGCCACGAAACTAGCGGTCCTGGGTTCAAATCCCGGCAAGGGCAGATATTAGTGTCATGAGCGCGAATATTTGTTTCTGAGTCATGGATGTTTTCTATGTATTTACTATTTAGGTATATTTTTCTAAATATAATTATTTATATCCTTGTCTAGTACCCATAGTACAAGCCTAGTGCTTAGATTGGGAATGTACTAACTAAAATGTAAAAAACGAAGTATATAACAATACAAAAGCTCGTCGAGGCGGTGACTAGGATTAAGTCAATTAAAACGAATAATCGGTAAAACTTAGTCGAATGTTGAATGCATATACCGTTTTTGCGCCCAACACTATACGCCATTCGTTTCATTCGTTCAAATCCATTCAGTCATTCATTCAAGTGTCAGTCGAGTCGATCGATCGATAAACAGAACTGTTTTTCGCAATATGGCAGCCGCACTTTCCGGTTTCCGGATCAAGTTGAACGCAATAATCTAGCGCATTGTGTGTTATTTTAAAGTAAATTAAAGATACTTAAACAGTGTTAGGTATGACAATCGCATTTCTTAAATTATTTGTAGACAATCTAAGGCAAAATCTTCCACGACTTCCCAATAAATCAGGTACAACCTAACAACACATTGTTCACATTTTTATTTTTGTTGTTGTGTTCCTTATTCTATTTTAGAGTTGTATGATATCTGTTTCATGAAATTATCAATTATAAATGTGATTAGTTTGTCTAATATTGCGATATATATCAAGTTTACTACTAAAGTAGTAGATAACCTTAAAACTTACCTTTCTTGGTTCGATTGGTTTTAGTTACAAAATGATTTGTTCTTTATTTTCCCATCATTCATAGAGTAGTGCCTTTAAGTTTAGTTTAGTTAGAAGAAGTACGTCTATTTCTTTATAATATAATGGGGTGTTGGTAGATCACATCTGGAATGTGGGAAATAAAAGTAATGGGAGGCGTTTTTTACTTTAAGTATTTACGCTGATTGAACTAAAAAAGGGTTACACTTTGTCTGCAACAATTATGTTTAGTTTAAATCAAAATGATCGCAAGTCATAACATATTTTTTTAAGAAATTACTTTTACAGGATTCTTATGAATCAAACCTAACGTAACCTAGCCATATCAAGACTAGCAATATAAAAAATATGACTACCTATCTGACACTATTAGAACATGCAGTCAGATTTTTAACACTTTAACTGCCACCAACCCGCTAGGCGAGTCCGTTTTGTATGAAAATCAGAGCTCTTGGCAGCAAATGAGCTTTACTTTTATTAGACTTAGCTTTTACTTTCTGACAGTAGATTACTGTGCATTTGAGTAATCTATTTCATAACCAGCCATTACAATTGTGACGGTTGATCTACACTAATATTATAAAGAGGAAAGATATGATTGTTTGTTTGGTTGCATTGAATAGACTCTGAAACTACTGGACTTATTTGAAAAAATATTTCACCATTAGAATCCAACATTATCCTGGAGTAACTTAGGCTATGGTTATTTTTCTGCGCGGACAAAGTCGCGGGCAACAGCCATCAAACATATTTTTATCAGATCCTTCCTGTTCATATCATTGTTATTTGGATTAAAACTGAATATATCTTAAATCCTGTTTAGTAGGATGAAAACTCAATATCATTTGTTACTTGATTATGAGCTATGTCAGAACATAGTAAAATCATACACATTTTTTATTTCAATTTCAGTTGGCATTCGGTTTATTGCCGCCATGGAGACTGCCCCTGTGACCACCGAGACAGAGGTGCACGGAATCGTCGCTAATAAGGATCGGACTCGGTTCAGGAAGAGACAGTGGGAGGAGAACCCAAGGGGAGAGAATCAGGAAAAAAGAGACAAGCCATTTGAGAGGATCAAGAAAAAGAAAATGGCTATGCTCCTTGGTTACTGCGGTGTTGACTATTACGGTATGCAGAGGTAATGTTACGCATGGACTAAATGCGATGAAAAGTGTTGGACTGGAGGCTTTGTTTTATTTACAATAAGCGTGCCTTATGCATGTTTTATGTTCATGTAATCCCTGATAATTATGTTTCAATGTTTAAAGATTGTCATATTCTTTGTTTGATTTATAAATAGGATGAGGATTTTGGTAGCATGGTTCAAGAACCAATGGAGTTGCTATTTCCTAATTATTATCTACATACCAACTTGACTTTGACTTCAGTGTTGCCATGTTTTAAAATAAACTAAAAACGTTGGTATGCTTTCACAGCAGAGATATCCTCCTTCCTTTAAGTTGGCTCGGTTCAGCCATTTAATGAAAGAATGAATTTTGAAATATATATGTATAATCTGTTTTTAGGCAATTAGGGCTCTATGAATTTTAGAGCCTTGGTATGCCACGAAAAGTCTTTACCCTAGTCTAAAATGCTGGTCAAAGGGTCAATAATGTACAATTTACAGGAATCCTGGTGTGAAAACCATAGAAGAGGACTTGCTCAAAGCCCTTTTGGATGCTAAGTATATTAATGAAGAGGATTTCAACAGCCAACAGAACACACAGTTTCAACGGAGCTCTAGGACTGATAAAGGAGTCTCTGCAGCCCGGCAGGTCGTGTCACTTAAATTACGTAAGTATAGACAAATAAGATATAAGTTTTAGACTAAGTTGCAGACCTAAACTAGTTAACAAAACAAACCTCTATCAAACCTCTAGAAATTCAGTTATTTGGGAGTCAAATAACTTACTCAAATACACTACGGTATGGTTAGAGTTTCCTTTCATTATATTTGTCTTTAATTAGGGTAAAGTAACCATTAGTCAGCCAGAGACCAATAGTTGACCTTATATGTTTATGAGTGCGACGAGTGGGAAATATATCTTTCATACTCTTCCCACTCATACAAAGTATATGCAAGACCGACTAGAGGTCTGGCTGACCACTGATGACTTCACCCTATACCAACTTAATAAAAGTTTTTTTTTGTAAAAACTCACCAAGTGTGTTTTAAACCCGCACACGTCACTGTTTATTATTGTCATAACTTTTAGGGATTGCACTATTGTCTATACTTTTAGGTATTTAAAAAAATGTAAACAATCCAAACCACGTGACATTGTTAAACAGCCAATCAAAACTGTTTTATTGCACTTTGACGTATCAGTGTTCTGCTTCTATTGGCTGACGAATCGTCAGTCATCGTCAGTGACGATAGTTCATCAGAAATCACGTGGTAGTTTTATTTTACTTTTTTTTAAATACCTAAAAGTATAGACTATAGAATCACATGTTTAAGAACGAGAAGAAGTGTCCTGGACGCTTGGTATGGGGCCCTATTACTAAGCCTGTAGGTTTGGCACCTACGTAGGTATGAATAGAGATATAACAGATAGAGATAATATGGTAATCAATAGAGATAATATGGAAATTAATACAGATAGTTCCTACTTATCTTTAAAGTGTCTACACCTAGTTTTTTTTTGTTACAGCTTTAGAAGTAAGTGTGGATGAAATAAATAAAAGATTACCAGAATGCATCAGAGTGTTTGATGTAAAGAGAGTAACAAATAAATTCAATTCTAAATGTAAATGTAATGCTCGGACATACAGCTATACTCTTCCAACGTTCGCATTTGAACCTAGTATCAGTATAGAACACGAAGAGGAGAAAAAGAGATACAGAATCACTCCGGAAAAAATGCAGCAAGTAAATAATGTTCTAGGATTTTATAGAGGGACTAAAAGCTATCACAATTTCACTGAAAAGAAGTAAGTTTTAAAGTGTTTCTAGGTTATGTTTCATGACAATTTAATAATTATAGCTAAACTGATTTTGTTATGATTCTCCTATATAATAATAGTATCAAGGTACTTACCTATTATTTTATCAAAACCTCTCGATGAATGAATCATGATCCATGACGCAGTGTTAATTTCATCAAAAGCCATTTTTCACCGCTTAAGATATTTTTTTTGGTAGTCACAAGTCTAACCTAACTTAACTTACGTAATAAATTTTTGAATCTTAAAAACCTAATGGTTTCGGCGGAAAATAGCGTTTGATGAAATGATTTTCGATGAAATGATACAATCAATGGGTTACCACTGTTAGTGAATTAAACAAGAAACGCATTCATGTGTTTCAAAGGTGTAATTTCTATAGATTTGACAACATTTATTTTCTATCAATATTTGTTTCAATAACCGACTAAAAGATGTGGTGAATTTGTTCGCTTATAAATAATCCCACTGCTCCCCTATTCTTCCCGCGGGAGGCCAATTTAAATAAACAACCCCTAGACTAGCTGCCAGAAACCGACGTCAACCCGCCTAGGGCTGATAGAGCAGCTCATAAGCTATCGATTTAACCCCTATGTATGTTCAGCAATTGTTATTAGTTTCCGAGATATTGATCATTTTAATCGGAATTTTTGTAATTTTTCCCTATGTCAGTGATACGAGAAACCCCTAAATTCATGAATTTATACTTTTTTTTCAGTGTTTTCTTGCATGATTAGAATCACTGTGAAATAAGGAAGTTTTTAAAGCTACATGCCTTTTTTTTTTTATTACATCTTTTTCAGTAAAGTTTGTTTTTCCATACTGGTGAAAAAAAAAACTGGCATTTAGATCATAAAATCAATATCTCGAAAACTAAGGTATTTTTACTTAACCTAAAATGTGTTATTCTGGTTGGTAATTAGTAGGCCTATCAGCGCTTAATGGGTTAACGTCGGTTTCTGGGTCACCCTGTATATAGAACAGATTGAAGATAGATATCAAATATTGAAATTGCTTTTTAATTTGCAGGCACTATCAAGATCCCTCAGCATCAAGATATATGATGGGTTTTAGTGTGGACAAAGTATTTGTTGCGTCTGATATGGAATTTGCAGTTTTATTAGTGAAGGTAAGAGAATAAGTCTGCCGCCCTACCAAAGAAGGCGGCTACCTGCAATGTAGTAGTCGAGGCATTCTATACTCTATCGGTAACCACATTAAATTAAAAATGCTTGTACTATTACTATGCAGTTAGCCGCCTTCTTTAGTAGCACAGCAGAATTGTAATAGTACTTTTATCCAGATAGAACTCTTATCTGAATGATTGTCAACAGGAGCTTTTTTTAAAGTTACATACATACATTAAATCACGCCTGTTTCCCATAGGTGTAGCCAAAGACCACTTCTTTCCACTTGCTACGATCTTGACAAATTTCTTTCGCTTCTTCCACATTTATACATCGAGTCATGCACGTATGTCGGTTTTGGGTACTTAAGATTCTGCCCTTTTCTAGTATTTCTCCGATTTGATTCAAAAAGTACGCCTAGGGCGGCCCATTCCGACCCTTCCACTCACTTTCGATATGTATATCTCTTTCGTCAATCTTCTTTTATCCATCCTTTTCAAATGACCGAACCATCAAAGCAAGAAGATCAAAGATTTTTAAAGCTGTTCAGATAAAAAAACATGCTTATAATGCCGCATTTTCACTTGAAAGTTATTGTTGTAAGTTTTGAAACAAAGCTCTTGTTTGTGTGTTTAATAGAGGCACACACACTTGACTATGTCAGTTTCATGAGGAGACTGTTAAAAAAAATATGGGACCCTCCCTTCAGAGCTAGAATCTCTGGCAACAAAATACTGATGTTTGCCACTCACTCTTACCCATAGTTGTGTCTCAAAAGTTACAGCAATAACTTGCAAGTGTACAAATGCCGCCTAAATGTTTGTCTCAAAAGTATACTAATATTTTTTATTTATTTTCAATGATACAAACAAACAATCAAATATTTTCTCTTTATGATATGAATGGTAGTATGCAACTGTTATGAAATAGAGGTTCTTGAGATTTGAGTGGTTGGGAAGCGTCTGTCCAAGTGAAATCGGCCATTTTAAAATTTCTTAATATACTAAGGTTTATTTTACACCAAGACAGACTAATGACAAGGTACTTTCTTTCCAGGGGCAGAGCTTCATGTTACATCAGATACGCAAAATGGTCGGTCTGATGATAGGGGTGTGCCGTGGCTTGACAGACATCTCGATAATGGACAAAGCGTTCGGGAAAGACAAAGTGATGATACCCACCGCACCTGGTCTGGGTTTGGTGCTGGATAAGGTAAATGTTCCGTTTTTACCGTATGTACATTTCAAAGGCTGTATTATTTATGGATATCGTTACTACTTTGGGAAAACCTAGTATCTGATATTTCGAGGTTTATCACTTTGAACTTAAGACTGCACCGAGCAAACGTCGAGCGTCCAGTGGCGCCCTCATTACTATTATTGTGTTTTCTAATTAACTAAAGAATTTCCTTGCAATCAGACGATACCTTTTTGTGGCGCAAGTATGTAGTTAGTAGTAGTTTTATAGGATACGTAACAAACTTTAATAACAATCAACCTTTGAGTAGTCAGCTTAACGGGAAAAGGTGGCCACTTTTGTCCGTAACTCGAAGGTGAATTGTTATTTAATTATGTGATATACCCTATAAGTTGTGTTTTTATTTACAGTACAAAAACCTACCGACCAATTTCAAGAAAATACTTTCGATTATTAGCAAAAACAATAATAGTAATGAGGGCACCACTGTACATCCGGCGTACGCTCGGCGCAGTCTTAATTCTGTTCTCGTTTAAGTTTAAGAACTATGAGATTCGAGGTTTTTTCAAAGCAATGATGATATATAAATAATATCGTCTCTTTCGTTTCGTGTTCGCATTTAAATTCCATACCGATAAACTTGTCTTATTTAGTACTTTTATAACCTTTATATGCTCTCTTTTCGTCTAAAAACTATCCATTATCTAAAATCAGGAAAATGTATGTATGTGCAAAATGTGGTCTCTAGTTGCTTTATTAAGCAGAGAGCGGCCGTTTTAGCCAAAAATTATCCGTTTTGAGGTTATAAAACGCATGTGAATATGATGATTGTCTAGTACCCATAGTGCGTCCGGCTTATGAAGCTCACTTTCCCGAAATGTGCACTTTCTCCGACGGATCACTTTCTCGGATACTCCCAACTCCACTCCCACTGTCCACTCCCAAAAAATACACTTGCCCAACTGGGGCACTTTCTCAAAAAAGTGCACTATTTCAAAAAGATTACTTTTCCAAAAGAGTTATTCCCACCTGTTACCACCAATTTGTTACAACTGGATTTTTTCCCCACCTGTTACCACTAAAGTACTCGGTGGTAACAAGTGGGAATATTTTTCTCTACTGGGGAAAAAAGTTTTTTAGTTAAGTGGTAACAGCTGCGAATTTTTATTCCCAGTAGTTACCAGTGGTAACCGGTGGGGAAAAAAACCCAGCTGTGTTACCAGTGGTAACAAATTTGTAGTAACAGGTGGGAATAACTCTTTTGAAAAAGTAATATTTTTGAAATAGTGCACTTTTCGAGAAAGTGCCCCCGTTAGGTAAGTGTATTTTTTGGGAGTGGACATTTAGAAAGTGTACTTTTAGATAAAGTGCACATTTCGGAAAAGAGCTTTACAAGCCGGACCCCCCATGGTACAAGCATAGAGCTTAGCTTGAGACTACATCAATTTGTATGAGATTGTCCCCTGATATATATTTCTTTGCAGGTGCATTATGACCGATATGACACTAAATTCAAAGAGACCCACGACAACCTCACGTGGGCAGAAGTTGAAGAGACTGTCGAAAAGTTTACTCACAAACACATCTATCCTAACATTGTCAAAGGAGAAATCGACGAAGATTCCATGGCCCTTTGGTTAGAGAAATTAAAAAAACATTCTTATGAGCCGTCAGATGATGTTCCTGCTGAAAAGTATGATGAGAAAGGTGATGACAGTGATGATGATGATGGAACTACTGATGAGTTAGCTAAAGTGGATAGTGATGAGATAGCAAAAGTAGATAGTGATGAGATAGCTAAAGTAGATAGTGATGTGATAGCTAAAGTAGATAGTGAGGTTGAAGAAAAAAAAGATAATGATACAAGTAAAGGGAAAACTGAGGCCTAAAATTTAATTTTAGTTTCGTACTTAAAGAATGAGACCTTATTCCTAAGCCTCTGCTGTCCGTCCGTCTGATTGTTAGTCTGTATCTCATAAATCATAATTAGAAAGACCTATAACTACCAAACTAAATAAAAAAAATAAGGGGCTTTTTAAGAATGGTACGGAACCGTATGCGTTCGACTCGCCGCGTTTTTACAAGGCACTGACATAAATAACTTGAATAGAGATAATATAAACTGATGAACAAAAAACTGCATTGAGTTTTTAATCTGAACAAACTGATGTTGTTTGTGTTCGTCGGTGTAGATATACGTGGTACAAATATTACAAAATAAAACAGCCAGTAAGTGTCAACCCTAGTAGTCAATGACCGAGATGACGGCTTACTAGGGTTGCCATTTGTTTGGTTTTTTGGGTATTTTTGTTATACATTGTATCAAAATGTTGAACATTGACTGTAAGAACACAAATGAAAGCCAGCTTATATTAAAAAAATACTTAGAAACTATTTTATTCATTTAAAATAGAAATAAAACAAAAATAACCTTATCAGCATTGCTAAGAGACGAACCTGTTTTTAACCGCGACCGTAATAATCAATAAAAGTGAAATAAAAAAAACATCAATAAGGTCAAGCGGGGCTATTCCGACAGACGATTATAAAACAATTTTTGCGTCCTTTTATAGTAGTAACCCAATTTCTATAAAAGGAACATAAATAGTTTGAAACGTTGGATTCCCTCGAAAAAAATTAAGTGACTCATTTACCCCCTGTCCTGTCGGTCCCCGCATGACCTTACCTATAATTTTCGTTTTCTCGAATATGTTTTTTGAATGTCAAATATTTTAAAAATATGTTCGTGTCGCGATGACAGTGACTTTAAATTTTACAATAAACTTTTATGGATTTAATCGTTAAGTATTAAGTTTTGTAATATAGTTTTAATGTCAATGCATTAAGTTTTCAAACTGTATATACAGGATGGTAAACACAAACTCCACATGGACGGAAACTACCTTAAATATAGAAAATTGCAAATTCTACGCAAAAGGAGACTTAAACATATTAAAAACGGAATATACGGAGTTTTGAAAATTCGTCTGTTTGTACCGGAAATTGGACTGGTAATAACATTAAAGTAGGGTTTTTTACCGTGTTTATTTAGTTTGAAGGTTGTTAATAGAAATGATCACAATCAATGAACCTTCCGATCTGTATCAGAAAACACGCCTTATAACCTAAGAAGGACGAAATTTAAAAAAAACTAACGAATTATTATTATTTGTTGTTTACAAAAATGAAAGTAAGTCGTCTTAGCGTAGAATGTGCTATTTTTAATATTTAAGGTAATTGCAATCCAGGCTTTCGTTTTTTCCACCCTGTATAAAGACTGTCGCAAAATTAGAATCCCTTTCCTTACAATCGCGTACTAATATCACTTATTGAATTTACGAATCAAAATGTTTTTGACCAATTTTATTGCTAGTTACAATTAACTGGATCATTAATGTCTAAAGTGATGTACAATGAACCGCTGTTAAAATCGGACCGTATTAAAACGAAGTGCTGACACGTATAGTAACGGTAGGGAAAGGTTCGTCACCATTGGACCTTAACAGCTTTGAAAAAGAGACGAACCTTTTTTACTGACTATATCTGACTATACATACGGTATTTTACTAC
Source organism: Acleris laterana (assembly GCA_963966035.1). NCBI lineage: Eukaryota > Metazoa > Arthropoda > Insecta > Lepidoptera > Tortricidae > Acleris > Acleris laterana. The sequence continues at coordinate 12,623,201 of OZ014459.1, read as the reverse complement.
TTCATAAGAAAAACTAATTTTTTTTTTTCATGCCCTTCTGAAATGAAAGCTCTGCCTTTAACCCTTGTATTGACAGTAATAAAAAAAGTCGTGCATTCAAACCCTATTTGAAATCGGCATAAAAAAATAGTAACAAAAAAAATAAAAAAAGTGAACATTAATAGTATGTGCTTTATTAGGTACTCGTGTTATTCCCACCTGTTTACCACCAGTTTGTTACCACTGGTAACAGCTGGGATTTTTTTCTCAACTTTTACCGCTAAAGTACGCGGTGGTGACAACTGGGAATATTTTTCCCATTTGTTACCACTAAAATATTTGGTGATAACTACTGGGGAAAAAAACCCAGTAGTTAGTGGTAACAATTGGGAATTTTTATTCCTATTAGTTACCAGTGGTAAAAGATGAGATTTTTTTTCCCAGCGGTTACCAGTGGTAACAAATTGGTGGTAACAGGTGGGAATAACCCAGATACTCTGCCAATTTAAGTTTCAAACAATAATTGTATATTATGTTTAACATAAGTTAATTAGTTAACGTAATATGTAACGGCCAATAAAATTGTTCAACAACTTATCGATAGAAAATAAAAAAGTCATATTTGTAGGCAATTGCATGGGAAATTAGCCTTCTAATTATGTGATGCCTATGTATATTATAAGTTATAACTAGGGTTTTATATGGAGAATATTCGGGCGTTTCAATCGCTGTCATTGTTGTCTTCAAATATTGACAAGAATAATGATCACAGCTATCAACATCTGCCCCCTATTTTACCATCTTGACAGTGACATGTGACAGGTGACAATTCGGTATTCATTGCAAAGTCAACACGCTGATACATCACTGTGTTTCTTAGATAGATAGATCTTTGTTTAGTGGCATATGTCATTTGTGTTGCCACTATGATTTCGCCTATGTCAGGTTTAAGGAAGGCACACGTTTTAACGAAGAACAATTTTGAATAGGGCAATAAAATAGGTACAAAGAATGTTTCGGTTTCATATATTACAACAACTGTGTTTCATTATAAGTTGTACACTGAAATGTCACCTGTCACCCGTCATTGTCATGATGGTGAAATAGGGGGCTGATGTAAGTAGGCGCTGCTAAAAGAGTATTTACTTCTTTAAAAAGAAAAAACAGAGTCTTCAATTAAATGCTTGTTTAGTGACCTGTTATCATGTTATTCTATTGCTATAGCAGAGAAAGCGACAGCAGCAACTTTAATCAAGGATTAAATTTAATTGACGTCTCTGAGCGCGGCAGTTAATACTTAACTTTAACTGACATATTGTGCGAAAAATAATGACAGCTGTTAAAACGCCAAAGAATCGCCTTATAGCATGTACAGATAATGTTTTAAAATGTAGTATTGTCAATTTTATTTTTGTACCTATAAGGACAAAGTTGATAATGAATTAAACCAGTATATATAGTTTTTTTTTTATTAATTTGTTAGAATTATAAATATATATTTTAAGTGTGATAGTCGTATATTTGTAAAAAAATAAACGGCGTGACCTCCAAACGATTTTTTTGACGTTGGCAGATAAAACATTAAAAAAACTCGTAGTTTATCGATAAAAGTATTATATTAATTGGAACTTAAAAATAAACAAATTTCGGCTCATTAAAGTGAAAAAAACAACGTAATTATACAATTCTGGATAACAATTAACATTAAAATAAACTGTATACTAAATCATTTTAGGTTTAAACAGAGGTTTTAAACAGATGAATGAATTTAACAAAGTCGTTGAATTCTTAAAAATAATGCTGGATCAGCTGGATGGAGCCATTCAACAATTTGTGGCACCCTGAGATTCATGCAAAATCAAATAACGTTTAAAAGTAAAACATGAATAATGCAGAATGCTAGAGCCATTTAAAGATTTGTGGCAACCTGAGAATTCATGCAAAATCGAGATAAAATATGAATACAAGAACTTAATAATTTACAATATAATAAAATTTGTAGCTTCTAGAGGTAGGTAAATAATTTACTAAATCACAGCACTTTATAAAATCAAATAAGTTGTAAATGTAAATAATTACAACATTAAACAGGGTCTTTGTTTTTACAATGATTGTATTTATCATGTATTAATATAATTCGATTAATCCTTATTGGATTTAGTCTTGACCGCTTTGCAGTTATTATTTGTCCTGCCACAGAAAATACCCTTTCACTCGAGTACTCGTTGCTGGGATAAACAACAAAGCAGGAGCAAGTGCTGATAAGTACGGAAACGAAGTTTTTCTATCTTTCCAATAAAGCAAGACATTCCCATTAAACGGTTCTAAATCAACAGTAGTAGCAGTACTGAAGTATTTCCATCACTCGTTTTCGACTACGCTGTCTGTCTAGTTGGATGCTATTTGTTCGTGCCTGAAATGTTAGAGGTTGCAATACTTGAACCTGGTTGAGGTTCCGCAGTTAACGTAGACACTGCATAAGGCTGTTCTTTACACATTACATCTGAATCGCGTATATATTTTTGAACCATATTTGTCAAGAATGATACTTTAGTTATACCCTGAGTTTCCATATAATGGTCAATTTCTTTAATCGAATGAAAGCAGCAGTCTAACAACGATGCTGTAACGACTATTTCGTTAGTCGGAAAGCGATATTCTAATTTTAACAGCATGTTATTTTTCAGTCGTGTTAAAATGACAGGCTCTTTGTCGTCACATTCTTTAAGCAGTCTTTGAAGTTCTGATTTGATAACCATCGCTAAGTTTATGGTAGGTTGGGTTTCGGAGCATAAAATTTCTACAAATTGTTTAATCTTTTCTAAAAAGGTTGTTAAATCAACTATAAGCTTGTGTTCATGGTCTTTCGATTGGTAAATATTGCGTCCTATGTCTGTTAGCATGTCATTAATAGGCCGCGATTCGCCCTATGATTTAAACTTGTTAGCATCATAAGCATGCTATGCCATCTAGTAGGCATGCTTGGTTTTAAAGTTGGCGGTGCAGAAATAGTTTCGCTATGTTGGCTCCTGAGGGTCACTATATTCATCGGAAGGAACCGCTTCGTCTGTGTTTTCTAATTGTTCTCCAATATCGTCCAACGTCAAAAGCAGTTCACGATGTTCTGTACTAGCAGAAGCTTCCAATTGTGGTGCTCTGTATCTTAAATATTTCACTAGTTTTTTACACTTGGTTATAAGGTTAAACAGTTCCTCTGTTGTGCATGTCCAAGGCAGAGATGATGTTCCACATTGAGTAAATTTGCAGCCCGTACCTATCATATTCCTGCCTCCATTAGTCACCAACACAACACTAAAGAAAGAAAGAATGAATTTCAACGTCTTGTAAAATTTCAGTAATATAATCTTTTACTGTTCCCCCTGTATGTTTTTCAGTCACTTGTTTGGTGGCGAATGTAAATTTTTTAAGCTCCATATCTTCATTGATGAAATGAAATGTACAAGTTATGTGATTTCGTCGCCTGTATAGGTCCGTCCAAAGATCGGAAGTTAGTGCCCCAAATCTAGAGGTACGCCTTTGATGATAGATTTAACGTAGTTTTCAAGTCCTTCACGAGCAATGTTGTGCCGTGATGAAAGATCAGCATCCGAAACAATCACATTGTACTTTTTTTTAAAGTCCTTCATGGCTTCATCGTCCACGCTGTCAAATGGCATTAGGGATCTTGCAAACCATAAAGCCAGGTCGCGGGCAAGCTGCCACTTGTCCTTTCTAATGATACTGTCTTCGGTTGTTTTGGCTGGTTTTCGAAGTACAGAGAAAAACGCCTCGATCGGGGCAGCCTTTGATTTTTGCTTAGTATTGTAATGAAATAAGGTTGCAATGCAAAAATAGACCTTATTTCACTGTACCTTTTTAGGTGATACGTCGCATTTGCTTTTAATATTTTAAATTAAAAAGCAAATGGTTCGATAGAACAGCGGTTCTTTAATTTTGTTTAGTTTTGGAGAGTCGCTCCTAGGCCTGCGGGCCGGGCGCATCACTTGTGCATATTTATAAGTTACGAGTTAAATAAAAGAATTATCATGAAGAATGTGTTTTATAATCGGTACCTTCACCATTCTTTACATGGTGGAGGTGCGGGGTAATTTTCATTATTATTCGCCGCCCCTCTTTTCCGAGGTTTTGTAGGGCGGAAGTCCACTGTGTTAATGTCGCTTTATTAATCTGCATTCACAACGACACATTAATTGCACAGCAGGCTATCCGGCATGACTGGACGAGTAGCTAATGTTTACTCCTCGTGTAGGTAGATGTTAGGGCAAGTAGGCTTCATCCTTGTTCCCAGAGGGACGAGGGATGTAATGAAATAAGGTTGCAATGCAAAAATAGACCTTATTTCACTGTACCTTTTTAGGTGATACGTCGCATTTGCTTTTAATATTTTAAATTAAAAAGCAAATGGTTCGATAGAACAGCGGTTCTTTAATTTTGTTTAGTTTTGGAGAGTCGCTCCTAGGCCTGCGGGCCGGGCGCATCACTTGTGCATATTTATAAGTTACGAGTTAAATAAAAGAATTATCATGAAGAATGTGTTTTATAATCGGTACCTTCACCATTCTTTACAGTATCTTCTGACTTAACCCTTAAATGCATGATTTTTTATTTTTGGTCCAAAAAAATGTTTTTTTTTAGTAAATTGGATGTATGATCTAGGAAAATTAAATAAAAAAATCTAGGTTTTATTTTTACTTATTTATATACAAAAATATACATAGTAGCCATTTGGCAACATTATGCATTTAGTTAAAAAAAAATCATGTTCACTGAAACTCAAACTTAATAGGTATTAAATAAATAAAAAATAATTACTACTGATGAAATGTTGCGAAACAATTTCTGTCTTTTGTGTGGCATAGAGTCACTTTGCATTTAGTGCACTCAGTGCGGGAGAAGCCTTTGCATCCTGGCAATTTGCACCTATTTTTATTCTCACAACGTTTTTCGTGGTGGCCGACACCATCAGTTCTTACGTCTTTTGGGGGTACATATTTCATTGGACCGCGTCGTTTTTTTGCTTCCAGCTCTCTTTCAATATTGGAGCTGGAAGGTCTTCCTCTTTTACTTTCTCCATTTGTCTTGTAGTTACACAAAGTGTTAGCCAATTCTGATCTAAAATCTGCTAAAGTAATGGTTTTGGAATTTCCTCTCTTTTCATTGACTTTTTTGTACAATACCCATGAGTTTATCACAACTAAATCAATCAGATGATAAAACAGTCGCATGTACCATTTTCGACTTTTGATGCGAATTTTATAACGACCCAAAAAACTGTCCATCAAATCAACGCCACCCATGTGAGCGTTGTAATGTTTCACGATTTGTGGGCACTGTATTGTTGTTTGTTTCTTCTGTTTTTTATCGTACCTAGTTATTGTTTCGACTGGTTCAGCTCCAACATATGTAGATGCCAACATAACCGGCTTATTATCTTTCCAAACAATGGCAGAAATTTCGACGTCTTCGTAATCAACAACTTGTTCTTCATATTTTCCACGAGGCACCGATGACTTCATCAAATCCGCTTTTGAAGGTAGTTTGCAACTCTGACCAAGACGATTTCTTTGTACAGTGCCCACCGAAAGAATACCTTCATTCTTCAAATAGTGTAATAATGGGATGGACGTGTAGAAATTGTCAAAATAAACTATATGTTTCACGTTTCTCGGTATTGGACGACATAAGCGAACTACGACGTTTCCTACGGCACCAAGATCTGGTTCTCCCGGAGCGATGGCTGTTTCCTGCCCTGAGTAAATCTCGAAATTGTACGCATATCCAGCCAGAGAGCAAATCACATACAATTTGAAGCCCCATTTATGGGGCTTGTTTGGTAGGTACTGTTTCATATAATGGCCAATTTTGGTCGCACACATTTGTTCATCTAACGACAGCCTTTGTTCAAATGGAACTTTTTTGAACTGGCTGTTGAAGTGTTCCACTATTGGTCTGATTTTATGGAGTCTATCATGGCCCGGGTCACCAACAGGCTTATGGAGGGAGTTGTCGTTGAAATGCAGTACAGATCGAAGTTTTTCGAATCTGTTCAATGGCATGGTTTCCATAATGTTCTTGAAACCGTATTTACCCCAATAAGACCTAACACTTGGATAATGGAAAACAGACATAAATATAATGATGCCTAAAAACTGACGGATTTCAGCGTGTGTTGTTGGAGGACAGTTAGAAACTCCTTTCTGGGTAATATATAAGTTAGTCTCTGCAACTATTTTGGTCAGAATTGTATCATCTATATATTCAGAAAAAAATTGGTACGGTGTCTCCAGTTGCACAAACTTTGGGGGTAATTCAGAGTTTCCTGTAAACAAGATCTGGTCCTCATTGTAAGGTAAACTACGTTTTTTCCAAATCACGTTACGGCTTCTTGCCTTCCAAGCTGCAACCCCTAGAATCCCAGCGGTTGTACCAGAAGATGACCCTGGCAACGAATGCGTGGACGCTGAATCATAAGCAGGATTCTCTTCTTCCAAAACAGGAGTAAAGTCGGCAGTATCATCGTTTAGATCTTCTTCAGGTTCTTCATCTAAATCCCTTATCAAATCGTGAACATCTGAATAATAATTGATCTCATTTTCGTCTATTCCAGCATCATCTTCAGAGATATCTCCATTCTCTAGACTAGCGAGAAGATTCTCTATGTCTTTATCTCGCAATCTTCGGGTCATACTAAAAAAAAAGCAACAAAAAAACTATTAGATAATATACAGGGTTACTGGTTAAGTCGACCTAGATCCTTTAAGGGGTTATAGTTTCCATAATTTCTGACCACTTTTACTTGAAACACCCTATTCCAAACTTAACCGTTTTCAAGATATTTAACTTTTAAGATAACTTTTCTTAAATACAATTTTTTTCCATATTGCATCATTTGTTTTAGAATCCTTGCATTTCATTTGTTTTTTTTACAACAATTATGTAGTACATAAGTGTCTTCAACATTCTGGGTACCTAAATTACCGTTAAGTGTGCTAACCGAGTCGTATTAGATGAATAATTGCGAAAGAAGGAAAGAAATTTCCACGAAATATTTTTTTCTAATAGGAATATTTCTAAAAAACTCTATGGCAGTAATACTGCAGATAATCTAAAAAACATCTACATTTCTTCAGCTATCTAACGAGGTATGGCAATCTTGGCTATTATTAAAAATAAATAGAAATATCTTAGTTGAAAGTCTGCCAGGTAGTAGTAAAGTTTTACTGTAGTACATCAATGTATGACTTTGGTCCTAGAAAACTAAATAAAATAATTCAAATACGTACAAAATTACATGTATTAAACATTTGCTGTTACAATTCATGTTCCACATTGTCCGCCTCTGTTTCGCACACATATCCTCAGCCTTTTTCTCAATCCACTTTTTACTACGCCCGTAGTTAAACGCCGTCTTATTTCATCTGCTGCGTCGAGTATTTTTTGTCTCAACTCATCAACCGATGTAATTGTGTTAGTTTCGTTATAAACTAAACTCTTCATGTGTCCCCACACATAAAAGTCCATAGCGGTTAAATCCGGACTTCTAGCTGGCCATGGTGTGAGCCCACCTCTCCCAATCTACTTATTGGGATAATTAGTGTCTAGCCATTCTCTAACACTTCTCCTGAAATGTGCAGGGCAACCGTCGTGCTGATACCACATGTCACGAATGTGGCTGAGTGGCAAATCATCCAGTAAGTTAGGTAAATCGAACCTTAGAAAATTTTCTTAATGTTCTCCATTTAAATTGTCAGGGAGAAAGTGTGGATTTACCTAACTTACTGGATGATTTGCCACTCAGCCACATTCGTGACATGTGGTATCAGCACGACGGTTGCCCTGCACATTTCAGGAGAAGTGTTAGAGAATGGCTAGACACTAATTATCCCAATAAGTAGATTGGGAGAGGTGGGCTCACCATGGCCAGCTAGAAGTCCGGATTTAACCGCTATGGACTTTTATGTGTGGGGACACATGAAGAGTTTAGTTTATAACGAAACTAACACAATTACATCGGTTGATGAGTTGAGACAAAAAATACTCGACGCAGCAGATGAAATAAGACGGCGTTTAACTACGGGCGTAGTAAAAAGTGGATTGAGAAAAAGGCTGAGGATATGTGTGCGAAACAGAGGCGGACAATGTGGAACATGAATTGTAACAGCAAATGTTTAATACATGTAATTTTGTACGTATTTGAATTATTTTATTTAGTTTTCTAGGACCAAAGTCATACATTGATGTACTACAGTAAAATTTTACTACTACCTGGCAGACTTTCAACTAAGATATTTCTATTTATTTTTAATAATAGCCAAGATTGCCATACCTCGTTAGATAGCTGAAGAAATGTAGATGTTTTTTAGATTATCTGCAGTATTACTGCCATAGAGTTTTTTAGAAATATTCCTATTAGAAAAAAATATTTCGTGGAAATTTCTTTCCTTCTTTCGCAATCATTCATCTAATACGACTCGGTTAGCACACTTAACGGTAATTTAGGTACCCAGAATGTTGAAGACACTTATCTACTACATAATTGTTGTAAAAAAAAACAAATGAAATGCAAGGATTCAAAACAAATGATGCAATATGGAAAAAAATGGTATTTAAGAATAGTTATCTTAAAAGTTAAATATCTTGAAAACGGTTAAGTTTGGAATAGGGTGTTTCAAGTAAAAGTGGTCAGAAATTATGGAAACCATAACCCCTTAAAGGATCTAGGTCGACTTAACCAGTAACCCTGTATAAACATTCGTTAGAATTCAAAAACTCTTAATAGTCGTTTAACGCATACTGTAGACAAATGGCAACAGACCGAAAAACATTACAAAGTTAGTTAACGCATAATGTAGCCAAACGGCAACAGACCGTTTTTTACTAAAATTATCGCGAATAGTGTGTAATATTCACTTTTTGTATATAAAATAGATTACTTACTTCACTCCGAAGATGATAACGTATTTTCACTGAAGAAATAACACTTATCCTAACGTGAAATCAAAAATAAATAAACAGCTTCGCTTACTTTTATAAAAGTTACACTGGCGCCAACTCAAATGTCAAAATTTAAAAAAAAGAGGCAGATTTTAGGGTTGCCAGTTGTTATTTCCCAAGTCCAATACTTGACGTTTGGTGTAAAGGTGCTTCAGGAACATAAATCTTTTTTTTTTAAAGCTGTGAGCTGTCTAATGTTTTGTAGACATTTGGCAACAATATGCATTTAATCTTCTTTCAAACGGCGCAGTAAATTGCTAGTTGCAATGTTTTTACTGTATGCTTTAAAGTTCGCCCTGAAATGAAAAAAATCATTTAAAGCGCTGAATCATAACTCAATATAAGTAAAAAAAATACATTAATAACATTTACTCTTAACTAAATATGAAAATGTTACTTACTCTATTCTGGGAATAAAAAACGGTCTTGAATTTCGTGTTATTTAGTCTGCCGCCATTTTGTTTTCAAATGCCATGGCACGCTGCGGCACGACCGTGATTTGGTTATAAAACAGGAATTATCTAGTAAGATCATATTTATATAGTGAAACCAAAAACTGTGATTAAGAAGGAATCATTAAGGGAATAAAAATTGTGTTTTTTATATTTATATTATATCAAATCACTTATGCCATAAAGAAATAGGTAAACATTATTTAAAGAAATAATAAACATTAAAAAATATATTGTACTTACTCAGCAAACAACAAATTGCAGTCTTTTTCCTTTGCATTTCTTAAACATGCGTCACAAAACACTATTGATCGTTGAGAACTGTTCTTTTTTATCCATCAAAATTTACAATGAATTGTCCAAAATAGTTCCAGCAGTAACTGTGCTTTGATTTGACATGGGAGAGCGTCGTCACTGTAAGTTTTTCTATTTTCGTTTTATATACGTCCAAATGTTCAAAAACCGACGATGCAGCCATTTTTCATAGCTGACTGCGTAACGCGTCCTACGGCACCTACGAGCACGTTCATTCTGATTACTGACTTGTGACCGATTCAATTATCTCTCTCGCTCACTCGGCGCGCCGTTACCTTTTCGCGGCGGCGGCGCGCCGGCGCGGCGCTCATATCTACCCTGATGAGATCAACGTTTTGAGTGTGAGTACTATGTCCATCCAACAACAGCAGGACAAGTCGTTCTGTTGTTGCTCCACTAAATTCCACGAATTTCTTAAACCAGCCAGCAAAGAGTTCAGTTGTCATCCAGCCCGAATCACTGCATACTCCCCAAGATCCTGGTGCACCATTTAACATTAATTGCGGGTCCATACGCTTTCGAGGAAACACCATCATGGATGGCATGTATAGGCCACTTGCACTGAAACAGATTTCCACAGTTATTGTTGTCCCTCTTTCTGCAGAAGTGATCACTCCGACTTGCTTTCGCCCTCTCTTAGCTATTATTTTTGATTTGGTTTTGGAACAATAGAAATACCTGTCTCATCACAGTTTAAAATTCTATCAGGCGTAAAATTATTTTTATCATAAATGTTCCCCAAAAAGTTATAAAACTGATCTTCAACTTGCTTGTTAAATCCTGCAGCACGAGCTGCTGAAGTACTCTCAGGCTGTCGAATAGACAGTTCAGGATGTCTCTTGAGAAAGTTGTGCGCCCAAATCTTTCCCAGCTTCTCTTTTCTCGTTATTAAATGGATGATGTTTATTATTTTTAACCGCCAAAGTGTACGCTAGACCCCTTAGGTCTTTTATTGTAAGTACAGTCTACTTTCCATGTCTAGTATATAATTACACAGCTCTTTTTCTTCTTCCTTAGAAAAAACCGTATCTTTAGGGCCTAAACGAACTTTCAATTCATGGCTAGTGGAAGCACCGTCTGATAACTTCTCTCGGACTGCTTTGACTTTTCTTTCTAAAGTCGTTTGAGGAACAGAAAATGTTTTTTCTGCTAACAGATAACCCATTTTTCCTTCTATTACAGCATCCACAGCATTTTTCATAGCCTCCTCTAACCACTCTCCTCTATTTGTGTTTTCACCATGCTACAACAACAGATATAAAGATATACAAATGCACAACTCAAAAATCATTTTAAAACTTTAATAGGGCAAGATGGGGTACCGATTACCCCATCTTGCCCGTGGGTACCTAAACAGATTCATTAAATTTTAAATAAACGACACTTGCCTAATTTTCCGCAACTCGACGACTTAATATGCGCCTTTTTTGCGTGCTGGGTCACTGGCACTACTCTTGCCAGCCCAGTAGGGTGGTCCATTAATGTATGGAGAAAAAAAAGTATCTTCAATCTTACCTCCACAAAGCTTAATTTTGTCCACTACCTAGTAGTAATATTTGTGCCAAGTTTCAGCTTCTTAGGTGGCCATTTACTGGTCGCCCAAAAAGTTTAGTTTTTATTTTGTCTTGTTTCAGGTAAGACAATACTATGTCGACTAGATCTGCACCAAGTAACTGGCTTCTTGGAAAGTCAATTTCAAGTTTTTCGACCGCACGACTTCCTCGTGGATTAGATGTGCTCAGGGTAGTTCAATTTCACCATTTAGATGAGGGCAATACTTTGCCAGTTAGTTATAAACGGACTTGTGACGCGGTTTTGTCGGTTTGGCAACGTGCGAGGATTCCTACCCAGCGTTTAGATTCATGTGTGAGAAAACTGTCAAAACTCTATGAACAATATTTAGCTCTCAAAAAACATCGTACCCGTGAAGGTGATAATGATATTGTGCGTAGGGATTTGTTCAAAAACGAACTTGAAGAATTATTTGATATAGCTACAAAGGACGCTTTGGTTACAATGAAAAGTGACGAAGATAAAGTATTTCTTGAAAAGCAAAGGGAAGATGTATTCTCAAGTAGCATGGATAGTGTTGACCTTGTAACGACTTCAAAAGAGAATAGGAAGAGGCAACGATATCAAAAAGTGAAAAAATTCGAGGATAAATATGCCAAGAGGGAGAACAATAAGACTCATGAAAGTCATGAGTCTCATGATACTCCGCAATTGTCGTCGAGTTCTTCACACAGCTCTGAAAACGAAGACGATTTTCAACCTTCAGGATCATTGCATTCAACTTTAGAAGCACCTACTTCTTCGAATCTGTGTAACAATATTTTTAAGTCTCCAGAAGTTGTTCAAGCTTTAGATCGCGTAAATCTTCCCGATAGAGGAGCTGTCTTTGTAGCTGGAGCCATTTTTAAAGCTTTAGGACACGATATTTCTGATACAACGCTCTCTCGGAGCTCTATTAGGCGGAACAGAAGAGTAGAAAGACAGAGAGCTGCAGACGCAGAACAAGCAGCGTCAGGAATAGAAGGTCCCTTACTTCTGCACTGGGACGGCAAACTTTTGCCAGATATTGATGGACAAAAAGTGGATCGTATCGCTATACTTGTCACTGGGAATGGCCAAGAAAAGCTTTTGGCAATTCCTAAGATAAATAAAGGAACAGGAAAAGCCCAGGCACAAGCATGCATTGAAACGGTTAAAAAATGGAACGTAGAATCTTCCATTAAGGGACTAGTATTTGATACGACTGCAAGTAATACCGGTCTTCATGTAGGAGCTTGCACTGAGATTGAGAAAGCCCTCGAATGTGAACTTGTTTGGATTGCATGCCGGCATCATATTATGGAGATTATGCTTTCAGCAGCTTTCACGTGTTTATTCGGCTCTTCCGGATCTCCGGAAGTAGCATTGTTTAATCGTTTCCAGAAAAAATGGCCGACTATTGATCACACTGATTATTGTGCAGCTGATAGTGCTTTGTTAGAAAATCCTGGTCTTATTAGTCTGCGAGACGGATTACTAGAGTATTTACCGAATGCTTTAGAAAAACAGCAACCTAGAGATGACTATAAGGAGTTTTTGACTTTGTCTCTTTTGTTTCTTGGCGGAGGTAGTAATGAAACAAGATTTCGAGCTCCTGGCCCTACGCATCACGCTCGTTGGATGGGAAAAGCTATATATGCTATTAAGATATATCTCTTCCGAAAGCAATTTCATTTGAATGCTCGAGAGACCAAAAATATAGAACAGCTCGCTTTGTTTGTGGCTTTGGTTTATGTGCGCTATTGGAATGAAGCTCCTTTAGGAATCAGAGCACCATTTAATGACATTCAGCTTTTAGAAACCCTAAAATCGTACCCTAATAAGACGATCTTTGAAAAAACCTATACTGCGTTTGCAAGGCATCTTTGGTTCCTATCTGAACATTTAGTTGCCTTTGCATTTTTTGATGACAGAGTGTCTACACAAACCAAAGAAAAAATGGTGAAAAATCTATACCGTCCAAAAAAGACAAATTGTCCGCGTCGCATTGATGTAGCCAAAGAAAACGACCTTAATTTAGAAAGTTTCGTTACTGAAAGAACTGGTTTCTTTTTTGATGCCCTCATTGCTGAAGGAAAACGCAGAAGTGAGCAATTTTTGAAACTATCACCCGATAAATGGGCAACCGATCCTGTTTACTCAGAGTTACGTGACAAGTGTAGTAATATGAGAGTTGTTAATGACACAGCCGAAAGGGGTATCAGTTTAATCCAAAAATACAACCAATCACTAACCAAGGATGAAGACCAAAAGCAATATATCCTTCGTCGCAAATCACAGAAAACGGTTTCCTGAGCCAACCAAAGCGTCTCTTGCTTAATTATATTTGATTTATACTTTTTATTACATACATTTTCTTAATACACAATTGTTTAATTCTGGGCGACCTCTAAATGCTATTTGATTGCTCTAAAAATTGGCATACACATTTTTTATGTGTCTTGGACAAAAAATAACCTTGTGGAGAGATAAAATTTAGAACTTTATTTTTTTGGACCACCCTACAGCCCAGTTCAACCAGAAAGCCTAGCAGACCCTTGATGTTGACGACGGCCTCTGGTAGCGACCTCGGTGTTCCGAGGTGACGTGCCCGGTATGTTGCCACCTCTGGACATTCCATGATGACGTGGGCTGCGGTTTCCTTCGCCGTCATACAAGCTCTGCACAGGGGGCTGTCTTTAATACCTAATGTGAACAAGTGTTTGTTAAACAAGGCATGGCCAGTTATGGCTCCAGTTAACAATCGGAGTTGGGCCCTTTTGAGTAATCGTAGCTTACGCGACAATCCGGGATTGATTATCGGAAGAGCTTCCTTACTTTGCCTGCAGGTGTCCAGTAGTGTTGGTGCTTTACTTTGGTTATTCGACGCAGTTTGTTCCGCAGCCAGCTGGTCGGCAGGGGCAGAAACGGTTCAGGACCTATCAGTTCCATTTCGCGAGTACGTCAGCCGCGTCGTTACCGCGTGAGTTGCTATGTCCCTTTATCCACTGTAGGGTGATGGGGTTTAGGTTACATACTCGTACCTTAAAAAGGGCGTTGTGAAATTCGTATATTAGCCCTGACGTTGCTGTATAGCACTGTAGGGCTTGGAGAACTGATCTGTCGGAGAGTATTCGGATAGGGAGATCCTTTACCTTCCTTTGCTCGATCGCTATTGTAGCCATAATGATGCCCACGCATTCTGCCTGGAAGACTGTGGTATGGGCTCCTAATGGCGCTGAGATATGTATGTTTAGATCTTCTGAAAAAGTACCTGCTCCGGATCCCGACTTTGTCCTGGATCCGTCTGTGAAGATCCTTACTTCCCTGGGATTGAGGCCTTCCCACGGATCTTCAGACAGTTGAATTTTGTACTTCTTGTCGAAGATAAACTGTTTCGGTATTCTGTCGGTAGCTGCCTCTATGTTTCCTTGTAGTTACGAAACGGTTTAACCGATTATGATGACTGATATTTCGTTAAATTTTCCTTTTTTGGGGTCCAGACATCAATACATACTTTTAACTAAAGCTTGAACACGCCAAAACGTGGGCACACAAAATTACAAATTAAAAACAACGTGAACAATAATTTAAAGATTTTTTTATTGCATTTGCCTATAATATTATTGAACGTTTTTACCAATATATACTTTTTTAATTGTGCTTCGAATATGCCATGTTGCGTACTTTACGTCGGATCCGGCTCATTAAGGTTTGCACAGCACTATCAGGGTATTTTTTGCAAGCCCAAGTCCATAATTTTTGTAATTCAGCTACTGACTTAACTTGTCCGCCTTTCTTTTTTAAGATGCCTTTCATGATGGACCAGTATTCTTCGATCGGCCTTAGTTCAGGACAATTCGGAGGGTTGCACTGTTTAGGTACCACAGCCACAGCATTCTGCTCGTACCATTCAGTCACTGCTTTAGAATAGTGGCAGCTCGCAAGATCAGGCCAAAACAATGGTTGTGAACCGTGACTGCGTAAAAAGGGTAATAGACGCTTTTGCAAGCATTCTTTTTTGTAGATATCACCGTTTACAGTGCCTGTTGTGATGAATGACCGACTTCGTTTACCACAACTACAAATAGCTTGCCATAACAGGAACTTTTTTGGAAACTTCGATCTTTTTTTAATATTGCAATTTTCAGGGGCATCTTTACGATTCTTAGAAGTGTAAAATTCTTGCCCCGGTATCTGCTGGAAGTCTGCTTTTATGTACGTTTCATCATCCATTAAAACGCATTTAAATTTTGTTAAAAAATCATTGTACAATTTTCGTGCCCTTCGTTTTGCAGATATGTTCTGCTTAGCATCGCGATTGGGTGCAGCTTGAGCTTTGAACGATTTTAATCCAGCTCTTGACTTGACTTTCTGTACATAAGACTGCGACATTTGTACCTTTTTTGCGACATCACGTGATGATAACTTCGGATTCGCTGTAAAAAGCTGCAAGATACGGGCTTCTTTTTTTTTGTCTTTTATTCCTTGTTTTCCACCACTACCCGACTTTCGTTCTACTGTCAAACGTTCCCGGAACTTTTTTAAAACCGAACATACGGTGGATTGTGGATATTTTAATAGTTTTGATAGTGCTATATAGCTTAAATGGGGTTTTTCTGAATGTTTGAGCAAAATCAATTTACGTTGCTGCTGTTCGGAGCTCGCCATCGTGAAAACAAATGAATAAACTGGTACACTGTCATAATATTTTTTGTTTATCATACCATGGAGTTTATAGTTATAGTACTAAATAGTTTCTATACTATGTAAATAAAAATATATAAATACTTATACATGCCCACGTTTTGGCGTGTTCAAGCTTTACATGCATGCTAATAAGTCGTCAATTCGAGAAGTCGTCGTTTTAAGAAGTCGTCGATCTAAGAGGTCGTCAATTCGAGAAGTCGTCGTTCTAATAAGTCGTCGTTTTAAGAAGTCGTCGTTCTAAGAGGTCGTCAATTCAAGAAGTCGTCAGCAATCGCCTAAACCGTTGTTGTTTGCATTGAGTCTGATGACCCTTTTGCTAAGCATATTACCTATCCACTCGACCAGGGTCGGGTTCGCCCCGTGCCTTACTAGCGCGGTTGTTATGCTGCTGAAGTTGGTCTTGTTGAATATCTATGAAGACACCTAGGCACATTGATCTGTTCTTGATGGCTTCCTCTACCTTGCTTACTACTGCATGTAAGGCTGAGTCTGTAGATTTACCTTGGCTGTAGGCATGTTGGTTTGGGTGCATTGGTGTGTTAACCAGGCAGCTCTCCCGTAGATTCCTGTCGCATAGCCTTTCCAGGGTCTTTAATTCTTATTAAAGATCCTACAGACCCATCAGCCTAACCTCGTTCTTACGAGGTTAGGCTGATGGGTCTGTAGGATCTGGGGTCTGAGTAGTCGCTCTTACCTGGTTTCGGTATGAATATGACTTTGACCTCCCTCCACCGCCTGGGCACCTGTGTGCTAGTCAAGCAGTTAGGATCTCGGCAAGAGTCCGAGTTAGTCGCTCGCCACCCCACTTCAGAAGGGCTGGAAAGATCTCGTCCAGACCCGGTGATATGAAGGAGTCAAAGCTGTTAATTGCCCATTTAATTGCTCAGTCGGTAGAGCATGAGACTCTTAATCTCAGGATCGTGGGTCCAAGCCCCACGTTGGGCGCCACTGAAACATCCTCAATCGGCAGGCATGAGACGTTGAGAGGGCCAGAGGGTTTCATGGGCCTGAGAGTAAGTCACCTCGAATTTATAAAAGTAAAAAGGCGCCCTGGGTAACCTTACTACAAACAGGGATGGTTTCTTGTTATAAGTAAAACAAAAAGGGTGGTTCTCCTTGGTTTATTGGTATCGTTACATACACACAGATAAAACCTCTAGGAGTAACAGTAGCTCCATATCAATGTTAAGTCCCATCGGGTTACTGACTACAGAAATAGAAACATCACTTATCTAGGGTGAAGACGCATGTGGTCAAGTGTGTGTAAGGTGAAGTTAAGTGGCAAGCGAAGACTTGATGTCCCAGAGATATGCGAAGAGTGTTGCAACACGTGGCACGGAGGTCCCGTCCATGCGGTCCAACACGAAGCGCCCTTCACGGTATCCGGGGTTAAGGCTACGCCTAGCAATAAAACCCTACAACAAGAATTGCAGTTATTAATAAAAGAAGCCTTAATTGAAAGCTAACCAATCAGCCCTCGCCATGAGGTAAATATAGTACCTACTCACCACAAAGTGGGTTTTATGTAGCCTTATGTCATGAGGCTAGTTGAGGCCGGCATACACACGGTGCCCCCATAAAACGTGGCACTGGCTGAAAGAAAATGTAGCTTATTAGAATTTGGTTGGGACGGTTGTGCTTGCCGACGGGAGCGTGGTCTCTCACGATACTCACCTTAAACAGGCACGTATATCGCCTAATGACCCTGTTTTACAAGGCAGGAGTCAGCGCTTGGGATACAGAAAGCTGCATGATGCTACAACAAAAGAGTTCACGTGAATCGACAAATCAAGAAAGAAATACACCTTTAACAGCGTGGGAGGCGAGTATTACTTACGGTTTATTGTATTAGTAATATCATGTAGTTCATGGGCATTTGTCGCCTATTTGTTTAACCGGCACACAGATATGAGTACTGCCACGATGCATGAAATTGTCATTGTATAAACTGCCTGAAACAAAAGTTAAATGGACATAAAAACAAATCCCACATGGGCACGATGAAAAGAAGCATCGAATAAACACCGCAACTCACCGCTAATTATCCATTTGTAAAGGTTATTAAATTATATAATGAAGAAGACAATGCTGCCCTTCCCACAAGCGGAATCTGAATCAAAGAGCATAGAGCGAACCTAGATGATGTGGCAATCCCTCTACGTCATTATGGTAGCGAACTCGTTTCACTCATAGACGACAACGCTCGTTCACTGTTTTAACAATTTAGAAATCAAAACTAATCTAAAACAATCCACAAGATAGTCCTAAAGATATTCCATGAATCCTGAAACAATATAATTTTACATGCCGAAAATTATCGAATGATCCGAGTCTTAGTCCATAGGTCAAAGCGCAGGAGCGCAGCAGTGAAACGTAACGCTGTAACGCACGCTCACGCTTGACTGAAGTATTGAAGGACTCCGTCTCACTCTTTCTCCATTCGTAACCAAAGCGAGGGAAAAGGACAGAACTATGTGTACTCGATCCTTGATTTTGGTGCAGAAGCCCACCAGTAGTAGTGTTGCTATAAGAAAAAAAGCTAAGCAAAAAAAACGGGTGTTACACTTTATGGGGGTTGATTACCTTGTGGGCCCGTACCCAGTCTACCGTGGTAGGGGGGGCTTCTTCGCTCGTCCAGCTGGTCGACTGTGATATCACGCAGTCAGGGAAGTGCGTTTTCCTTCACTGTTGCGGCTGGCCGGGGGGTTAGAGAGAGGACAGGCATGATGATAACTTGCTACAATGGCCTCCGTTAGGATAGTTAACTGGTTTTCTATCGCTTCGCAGCTCTCGACTTGGAGTGGAACCGCCGATGGCAACGTAAGTTCCAGCCGCTCGGCGTATTGCAAGCGGTTGGTTCTCCGTGGGTTCCGCCTAGGAGCTTCTGCGATTGTATTTACCTGAATATCGAAACATGCCATCCCATGATGTGCTGTGAGGTTTCTTCAGTTGCTAAAGTCAAGTCAATGATTGTGCTACTTCGTCTGGTTTACGAATGTGGGTTCAGAGCCTGTATTCAGGATGTTAAGCTTTGGTGACATTAGGTATTCTACAAGTAGCTTACTTCTGTTGTTGGCGGTTTTCATGCTCCAGAGGGGGTGGTGTGCGTTGGAGTCCGTGGCCACAATTAGCGGCAGCTCGTACTCCTCACAGTGGGTCACCAGCCTCGTCATTTCGTGTGGCGGCGGATCTTCTGCCTCTGGCATGTAGATCGAGGCCAGGACCACCTCCGGCAGGCTGGAATCTTGCGCCCCTCGCACCTTGATGGCACACAGGTCTCTAGAGCAGAAACTGGTTAAGTGTTCGGCATGTATATTCCTGGTGGTGTAAATGCAGGTCCGGGGGTTATCCGGTCCCGTGTGCACTATGAGCTTACCTCCAATGTTTCGGAGCCCGCATATGGCCCCCTTCCTGATCCACGGCTCCTGGATCAGGACCACGGCGGTGTTGTTGGCCTCCAGCCACTTCCGGACCTGAGCCGTCGCGTTTCGCTGTGGTGGACGTTTGCCTGGAGGATGCTACAGCCGGGAGAAGGGGGTTCCGTCACTGGTGCGAATCCCCGATGACCCCTCCCCGCCGTCCCCCTCGCCGATGGCCAGCAAGCCCAACCCCTTTGCGCACTCCTCCCCGCTTTCCGGCGGGTCACGGAGGAGCTCTTCCTCGTCGTGCTCGGAGCAGGGGGCGCCTTGCGCCGGGGATTGGGACCCGGGCGCGACCTCGACTACGTCGTCGGCCGTGTCCATCGGCTCTGGTCCTTGTTGTGAAGCTGGTGTTGTGGTGTTGGTGCTAGGGGGTGGAGTCTCCACGAACTTCCCCCGTGGCCCCTGAAATTTCAGGTACACCGACCCACACAAAAATGAGAGCCGGCGTCCCGTGTCCAGGATGGCCTGCACCTCCGTCTCTGGTATGCTGACGATGGCAAGTCTCCTTCCCCTGCCTGTCAGCGCCGTGCAGAAGCCACCGGTCCATCTGCATCGAGGTGTTTTGATAGCGGAGCGAGTGCGCTACTACGCCGAAATACTCATAAACACCTGGGAGCAGAATGCCGCAGCGTACTCTGCGCGGTATCTCGGTCTGGCGCTTCACCACCAGTTTGTCTCCTGAGCCACGCACTGCTTGAGCCAAGATACCGCTGTTTGGTCCCCGCACCACAGCCTCAGGGTGCCGTTCACGTGTAACGGCTTTCCCTGAAACTGTGGTCCGTCCCTGCTCTGCAGGTTGTGGACCGCTTCGCTCATCACGCGGGCTTGTTCAATTTCATTCAAATATTCAGCTCCATTTAATCTCGCTGGCAATTCAAAAGGCCCAATTAACTGGCCATCCACAATCCCTGACCACACGTTCACTCGACCGCACTTGAAAGTTGGAGCCTCTTCCTAAGTGAGGGTTCTTAACGGCCGCCCAGCTGTGGTAGTTATGGATGTTGAACACTCCAGTCTTTTTGAACCGCGACTCGTCGCTCTTTAAAATTTTATTAAAAAAATCTGCGTCTTCTGTTTATTTCTGCAGCATAGCTGGGCATAATGCTACGCATCTCGGATAATCTTCTTCATGAAGCTGCTGACCCCGCTGAACGCGGTAAGCGTGGTACCGCTCTGAAAGAAAAAAACATACAATAATCATGAATTTTGACTAAAAGTGTAACCTGAGAAATTTAGAGATTTTGGTTAATAGTTAAAAGGCTTCTGCCAAATTGCCAAACTGACGTTAATGCCGCAAACTAAACTTAACTGACTTAAGAACTCTTAGGACCGAGGTACGAGGTATTCCAGTTCTGTTAGTAATCCTCCTTGAACTTGTAGACGGGTCTCTTTGGATTTCTGCCAAGACTTCATCCCTCCTATCTGGATCCACTCTGGGAACTCCTTCGTGAGTTGGATGGCCAGGAACGCGTCTAGCCATCAGTGTCAAATGTGTGTTTATGAATACTCTGTGGTCCGGGTAATGCGGCCGTGGGGCTTCCCGGTGCTCCAATTGTTGCTGGTATAGTTGGTTCCAGTTTAAATGACGAAAATAGAGTTAGACGAGTTTCGAAATAAATCTGATTTAGTGTTTATAACTTCTTTTTTAATCAAGTCAATTACACTGGGGCTCAATCTAGGATTAATGTTGTTCGCCCGTATTCTTCTTTTAAGATCTGCCCAAATTAATTATATCGGATTAAAAACACAATAGTAAGGCGGCAGCCGCACAACTTCATGTCCATGCTCTTGAGCAACCGTATCAATGACGTATTTTTTGTCAAAAGTGTGTTGTTTTACAGTTTCCAATAAAGTCTTTTTTGTAATTTTGTTTTCAGGTAAAGGTATCTTTTTCTTTTGTAAAAACAACTGTGTTTGTACCCTGTGATGGTACTCTTTGCAATTGCCGTGAATGATAGGACGCGTTATCCATAACAATTACACTATTTGGTGCAATATTTGGCAGCAACTGATTATTTATTTATTTATTTATTAAATAACTTAAATCTATCATTACAGGCTGTTACCTAATGCGATAGACAAGTGAGCAATAAGAATTAAGATTATGTTTAAATATATATACAGTAATTACACAGTTATTGAGTATAGCATAATACAAACAAAGTGGCCTTTGCGAAATCGTTCCGGGAGCATGCAAATATGTCTACTGTGAGCGCTACTTTATTAATCGTTCGAATAGCCCGCGTTAGCGGTGCGTCCTTCAGCAGCTTCGTGCGAGCTGCGGGCTCGGCCAGAAGCGGCGGCCGGCGGCGGCGCCACACGAACCGGTCCGGCACGCTCAGCGCCAGGGCGCCCGCCACCCCGGGGTTGCACAACTCACCTCGTAGTACTCTTACTACATACGAAGCGAGGGCCTGTTCCCGCCGGGATCCCCTTCAATCGCATATTTTTTTTTAGACTATTATTGTTTCGCATAATTCATTTGGCATAATTTTTATTGGCATAATTAGTACTTTCGCATAGCAATACTTTGGCATACTACTTTATTGGCATATTAAGCTTTTAGAATAATTTCAGTTGGACTAATTTCTATTAGACTAATACACATTAGGCATATTATTGTTTGGGCTATTAATTGTTTGTCATATATGTCATTAACCATAATTTTACTTCCCTAAATGAATAAAACACAGTTTCATTGTTACCTTGCATTTATTATAAGTTTACTTGAAATCATTTACCTACATACATGTATTATATATATTTATTTCTAGTGGTGCTTGTTCATTTGAGTTTTAGATTACTGGCTATGGCTTGTAGAAATGCTATTTTTGTTGTGTATTCATTTTTCTTACTGATAATATTGTCTATACGTTGCTGTTTATTGATGTATTTTTTATTTTTTGTTGGTGGTTCTATCCCAACTTGTCTTTGTTCAATTGCTGTAATTTGGTGTGTTATTTCTTGGGTAATCTTTCTTGCTAAATAATAAAAATGGGGATGATGTTTTCCCACAAAATGTGCAAATCTGTTATGCCATGCTTCGGCATGATTTTGTGTTCTAGGTATGAGGTTACGTTAGATCACGTTAGGTACATTAGGTTAGGTTAGGTTAGTATGATATCCAGGCGCGAAGCGCCCAAGCAACGCAAAAATAGGAGGTCCGCGAAGCGGACCTCCGTCGACCTCGCCTTACTTCCTAAATATATATTAACACAAAACTTGCCATTTGCCCATGACTATTTTTTAGGACAAATACTGTTATGCGCTTTGTAATTATGCTAATTTATTATTATGACTTTTCGTATTTATGCTATTTGACGTTAGTCTTAATGACGAATATGCTTTTTGTATTTATGCTTTTTCATTTTATGCGTAAAAAATTATGCGTAAAGATGAGTATGCCCATTGCTAATTCGGCTAAAAGCAATTATGCGTAACAATAATATGACAAATAATTTTATGCCATCCAATAGAGAACCGTTCCCGCCTCATCTCAAGCTTGTGGTACCCCACCATTCCTAACACGAAAAGAGTAGGATACAACAGTGGATATCCAGGATACACGCCATACAGCTTAAAGTAAAGAAACCTAACATACTTGTTTGAACCATTCTTCAAATAAATTGGCAGTCATATCTTCATGATAATCCGCACTACAATTTTTAATGTTTTTCGCAGACAATAACAATGCTCCATTTATCCAACCCTGCTCGTTGATAGCGTGTAAGATTATAATTCTTTTACCTCGAGAAGATGGTGCATTTAAAACGCATTGACCAGATTTATTTTATCCCAAAACCCTTTTTTCATAACATCGTGGGTGTCGTACCATGTTTCATCTAATGTTATTATATTTCTATTTTGGAGAACGCAATAAACGAATTTTCTCTATATCGACGGTGGAAATTTCAAATGTCGTAAGGGACAAAAGCCAGAAAACAAAATTTCACTTTTTTTTAAATTCATAACTTGGAGACTACTTATCCCATGAAGATGATTCTTAGATGTATACTTTTCAAATAACTTCGTCTACAATCAATTATTAATTGAATATCAATTTATGCAGTAGTTTTGAAAATAGTGTCCCTTACGCAAAAAAAAAAGAAGAAAATGTCCGTTACACTTACGAAGACACGTTATTTATCCGACAAAATGTCTTCCGACCTAGAACTAAATTGCTATCTTATGTCGTAACTGCGTTTACAGTATTGTTTACTGCGAATTTTTGTGTTGTAAAGTCATTATAATTTCTAGGTTAGTGAAGTAAGTACTTAGTAAAACGTATGAAAACAAGGATTTAAATACTAAATTTATGTATTTCAAAGACTTGGATGCGGGAAAGTGTAAAAAGGGAAAGAAGGAAAAAAAAAAGGTACTATATTTTTTTTTTATTATTCCAAATAAAAGTGTGAAAACTATTAAATAAAAGAAACTTAATCAATTCACCTTTCTGCTACCAGCTAAAAATAGCACTATAATAGCCTTATTCTCGAGGCGTCCGAGATTTTCGAAGAACAAAAACTGCCTTATGATAGAACGCCTCGAACAGTTTTAGCTCGAGTGCGGGTTTCTAGAAGCAGTGATATCCAAGCTAATGAAAATCACAATAAAATAATCAAATGCCTTAATCTATGCACCTGGTCTTATTCAACAAGGTTAAACAATCACAAAAAAAAACTTTGTTACATTGTGAGTACTATTAATTTTTGGTAATAAGTAAAAGTACACATCTAAATAACATATTATAGTTATGCGTCATACAGATTTTGTTATTCAAGTTAAGTTTTGGCGTCTTTCTTGAATATAATCTCGAAGTAAAGAGCTGTAAAAGCCCAATTTGGGTGGGCTGTAAATGATTTGTATTTTGCTTTGCATTGATCACAAAAAAGACGTTTAATTCAAATCTGTATGACCTTTATAATTAAAAGGAACTTTCAACAATGATTATTCTTTAAGATTAAGTCAATCAATGGGACAAAAATAATGGCCTATTCCCAGTTGTCCACACCCCCTTTGTCCACACTGTGGACAACTGGGAATAGGCCAAAATAATCACGTATCCCAAAAAACTAAAAATATTGTAACATAAATAATATAGCACTTTACCTCGTTTTTCCTTACTTGATTCGAATGACAGGTGTCAGTTTTAAATAAACGAAAAAGTGGAATATACTGAAAATAGGTACCAACTTTTCTTAGTAACTAATAGTAAAAAAACAACCAAGAATTAATTACACAGGATACTCAAATAATCAGCCTGAAATCTATAACATATTAACAGTTATATTTGTTTTTGGACCCAGATTCTGGAAATGGTCATGTAAGAAAAAACGAGGCATACTTAAATAAAAATACTGTTAGTCTTCTTTTCTCCTCATCTTCCTCGTCTGTCTCCGCTAGTGTATCAGGGACTCCATTAGTCTTCAGTTATTTTGCTTGGATCCTCGAATACTTCCACCTTGAAGTACTCACCGAGTACCTGATATTGTTCCAAGGTTCTATTGACACATGCCTCCAATGATAGTCACCTTGTTGTTGCCGGGCTTAATATCTTGTGAATGTCGACTTTAAAAAAATCCTGAGTCTTTTAATTTGTTTTGCCTTTTAGTGCTTCGGCTAAAATGAGCTTCAATACTTCTTAAAAAATCTTCTACAGATCTTGGCAGCTTAAGGCACGCTTTGGATGCCACAAGATGTATTATATGGCAGCTACATTTGATGCATGCAATGTGCGGAACTTTTAATTTCAAGTGACTAAACACAGAGTGGTGTTCGCCTACCATGCTATTAGTTGTGTCCGATGCAAAGCCTACAAATTTTTTTAAAGGAATTTGCCGATCTTGAAGCCAAGTTAATAAACTATTACAAAGATCTTCAGCCTTTCCAGATTTGACTTCATATATGTCGAGAAACTGTGCGCAAACACAGTCTACTTCGTCATAATATATAACTGTGAGTGCACATTGTTTTTTGACACTGATGTCAGTTGTCTCGTCCATTATAATACTGAATGGAGGTTTCCTTAACTTATCTACGAGTTCTTGGGTTAAAATGGGGCCAAGAACAGTTTTTATAGTATTTGTTGCTTTCGTCCTGCCTAAATTAATGAATTTTACTGCATTAGAATCGGTAAAAGTATTATTTTAAAATGGTATTACGAGTAAATCATCCATCAAAGAAAACGACAAATTATGCTGTGCAAGAAATGCGCATATTTTAAGCTCTCCTCTTTTTTTTAATTCATCTTCCGGTTTGGGTTTTAGCATTTGTTGAATAGGCGTTGTTTGGCTTTTTGAGCTAATATTTTGAAGATGTTTCGCCGTATTCATGTGCTTGACAAGTGCTGGCTTATGATTTAAAACAGTACAATCGCACACATTGCAATAAGCGGTAATCATGCCACATTCTTGCTCTCTCTTAGTAATCCAATTTTTAAACGTAATGTCTGTTAGCCACTTTTCATTGAATCCGCAGTGTTTTTTTTGTTTCTTTGGCAAAGGTTCCTCACGCAACGTACTAATACTATCGCAATCATTGTTAATATCTCTCCTCGCCTCTTGCCTTGAAGTCGACGACATGGAAGAAACTAGGAATTTGTCCATTTGCTTAGCTTAGACTGAATTCATTTTTTTTAAGTAGATTAGGTTAAAACCGTGCCAAGTATAAGCACCAACACCAAAGTCATGAAAAGAAATCAAACAAATAAAGTTAATAAATCCACCACGTTATTAGTATGAAAGTAAGATACCATGACATTCGTGTAAATAATTCCTGTGGCCGTATTTACGTTTGCAATGAACCTCAAATTCGACTCCGAAGCGTTCTCAATCTTACTCTGGCATATAAAATAGTGTGTTGGTGAGAAAAAAGAACGTTTCCGATTAGAAAAAGATGTTTCACGGAAACGCAAATACGGCTGCTGAACCCGATACACTTAAATAATAGACTTAAATCTGACTGATAGAAAGCGATACATTTTAATAAGTAACTGGGTCGGTCGGTGGGTATTCATTACAAAAATTCTCCCATATTTTGTAGATAAAGCTTTAGATGAGGTAACACTACTATAACAATGTCATCATTTTTGACGGGAGTGTGCAGTGCAGTTATTATTAATCTGTGGTACAGATCAATTCACCAAAATCACCAGAGTTGGCACGAATTAATTGATTGAGTAATTAATGAAAGTATGTGTGAGATAACTATATTCGAACACCCTTCACAAAAAATTAAGAAAATGTCATGCATCTGTCATTTTCATACAAAAATGTATGTACGGGGCACGTCTTGGATTTTACAACACCGTTTGGCTGATAGGTCTTGACGCCCTTGTAGCCAAAGCCATAACATTTAATAAAACATGAAGTCTCTGTCTCTTGGTTTAATCTCAGTAACTTTTAACTAACTCAGTAACTTTTTAGCCGTGCGGCCTACTTACTGAATAAACATCTTTATCTTTATCTGACTTCTACCTACTTACTATTTTATTGTCTAACTAAAACCAAGTTTAAAAATACAACGCATTCATGGTCGTGGTGTGTAATAGGTACATATCTACATATTGGTTAGACTCAAATTCATCGTTAATATTAGTGCATAATCTTCATAGAAAAATTACAAAGTCAAACACTCACACAGACACACATGCAGTGTAATTTGATACACTTACCAAGCTTCCAGTAAATATCCGGTAGGAAATTATGTTTTATCGTAATCGCAAAATACAAGTAAACAGTTAAACACTAAACTTTCGTCTTTCGGTGACAACCTGATAACAAACAAAATTTTTGAGTGGAGTGGCGGCGGCGGCGGGCGGCAACAGGCTGGGAGCTGGCACGCGGAATGACTGTTGGCACTCTGACTGAACTCCCAAGTCTCTTTCACTCTTCTGTATTACATGATATGAGAGAAAGAGACGGCACTATAGGAACGTGCTTCGCGGTAGTTGAGCTATTTTTACGTCAAATGCACGTTTCGTTTTACGTAGCAACAACAGCGTCAGCCGGACACATTTATTCAACAGTGCTTAAAATAATATTGGAAAATAAAGATAAAAGTTTAAAGGTTACAAAAGTTACCTTCTGGCAACACTGCATTTAATTTACATTTTTTTGGTCCTCTTTCTATCCAAGCACGGATAATTTTCTTAACCACCCCTAAGCAAACTAAGTGCATGTAATCCAAAGGTACTTGTGTCACTGACCCAATTTTAAGTTCAGTGAGAATAGTTTTTGATACTTGGTGCTCGTCATATTGTTGGCTTTGAAAATAATCATCAGTTCTAAGTCTTAATCGAGATATGTATTGCCACGTAGTTATACCAATATAAATACCTTCTTGTGTACATTTTTCGCAGCCATACAAAGAATTGTGAGATTTTATACACTTAAGAAACGCTCTCGCAGGTGCATCAGCAATAATACAACTCACTCGAAAAGCGTATTTTTTCCATTAAACATTATCCCACTGTTTTCCAACTCAGTGCATTCGTCCACAAATGACGAAGGTAATTATTAACACTATGGGGCTTAGAGTTTCCATAGTACAATCCCACAATAAAAGGTTTTTTATTAGTACTTTGGTCTACTGTACATAAAATTGGCCAAAATGAGTTATTTGTACTGGCATGAACCGGCAGACCGTCTACATTTAGAGTGACAGATAACAATAAGTTACTGATTTCACGCTTTTTTATTTCAATTATAGGGTAATTTTTGAGCAATCAACCCAGATGATGCTTTTTCTATAATATGTGATAAAAGTCCAACATATGTACAGTGTGTTACCGGCATGCGGGCATTTATTCAAACTGCCGATAATATGTTACTTTAGCAATTGTTTGCAAGTACTATCAATTAAAAAAATATTAAAATAACTTCACAATTAATTTTCTTAGATACTGTCCATTTTTAATGTAGTGCATGTGCTGCGTGTTCATCGTTATCAGTATTGCTGTTGCTTGGTACAGGGCATGTCGTGGTACGGGGGCAGATCATAATAATCAAAGTATCCGTCGACTGTCATTTACACT
Organism: Acleris laterana; assembly: GCA_963966035.1. Classification (NCBI taxonomy): domain Eukaryota; kingdom Metazoa; phylum Arthropoda; class Insecta; order Lepidoptera; family Tortricidae; genus Acleris; species Acleris laterana. The sequence continues at coordinate 12,594,744 of OZ014459.1, read as the reverse complement.
TGTCAAATCGCTGTGCTTTACATTGCTGGCAATTTAAATTTTGTTAGAAAGTTAACAAAGCCTGAAAAACTGTTTATTAATTAAATTAATATCATAGTTACGTTACAGATATACGTTATTTTAACCTACTTTAAAAAAAGCCAGGGTGCTGGTAACACACTGTATATGATCCACTATCACATTCGACAACACTAATATTCTTTGGTGTTTGTAATAATGTCCTTGAATCTTTTGGCAAAAAAGGATGAAAAGGCTGTAATAGTTTTAATAATCCATCTACAACAGAATGGGAAATATTGTGTTTTTGTGACCAATTATCAAGGGTGAGGTTAAATTAATATGCTTAGATTTATCTGTATCTTTTTCTAAAGTAATATTTAAGTCTTTACTGCTAGAATCACTGACATCATCAGTAGTATTGTAGAAATTGCATTCATTTAAATGATTTCATATCGAATTTGAGTCCGCATTATTACAGGGAATAACACAATAATTATCATCAATCGTCAACTCACGAGTTATTTGCAATTTTGTTTTGTTACGATGCCTTCTTTGTGTCCTTTTTGAGGAACCTGAATATTGGTGCATATAATGATTATTATTGGCTTGTTCTTGCTCTCCTGTTCTCTCGCCCTCCATCGCGGTCCCTGGCGAACCTGAACCAACTGGTTAATGCATTAGTAATTTCAATTTCTGTTGCTGTTCCAGCCAGTTTGTTATTACGCACTGCATCTGCAATAAAAATAGTATCATATACTTTCTCCTACCAATCAAAATCAAATGTAACTGTCAACCATTTGTGCTTGCGTAACCCTGTATTCGTGCTTTTAACCAACAAAGAGCTCTCTCACGAGAAGTCGATCCTAGCTGCAAAATTATTTCATGCGAAATTCGTGTACATGATATAAACCATCAAGATTCCACATAAGGAGTAGATCCTGGATGCAGGATCAGATCACAGTAAAATACATGTTTAGCTATCATGCTGAACACAGCCAAGTCGCAGATTATAATTTTTATAACATCACGGTAAACCACACTTACAGCATCAATAACATTATTCATCATAAATGCACATACAAAGTTTCATGTCCATGTTACTAAGCGTTAAAAAGATCCTCGTGACGTGGATGCAGTATCATCACAATGACGTGTGAATAATGAACCAATTATCCAAAATAAGTAAGTAGGTACTTACTTATAATTACTTCTGTAAGTCATATGTTTTTTAAGCTGAACTTATTATTTTTTCCGGTCCAATTGCACTGAAGTGCCAACGATGTGGCGAAAACTTTTTGAAGTATTCTTCTAGTAATTGAAGCAGTAGTGTTGCCACCAACAAAGCTCAAATTATTTATCTGAAAAAAGTACGTCAGTACGTCTTCGGTTTAGAGTCCCGACGACGTCAGTTTTATTGCTTTTCATGAATCTGGCAAGGGTTACGGAATTATATAAATTATACATAAACAACGTGTAACCCTTGCACATATAATTTTGCATTAGTTTTAATACAATTTTAGCGATAGCACTTGTAAATCCGTGAACAGGCTGGGATTCGCTAGATTTTCCAGTATAAATGATTGTTTTTAGTACGTAACCACTTACAGCCTCGCAGAGCTCGTATGTTTTCAAACCAAATCGTGCTGCTTTGGTGCGGATACACTGAACCTAACTCAAGAGCAGCAGCGATTCGTCCAACGATAGCTCCTTCGTATTGTTTTATTAGATATTCTACGATAGGTTTTATTTTAGCTAATTTTTTGTCTTCTCCCGTTCGTGTCAAAAGGTTGTCCGAAAAAAAAGTGAAGAAATCGCATCAATAGCAGATAACGATTTCTTGTCATTGTTGGTGTAAAGGAACAAGAATACAAAGATGAATTAAAAGGATTTACTTCTGAAAATGTACAGTCGTATTGATAGGTATATCTAAGTCGGCCGTGGCTGAATAGTAAGAGAGCGCGGCGAGCGGCCGGAACAACCGTTACACCTCCCGCTCCGGTTCATTGCCTTATAAGGCGTTAATATCCTGGGGCCCGTTGGAAGCGACTGAAGTACTCGCAGGATGTGCTGCTGCTTCCAACGTATCATCTTCCTCGAGAAGGGGACATACTCGGTTAAGTGCGCGCCGCTCCACACCTCGCGTTGTTATAAAGTCGGCGTCGGCGACCCGGCTGACGCCGTCCTTGCTAGGATATAGTCGATGAACTCGCGCCAACTTCCATCTCGTGGGGGGCAGGTTGGCGTCCTTGAATACTACCATTGCACCTTCCTTCAGGCCTTTGTATGGTTGCTGCCACTTGGTTTTCCTCTGCAACTCTGTTAAATATTCATTGGACCACCGAGTCCAGAAACTTTCTCTTAGCGTCTCGATCAGCTGATATCTGGTTTTTATGCTTCTTTCCGCGGTCGTTGGCGGCGACGGTATTGATGTCAGCGGCCGCCCGACGAGGAAGTGCCCTGGGGTGAGAGGAGAAAGGTCGCTGGGATTACATGATAGAGGGGTGAGGGGACGGGAGTTGAGGACGGCTTCGATTTGTGTGCAAAGCGTACTCAACTCCCCGTACGTTAAACTAGAATTGCCTATAACTCTTTTTAAATGATGTTTAATGCATTTTACATTTGCCTCCCATAAACCTTCAAAGGTCGGAATGCGTTAATGCGTTCTTCAGCTGTGAAATTATAAATAGAATCCATGCCTGATTTTAGTGCTCGGCCCAATTCATTGTTTGCCCCTACGTAGTTTGAGCCATTATCACAAAATAGTTTACTGGGTTTTCTCTTCGAGAAATGAACCGGCGAAAGCACGAAATGAAAGCGTTACTACTAAGGTCGCTTACTACCTCTAAATGAGCCTTGGTACAAAAACAAACAAATAAGCAGATATAGCACTTCGAAATTCTATTTCCGCGGCCGGTCTTACTTGAGATTGGAAGCAAGCGGTGCGTGCACGTGCTAATGATATTCGAATATTTTGATTTATGTAGGTACTTATTTAAACATTAGGTATTAAGCGTTGCAATTTCAAGGCTTTTTTAAAGGTTATTATTTAACTTAAGCATGTAGGCTTGCTATGGCACACGAATGTAAAATGCGCTTATGATTATAAAATATGCTGGTAATTTATAATGCTGTAAGTTAATTAAGAATTTAGCAAAATAGGCTCGGCAAGCACACAAAAAACTCGAGAAAGGAATAGATCCAGACTCGAAATATCATGTACTTACACTTACGTCGTAGGTATTCAGAGCTAAGTAAATTAACACACAAATGAAAGTTGAGAAAGGTAATAAGGTTAAGGAATAGAAATGGGCACTCCCCTGCTTTGTAAGATCGCTGCACACGCCGCTGGTTAATTCGCCATTATCTTCCTTTGTATCCGTTTCTCGAACATTCGACCGCGCGCCGCGTGGTTGCGTCGCCTAACGGTACTTTTATTAATTTACTTTTTTGCCCGTGAAGTCCTGTCACGGTCGCCACTTTCTTGTTGGTGTAAAGGAACAAGAATACAAAGATGAATTAAAAGGATTTACTTCTGAAAATGTACAGTCGTATTGATAGGTATATCTAAGTCGGTGCGTGCGCTCGTGGCCGTGGCTGAATAGCAAGAGCGCGCGGCGAGCTGCCGGAACAACCGTTACACCTCCCGCTCCGGTCCATTGCCATATAAGGCGTTAACAGTCATTAAGGTGCGAAATAATGGCATGCCCAACACACCGGTATCCCATTATTCATCGATCCTTTGTCTAAAGCACATACCCATTAAAACGATTACTGCCAATAGTCTATATAGTTCGGAAACAAACGTCTCAACACAATTATGGAGTCGTGATTGGGTGGGGATATCTGTTTCCGATTCTGTTGCCTTGACGATCGTCTCCCACGCGTAATTATTGGTCTCTGCCACTATGGTCTCCATCAGTGGCAAATCGAAAAATTGAGCGAACAAACCTAGTGGGCTTGTTCCCTCTATTTTAGGGCCTACATATTTATGAAAAAAAAACAAAAATTTAACGTCACTGACGTAAAAAATGTGTTTTATTATTATTTATTTATTTAATAAGTACAATTTGAATTAAAACTAACAATTAGGTATTGCTCCCACTTTACTTAAATACTCTGGTTCCTCATCGTCCGAAGATTCTGGTAAAGCGGAGTCTGGTTTGATGGGTAAAAGCATATTAAAAACTTGTTGATAATCCTGTAACGACATTTTGCACAATTAGGCAATAATTACATAGTCGGTCCTTAAGTTCTGTCACAAAGGTTTAGTCAAATAAAACTAATTTTTGTTTATTTTTTAATTTTAAAATAAATTAAATTTAAAAGCTTAATTAAAGTACATTTTTAGGAACTAATCATCATTCCACATAGTCGCCGCAATTTCCGATACAATCTTTTAACATTCATGGCCGGCATCGATTTAAACACGCCCGAGTTTTCAAAAAAAAAACACTTTTTGAAAACGCTTTAAAGATTAGTCTTTAAACCAGGACAATTTTCTATTTAATATTATGAAGCATCTCATCTTTGTAGTATGTTCAGAGACCAGCATTATTATCTTAACGACACTTAAAAACCAGCTTATGAAGCACGAAAGTTGGTCTGTTTTCGTATTTCTGCAAATTGATGTGAAATCGTAAGGTCAATTTAATGAGACATGAAGATTGACCGGAGTATAAGCGGATCTTTAGTTGCTTGGAATACATTCGTATCAGTATTTAAAGATAAAAGTCTGGTCAATATGTCACGCAAATTTCGACACAATACGAGAACTCTTACAAAAGTTGTAGCCGTTATCAGTATCGTGGTCGTGCGTGTTTTGTTTTTTTTGTTTTTGCGGGTGGTAGGACCTTGTGCAGGGTCCGTCCGGATCGCTACCACCATCTTATCCATTAGCCTACCGCCAAACAGCAGTGTTCGCATTGTTGTGTTCCGGTTTGGGGATAAGACAGCCGGTGAAATGACTAGCATAGAGGCATTCCATCTTAGTCCTCAGGGTTGGCAACGCATTTGCAGTCTTGTGATTGCATTTGCATTGCAGTCTTGTGAATGCGAATGTCTATGGGTCACAGTTTCCACTTACCATCAGGTGGCCTGTGTGCTCGTTTGTATACTCTATGCCATAAAAAAAAAAAAAAATGCTTTCCTGCCCCGAATGGGAATGCTTAAAGCTCGTACACCAAATTATTGCAATAGTAACGAACTCAAATTTCGCTTTTTTTATTCAATATAAAATAAAGTTTTGATTGATGTACTTACTACAAGTTTATGAAACTCTATTATTTATTTTTAAAATTATATACCTTTGTGACAGAACTTAAGGACCGACTAGGTAAGGTTTTCTTAAGACTTCCAAAAACAAAATTCCTGCGGCGAGAAACATCTTTCGATGAAATAAGTCTCCGGAGAAAAGGCTTCAGATATTTTTTTTCTGCTTCTTTGGATCAGAGCTCAATATTAGTCTATTAATAGATGTCGCGATTACACTGCTCGCGGGAAAATTTTCTTGCGTAGTTTTCTCTATTCATGCGAAAGTGCTTATTTCGGGCCTCTTGAGCCTCCTCTGACAATTGGCCTATTGGGAGAAGTGATCTCTCTATTATAGCAGCACCATGTATGAGCACTCCGTGCAAAGTAGGGGTCATCGGGTGCCAACAATAATGCTGCACGTATAATTTGGCGGTGTCCAGTCATCTCCCACTCATCATATTTTTTGGCGTCAATAATGTATCCACTTGAAAGCGTTTCTATAATGACTTTCAGTCTGTAAATTAAGTTGAAATTCACTCCAGTTACATAGGCGACACTGAAAGTTTTTAGAATAGACCACTTATAATTCCTTTAAAAAAAAAACTATTTGAATTTTAAAAATGGAACTCTTCGAAAGTCTAACGCCGTCAACTTTTTTAATCTGTCATTTGTTTTGTAATTTTGGCGGCAGTTTGAAAATAGAGTGTTTGCTTAAAAATGAATTTAACACGCGAGCATTTTCGTGCCATGATTTTTTACGACTTTCGTTGCGGACTAAATCAAAAACAAAGTTATGAAAGACTTAAGTTAGCATTTAATAATGAAGCCCCATCTATTGCTACTATTTATAACTGGTTCAATGAATTTAAAAGAAACCGTACCCAGCTCAGTGACGCTGAACGAGAAGGTCGTCCCTCTACGGCGGTGACCGAGGAAAACATTGACGCTGTGCGGCTCATGATTGAAGAGGAGAAACGAACGACATACCAGCAAATACGGACATCATTAGGGATTGGCATGAGTCAAGTTCAAAAAATTTTACATGATCACCTGCAAGTGGGAAGCTTTGTGCTAGGTGGATACCGCACAATTTGAGCGAAGAACAAAAACTCTGCCGTGTGAATTGGTGTCGCCAAATGATAGAAAAATTCAACAGTGGTCTATCAAATTCAGTTTTTGACATCGTCACAGGCGATAAAAGTTGGATTTATTGCTATGAGCCCGAGACTAAACGACAATCAGCTCAATGGGTCTTCCCTTTCGAGGAATTACCAACAAAAGTGAAACGAGGACGCAGTGCTGAAAAAAATATGGTTGCCTGTTTTTTTGGTAAATCGGGTCATTATGCTACTGTACTACTAGAAAATAAAAGAACTGTTACTGCTGACTGGTACGTGAATAAATGTTTATTGAATTGAATTGATGGGTCATCCGCCTTACAGCCCCGACCTTGCACCTTGCGATTTCTATTTATTCGCAAAAATCAAGGATAAACTCAGAGGAATATCTTTTATGAATGCAGAAGAGGCTGTAGCGGCGTTCCAAACGGCGGTAGAAGAGGTGCCTAAAGAAGGATGGGCTGAATGATTTACTCAATGGTTTTATCGAATGAACAAGTGTATCGATTGTTGTGGAGAATACTTTGAAAAGCAATAAAATAGTTTACATCTTTATATCATGTTTAATTTTTGAGATTCTAAAAACTTTCAGTGTCACCCACGTATGTCCGAGGTCAATTGGGGGTTCTCGATAAATCTACGGGCGGTGATGCCGTCACTTGTGTTCCCAAAGTTGGACTTTGGCATGTCAATGAGTAACCCGGTTTATTTTTTGTTTAGCAGCCAACTCCAAGGCTTTTACTTCCGTCGTTTTTTTCTGTCTATATTTTTTAACTTCTAATTTATAGCCCAAGTGCAAAACACTCAAAAATTCTGATTCTGGCAAGTAGCACAGATATTCCAAAGTCTAAAGTTTCAGGACTTATATCATATTTTTTGCTCACACTGTTATAATCTTTTGATGTGGCTTTACAAATAAAGCATCGACTGGTAGACTTGTTGTTGCAGCATTGCAAACCTTGCCGTCAATCATAGTCATTTTGAATATGTGCTTATTGGTAAATTTATTTCCAAATTTGGATTTGGATGGGAACCAAATTCTTTACCGATTTTTCAACGTAACTGATTTCTTCTTTGGTCACATCCATGGATTCTTTCAGAAATCTGAATCTTATAGGTCGACAATACCGGGGGGAAGATGTAGAAAGATTCTCCCAAATAACTTTTTTGTTATCTTTGCCACAAAATATTTGTAAAGGGACAAATGAGCTCAAAAATATATTGGCGTCCGAATCACCAGGATTTACATACTGTTTATATCTGGCTTGCTGGGAGCCATCACATCCCCATTTATTTATAATAGTTAAAGTCTGTCTATCTTTTTCACTAGTAGTTAAAACTGTTAGGGATTAAATAAAGCAATACGAATCGAATATTTTAGCATTGTATTAAAGGAACTACATTTATACATTATCGTTAACAGACAATACAGAGCATAGTTAAAAACGGGGGGAAACAGTTCTGTCAAAATGTGACAAGCGTTTACGGGGTTGCGTACATAATCAACACTCCTCCTCGCGACGCCTATATCAATCCTAAATACATCTTAAGGTCACTTAATCTAGGTCCGTTCAGACCTTTTGTAAATAGGTCTGCCACCATATCCTTGGTGTTGATTGTAAGCAAAGATGTGTGCCCTACAGTAGTCCCTCTAGCTGAGCTGCGAAAACTCCAGGCTGAATGGCCATCTGTGTCAAGTCAAATCAAATCAAATCAAATCATTTATTCTGTAAGTAGGCCCTGTAGGCACTTTTACAAGTCTGAGTCTACCAGCGCTTCCAAAGAGACCACTGTTGAGAAGAAGCGCCGCAAGAAACTCAACAGTAAGCCGTTTTTTAAAAATAAATCACTTATTACAATACTAAACTTAAGCTACATAATTTAAATGTCATATGGATGTACAGGTCCCAGTAGTAATAATAATTAAATACATCAAAATGTCAGATTAAAATAAATAATACAATTTCGGAGATGTAAACAGGCTCCAGGTAATATAGGGTGAATCTACCAGCGCTTCGGACGAGACCATCATTGCGGAGAAGAAGCGCGAAACTAAGTTACATTAAGTAAAGTAAGTTACATTAGGTAATAAAGTAATAAATAATAATTTCTTAAAACTACCAAAAATAAAATCATTACAAATGTAAGGTCAATAAACCTTAAATAAAAACAAACAAACAATAAAACACTATGAGAACAACACGACGAGGTCTCTACGTCAAAAGCCATAACTAGAATAATTTATTTAACAAAAAGTCCTTGCAAACGTGAACAGACCGGACCCCACAAACAGCACCCGTTCACGAGTATGACGCGTATCTCAGCCATCGCCTCTCTCAACCATATGTTCGGGAAAGTGGCGACCCGATCAACGACGCCGCCGTAAGCAAAGACCTTTGAGCGAGCGTGACATGCTCATGCTGCCGGACAACATAAAAGTAATATTGTGTGAAGCAGCTGTCCGGCGAGAAACATCACAGTGTGTTCTTAATTAAAAGCGTCTTGTACACACAAGAACTAGAAAAGATAAAATACAAATAGTAAACATAACATTGATTGCTTGAATACACAGTTTGCTTATAGGCTATGCTTATCAAGGTACCTAGAAAAATTCTACGAGTAAATATACCTGACACTATTTAAAGACATCTTGGTCACCAATGAAGTCATTTACAGTGTAATATGCCCTACCCAACAAGCAGCGCTTGATGTGGGACTTAAATTTATTGAACGGCATATTGACGATATCAGAAGGTAACTTGTTGTAAAAACGTATACAGTTCCCCACAAACGAAGTGCTTACTTTACGGAGACGGTGACCTGGAAGAGCGAGCTTATCCCTATTTCTAGTATTTAAGTTATGAACGTCGCGGTTATGCCTAAAATCATGTATGTTTTTGCGTACATACATGATATTCTCAAAGATATATTGAGACGCGACTGTAAGAATGTTGATTTCTTTAAATTTATCCCTAAGTGAAACACGAGACCCCAATTGATAAATCGCACGTACAGCCCTTTTCTGTAGTACAAAGATAATTTGGATGTCAGCCGCTCTTCCCCACAGCAAAATTCCGTAGCTCATAACACTATGGAAATAACTATAGTACACCAGTCTCGCCGTCTCGACGTCAGTAAGTTGTCGAATTCGCTTTACCGCATAAGCCGCCGAACTTAGTTTACCTGCAAGTGTGGATATATGCGCACTCCATTGCAGTTTCGAGTCAAGAGTGACACCTAAAAATACTGTTCTATCTTCGAATTCCAGTGGCTCATCCTTCAGTCTTATTCTATCCACATTCATACTTTTCACGTTGGAAAGAGAAAATTTAATGCACTTGGTTTTCTTGGCATTTAAAAGTAAGTTGTTGGCTGTAAACCAGTCAACAATTGTAGACAACGCAACATTGATGTCATTATAATTATCCCGTTTCCTATCCACTTTGAATATAAGTGACGTATCGTCAGCAAACAAGACTATTTCAAGTTTATCGCGCACTACATACGGGAGATCGTTAATATAGATTAAAAATAAGAACGGGCCCAGGATAGAGCCTTGAGGCACTCCCATAGCAACAGATGACCCAGAAGATTGTGTTCTGTTAATGTCTACCCGCTGAGTTCTATGAGCAAGGTAAGATGTAAGAAGATCAAGGGCACCGTTTTTGATGCCATAGTAGCTTAACTTCCGCACTAACGTAACATGATCAACACAATCAAATGCCTTGGACAGATCACAAAACACTCCAATTATATCCAATGATTTCTCCCAAGACACCAGGTCTGTGCCAGCGTCTTACCGGCCAACATGAGCCGTGAGAATCAGATAAATGCCTTCAATGTCATCATGGTGCCATACTTGAAGACATCAGAGATAATTAACCAGAAGAATAAAGCTAATTGGTTGGGTTACACTAATGCGGAGAAATTCGCAAAATCAGCTTCTTATCTGTTAAATGCATACAACTCTAAGGTGCTAAGTGATGAAGAAAGAGAGAGGAACTCCACTTCTCTGGGCATGACAATTGGATCTGGCAGTACTGTCACTCTCACAGCAGTGTGGACAAGTGCTGCATTTGAAGCAAAGAAGTTCTTGGAGAACAAGTACGGAGTTTCAATGAGGAGTGTTCTAGAGCCCGATGCCCAGTAGGGAGAAACAGGGTCCTGTATATAAGAAATAGCTTAATTTTAATTACTTTATTTAGTGCCTTATCTTTACACATCATGTTTAATCTCATAATAATCTATAATATTTACACTGTATACAAGTGCATGCATATTACTATATTTCCATATTATATTCTCTAGGTTAGGAATTTAGGTTAAAGTAGGTTAAGGTATGTAATGTATAATTTTTAGGCGTGAATTAACGCCTCACCGATGCACAATTTATTCCATTTCTTGTCAACTTGTTAAGTTGGTATCTTAAATTTATCTTATAATCTATGGTCAATTCAACTACTAGTGGACCTGTGTCAAAAAACTACTGAATCTGTGGCACATGCACCCGGTGTTGCAAGGGTCATGTTTTGATCTCCTCGTTAGTAAGTAAACCTAGGGCACTGTATTAGTATTGTTTTAAATATTTATTTCCAAAATTGTTTATGTAGTCCAGCTTTTGTCTTCCTTTTAATTCCTCAGTCGTTTCAGCGTTCCAGCATATTTAATGACAGACGAAAACCCGAGTTTGCTACCTTTAAGTAAATATCCACTATTATATGTACCCGTGTTGACGTTTGGTTTTTACCCCGATATGTGGAGGTTTACAACATTTGGAAAGTGGTATTGATCTAGATATCGATTTGGGCAAGTCAGGATCGGTGGCTTTCTTTTTCTAATAAGCCGGCGAGCTAACTACATCTATTTATTTAATACAGGAGAATTACCTACCATATCTCCTTCCCTTGTAAGTGTTTCGACGTTGGCTTGAAGTGTCTTGAATTATTATTGTGTATCGTGTCGGTTTTGACCACGCATTCTTATATTCCAGTTACCGGCAGTCCACGTAGTATTACTACATAACCTAAATAATTACCTACGTGGCTATTATTACAACGAAGGTAAGTTCTAAGCGTTCTTTCTATCTTCGAAGCCGTGTTATGTGTCAAGTGTTTACCTAAAGTGATGTTCATATTTCAGCTTTTACTGAATACCGGCGGAGTACGCCAAAGAGCACTTGTGCCACGTCCTACAACGGATCTTACGGCGTTCCGGAGTTGACATTGGTTAACGCAAACCTTAAGCAAGGCCATAATCCTCCAAAAGGTCAGTCCCTTTACTTATTTTGCAAGGTTTTGAGGTTATAACTTCTGTGCCACGTCATGTCTGTCTCGTACTTCTATTCCCTTGCTAAACATATCCAGCAAAACCTGCTTGGAACACGCACGCCGCGCACGGTGAACTATTTGAATTATCCTGCAAGGATCTAATGGTGTTTTACTAAATTTAACCTGCGTTTGAACACTTAATGCCTTCTTGCACCGGCTATAAACCATGAGGCTGTCTCTTATGCCTAGCGAACTGCTGAGTCACCTCCAGAAGCATCATGCCGCATTCTAAATTAACCCTTTCAACCTATCTAATTAACTTCTTCTGCATTGCCTGCGCATTGGTCGCTTACCCCTACTCCCGGACCATTCCAGGAGGTGCTTTGTACGGGCCTAGAGATAGGCCACGCCAGTACATCCGGCGAGGTGCCCACGTGTCAGCGTAGTGGCGCCCCTGCGCCACTCGGCTCGACCACATCCGCAGCTAAGCGATCCATCTCTCAATTTTATATTAGCCATCCATACCAAAAATTTATAATAGCTACCTAAAGCGTCATCGACCAAACAACCACAAAACCCTAGATTAATTAACTTAAATAAATTTGTATAAATAATAACCTTTTGTTTTCTTCCTTCTTTATACCCACTGAGGGAAAAAATAAAGTATTACAGCGGCGCCCGAACAGTTGTTGTTGTTAACTAATTCCCTCTTTTTTTTGAAGGAAATAGTTGTCGATGGAGCTAGGTAGCTAGTTCTACATCTTGTGTTTATGTTATTAGTGTCCTCGGTGTTATAATATCTGTATTTTACTGTGTGTGTAAGTTTTATTGTTTATTTTTTTAAATTACTTATTAATTGTGATTGGTCGATCACGCTCGTTACACACCGGGTATTATTATAAATACGGCGCACGTGGTTCAGCTATCGCTACACTACTATTTATCCAGGTGGTAGGACCTTTATGCACGGTCCGCCCGGGTCATTACCACGGTCTCACCAAGTAATCCCACCAGTAAGCAGCAGCTTGCACTGTTGTTTTCCGGTGTGGACGGTCGAGATTACCGGTCTTATTACTTGCATATGAGGCATTCCATCTAAGGCCTCAAAGGGTTTTTTTTTTCTCTTAGTTTTTTTTTTTTAAACCATTCTACCCAACCTTAACTTCAATATATTTTTTCTCCGGATAACCTTAATTATATTTTTTTTTATTAATAATTTTCTATAAATTCAATTTAATACAAACAACTTGACAACAATTACATAACAAGGTACTCAGAGGTTCGCTACCATAAAAACCAAATATTTACCCTTCTATATTAATTTGATATCAGTACTGTTCGCTGTCACTCTCACTGTTATTTCTCTTTCATTACTTAAATTGGAATATAATCATGTCCAATTCTACATTTGAAGAACGTCCTATCGCATTTAACTTATTAAAAAAATATGAACTCGAGTATGAGGTAAAAGTACGACTAGGTGTACCACTTGCTACTGTCATGGACTTGCGGTGCCAGGTTAGGAAACTAAATGCCGAGATACCAACAGATGAGGTCGCAGATTACGAGGGCGACGTCAGCGAGGAGCTTCTAATCATAGCATCTAAAATGGAGGAATTACATGATCTATTGCAGACTTCGGTGCAACGCCACACTTCTTTAAAGGTGCTTAACCGAGTGCAAGCAACCTCCCATCACCTCTATCACCGCCTGACACGCCTATCGCCCTCCGAATCAGAATATACGAGGCACCTCGAATTAAGCGAGCAGTTAGATAAATTACTTTTGCGTTTGGATAATATTTTAGATAATTTCAAAAGTGCATTGACTCCGGACATTAACCCCGAGGTCACTGCACCTACATCACCTACACGTACTGCGGCACCAGCCTGCGCAGCCACGCATTATAGTGCGGTACACAAATTAGATTTGAAATATAATGGCAAGTCCTGCATTAAGGCGTTCCTGCGGGTCCATATTGGCTTCGCTAAAGTTTATCACCCGAAATTGATTTTCCTAACGATTTGTACTCCTAATGATCACTGCTCCTAAAAAATGTTTTCCTAAAAATTTCGTTACTACAATTTATTTTACTATTAACGTAGCTCATAAAACTCATATCTCTTAAAATTTTAAGTGCTAATGTCACTGATGTAACTTTTTGTAAACTCCTATTTTTTTTTTAAATAACATTCTTAATCATATTTTTTTTGGGTCTATATTGGCTCACCTAAAAAATTTTACTCCGAATGTATTTTTATCCCTAATCATCGCAAGTCCTAAAGTGTTTTTTACTGAAACGGTTTTTATTTCAGGGTTTTCATAAAACAAACCTAACCTAACCTAACATTTTTTTTAATAATATTATTACTCATATTATTAATAGGTAAATGCCGTTGTAAATTCATCAATCAATATCAATCAATATTAATAGGAAATCAATATTAAGGTTACCTATCTGAACCCCGAAAAATGTTTGTCCGAATTTTGGTTCGACAAATATTATTCGACAATTATGGTTTGTTTTTTTTTACGTTTACCCGAAAGATCAGTTCGAATATATTCATTTAGTCATTACTTGTTTTGATTTTTTACTGATTTGATAAATTATCTATTCCCTATTACTGGTTTCGGCGTATAAACAGTTGTCCAATGTAATTGTTTGTCAATTTATCTATTTCCCATTTCTGATTTTACCTTAGTATCCTTTGCCCAATGTAATGGATTGTTTTATTAATAGTTTACCTATTATTAAATCGACTGTTATGTTTGATATTTTCTGGGCAGAAAAAAAAATAACCTCGAAGGCCAAGGCGGGAGCAGAGCTCCCGCCTTGGCCTTCTAACCTAACCTATCCGAACCGGTTCTGCCCTAATTCGTCTTTCTACTAAAACTAATTACAAATTCAAAACGAATTCAGAGCGTTAGGAACAAAGTAGTTATGAGTAGTGATTATTAGGATGTAAATTATTAGGAACAACATTTTCGGATTTCCGATAATCGACATTAAAAATTTAGTTCAACTTTGGCGCACCCGTTTGTTTAATATTTGTACAATCATATTTTAAGGTTAAAGGTTAAAGTTGTTATTTTTAAGATTATTTTTACGGTATTAGCATAAAAATAATAGAAAAAATAACATTTTTACAATTATAAATAAGTTTAATGTACTTATAATAATGTGCAATTTTAGGAATAAAAACCATTCTACATAAAACAAATATAACAATGAACAATAGTGTAAAAGATGGTTATGTTGAGAAAATATAGGAAAACAAATAGTAGTATGATCGATGTTTATTGCAACGGACATTATGAAGTTGAATGATTAGGAATTCAGAGCGTTAGGAACAAAGTAGTTATGAGTAGTGATTATTAGGATGTAAATTATTAGGAACAACATTTTCGGATTTCCGATAATCGACATTAAAAATTTAGTTCAACTTTGGCGCACCCCGTTCCTGCGAAGGTTGGAGCAAGTACGTGCTTCTCGAGAAATCTCGGACGCAGCATTGTTCCGCTCAGCATGTGAACTGTTCACAGACGAAGCGACCTCATGGTTTGACGGAATTTGTGATCAGGTCCATTGCTGGACGGACCTTAAGAAACTGTTGCTTCGCGACTATTTACCTGTTGATTACAATGAACGCCTTTTAGTTGAAATTAGGTCAAGGACGCAAGGGCTTGATGAAACTATTGTTAATTACGTCAGTGTCATGCTCAATTATTACTCACGCTTAGAAACTCCTTTGTCTGAGCATGAAAAACTTAGTATTTTGCTACAAAATATAAGACCATTTTATTCTAAACAACTAGCTTTATTCCCTATCAAATCTATTAACGAACTTAAAGACAGCTGTCGACAACTTGAGGCGGCGGCTCAACGCGCCGAACGTTTCGCGGAACCCAACAGGGATTTGGGTAAGTCACTGGCTCATGACTTAGTTTACAAACCGGCCACCTCGAAAAACGTTTCCTTGGTAGGGGCCCCTGTTGACTTCTGCGTGCGTTGTCGCGTGGACGGCCATACCCTAAGGTATTGCAGGGCAGCACCCAGACTGGTCTGCTACCGCTGTGGCGAAAATGACCCGGATCTAATTAAACCTAAAATAAAATACAACACTAGATATTTTTTCTATTATTTATTATCTATCATCGAGTAATTTGCGAGGGATTTGTCCCGAAATATCGTGACGGGCGAAACCGCGATACGCGGCAGCCCCAAATCTATATACTGGCGGTATCTATGTATTAGAGGTAGGTAACCTATTTGTAAGTACTCACTGGTTTCCTTGGTTTCTCGGCTTCGTCCAGGGGTGCGATTTGTGTAACTGTGATGTGTGTGTGAGTGTATGTGTGGTTCACCTCCTGTTACTGGTCCAGGCAATCTTCACGGTCCCGGTCCGCGGCCAAACTAGCACTCCACACCGTTCACAATAATCAAAATAATCACTGCGCCAAGGGCCTAAGGGGCCAGCAACACTCGGCGAAGCTTCTAAATTCAAAAACCCTCTTAATCCGGGGTGATTAACACAAATACAATGCAATCAAGTTAATAATCCAAAACACCGGCCGGCTTTTTACTCCTCGTTAGCAAGCAACAAATTAGACAAGTCAAGTTAACCTCACAATCCGTCAAACGTCAAGTTAATAGCACAGACTCGGTGACGTCTGTCACAGCTTAAAAATTACTTTCAAATCAGTTCCGAACAAAGTATATACAGCAATATCTTGAGAAGTCATCTATAAATGTTACATAATATCTTGATCCAGCAATGACTGCTGACTGGCTGGATTGGTGGCTGCTTCAGTGCTGACCATCGGCTGGATTTTGGGGTCCCCCAAGGTAGTATTTTGGGCCCTACCCTATTTTTAATATATTTGCATGATCTGTGTGACCTAAACTTACAAGACGGCATATCGATTTCGTACGCCGATGATACCGTCCTCCTTTTCTCGGGTAACTCGTGGGATGATGTTTACAATACTGCTCAAAAAGGCTTTCACACTGTGTCCAATTGGCTCCATCATAATCTACTAACCCTTAATCCTGACAAAACGAAATACGTTGCTTTTTCTATAAGAAACTCCCAACAACCTACTTGTACTACTGCACGAACTATTCGAGCTCATCAGTGCTCCCTTACTAATTATAACGATTGCGATTCTTGTCCAGTCATAACTAAAATAAGCTCTATTAAATATCTTGGTGTTGTGATCGACTCTAATCTTAATTTTAGTCATCACATAAATACAATCGCTGACAGGGTCCGCAAACTCATGTTTATTTTTAAAAAGCTCTGTTATGTCGCCAACAAAAAAATCATCAATCAGGTTTACGTAGCTCTATGTCAATCTGTACTTACTTACTGCATTTCTGCATGGGGTGGCGCAGCAAAGACTACACTACTTACCTTAGAAAGAGCTCAGAGAGCTGTTTTAAAGGTTTCAACCTTCAGGCCCTTTCTTTTTCCAACAATGGAGCTGTACCAATCATGCAAAGTCCTAACTGTCCGGCAACTTTTCATCTTGTCACTAACTCTAAAACAACATACAGCTGCACCGTACAATCCTGAAATTAATAACAAAAGACGCAAAGACATAGTTTTTGTCCCATACAGCACCTCCCACGCTTTCGCACACAAATTCTTCCCGTTTCTTGGCCCTTATTTATACATAACAAAATTAATAGAATTCTAAACATCTATAACCTAAATTTAAAAATGTGCAAAGCCAAAGTTCTGACATGGCTTCTAGGTCTATCGTATGTTGACACGGAAAATCTGCTGACGATTGCAAGGTGACAAGTGATTGTATTATAATGTTTTGTAGATTAATTGTTTTTTTTTTATTTTCTGCTAATTATTAATGTTTTGATGTAATTAATTAATTACTAATATAGGTAAGCGTTTATAAGCGTTTATTACCGTTTAAAGGTATATTGTAATTAGATTTAGATTTTAGGCTCAATTAATGTCTAAAACACAGGTTGCAATTTTTTTTTTTTTTTTGTCACCTGGCTTAGACATCATGTAATTTTTATTTCCTAGACCTAAGATCATTGACTGTTTTGCTTTTTATACTATAATATTATTGTTCTTTTAATTTGAAATAAATGATTATTATTATTATTATTATTTATTTTCAAATGGCCCACAGACATCGCTGTGAATGGTTTCCAATGGTTCGGACGAGATGTGGCCATGACTTGTAAATGGTAGCGTTGATAATTTTCCTTTTATACAGGTTTCACATGTTTCATATTTAACTTCTTTTAATGCTAACCCTCTCATCATTTGCTTTGTGACCATTTGTTTTAAATCTTTTTCATTAATATGGCCCAGTTTTCGATGCCATGTCATGCTTTCATTTTCAGATTTTATCAAATTTGCAGTTTCCTTCTCAAAATTCAGGTAGTATAATCCATTTTCATTTCTTTGAGCTTCTAGAATGACAGAATTATTTTCTAAAATTTGTGCTTTCTCTTTGCTAAATAGAACTTTAAATCCATTGTCAGTAATTTTTCCAACAGACATTAAATTTGTAGCTATATCCGGAACATACAATGCTTCATTTAAATTGTAATTTTCATCACTAGCAGATATGGTTATCTTGCCTTTTCCTTCAATTTGGGTACTACTATTTTTCGAAGCTAATTTTAATGTGTTTTTTGTTTCAGATTTTATTTCAGTAAACATTGTTTTCTTCCCGCTCATGTGTGATGTGCAGCCACTGTCAAGGCACCACATATTACTATCTTCACCATTGACTTCTGAAGTGAGACAAATATTGAAATTTTTCTCATGCTTTTTAAATTTTTTTGTCATGGTTTTTCTTATTTGACCAGCAAGTTTCAGTTGTCTGTCCTTTCTTGTTACAGTTTTTACATGCAATTTGTGAAAAATTGTTCTTTTTCTTGTTTTTATTTCTTATTATAAACAATGCTTCAATTGACTCTGTAGTACTAGTACACTGGTTTCTAGCCTCACTTTCTTCTAGTATTTTGACTTTCAAATCATGGGGGCTAGGCAATGTGTCCCTGGATTCTATTGCGATTCTAAAATTTTCATAACCCTGAGGGAGGCTATATAGCATCATGATACTTAATAGTTCTGCGTTTATTACTACACTCATCTCTTCTGATTTATCAACCGTATCCATAAACTTACTCAGATGGTCTCTTCGTTAGAGTACGTCTTCTGTTAGTCATCTTTCTTAAAACAAGATTCTTCAACAATGTAGCTTTCCTGGCTGGGCCGGTGCTCTGATATACAGATTTTAATTTCTTCCATACGTCAGGCATCCTTTTATTTGTTTAAGTTCCGATGGCGATATTAGTAATAATAGCTCGGCACGAGCTTTCATATCTTTCTTCATAAAATCCTTTTTATCATCCTCGCTATGAGGAGTCGGCAACTTCACATCTCCAGCCACGTAATCCCATAAATCGGCTTTGATGAGCACGGCTTGGGCGTGGAGGCACCACGTGTCGTAATTATTCTTATCTAACGTTTCTACGCGGTAAGCAGAATTTGCCATCTTACCACTGACCACGAAACGTTAGCAACACGACAACCACGCTCTGCTACCACTTTGTTAGGGATTAAATAAAGCAATACGAATCGAATATTTTAGCATTGTATTAAAGGAACTACATTTATACATTATCGTTAACAGACAATACAGAGCATAGTTAAAAACGAGGGGAAACAGTTCTGTCAAAATGTGACAAGCGTTTACGGGGTTGCGTACATTCTCAACAAAAACTACTTCCTCTAAGTACATTGAAAGGCGTATAGGAGTTATGTCAATAAGACTGCAAAGTACTTTCTGCGTACAGACTGGTCACTTTTATATGTTGTTCAGGTGGATAGCATTCTTTTTTGGCCTCTAATAATCTGTCGTAGCTAGGATAAAGTGACTTATTTGTCTTACGTATGATTTCATATTGCTGTCGTGTAAGGTCGGCCTCTATAAAGATCGCCAATGCTTCTTGAGGTGTTAATATATTGTGTTTATCGGGTTCACTTGATGACTTGTAGGCATTTCTGTATTTTTCTGCCCTTGTTGGCGATTTTGTGATTTCATTACGGATTTCTGACGCATCTCGAAGTCCCTTAGCTCTCAAAGTTGACTGAGCAGCATGAATAATAACAGACTCGTCTTATGCGGCCGAGCGTACCAATTCAATTTTGCGACGCTTGCCTCACTTGACTCTTCAAATGATTTCGAAGGGCGGCCTGGATGATTTTGAGCTTTAATTGGGTTCAAACGTCTCATTTAACCATGACCGGTTTGATTTTAAGAAATTATCTTCTTTTCTATATGCTTTAGACCATTTTTTCTTTACGCCAGTCTTGAAGTAAGCAATATTTCGCTTTAGTTTCTTTATATTTTCTTCTGTGTCATCATAAGAAGAAAACTGGTAATTTTCTAAATGACTGCTGTTTCAAAAACAAACGTATCAATATCAATATGCCCTTAATTTTAATTTAAACCTTCTAAACTAAGACTTAAAGACGCTTTTCGTGTCAAGGGGTTTGCAGTTACTACTTTATATTTCTAACCGTATATTTGTGGCCACACTTTACAATAGATGATAGTGGCTTTGTTAACCAGCTAAGCCGAACTCGGCCAGCTCCAATGATCACAACTATATATTCCATTGCAGTTTCAAGTCCAAAGTAATACCTTAAAATACTGTTTTATCTTCAAATCCCATCGTCTCATCTTTTAGTCTTATAACTAGTCCCATTCAATCCTTTCACAATTGATAGAGAAAATTTCATTAACTTGGTTTCCTTGGCATTTAAAAGTAAGTTGTTGGCTGTAAACCAGTCAACAGTTGTTGACAACGTATCATTAATGTCATTTCAATTTGCCTGTTTCCAATCAACTTTAAATAAAAGTGAAGTGTCATCGACAAACAGAACTATTTCATGTTTCGATATAATCATCATCGATATAATTCAAAAACAAGAATGAGCCTAGAATTGAGCCTTGAGCCACTCCCATAGCATCAGCTAATCAGGGATTGCGGTCTGTTTATGTCCACCCGCTGAGTTCGGTGAGCAAGATAAGAAATAATAAGATCAAGGGAACCGTATTTATTAGTAATATTTACTAGGTAACTTAATTTTGTATTTAATTTCACCACTCGCCTTAATAATCCTAATCCCGTTTATTTAATGAGACAGAAAAGTGAAGCTTTTGACAAATTTCAGGAATACTATTATTATGCAACCAAACATTTTAACTGTGACTTATTAAAATTGAGATCAGATAATGGAAAGGAATATGTAACTAGAGATTTTCATGTTTTTTGCAAAAATAATGGGGTCCAGATTCAATACACAGTACCATACAACCCAGAGATGAATGGAGTAGCAGAACGTATGAATCGTACTTTAGTAGAAAAAACTAGGACACTTTTATTAGATTCAAAATTAAATAAAGACTTTTGGGGAGATGCTGTTTTATGTTCTGCATATGTGACCAACAGAAGCCCTACTCTCATGGAAAGGATTGTACTCCCAGTGAATTATGGGAAGGGAGGAAGCCAAATGTTTCGAATATGCGAGTATTTGGCAGCAATGCATATAATCACATTCCAAAAGAGCTCAGACAGAAGTTGGATAACTGTGGAAAAAAGATGATTATGATAGGATTTGCAAGAAATGGATATAGACTATATGATGAAGAAAGTAAAAATGTGATAATACTCGTAGCAAGAAATGTAGTATTTGATGAAAGAGAAAATAATGAAAGTGAAGAAAAATTAGAAAATGTGTACTTACCTGTTTATGCACCTGAACAAGAGTTTAGAAGTGAACCGGAACAACAAATGAAACCTGAAAAAGAAAGGAAAACTGGAAAAAAGGAAGAGGAACTGATGGAAAATGAAAATGATACTGAAACAAGAAAAGAAATACAAAATGGAGAGAAGACAACACCAAAAAGCCAAGAAAGAGGGAGAGAAAAAAGAAAAATAACTAAACCAAAATGGCAGGAAGACTATGAAATCGATTTAAATGAAAATGAAGAAGCTTACTATGCTCTACTGACAAATTATCAAATACATCCAGATATAGTGCCATCAAGCTTTCAAGAAATAAAGGAAAGACATGACAAAGAAAATTGGGAAACTGCCATCTCAGAAGAATTAAAAGTATTGGAAGAAAGTGAAACATGGGAATTGACATTTTTACCACAGAATAAATAACCTTTGGACACTAAATGGGTTTTTACTAAGAGGGAAATGGGAGAAAAAGAAATATATAAAGCAAGATTGGTAGTTAGAGGTTATCAGCAAAAAGATGTATTAGAAGATGTTTATTCACCGGTGTTAAAATTACAAACAATGAGAGTTCTACTATCAATTGCAGCTCATAAAGATTATGACATACATCAAATGGATGTCAAGGGGGCATTTTTATATGGAAACATATATGAAGAAGTTTACTTGAAGCCTCCAGAAGGACTAGACGTTCCAGAAGGATATGTAATGAGACTCAAAAAATCCCTGTATGGACTTAAAAAATCACCTAAGTATTGGTATGAAAAATTCAATAACACAATCATATCATATGGTTTTAAACGTTCAGAAAATGACTATTGCTTATATAACAAAGGAGAAACATACTTACTTCTATATGTAGATGACTTGCAAGAGATTAAAAATATAAAACATTTTTTATCAACTAACTTCAGAATGAAAGACATGGGAAGTAACAATTTAACTTATTTAGGTATTAGCATTCACAAGTTACCAGGGGAGGTTCATTTAAATCAGACTAAATATTTACAGAAGGTTTTACAGAAATTTGACATGGAAAATTGTAAGGGAATTAAGACACCTATGGAAAATAATTTTACACTGGACTTTGACAATACTGAAATAGACATGACTTTGGAACACCAATGTAGGTCATTAATTGGTTCCTTAATGTATGGAATGATAAGCACTAGACCTTATTTAGCTACAGCTGTTTCTTATCAATCAAGATTCCAATCTAAACCAACTTTAAAATTATGAAATCATTAAAGAGGATATTAAGATATGTAAGACAAACTATAAATTATAATTTAGTATACTCCAAGACTCAAGATTGTAAACTGACAGGCTATGCAGATGCTGATTTTGCTAGAGATAAGGATAGAAAATCAACCAGTGGATACTTATTTAAATTATTTGATAACATTGTAACATGGAGGTCTAAGAAACAAAGTACAGTTTCTTTGAGTACAACTGAAGCCGAATTGATTGCCTTATGCGAAGCATCTGTAGAAGCTTGTTGGCTCATTAAATTGCTTACCGATTTTAACATAAATATACAGGATGTTGTTATATTTGAAGATAATCAAAGTACAATGAAAACAGTAAAAAATCCAGATCAAAAGAGACTTAAACATATGGATATAAAATTTAATTTCATTAAACAGAAAGTTGAAGAAGGTTCTATTAAAGTAAAATATGTGTCAACTATTGAACAGATTGCAGATATACTAACTAAACCTTTGCTATGTGAAAGATTTGTAAAATTAGCTAAGATGTTAAACATGAGGCATGTTTTGGATTGTGTGTAACATTGAGGGAGAGTGTTAAAATATGGCCAATGTTCACCCATCCAAAGCAACTTAGCATATTGTCATTTATTATCTTATCTGTGTCACACTACACTTTGACAGGAATAAGAAACTAGAATGTGTGTCGGGTGTGTCCGTTGTTTAATAATAAATAAAATACAAGAATACATTAAAAAGGAGTTTTATTCAAGAAATATATTCAACAAAATGCACACTAAAGTAATTTGTGCAATTTGGACATTGTGACATTGAGACATTGTCACATTAGGCCTTTTTAACATTTTAATATTGTTACACTAGGACTATCCGACATTAGGGCATTAAAACTTTCGAACTTTTCGACAGTGGACAATATGACATATATACTATCTGACGTATGATCAATCCAACCAGGGGGCATTATAACCTTCGAACTTTTTGACAATGGACAATGTGACACATGAACTATCCGACATATGGACATTCCGACTAGGGGGCATTATAACCTTCGGACTTTTTGACAATGGACAATGTGACACCTGGACTCTGACCCTTGGACATATATGCCCCAGAACGCTTTAGTCCATAATTCCGCTGTACTCTCGGTATTCTTGATATGCACATACAAAGCTAGATCTATAGTTAATATTAACTTTGCCTTTGTTTTCGCATCTTCCGTTGGCTTTATTTCAAAATTAAGCGGTGGTTTGATGTACTTGTCCGTTCCATCCAAAACCAGTATATTTTTCGCCGCAAAACACCACTCGTCATAATTCTCCCTGCCTTTTAACTTTGGCACACTGGCTATATAGTTAGAGTTCATGTTTCTGCGAATCAACGTGCACACTTTATTTATTTTTCACTATAAAATAACTGATAAATGTGGGAGTCGCCCATTACCTAATCAGACACGTTGGATATTCGCAACAGACTAACTTTATTTAAAAAAACATGTAACCATATTGACAACACTATGACACTAGATGGCGTAACTAGTACACACTTAGATACTAATTACTTTTGATAAAAACATACTAATAAATATCTCGTTGCTCCGTGATAGTGTTTTTTTTTCCGCAGAGCTTTTTTTCGTTATCGATAATCTCCTCTTCGCGTTTGCAGTGTTTGCACACCTGTCTATTGTTCCGTAATCGCTAGTTTTTTGCGAAAGCTCCTCGACTAAAAGAAATAGAAAAATTCAATAATTACTGTGCGTCCCAATGGTTCAACATTAAAACAATTGAGATGCTTTCATGTTATGGCCCGAGACATAAAACAAACGTTGTTGAAGGCTGGCACAGCAAAATAAATAAATAGCTCCGGGGAAAACAACCGTTAAATTATTGTATATCACAACTGAGAGATGAAACAATCGCACACGATTTTGATTTGTATCAGACAGAAATCAATTCTGCTGATTTTGGAAAAAGAAATAAGAAATCAATACAAATGGATTCCAAAATTAACAGTATCGTAAACAGGTATTTAACAGGTGACTTAGATTTGGAGACATGTATATACGATTAGACGAGCTATCATCATGTTTAAAATACCAATAATGACAATACCAAAGTACCCACTTACACTTACTTTTTAGTTTAGAATTTATTTTAAGTTATTGAATAATTATATTTGAGTTCTTAGTTTTTGATGAGGGAAATAATTGATTTGCAATAAATGAGAATAAGATGAGAGGTTTTTTTATTTCAAGGTAGGCTCTCTAGTCGACGTAATAGTATAACTTTATCTACATCCCTATCATAATATGTTCAGAAATGATAAGCAAATGGCCTACCTGTATTAAGAAACCTGTATAAGTAGTTGCATCTTAATATTTACATTAAAGTATAGTGCATCTTAATGTTTACATTAAATTATCGATACATATATAATTTTAAAGTATCGATAATACTATGCGAGGCAAAAATGTACCGATTACAGAACAATAGACAGGTGTGCAAACTTGAAGAGGAGATTTAAGCGTCCCCGAAACGATCAAGTGCACTTGACAAGTCTACGTGCTTGACGATTTCACTTGACGAGGGACTTGACGCGACTTGAAGGTGCCGTCAAGTCCACGTGCCGCAGTCGTTTACCGCCATGTGCCCAGGGAAGTGTTCGTCGCAAAAATTAACACGTTGAACGCCAGGCCAAAAATGTAGTGTTTCCATTGAAGCCACCGGGGGTGACCGGTGAGCCAAACCATGTTGAACCATTGGAGCCACGGGGGTCACCGGTGAGCCGCGGTGAGCCTTCATTTCAAACCTGTTTTACAGGCCACCGATCACCTATTCCATCCAAAAACATATGAAGGGTGAGCCGCGTGGCCTCAGAGAAGATACAAGTTGCCTTGGTTCTTTTGTACTGTAAAGGACTTGTGATTTTTTCACTGTTTTTTATACTTTGTTAGGGTTGCCTTACACATCATAAATAAATATATAGTTGAAAACTGACAAATAAAGCTTTTAAACATGGAGTTTGGTAAAAAATAAAAGTAAATAAGTTATTCAAGTATTATTTATTTATTTAACTTTAACTAAAAGTAAAAACTTTAACTTAAAGTAAAAATACAATTTTTGGTTAAGCTTAAAAATAAGTAACGTGGTTTGTTTACTTGCTAGGATGGCACAAACATTGTATAAATCTTATCAAAAATAACAACACCCTACAAAATCAAACAGAGCATAATCATAAGAGATCAATTGTAAGAAATCAGTCGTAAGTATTTCAAATAGTTATTAAAATTAGTTTTATTCCGGATTAGTCATAAAATATAACACATTGCTGCGTGTCTTATTTCACAGAGAACACTCAAGAGTGTACTTAGTTAAAGCAAGGTAAACACGGAAACGGTTTTTCAGGGCAGATTGAACAGTATGTGGTCACTTTTGCACCCATAGTTTTGGCACTCTCTTTGTAACATTGCCGACAGGTACATCTAACCTTTCTAGCCATGCCCTCCTTTTTGACTAAAAGGTGCTTCATTCGTTTGGGTCGTTATACGGTGACAACGTCTTCATTTTATCACACAAATCCAATCAAAATTTGTTTTAAACGGAAAGCTACAATCTAGATGCTGTGCTTTTTAGTGGTTTTGAACAGTGTTAAAGCATTCACCATCGCTGTGTTGAGAAACAAATCAATTGCCAGTTTCTTGTATCACTTTACCGATTTCCGCAAAGGGCTCGAATACGATGTCATTTAGTCAGATAAATCGACTGCACCTTTGCCCTTATTATAATCTATAATGATCTGCGGCTTAGACACTATTTTACCACGCTTTGTCACGTATTGAAAACGCACAGAGTGCTTGGTAGACAGAACGAGAACATCTCTTTTATCTTCCCACTTCATTACAGTGATGCCGTCTGAACTTTCCTTGGCAATGTATTCGCCTTTTTTCAGTTTTTTTGCAGTGACACTTTTTGGAATGTGTTTCCGATTCTTTCTTAATGTTCCAACTAAATGTGTCTCCAGGTCTAATAGCTTTCTTGCAAGATCAACGCTGGTGTACCAGTTATCTGTGTACAATGTGTGTCCTCTATCGAAAAGACCACTACACAAATCCATTACTACATTGGTTGGAGAACTGTTTGCAGAATCATTTTTACCAGCATAAACAGTGACTTTATAAGTGTATCCAGGTAAGGTACATAGTTTGAATTCTTTGATCCCGTATTTGTGTCGTTTCTGCTTGTTGTACTGTCTGAACACTATTCTTCCTCGGAACGGGACAACACTTTCATTCCCCCAGTTTGATCCCCAACTTAAACTTGACGGAGCTGATCTGAAAGTAGTTATTAAATATCTGGGACATTGGATCACCGAGGACCTCTCTGATGGTCTTGACGTAGAACGGGAGCGTAGGTCGTTGGCAGTGAGGAGCAACATGCTGGCTCGCAGATTTGCGCGCTGCACGAAGGATGTCAAAATAACCCTCTTTAGGGCATTTTGTCAGACTTTTTATACGTGTAGTCTGTGGGTCAGCTGCACTCAGAGATCTGTCAACGCAATACGAGTCCAATATAATAATGGGTTTAGGATGTTGTTGGGACTGCCTCGATTCTGTAGTGCATCGGGCATGTTTGCCGAGGCTCGCGTTGATGGCTTTCAGGCCATAATGCGCAAAAGAGTTGCCTCCCTGATGCGTCGAGTAAGTGGCAGTTCCAACAGCCTCCTAAACAAGATCCTAGATAGGTTGCACTGTCCCATAGTTCGCCACTGGAACTCAGTCCATGTGGAGTCCAGAGGGCACTATTTATCTTAAAGTTTATAGTATTATTTACTAACATAGTTTTAAGAGTATTGTAACTAACGATCTATGAACTTGTTCGAAATAAATGCTTATTATTATTATTATTATTAATACAAAGGTCTTCAGATAGCACGTAGTATTTTTGAAAGTTTGAGTTCCGCATTTCTAAAAGGTGCCGAATTCCATGCAGCCTGTCAGATTTGTGAGCCTCGTCGGCAACTGAGAAATGGAGCATTTGTAGCAGCAGCTCATAGCGATTGCGGGACATTATGGTTCGTGGGTATGGGTGACCTATAATCTTATCCGTAGACCAATAATCAGCTATTCGCGGAAGTTTTACCACACCCATGAATAGTATAAGGCCAAAAAGCTTTTTAATTTCTACGATATTGGTAGGAACCCACCCGTTAACCATTGCCCATTTGGAACCTTGCTCAGATGCCGCAATTTTACGAATAGCAAAAAGGTTAGTGCAGTTAACCATCTCTTCAAATATTTCGTTAGGCACCATAAGTGCGAAGTAATCACACGGCAATTTGTTAATCATGCTGTTACGGTATTCAACTGGCATTCTGGCAACTGATTAGGTGTTTTAATTTCTCATAGATGACGTAGCAGTCATTGTGGATTTTCCTTAAACACAATTTGCATTGTACCCTGTCTTTAGGTTTAACTTTGCGACAGCAAAACAGGCAGCGTTGGTGCATGTCGTCGCTATTCCGAAGCATTTTTAAAGATTCTCTATGGGTGTCATAGTGTGATGATAGCCTCCTTGCGTCTCTATAAGACAATTTGTAAACATTGATTGTCCGTGCTGTTTGACATTGCCCGTTGCTATGTCATTCTATCAACAACTATGTTTCTTTATCATGTCCTATTTTATTATTGAATAAAGCCAATATTGTATTTGGTCGTGTCTAAACATATATCACATAGTTCCTTCGTGTCGGTTGCGGTTTATTCTCAACTATGTGCCTAAACGAATCAACGATAACAGGGCAACAGTTATGGTAATCCTTTTGCACAATGTTTTCTTAACTTAACTGCTGCAAATTCTAAACTTACTGACTTTAAGCGCAGGAGGTTATTCATTTTGGAAATGTATAATTCTTCATAATTTTGCTCATTTCCAAGAGAGTCAATAATTTCTAAAAAAAAAATCCAAATGGACACTATAACCATCGTATAGTGGCTGTTCCGACATATAGGAAATACCGTGTCTTTTTCCTCATCCATCGGTATTGAGTCGAGAAAAGACGCGTTGAAATTGTCGTAGTCAAAAATACATATACTTTGACCGCTCAACCATCACCAGATTAAATTTCCTTTTATTAATAACTAGGACCCGCCCTCGCTTCGCTTCGGTTTACGTGAGTATGATATATAGCCTATAGCCTTCCTCGATACATGGGCTATCTAATACTGAAATATTTTTTCAAATCGGACCAGTAGTTCCTGAGATGAGCGTTTAAGCAAACAAACAAACAAACCAACTCTCTAGCTTTATAATATTACTATAGATATGCAGCAGATGGTCGACTACAGTCGACCAGAAATTGTTTTTTGTTTAAAGAGAGAAAGTCGTCTATGAGCTAACTCTTCATGCTAGTGCCTACGGGAGATATATCAGTGATGTAGCTTCGGGCTTCAATTACAGCGTCGCTTTCTTTTCGGGATTTCAGTAACACAAAAACGCACTTCAAATACTTTCCCATTTCGTGCAAATTTTGGAATAGAAATATTTTTGCGAACGTTTCTTTTAACACTATTTTATTTTTGATCTGAGCGCGATTTACATCCATGCACATGCATTTCAGCAAATGTGCAACACATAAATACAACGGTGTTAATTCAAATTTGGTATTGTCGTCTTCGTCTATGTGAATAAAACAATAGTTTTAGTATTCCAACTGTCACGTCCCACCGGGTGGCAAGTAAAAAAACACGAAGTAGTTTAATTGGTTTATTGAAAAGTACGCCGGTAGTGTGAACAGAAGAGGTAGGGTAGGTTCGTAGGGGTGGTCTGGTTCTGCGAAGCGAGCTAGCACTTCCCTCGCAGTTTGGTGACGTGGAGCGGCAGAGATGAAACCGTCGGCAGCCCGACGGCGTGCGATGACAGGACCCTGGCGTCGGGGGTATAGCTCATGCAATTCACGATGGCGAGTGGGCTTTATTAGTGGTTGAACGTGTACATGCACATTGCGGTAGTGTGCGTGTCTGACGGAGCGATCAGTCGCGAGCGCGCCGTCGCTCGAGTTACTTGTGCATATTGTTTCCACGACGCTTACTGCCACGAACTACCGTCAGCATGTCCAATATCCGGAAAAAACGCAAAGTTATTCATAGCGAGGTATAACGTATTTTTATTTTGAAGTATCCTAAAATAAAAATAGTAAATTTATTTAGAACTGTGGGCCTATCCGTGTTTATCGCTTGACAAAACGGTAATAAAACATTCGACCCTTTCTGACAAGTACATACATATAAGTGTGAGAGTGACGGATGTTTGATCCACGTTTAGTCACCCAAGAAACACGGCAATAATAAGCCCTCTAAAATAAAGACAAACCTACAGATAGGTTTTAATTTTAAGTAACATAAAATTGTACGTAATTTTAAGACAGAAAATACGGAGACATTTGAAATGTCATCTTCGCGACAAGATAGAGTTACATCAATTTCGTAGAAGATGCAACCAAGAAGGTCGCTAGTGTCGCTACTACATGTAGTATGACTAAGTAGTTCGCATATCACATCAAGAACATAAATAAGTAGTTTGTTGTTTTATAATATTTAAGGTCAAGCGGGGCTATTCCGACAAAGGGGTAGTAACATTTAAAATAGACGAAATAATAAGAAGCAAGGGTTTCGAAATATTGCGACTGCCACCTTATCACCCGGAGCTGAACGCGATCGAAAACATTTGGGGCATTTTAAAAAACCAAATTGCATCAAAAAACATTGGGCAAAACGCATCTGAAGTACAAAATTTAATATTTGAGGGCTTGAACAGCATTAATAATAACACCTGGTTTAATACCTGCAAGCAGGTAGAAAAAAATGAAAAGGAATACATGAAGTATTTTGATTACGACTTCGAGTTTGTGATTAATGTAGGCGAATCAAGTGACAGTGATACCGAAGAGTTTGAAAGGGGCAGTGACAGTAATAGTGACAGTTTATACGAAGAAGATTAAGTGGTTCATCCTGTTGTGGCATAGTTTTTAATAAGATAACCTAACCTAACCTACTTTTCTGGTAGCAGCAAGTATGTCAAGTAAGTTTCGTTCAATCGATAAACCTACCCTACTTTCTAGTAGCTTGTTCCTCAATTCCTCATGGATCTGCTCATCATGGATCATCACCTCGGAAGTAAACTCAGTCAAACAAAACAAAAAAAGATTTTTTGAAATCGGACCATAATTGATGGAGAAATCAAATCGGTCAAACTGAGAACCTCCTTTTTTGAAGTCGGTTTAAAATACTTAATTGCATTATTTCTTATCATTATTTGCTAGAGGGTTTGCGACAGTATAATAAGTATAATGTGTCCAATACTTCTCTTTATTTTTTATGCTTACCATACCCGCTCTCGCTGTCACGCACACTTTGACACGTATACAGATATGTGTTTACCACAAGTAAAGCCCACTCGCCATCATAAATTGCATGAGCTATAGCACCCGGTGTGTATAGTTGGTTCCAGTTTAAATGACGAAAATGCACTTAAAACCAACCTTTAAAAACATCTATTGTTCAATTGTTATCTTCAAGTAGGGTTGTAAAACAATTACGCAGGTGTGTCGGTACGGCCAAAGTATACTGTGAACAAACGATAGTTTTGATGTTGTTTGTCTGTATTTTACCGCACGACGTGCGTTTCTAAAATAATAATTAAATACTGTGTCAATATCACTTTGTACAATTTTTGAATAGTATTAAAAATAAATTTTTACCTGAGTGCGATTACGCACTGTACCTAATTGCATTTGGAAAACAATACACCCAAGCATGCCCTTTTCAATCTTAGTCAATACATCTTCTTTTATTCCACATTTCTCTCTGACTTTTTCATTCCTTACTCTATCAATCAGTTTCACACCACACATACTACGCAAAGAGCGCATTTCAACGGCATTTACACGACTTTTATGCTTGTCCTGCCACACCCAACATTCACTACCATACATCAGGGTAGGGGCCAGCACTCCATTGTGAACAGCCAGTCGGGCTTTTTGTGAAATGCCCTGTCTGCTCACAAAGGAGTACAGGGCCCCATTAATTTGATTCCCCGCATTCACCCTCCTCTCGATATCCTTCTCGCACTTACCATCTCTTGTAAACACACTTCCCAGGTACACAAATTCGCTCACTTGTTCTACTAATTCACCATTTATATTTATCACGCACTCAGTCATCTCCTCGTCCTTCTCTATCACCATGACCTTGGTCTTGGCAACTTGGCATTTACTCTCATCCCCTTTCGCTTAAATCCCTCATTCATCACTGTCACCATCTCCTGCAACTCAAGTACCGATGAGGCAAGTATAACTTGATCATCGGCATATAAGAGGCATTTGATTAGTAACTCTTGCATACGCAAACCCTTATCATACTCTTTCAAATCTCGCATACAACTGTCCATGAATAAATTGAACAGCCACGGTGAGGCAACACAGCCCTGTCTAACACCTTTAGAGATATTAAACCAGGCCGAGTATGCCCCATTGATCCTGACACAGGCTCTGGAGCCCTCATAAAGGGACCTCAAAGCCTGCACCAGGTTGCTGCTCACTCCATACATAGACAGCACCGTCCACAACTCCTTTCTATCTACCCTATCATAGGCCTTTTCCAGGTCCACAAAAGCACAGAAAACTTTTTGGTTGACAGCCAAGAACTTTTCTGTGATGGACCGTAGTGAAAAGACCTGATCCGTACATCCCATTCCCTTTCGAAATCCCGCTTGTACATCCCAGATTTTGTCATTCGTAACATTCAATACCCTTTCAATTAAAATCTTCGCATA
Organism: Acleris laterana; assembly: GCA_963966035.1. Taxonomy (NCBI): domain Eukaryota; kingdom Metazoa; phylum Arthropoda; class Insecta; order Lepidoptera; family Tortricidae; genus Acleris; species Acleris laterana. The sequence continues at coordinate 12,562,260 of OZ014459.1, read as the reverse complement.
TACTTTGCCGACAACACTAAGGAGGCTGATACCGCGGTAGTTTTTGCAGTCTTGCTGTGACCCCTATCCTTTATACAGAGGGACGATAACGGCCTTGACCCAATCTTCCGGGACTCGGCCGCTACTCCAATTGTTCACTCTTTGGAATTCTTCCATCGTTAATTTGAATAGAGAACACCCCGCCTTGACGCACAACTTTAGTTTGGAAGTAATGTATAGAGCTGTTATACCCATCTTTGAATTCTTAGAAACTACATTTATAATAATTGTATTTTTTAAATCCTCGTTGCTTCTATAACTCTGTCTTGAAACATGTTATTAAAATATTTACAACCAACACATTGATTGAAACTTTTAGCTTCTTAAAAAATATTTGTACACATTATAAACAATTTCCCGTGATTGGCTATTTACAGAAATACCCTGTTTAAGTTGACTTCCCATGGAAATCAATTTACGAAAAATAACAAAGTAAATATAAGTCAGTGGTGGTTTTAACTGCTTTAACCCTTTATAAGGCCCCGTTAAAGCAAAAATACTAGACCAAAATGAATTACAGTGATGGAATCGCAAGTCTCTAAAGAGTAATAATAGATAATGTTATATTTCAGGAAAACACAATTAAAATAGTATCATATAATGTAGGCAGTAAAGTTCAATTTCAGCTTATTGTAATGTGGTCAATATAGAGCCTCTGCCTTATTAAGGGCTATATAAATCGATGAATTGCTACTTAGGGCCTGTTGTTTGATCAGTAGTTAAACTTTACTAATCGTTAAAAGCCGTAACTAATGGTTAAATCTCAAGGAAATGTGTCAAAATTTCGATTCCTTTTTCGAATTTCGAACAATTAGTTGACTTAACTACTGATCAAACAACGGACCCTAATTCAAAAAGACAATTGTCATTTTCTACTACACGAAGCCTCCCGATTTCCCCTGAAACCCGAAGGTTTTTCTAAGAGCTGTCGGACTGTAAGTATAGGCCAAAGTTAAGAGCTGAAAATCATACGTCTGAAGTTGGTTAACCCAGTTACTTAGGTGCTTAGTTTTATTGACGAACGTCAACAATTTTTAACGGGCAGGTTACGGGGTTTATTAAATACCCATTTGATTCAGCGTATCGATTTCTTAATAGGTTGTGCTCGGTCTTAGGCCGCAATTACACCTGTAAGTTATTACGTACGTTTCGGGACGCATCTATGGGTAAGAGTGAGTGGCAAATATCTGCATCTCTATCTTGCATAATTATAGTTTTGTTTCAAAACTTACGTAATAACTAACAGGTGTAATTCCGGCCTTATACTATTATGTATTCAAAGTAATACTATTTATTCAAAACAAAAATTAAAAATTCAATATGCATTTTGTATTTTTCATAGCTTAAATTAAATAAATTTACCATTTTTGTAAGTACATTTATAAACTTAATGTAATGACTACTTTGTCAAACATAAAACCATTACTTTATTGTCAGGAAATTGTACAGGGGTGTGATTCTCTCAATAGCTAAGGTGAGCGAACGCAGGAGTGAATGTCCAAGCGGCGAGTTTAAGTAGTCCCGTCCGAGCGAACAAAACACATTTTAGGGCGTGCATTCTCAATTAGGCAGCCTAATACGTTCCAGAAGTCATACTGCTAAATTGAAAATGCACGCCCTAAAATGTGTTTTGTTCGCTCGGACGGGACTACTTAAACTCGCCGCTTGGAGAATCACTCGTTCGTTCGTCCGTCAGCGGTTTTGAGAGAATAACACCCCAGTCAACAGCATAAATAAGTGACCATTTATGTACCTTGTCACTTTAACGTCTTGTTTGAAATACTATACAAAATTGTGAAACGATTGAAAGCGACGAGGTACAGAAAAGATCACTTATTTGTGCTGTTGACTGTACTCAATAATAACATGATAACTTAATTCATTAGTTATACTTTAAGTACGACAACAGTGAAATTGTTTTTTTTTTAAATCATATTTTCCTTGTAAATAATTATTGACAATGTTTTCTATTTTTGTATCCATAGCAATATATTTCTGGTGCCTCTTGCGGAAGGTATATATTTTTTTCTTATAATATTGTTAATTTTTTTGTGCCAACTTTCGGTCACATTGTTCGTGCGGTGAGCCGGTGACGTTCCTAGAAGCAAGATACGATATTTATCATTTCAGTTGTTATCCATTGCGACGACATCCTGGTTGGTGCTTCTGCTGAAATTTCGAACCAGCCCTCGTGTATTTATAGGGCCGGCAAATGTGCAAGGGCAACACATTTTGCGGCATAGCTGCAACCTTCGCGACTGGTTACAATATCCCATTTTTCGGCATTTTTATACACTGCCTGGGAAAAATGAAAATAACACCCTCTTTCATTTGAACCAACGGGCATGTTTTGCGAAATGCGTTTATGGCCGCTGTTTCGAAGTCAATTTTTAATTGCTTTGGTTGAAAACCAGGAATATTTTCTTTAATTAATTCAATCATTTTTTCATACGTGTCCTGATGTTTATTGGGTAATAGGGCGTAAATGCACGGCAGTGCCCTTGTATACTCAGCATCAGACCCGATATCTGCGTGAAAGGTGCACAATTGCACAAGTGGTTTTGGAACGACTCTGAAAGTACCGTCGGCGAAATATGTTCTACAATTAGCAATCCAATCTATAGCCTTTGTAGTTATGAATATAAGAATATCATACTGCTTAACACAAAGCCAGTCCTTGGCTAAACTCTCGTGTAACCTAACATTTTCACAGCATTCAAAAGATTCTGCATCGTGACGGGCTCTATACAGGGTGTCCCAGGAAGTAGTGTCAAGCGGAAGTCCAGAGGTAGAGCACCTCAAGGGGCATCTGAATCACCCCCATGTATGTTCCGCGATTTTTCGTAGTTTAGGAGTTATGGCCTTTTTTCACATTTTCTATGAATCTGCGACCACGGAGACAGTTTTGGTCATTCTGACTGCAATAATTGAGATAATTGGCTGCTTGTTTTTTTAACTGTGGTTCAGACTTTGAGGGCCGATTACAAAAAAAACTAGCATAACTTTTTTTTTTAAAACCATGTTTAAAAACTGCCTAATTTTATTGACTTTCTACCCTATTAATTTTATTGATCTAGTATTAAGGGATCATGCTAAAAAAAATAATCAAAACGTACGTCATCCGTAATTTTCACTTTTTCTAGTATGGCCAAGTACAAATCTGAAATTAGGTTTGTACTCCGGAGTTGGCATAAAAACCTTCTTGGTGCAAAACAATAACACTGGCCACTAATTTTCAGATACCATTAAATTAAAATTAAAAAATATTTGTTCCTCGTTTGTTTTTTTTCTCATTCGATCGTGTTTTATTGCATTTACGGTTCGGATTTTGGTTTTCATTGTGATTTTACGACGATTTGGTGTTTCTGGAACTTGGATTTGATTTGCTTTGTGATTTGGATATCTTATTAGTGATTTTAATACGACCTGGCTACATTCTGGATTTTTGATTTGCTTTGAATTGGATTTATTTTCTTTTTACCTTTTTTTCGAACTCTTTCTGCACATTAATTGTAAATTATTCTCAAAACCATGTCTTTCTCACAAAGAGACTATGCGTTAATGCATTATTACTATGGTTATGCAAGAGGCAACGCATCTGAAGCAGCCAGATTGTACAGGGAGCATGTAGATAATAGAGGCGAGCCCGAACCTGCATCTTATCCCGATCACCGTACCATTTTAAGAGTACATAACTGTTACATGGAAGGTCGCTTGCCTGGTACGCAATCTGGTCGTCCTTTAGAAATGCATGACTTTAGTTTAGTTGACTTGGTAATGGACGAAGCAGAAAGAGATCCAACGATTAGTGTCCGAAAAATTCAAAACCGAACTGGTATTTCAAAATCAACGGCACATCGCGTACTGCAAAATGAGGGTTTACACCCGTACCACTTGCAAAAAGTTCAACAGTTAAAAAGTGGTCTTTTTCTCAGCAATGGTCTCCGCTTAGGAAGCGCTGGTAGATTTTTGACGTGTAAAAAGTACTCGTGCGGCCTACTCGTACATATTGAACTTAATTTGTTGTAATTCCATCTTAACCAACCTTAATACGTGCTCTTTATCCTAGTTTTACGATCCTTGCTGGTAATTTACTATTTCATTTCAATATAATTCGGTCTCCTTTACTATTTTTTCTATATTGGGACATTCCACGATCAACGTATATATTGTTTTGACTCGCGTACTCTAAACCGCTAATATTGATATTCCTAACGGTATCAGAATATCAGCTATAGCGTAACCGAAGCGTAACCGAGGCGTGAAAACAATTCCTTAATGAGCATTGCCACGGTAATAACAGTTCTATAATAATTATTATAGCATTGTTATTATCATGGTTACGGTCATTCCAAATATCAGTATTGGCGTTTATTGAACACTTGACATCCTTATTTGTGTAATAAACTGTTAAAATATTTTAATACCAATTTAAATTACGTATAATTAAAAACTTAATTAATTTTAAGACTAATTATTAAGTTACTAAAAATAGATGATTAATATCAATCGATTTGTTATTTAGTTACCATGATTACATTTAATATGGATACCTATCAACAACATGGAGTTTCGTTTAGCACTCCAACTTTTATGATAAATTTTATGAACTGTTTTTGTAACTATTAAAATTTGCATGACATTTGTAATAAAAATCACAAAATAGGAATAATGAAAATTACTTTGCTGACAAGTATAGAAATCGAGGAGAGTATACAAGAAAAGTTAGCGATTGTTAGTTTTTGTCATTTTAATTTTAAGCTTGTAGAAAAAGTAATGTATGCAACAGTAAGAGTGCCGAGGCTACAGCGCGAGCTTGCGAGCATTCAGATATGAAAAAGAATGAACAAGGCCTTATTAAAGTAGGCTTTAAAAGCACTGGTAAACTGAAGAGTTGTAGTTACTCGGTGGACCAAACGTATACCAAAGTTAACAATATTAATGAAGAATTTGTGTTTGTAAAGTCGAATATATTTATAATAAAAAGCTTGTTTTTTATTTTTGTTTTTTTTGGACATATTTAACCAATTTATCAGGGTGCAAGTGGAGCTATAGAAATCAATGGTGGTCTTGAAAGTAAGTAGTCGAGTTAAACGTTCAGACACTTAGTTAGAAAATTATTTAACTAGTTTTTTTTTTTGTTTAACTAAGTTTTGATAGCGCCTCTGGCGGAGTATAATCGAACTAAATTACGAACACTACGGAAGAGTAGTGAACTTTAAACACCACACTCAAATGTATCATGTCACGCAAGTTTTAAAACTTTATTAATTTGTTTGATATTCCCATACATTGAATACACAGAATTACTGAGCTATTCCATTAGGTACCGGTAGCCATCTATGATCTTCATCATCAGTTCCACTTCGATAAATAGAATACTTAGCTATCAATTGAATACTTTTTGAACGCATATGCTGGTCTTATTATTGAAAATACTAAAACCACTATGTGTATGCCTACATATAATACTTGAAGAGTTCCCTCAAGGATCCCCACAAAAGATACAAACAGAAAAAAACTTTTAAAATGGGTCTATAATAAACATTTTGAATAAGTACAGCCGAACATAATTATTACCTCTCCCGCCTCCTTTTGTGAAGTTGGTTTTTTACCTCAACTTCTTTCCAGTAGTAAGTTTTGTTGCCCATATCAACAAACCATTTCTATCCAAATTTACGTTGCCTACATATAATACTTGAAGAGTTCCCTCAAGGATCCCCACAAAAGATACAAACAGAAAAAAACTTTTAAAATGGGTCTATAATAAACATTTTGAATAAGTACAGCCGAACATAATTATTACCTCTCCCGCCTCCTTTTGTGAAGTTGGTTTTTTACCTCAACTTCTTTCCAGTAGTAAGTTTTGTTGCCCATATCAACAAACCATTTCTATCCAAATTTACGTTGGGCACCTCGCATTCAATTTAACACCATTTCTGTCATGAACTATATTGCACACCCTTATTTACAAATTGACAGTGACAGGTGACAGTTGACAGATGAGTTCAGATGACCATTGGCACACGTTGCGTAGTTTGAATTTAACATTTAAGTAAAAATAGGTCGGCTTTGCCATCTCCAGTGAATTGTGACAGGTGACAATTTACTATGCATTGCACAACTGTATTCTCAACTGTCTGTCACATTAAAAAGTAAATCGGTATATACTTCAAGCAAAATTAATAATAATTAGGCTTAAAATCTACAAAACTTACATTAGACCAATCCTTGAATATGGATTTCAAATCTGGAGCCCATACTTTAAGAAGGACATAGACATGATAGAACGAGTTCAACGTAGATTCACCAAAATTCCTGCAAACCTAAAATCATTGCCATATGAGGAAAGGTTAAAGAAACTGGACTTGACATCACTTCAAAAAAGACGAGAGCGCGGAGACATGATCAAAACTTTTAAAATTTTAAACGGCTTTTACGACTGTCCGGATCTTAGTGACCTGTTTATTCGTAACACTAGACACACGCACCAGAGGACATAACTTTAAACTTGCAACAAAAAAACACAACACAAATATCGATAATAAAAATGTGGAACAAATTACCCTCTAATGTTGTGAACTCTAAAAGTGTTAACCAGTTCAAAAATAAGTTTGACAAACATTCTAAATTAGTGTGACAATTCGTGCAGTGATCAAGGATTTAGACATATCAGTGCCAACTGCCTATCTAAAATAAATAATAATAATAATAATAAAATTGTTACCTGTCACCTGTCACTGTCGTAGTGATAAAGAATCTAAGGGATAGGACAAATCCATTTAAATAAATAGGTATTTTTCTATTATGCTTGATTTGTCACTAAGTATTTATTTTCATCTCAGAAAAATATTCATCCAAAAAATTTAATATTCATCGAAAACTGGACCATCCCGTATACAACCGAGCCAAAGTGTGTTTGTACACAGGCCAAGGTCAAGCGCACCGCGTCAATGTTTAAATATTTCGTGATTTCAAAATTGTCTTTGTTTGTATAAAGAGTATACCTACTTACATTTTTTATACATCGTTAGAAAGAAAATTTTGTTATCTAATTGCTAAAACAACATTTATTAGAATTGGTATTAGAGTTTCTTCGGAAAACTCGATCAAACTACACTCCTAGGTTTTGTCATTATTTTGCACCATTACTGTGAATTTCAGAGTTGCAATGTCACATAATTTTTCTAGAGTTAAAGGCTGCTTTCTTTGGGCTCCAGTGTTTTGCAGAACACTTACGTGACTGCGAAATATTATTAAGGGTAGATAACACAACGGCCGTAGCCTATATCAACAAAATGGGAGGCATCCAATTCCCTCATCTTAACAACATAACTAGAGATTTTTGTAATGGGTGCGAAAACCGAAACATTTGGGTCTACGCTTCTTATATAAATACTAAAGATAATATAGAAGCTGACATTGAATCCAGAAGGATTAATATTGAATGGGAGTTGTGTAAAAAAGCGTTTTCTCAAATAGACGATTCGGTTATTGATTTCGGGTATTGATTTGTTTGCCTCTAGGGTTAATACCAAATGCGATTTGTTTGTATCATGGAAATGCGATCCAGAAACCTTCTCAGTGGATGCTTTTACACTTGATTGGAAAAAATGTTTTTTCACGCCACTGCTCGGAAATATGGCCAAAGAAGGATCGAAATCAGAATAGAAAGTTGCTCTTAGTAGTACAACACAAAAACAGTCCAACAATGTTGAGTTGCAAAGTAAAATGGAGTGTTTTTAGACCAGTTTACTTTCTACTCTGCTATTGGTCGGTTATTTATGACATTAGTAACTCGTTCGGAAATAAATAAAAAAATGTTTGACAAATATGACATTAGAACGTTTAATTAAAAAATTAAAACGTCAAATCCGCTCAGTGAAAGTGTATTTTTGCGATTGTAAACGTGTTTTTATGTAAGTTTTTAAGGCGTACGTGAAAAACGCCTTTGCATCTTTAAATAAGGTAAAAATTAAAAAAGTTAAAAAGGTGGGAATGAAAATTACTTCTGTTCTTTTAATTGGAAACTAACGCTAAACTTTTGAACTTTTGATTGGAAATTTGTACGATATTCAACAAAAATGAGTGATACAATTCCTTGTCATTCAGCAACTGTCCTAATGCTAATATCAATATTACTTTTAATTAAACTGTGTATTATGTCCTAACCTGTTTTATTTCCTTACATTAGGCGTGAAAAGCACATAGTATTGCCTCGGTAGAAAGTGCAATAGATGGACTCGTATCTTCGCGGTCCTCACCTGCGGCTCGGCCCGCGAACTAACTCGTCCATCTATTGCTTACTTTCTGTACCTGGGCTACAATGTACTATTTTATGCCTTCCCACCTTTCTCCCTAATTTTAAAATGTGTTCATAAAATTAAGATAGATAAAGCCACAGATATTCTAGTTTTCCCGTATTGGCCATCACAGCCATGGTTTCCACGTGTAATGTCCCTGTTAGCTGGAGATCTGGTATTATTTGAACCTAGAATAAATTTGCTATCCTCACCTTTCAGGCTAACGCATCCTCTCCACGACCACCTTACCCTGGCTGCAGGGAAGTTGGCAGCGAGGCATATATAAGATGAGGAATTCCAGCTTCAGCATTAACAATCATGCTAAACTCCCTCTCCAATAATACCTTTAAGCAGTATAATTCTCATTTAAAACTTTGGTGGAAATTTTGTTACAGTAACGGCATAGATTTTTACCAAGCATCTGTACCGTTTGTGCGGTTTGTTACATAATTTTCACAAAATCATTATTTCCGTGAAGCGATATTTCTTTTCGCATTTTTTCCCATTCTTAATTTGACCCAATGTTATTTTTTCCTGTTCGGTTTTATTACCGTCGCTTTTATTCTCGTTCGTCTTTTTACCCAGTCGCATTTGTTCCCGTTCGATTTTATCCCAGTCGCACTTATTCCCAAAATTAATTACATCGTAATGTAGGTAGGTTTAGGTTATGTTAGTTTTGCAGCAGGCCCGGAGGGCCAAATAACCCAGAAATAGGAGCTCCGCCATAGCGGAGCTCCGTCGACTGTGTCAAATTAGATTTTTGGAATTAGAAAAAAACGACAGTGAAAATATGGTACCAGGAAAAGAAGCGACTGGATGAAAATCGCAAGGGGAGAAACACGACTGTGAAAATATGGTGCCAGGGAAAAGGCTTCTGGTAATTACCACGTTCGGGAAAAAACGCGAAAGAAAAATTTGCTTCAAAGAAAAAATGCATTTGGGAAAGTCATCTAACAAATCGTTTGTGCTTAGTTTCTTAAGTAAACGTTTTGATAATGGTGCCTCGTATGGGACAATAAACTCTATGAGATCAGCCCTGTCTCTAGTCATTGGACCCAGAATAGGGTGTGATGATAGAGTAAAAAGGTTCATGAAAGGTGTGTTTCGTTCAAAACCTCCAGCTCCCAAATACAACACTACTAGGGACCCTGGAGTGGTGCTAAACTATTTAGCAGGTTATCCAACTACGGACATTTCATTGGAATGTCTTACCAGGAAATTAGTCACAATTTTAGCACTTGCTACGGGTCATAGGGTACAAACTTTGTCATTAATTTCATTAAATAATATAGTGTTTCATGGTGATAAAGTTAAAATTTTCATACCAGACTTTATCAAGACATCCCGTGTAAATAGTCCACAGCCGATGCTCCACCTTAAAAGTTATCACCATAAAATTGAAATTTGCCCAGTTGCTACATTAAAACAATATATTAGTGTTACTGAACCCTTGAGAAAAGATATTAACAGATTAATAATAACCCATAAAATACCTTATAGATTTGCATCCACGCCAGTGTTGTCACATCTAAATTTGGCAAATTGGTAGAACAAGATGCAAAAATTGGTAGAAATAGGTAGAATTTGAAATGAAAATTAGGTAGATCTACCACCCTGTTTTTAATGATTAAAAATGCATAGGAAATGTACAAAATTATTTATTATGGTGTTTATACATGTTTTTATTAAATAAATTTAAATGTTCAACGCCAGGCTCTCCATTTTTGGCGATAAATCTTTTTGTGTGCAGCAGGCCCTCTAATGTTTCTGTGCACAGTCTATTCCTCTGACAGGTTTTCATATTGTTTATGGAGGAAAAGAGTCTCTCAACGTTAGCACTGCTATGTGGTAGTGCAAGTAATTTTTTTACAAAACCACGTAGCAGGGGGAACATTGGAGACTGGTCTCCTTTTTTAATGTTAGAAACTTTCTTCCAAAACTGTTCAGGTCCGCGTTTTGTTCAATGAAAGGGAGCGTCATGTTTCGTAAACATCTCCACTTTCGGTCCAATTCATTAAGGTTTTCCGGGCATAGTCCTAAAAAATAAAGTTTGTTTCATTAAAAAATAAAAAATAAATGAAGGAAGATATAAAGATGTGTAAAACTTGCCTGGAAACAGAGCTCCTAAGTGAGCAATAGATGGGACGGCCTGCTTTTCAATTATATTTTGGGGATTCATTATGAATCCTCAAAATATGAATCATTCATAAATTTAAGACTTTTAAATCTTTGTTTTTCTTCAAAACAAAAACGTTGCCGTATTTGTTTTGCACTCTCCATGTAGTACAGGATACATTTTTCTTTAACCTGTCTTATTTCCATTTCAGTCATCCTGGCCACAAAGTCTTGTTTCATCAATAGGGATACAACATTGCCACCAAGGTATACCTCTTCAATTGGCAGATGATTTGCTATATGTTCAAAGTCTAAATTCAAATTTTTTTGCTCTAAATCCAAGCTATGATCTCTACTCCTGTTTTTTTCGTCTTCAGAAAGCTGTAGTAAATCTGGTCTAATAAAACAGTCCAAGATAGTTTTGTATATCATAAAAATCCGTTCATATAGCAAATAAAGTTTTGGACTTTCCGATTGCATTTCTTTGTTAATGTCATGAAAATAGGGCAAAACATAATCCAAAAAATTAAGGTATAACTCTGTTGAGGGATTCATGGATTTTTCAAGGATTGTCTGAGCTGCAAGTAGCCTATCATTAAGAACAGCACTTTGAAAGTATAACTTCAAAGCTGGAAGCTGTTCCAAAAGCCTTTTTACTACTGGAAGTAGAGAGAGCCATCTTGTTTGTGCAGGGTGTAAAAGTCTATGGGGTTTCACTTCCACAAAGCACTGGAATTGTTCATAATCACCATGTCTTTTTGGGCTATTCTGTATGTAATTATAAACATCCCTTGCGAAATCCTCTACACCCCTAGGAAGAGTTTTGCTGGCATAAGAAGCACACAGATGAAAGGAGTGGCAAATACACTTCATTAAGAATAAATTTGGAATCTCATTTGCAAACAAAGTTGATAATGAATGGTGTTGACCAAATATGGTATTTGCACCATCTGCTGCAAAACCTATCATATTGTTGGTGTAGGGAATATTTTGCTTCTCCAGATAATCTCTGCATTTGCTATGTAACGCTGAGGCAGTACCATCCACAATTGCAATTAAGCATAAAAAATTATCTTCCACATCAAAATCTACTGCTGTTCTTGCAATCAGTGCCAAGTGTTTTGTGGTTGATTTGTCTGTGCTCTCATCAACAATTAAAGAAAATTTTTCAGTTTGTAATGTCTCAATCAATCTGCTATGTGATAACTTTCCTGTTACATTTAGTACTATGCTTTGTGCCTTTGTTTTTTCGAAAGTTAGCTCTTTGGCTATAACTGAATCTGAGCACACATTCTGAATAAGTGTCTTCAGGTCACCTGAAATCAAAATGATTATTAAATTTTAATTTACCTAAAACAAAATATTTTAAATAAAATATCTACCCTAGCCAATATACCGTATATACATACTGACCAGCAATATTAAAAGAAAGATTATTTTTTGCCAAAAAACAAGCCATTTTGATTTCCCCTGTCTTGATCTTATCCTCTAAAGACTTTTTTGGCTGAGTTTGACCAAACGTTTTAATTGATGGTTGGCTCGCTAAACCTGAAAATAACTAACATGATAACACTTTAATTCATGGTCCATGACACACTTCGCATTTTCGCATGGCCATGAAAGTGTTAAGTAAAAGAAACAGGCATTGTTAATTAAATTAAGAAAAATTACTTCATACATGTTGTATTAGGTTAGTCAGGTTAGTTAGCCTATCTATATCCTGCCTGCCTTGCCTGGTACACTTTATTTTAGTAATAAAATAGAACAAACTAAAAATAGAAACTTTAAATTAGGATGTAAAACAGTCATGTACCATTTGTACCATGTTAGTAAAATAAATACACAGCACAACATAACAAGCATTATTAGTTTGGCAAGGAAATATTAAATTAACTGATATTTTGCTGTTATTTAATTATTTGTTATAGGTATAGATAAAGTGAACACGAAAGAAGGAACAAACCTTTTACATTATCAACATGCTTTGAACTAGTGCTATGCTTATTCAAAATAAATTTTCCACTGGCACACTTTTAGATCACACCTGCATGCTTTGCAATAGAAGAAATTATCACACTTTGTACTTTCTTGAAGCCAACCTGCATAACACTTTTCTTTTTCCCACGATTTCAAATATTTTTGGTCGTAGTGCAACTTCTTTTTCTTTCGAGGTGGAGCTGGAGTATCCGACCTTTGGCTCGTTCCTTCGCCGCCGCCGCTATCATATTCACTGCTGCTACCCATGATGAATGACTACAAACAGCAAAACACACTATTCTATCTTAATCAACTCATGAAAAACAAAAAAATCGCCATAACAATATCAACACCAAACTTACCGCGAATATAAATTCTAATTCTAATTCTAATTTTAATTAATGGCTTTCACTCCTGTTAAGGTTGTATTTCGCCAATGTCGAGTTATTTATAGACACTCCCATGAACTTATTAGAGAAATAAGTCCATAGATATCACACGCGAAGAAAATTGTTCGGTAAAAGAGTATTTTCTCTGATGGACTAAACAGAAGCACATGGGGTTAGCTCCACGCGCTTCTGTCAAGTCCCGAATATAAATATAATGCCGCGAAATGCTATCTGTCAGGTGTCACGAAACGTCACTAGTCACGTCACTGTCACTCACTCACAGACGGCAGGTGTGACACCACACCACACCATAAAACAAACACAGATCATACACTTAACGCGTTCTGTTTAAAGTACTGAAATTACAAGGCAGGCTACTTTCGATAGTATAGTAAGTAACGTTTCGTTACACTACACGCTTGTGACGCATGGAAAAAACGTTTACAATCGTAATAATTTGAAAAATATCAAAATTAGGTAGATTTGAGGCCAAGGGTGGTATATAGGTAGACAGGAGGCAAATTAGGTAGATCTACCTAAAAGTTGGTAGATGTGACAACCAGGGATTGAAAACCGGTTTATTTTCCGTACCGGTTAGAGCCGCACTTTGAGAGCCTAACCCATAATAAAGGTTACGCTCGCAAGAACCGCTCTAACCGGTATCTCTATGTCGGAGCGTAAACAGGGAACGAAATCAATTTACCGGTTAGAGAGCGGTTCCTCCGTGTGGGGGGTGAATGACCGCTCGTTTAAGGAGACAGGATTGGTTTGCTATGGTATTAGATTGATAGCGCAGCCACCAGCAGCGCCTCGACACGCGACAGCGGTCATTCATCCCGTATCGAAACACAGAGTAACCGGTTAGGGAGCGCTTCGAAATAACGTTCCCAAATCATTTCGTTCGAACGTAACCTAAATTATTAACCGGTTTAACCTAAATAAATACCGGTTTATTTGTAACCGGTTACAATCCCTGGTGACAACACTGATCCACGCAGACCATAAGTCGGTGGATCAAGTTTACTCTAAGAAAGGCTGGTATTGACATCAATACATTCACGGCCCACAGCACTAGACATGCTTCCACGTCCGACGCGCTCAGGTCCGGTATTAGTATAGAGCAGATTCAAAGAACCGTGGGCTGGTCGGAAAGTTCTGCTACATTCACAAGACATTATATTTAATAGACCAATTACATATAACTTCTCCAGGTTTAGTGAAGTGGTTTGTGATACCACTTTGGACCATTAGCGCCTAGTAACGTGGCTTTGTGATTATTTGTTTAATTAATATAAGATTATTGTTTTTTTGTTTCTTTTTGTTATAAAAACCTAACAAGATTATTTATCTTGTTTTTTAAATAAAACTTTTTTTTTTCATTATGCAAATGTTGGTTTTTTATTTTTTTTTATTTTTTATTTTTTCTTCACAACCCTACTAGCTTTTAACAACTACATGTAAACCGTCTCGGACAAGGAGAGAAGTATAATAGCAGTGCTAGCTAGAGGATATTTATCTTTAAACCGCTGCGCTAATTCGATAAGGCACCTAGTGGCCAAAAAGGAAGAACCTGTCAATCCATATGTCACTGTTTGTAGTTGCAGTACTTGCATCACACCATCTTCACGCCATAATATGTTTTGCAAACATTTGTGATCTGGATGTATTTGAATCATCCTATACATGTGGCGTACGTCACACTGTATTGTGTATTTGTATGTACGAAATAATAATAATATGTCAAAGAGGGAACGCTGTACTACAGGCCCCTTGCACATAATATCATTCAGACTAACGCCATTTTTAGTTTTGACACTCCCATCGAATACGACACGCAATTTATTAGTCACTCTGTCAGGTCGTATCACTGCGTGATGAGGTAAAAAGAACAAAGGTTTGTCTTTCTGGTCACAGTTGTTTACATCGATTGGCTTTGCGTGTCGTAGATCGAGATACTCGTGTATGAAATCTTTATATAAATTGTAATATAACGGATCCTTGCTAAACCTCCTTTCTATACTGTATAATCGCTGCAGTGCAATTGCGTATGAATTAGATGGATCGATTTCATCTATCTGAACCTTTAACGGTATTTTGACCTGAAATATATTGTTTTGTAACGATACAGACTCTGTAAATACCCTCTCACTACACTCATGTTCAGGCAGTGACTCTTGATAGACTTCAGCAATCTTTTCTGCTTCCCAAAATTGTTGAACATAATAATCAAGCTTAGGTTCGACAATTGCGTGCATTGTGACGGCTGCATGGGAGCTGGAACAACCGGTCGACGAGACAATGTATCCAAGCTGAGTGTTCAGTAAAATGGGATCCGCTGATCCGCCTTCAATTTTTCTATTTTTTTATTGTATCTTGACAGAAAAGATTTTAGGAGATACAATAGAACACTCTGCAAAACAGATTTGATCCAATGGTTTGTCTTCAAAGGCATTGAAGAATCAGAAATAGAGAATGAAGCAGCCTTGACTAATTTGATGGAATGCAATCTAAAGCGACTAAAAATGGTATTCAAGTACTCATGGGAAGATGTTAAATTCAAAATAGGTAATGTTTCATTGTCCAGATCGTTGGTGTCGGTCAACCCAAATGATATAGACATCCCCAAGGAATTGATAAAACCTACAATATTGCAAGCTTTAGGACTTAGCAACATGATAGAGTATAATGAAATCCCTGAGTATTACTTGAATCAGGTGACAAAAATAATAAGTGAGAGCAACCTTGATATACGTAAACTGCCCAACCTTCTCAATTATATTCAATCCCAAATGGATCCTAGGATGAGATATTTACCAATTTTGCCAGGTTTAGACTCTGAATTTATTTATGTTTCTCATGCTTTGGTTCAACCTCAGTACAGGGTCATACACATGATGGAACACTCTTCTAATGAGAGGGGAAGCAACCTGACTATGACTAATGTTTGTATAAATTTGTTATATCACTGTCAGAACAACAATCTTCCTTACCATGCTCTTAGAAACTTATGCAAGAGTGTGATGATAAATGATTATCCCTTCTACAAAATAATATCAAGCACAGATGAAAATAAATTTACTAGGTTTGTTAAGGGAATACTGGGGTTTGAAATAATGCCAAAAGTTGAAATGGAAGGAATAAAGTTTTACCCCAAACCAAAAAAAGTTTTTGAAACTGTTCATCAAAACCTAGATGGAACTACATTCAGAAGAATAAATGGGGAAGAAACAGTTCATTTTGAAAGCAATATTTCAAAGGGATTTTTTGTTCACAATGCTGATGCTTTGTTAAACATTAGTATAAATAGGACAACAGTAAAAGAACTCAACTTTATTTTATCCAATATAGCTGTTTTTCTAACCGCGAAATTTGATGTCATGAGGGGCAAAACATTAAAACAAATTAAGTACAATTGCAAAAGATATTTCCAAAAAAGAATGCACGAATTGATAGGAGTAGAAGAAAATGTAATCCACTCAATCAAAAGAAATATAGAGTCAACCAGCGATGAAGACTTTGAAGTAGGAGCTTTAAGGTTGTCCAACCACCTTGAAATTGAAACAGGAGAGTCTGAGGCAGGTTACGTGCAAGAGAATGTTATCAAAGGGCAAAAGTCAAATCAAATACTTTGTGTAGCCCCCGTAATAATGACATTAGCAAGACTGGAAGACAATGTTAAAGTCGTAGATGCATCAATATATTACATAATGAGTCCTGTGAACTTATTAATAAAGGCTATACAATTTAATATAAATTCGATAGGGATCATAAAAAAGAATATTGCTGAAAATACATTTAAAAATAGCTTCCAGCAATTAATTAGATTTGTGCCAGTATCAATGAAAGAAAGCTACAACAGTTTCCTGAAAAAAGTTTTATATGAAAAAGTTATTGGCAATTCAAGAGACAATCTATTCATTGCAGTATTTTACTCATTTTGTGAAGGAAAGCATATTGATAAAAGGACAAATGCAATAAACAACATGATATTTGATGGAAAGAGAATATATTTGTCTTTAGAACAAGGTCTAATTGTTAAAGACGCCAGAGGAAACCTCAAGTGTGATGAGAAAGTGAAGTTCAGCTATTCTACTGTTTTGATGGGAACACCTTCTAGTAAACTCGTTATCCTGCTAACGGTGTAGCTTGGAAGTATTGAACAATAAAAATCACCTCCAATAGATCTTTGATGCGTACTTGCGATAATAATTTTTCCATCTAAGACTACTTTAAAGAATATATCACTGCCGAGCAGTAGTGAGATCTCCCCAGGGACGTGAAATTCACTGTCAGCAAGTGAAATATGCTTCGGTATTATAAACTTGCTCAGATCAATTTGTTTTTGGGGCAACTTTGATGTGATTTTATTTACAATAGAACAAGTGACATTCAGTTTGAAGTCACTAATTAATGATCCAATGCACAAATGGAGGCCTTTGCTAGAATGATTATTGTAATTATCACCTAATGTGCCAACCCTTTTATGCATATCAATTTGTGGCAATCCTAATTGATTGGCTAAAGCTGTTGTGCAAAATGAAACTTGGCTACCGCAATCTAGAAGTGCCCTCACGACAAATTTCTTGTTATTCACTCCAGTCACAACAACTTTAGCAGTTGGAAGCAGGACATTGTCGTTGGCTGGTTGTGCTACATGATAGTTGACCTTTTTGTCACATTCACCCTCCTGTGCTCCGCATGCAGGCTGCTCCTCCGTATGAACTAATGTATTGTGTGTGCTGGAATTACAAATGGAGCATTTGAACGCATACCAACATTTTTTAACGTGCGTCTTTAGACAAATTTTGCATAAGTTATTTTTATTTACAAATTCAACTCTTTTCAATATAGTTAATGCATTGAACTTTGGACATTCATGTAATTTATGATCTTTTGAACATATTTCGCATTGCTTACTTTTGACAACATTTGATGTAGTTGCTACATTTGACGTAGTTGCCAAAGAGACAATAGCTTTGACATTTTTTGAAACTCTTTGACTTTGAACACTAATGGGACTGGCCTCTAAACACGCAGCGCGCTTATCTAAGAAGGTTAGCAGTTCATCTACAGTAGTCACCGTTGTAGTATCACGGTCTGCGTGGAATAGTCTTACCGTGAATGCATCCAGTTTTCTTAACAATACACATGACAACATAGCGTCCCATTGACAAACCGGCTGCTTGAGGTTGTTTAGTGCCTTACAGTGTTGTCTCACTGCAGCCACAAAGTTCCTCAACTGTTGAGCTGTCCCTCGTTGCACGTCTGAAATATCAAGAAGACTGGAAACATGGCTGCTGATGAGTAAGGCTGGGTTGTCATAGCGTTTTTTAAGCAGCTCTAAAGCTGACTGAATCACCAGTAATTGGCAAATTGTCAATAAGTTGTAACGGCTCTCCTTTTAAATACTTCTTTAAGAAGCAAAGCCTTTGAATGTCACTTATTCTTGAATCCTGCTCGACAATGGCCTGGAACATTTCGATGAAAGGGCGATATGAAGCAATATTACATCCATCGAACAGTGGTATGTCGAGCGCAGGCAACTTCGCCGCAGAGTTGAAGTTATTCCCGATCGGGCGCTCTCTCTGGACATTAAATAAATTGAGTTTTTCCTCTATAGTGGACAAAAGTGATAGGTATCGATTCTCTGTTTCATCACTATCATCGACCTTTTGTTCTAAAACAATCAATTCTACCACTATGTCTTGATATTTCGCCATAACCTCCTTTAAATTCTGCCGGCGAACTTGAAGGTTTTCGACGGTGAAACTTTGGTTTTCGGCTAGCCATTTTTCGATGCGAGTTATGGTTGCCTTACCTTTAGTAGCAACTAACTTTTTTACATCGAGTTCTGCCATTTTCTTGCACAATTCTGGATCCGAATCTGCACTCGTGTAATCTGACTCTGAATCACTTACCATGTAATTAAATATTTAGAATACCAAATGCAATTATAATGTAACGTATTCATTACATTGGTATCTATATTTAAATTGGATCAAGTGATCGATCTGTAAATGAATTGTTTTACTTTTTATGACAGCCGTCCATCACCGACTTGAAAAATGTATTTTTTCTCATGTATGTATTTTTTCCATTGTAAAATTATTGTAAATTCTTGATGAAATATATAAATATGAATTTTGCATTAAACTGAATATGTTTCGGCACCATGTTTAGTTTCTAAGAACTTGTATTTATTATATTTATTAACAATAAAACATTGCACATTGTTTTCACATTGACGTATATTATAATGACAAGCATAGCTTTTTTATTGTGTCATAGACACTTACGCCTCGTTTAAATTTGACACATTTTGTACGTAGCAAATGTCATATAAAGCTACGGCCCGTAAGGAAAAAGATTCGTTTCTTGAACATAGGAACCGGGCATTAATGACAACGGCGTGAGCACAGCTTGGCTGGATTTAAGCTCACCCGATGTCAAAATACACGCGGTCGTGGTGGTAATAAGTAAAACATAATATTATGTTAAAAAGGTATTCTACTTACGTGCCCAATAAATTGTTTTATGAAAGAAGTACTTGGTTCAAAACTTATTTATAAATTTTATTGTAGTACCTACCTGCAAATATGGGTATAAGATCGGGAAGCTCCCATGTTTTTAAAAGTTCTGCTACGTCGTCCATATCTATATTATTATATGATTAAACCCGAGACAGTTTACATGTAGTAACGCTCTATGTACCAGCGCCATAGTCACTCATTCAAAGCTAAAAAAGCGGCCAAGTGCGAGTCGGACTCGCGCATGTAGGGTTCCGTACTACCATAAATAAAGAACAAGAAGATATGTCAACGCCATACATTAAAATAAAACCGCCTTATTTGGAATGGTCACCAGGCGGCGTTAGTAAACTGGTTATGTACAGCGGTGACAGCACTAGATGTCGCTTATATCAATACGCCTTTTACGAACTATCGAATGTATTCGATCGCTCTGATAGATGTCGCTAGTGATGGTGTTCTAAAGAATCTGTTTTCGCAGTCAATAGATGTCACTTTACAAGCCATTGAAAAGAAAGAATATCTTATCCTAAAAATAGATTACACAAAAGATAAATAATAATATTCTGTTTTTTAAGAGCACACCTTCCTTACCTTACCATAGAGGAAATACAATATACTTAGGGCTTGTTGTTTGATCAGTAGTTAAACCATAACCATCCATAACCGAATAATTGTTAAAATTCGAAAATTTGACTAATTTCCTTGTGATTTAACCATGATTTATTATAACTTTTGACGTGACATGACAGACAGTGTTTAACATCATGACAGGTGCATAATAGAGTGATTATTTTAAAGATTAATTATTCTTTTTTTGTTCGGTAAATTATAACAATAAAGTGATAAACGATTGAGTTAGAAAGCTTCAGCATAGAGGAAATATAATAAATTTAAATATAAACTTCATGGCTTCAGTCACAAAAAAAGGTGCGTACACCTCGGGCGGTAGTAAAAATGGCTTTTGTTTGCTCTTGGGTCCAGCGTGTATTACATGCAATCCGAGACATTCTCCGTTTTACCATAGACGAAATATAAGTTTTACCGCCCTAGGTGAGTAATGCAGATTTCCTTGAGAAAAGGCAGGTTCAATAAAACGCATTCTATGTAAATGATTTCATTTATTGCAGTAGCCTAATTTTTTGCTGGTTTTGTATTAGATTTCTTTTGTGAGATTTACAAAAATAGTTTATTTTGGTAACAATCATTATTCCCAAAACATAATTTATGTGCTCTGTACAATACATTTTTACTGAGTTTAAATAATCTGCGTTTAAAATACAAATTAAATGATTCAAAATAATTTTTTTTACATTTAATTTATGTTTAACAACATCAAAATGTCGCTCATAGTTCGTAAGACACACGTCAATCACTTGGTAAAAAGTGTCACTTGGGCATTTTAGTTTTGTATTTTCATAATTTCCGTAGGTTTTCTCCAAAATTAAATATTGTTTTTTATCATTTAGATCGGCATTTACAGTCATCACTTGCAAGCATTTTATGCACTTGAATTTATCATTGCATTTTTTTGCTAACCATCCCGCAAAGTAGGTTACAGATAGGGTTTGCAATTCGAATATTCGAATATTCGAATATTCGAATTATTCGCCATAAATAATATTCGAATTTGACTATATTCATTATTCGAATATAACGAATATTTCGAATAGTGCAGAAATATGTCTGTAATTATTTACCTTAGCTAAACACGCCAGGATTAATTATCCCCCACATTAACAACTCCGTGGAAATAAAAACAACTTCAAAGCTAAGAAAAACAATACATTACCTACCTATTTATCTTTATCCTTCCTTTCCAAAATCTAAAACGAACTAAATACCGTACCGTAATTGGAAAAAGGGGTAGCGAGCCTAGCGAGCTAGCGATTCCGGCTACCTGCTATGCTACGTAATTATTATTAACAGAGATAAACAAAAACCCTAAAAGCTCAGTCATCTTTTAGCCGCTTAAAGATTAGGTCATGTTCTTTGAGGTGTGGTGATGGTGTGGTGTTAATAATTTTCTGTGCTGTGCTGTGATGATACTGATGATGCTGAATCGCTGACTGACATGAAAATATGTAAGTAAAGGAAATTATAATTTTAATATAAACTACGTGTCACAGTTAACTTATTATTTCGTGAAATTTTAATGCGACAGACGTGATCGTGATTCTACGTTATCCCTACATATTTATTTTTAGTATATTTATGTTAACAAAATAACTAAAAATGTATAAAATACGTGTGTAATTTTCACTCAATAACCTTGACCTTTGACTTAAGAACATCATATGTATATATATTTAAAGGTGCAAGTAGTATAATAGTAACAACGCAATTTTTGTTTTGCAGATTCACGCACGCTTATGTCTATGTCGATTAAGAAGAAATAATTAACAATGGACAAAAATAGCGAATTCACGGATTACAAAAAGTCTAGTGAAGATAAAAACTCTGTATGGCAGCATTTTTTGAGAAGCAGCGATGGAAATAAAGCAAAATGTAAAATTTGCAACAAAATATTGAAAACTTCTCGTACAACAACATCACTGCATAATCATTTGAATCTAATTCATACAATAAACTTAAAACAAAAAACAGTAAATGCATCCACATCATCAGCAATCGCTTCAATGCCTTCAACCTCTCAAATGGCCAGCACAAGTGAATGTGAATCAACCGAAGCAACTGTGCCACCCAAGAAAAAAACCAAACTTACGCATTATTTCCCACTGGAGGACAGTATGGAAGTCCATAGGTCAAAGTTAGCCGCGATTGACGGGCTATCATTTAACGTAATCTGTACTTCCATCACGTTACGAAAACTCTTCACAAAAAGCGGGTATATGTTACCAAAATCACCTCACACTGTCAAAAAGATCGTAGTAACTCACAGCGAGCAAATCAAATTGACTTTGAAAAAGGAATTGGACAAACTGAAATCAGAAGACTGTAGATTCTCAGCTAGCCTCGACGAATGGACATCCACACAAAATATTCGGTACATGAATATTAATATACATTCCCCAACGCTGAAACCTAGCAGTTTCCAAAATCTTGGGTTGGTTAGAATTAATGGAAAAGGAACGGCTCAAAATCTTCACAGTATCCTTGAACAAAAGTTAAATGATTTTGGATTAACCTCAAATGATGTTATATGCTTTGTGACTGATGGAGCGAGCGTCATGACTGCATTGACAAGACGAACTTCATCGTTCCACCAATTGTGTTACGCACATGGTATACAACTTGCGGTTCTCGACGTAATATACAAGAAAAAAAAAAATTATGTCCCGGCTGCTGAACCGTATTACTCAGAAGATCCAGATGTTGAAATGGTCGATAGAAGTGACATTTTAGAAAGCGACAGCGACTTTGAAGGGATTGTGGAAATTGAAGACGAAGAAGGTTTGGTAGTCGCACCAACGAGACCATCAGCAATGCAAATGCAACTTGCTGATATTTATAAAGAACTCATAGGCAAAGTAAGAACTGTCGTCAAGCTGTTCAAAAAATCGCCAACCAAATCAGATCTCCTTTATAAAAACGCCGAAGGTACAAAGGATCTTCACCTAATTCTCGATTGTAAAACACGGTGGAGCAGCCTCGCTGACATGATAAAAAGGTTCATCTTATTAAAGCAGACTATTTTCAAGTCTTTAATCGACCTTAAATCGCCGATTTCGTTCAGTGAAGAGGACCTTGAACAACTAGAAGAAATAGCAGACTCACTGGACATTATCAAAACAGCAGTAGAGATGTTATGCCAGCGGGATGCCAATTTATTCACAGCTGAAATTTCCCTGAAGTTCATGATAGAGAGATTATCTCTTAAACAAAGTCAACTATCAAAAAATCTTGTAGATTCACTGAAGCAAAGAATTTCCCAACGAAGATTGCCAGAATTAAATGGCACGCTTAAATATCTACAGAACCCGGCTAACTTCTACAAGGAGGGTTCATCGGAATATCCTTTCGAGAATCCAACAAACGAACGAGTGAAAGAAGTAATTATGAAATTAACCGCTGCTCGAAGTGCTCGATATGCACCTACAGATTTACTAAATGTTAGCGATAATCGATCTGAGGTCGAATCTGTCCCTAGTACCTCTGAAACTATAAAGGAACAATTACAAGCCGAGATTCAAAAAGCTTTCGCTGGTTCAGATACTCAACAATCATCATGCGATTTGGATTTAGAAACTCAGATCAATGTTGAAATGGCCTTGTTTGACAGCGGTGGTAAAAGACCCGAAAATTTGGAGCATGCGTATAGATCATTGTTAACAATACCGCCGACAAGTGTGGAAGCAGAAAGAGTGTTTTCTGCGGCAGGTTACTTGTGCAACCACTTACGAACGAGAATGAACCAAGACTCATTAAATGCTTTAAGTTTCCTTAGATCGCATTATCAGGGCAGGGAGGCCAGGGAGGGAACAGATGCCAAATAAAAAACAAATATACTTATATTAGTTTTTTTGTTGATTGTTTAAAATAAGTTTACCTTACCACGTGTTGAAATTTGAGTTTTAGTTAGTTTGTTGATTGCCAAATTTGCTGATTGTTTATACGCATACTGAAAGACTTTGCTCATTATTGATTTGTTTTTATTGTAGTTATTAAACAAAGTAAGTTTATATTGTAACTGTGCGGTTGTGATTCATTTTTTAATTGTTTTATTATATCTCAAAAGTTTAATTGTTATATACCTTAAAGCTATATTGTTTAATTTTAAGAAATTACCACTAATGATTATATTTTTCTAATTAGGCATAACGTTTTGACTTTTTATTTTTTACGTGATATATTTTACAATTACATAACTAGGAAAATAAGTTTTTATTTGTTCATTAAAGTTGATCTGCTGATTTTTTCTCTGAAAATTGTAGTAGATTAGACTTTTTTTTGTTGTTTTACAAGAAAGAAAGTAAATTTATAATGTAACTGTGTGCTGTGATTGGTTTATCAAACTTTATTTTAACTCAAAAGTTGTTATTATCCAAATGAATATTGTTTAATTTGTAGAAGACACCATAAATGTTATTTTTTAATTGTATGGTCATTATATTTTAATTTTACATCACGTATTTTACAATTACACAACTTAGAATCATTATTTCGTTTTATTTTCAAAAATATTCGAATTATTCGAAATATTCGAATATTCGAATATTGAAAATGTTAGTATTCGTATTATTCGAATACAAAAATTGGACGAATATTGCAAACCCTAGTTACAGAGCATTGCTCTAAACTTGGAGCTCCTTCAGTTGATGCGTTACTCGACGCCGCCGCCTCGTCGACGCAAGAGGAGCTTTCTTCCACACGTTCTTCCATCTGAGGAGCCTCAGTTGGATGTGATGACGTGGGCTGTGGTGATGCGGGTTGTGGTGCTGAAGTTTGCCACTCCTCAGGATCATTTTCGGGTTTTTCTGCTTCACAATTTTGATGCCCTGGAAGCCGTACGAGCATTTCCGTCAGGTAACTTCTAAATACGGATCTTAGGAGTCTCGCACTTGGGTTTTTATTATTTCCTCCCTTCAAACGATAGATTGAAAATAAATTTTCCAACACATCCTGGTTAATCCGATTTGTTAGAAGGTACTCTATTCCTTCTGTATTCTCTTCATTAAATAGTTGCATTATTGCATGACAGCTTTGTTGCAGTCCCTTGAAGCAAGTGGAATTGTTATTTTTTTTTTGTTTCCGTTCACATTTATTTTCTGTAAATCCTGTAGAACTTCAAGTCCCTCTACTATTGCTTGTCTGGCAGCATTATCACCAGTCAAACCACATTTTTTAGGATTCTTGTCATATTTTGTCTTACTGTTCAATGCATCAAATAAATCATTTATTAATAAAATGAACTCAGCTGTGTTCGCAGCAGTAGGACTAACTAATTCATTTGTTCTCAAGGCTGTATTCATTGCAGCACCAACCGAATGCGAAAATACTTGTGTTGCCAACTTCACCTTCATCTTCTGAAAAGAGTTGGGGCTCAGATGATTTGGTGTTATTTTTAATAATGCCCTGCTTTTATTATTCTTATCAATGTCATATGTTGATATTATATCTCTGAATGAAACTTCCTTATTTTTGTAAATATAATTGTTCTCTAGCCAATTATTCCTTAAATTCTTGATGCAGTGTGGGACGTCAAATACTGCAAATAATTTGCGACCATTTACAAAGAAAAAAGGATTTTCTAAGGACGCGCCGAGACTTTTAATTGCACTTTGGTTGGTAGTGACTTGGTCACATACCGTGACCTTGGGTAGCAACCCTACATCGAACAGCTTGTTAACAATCACTCTTATGAGTGTTTGTAACTTATCAGCTTTAATATTTGTGTTCGACAAAAAATAACATAATGGTAATTTCCAATTGGCATAAATACCTCGTGCCAGGAATACCAGAACATATTTTGCAATTTTTTGCGTTCGCTCGCCCTTTCCCAAATCTTCAAATCCTTCTATAAAATCGAATTTCTTATTATATTCTAGGCATGTCATTATTGACATTTCATCGAATGTCAACATGCAAGCCTTTTCTTGGTATGTGGCATTCTCAAATTTACATTTAATTTGTTCAAATGCAGCCTTTGATGCTCCCGGTAAGCAGTCAGACTCTGACAACCACCGTTTAATGCTTGAAACGGCTGGAAGTACAACCCCTTGGTCACGTAGGAAGTTGTATGTGGCCGGAGATTTGTAAAATATGGCCAACGAGAATCTTTTTTCGTCTTTGGACCATTTTTGCTTCTTGCGTCGCAACTGCATGGTTGCCATTAGTTTTGACGATTTACTCGCAAATGTATGCTTGTTAAGATAATTTTCAGGTAATAGTTTCTTTTTCAGTCTCTTTATTTGCACTTTTTTATTTTTCAGTATGAATTTTGTTGCATGAAGTTGCTGCTTTGTTTCAATGCATTTTGGCTCCGTGCATGTATCGCCCCGTTTTCTTTTTTGAGGACTTGGCATATTAAACTCATGGTCAAATTGGGACGACAGTGATGAACTTTCCTCTTCTTGAACATCCAAAACGTGACATGCTTTTTTACCATAAACTTATTTTGTTGGAGATGTTTCTGGTGTCACTTTGTTACCAGTTCCTGTAATTTTAAAATATAAATAAAATAACAAAATTATACGAGCATACTTAAATTTAGCTCTACCCCTACTGCTGTTGATAGAATTAAGGACAAATACGATATATCGATTAGGTAGTGTGATAAAATGATAATGATAAAATGATAAAATGTTTATTATATTTCTTTCTTACATAGCTACAGACAAGGTTGAGGTCTCCTTTTAAGTATTAACAAATACCTGTGTCAGGAGACCCCGCTCTCCCATGATTAGCGTAACAACATTATAGAAACTAAAATAAAATTCAAGAGAACTTAAACTCTTATGAAAACAAGTAACAAAATTCTTAATTATGTAAAAACAAAACAAAAATTTATCGAAAGTGTGTGTGTGTGTGTGTGTGAGTGTGTGTGTGAGGGTGTGTGTGTGTGTATGTGTGTGTGAGTGTGTGCATGTGTGTGTGTATAGACCAGAACACTTATGAAATAAATGTCATTAGCTCTTCTGTGTCATCATAATCTAGGTTCTTTACCCATTCTGTTATTTTTTTCTTGCATTCAAGGTACGTTAATTTATATATGTTAAGAGTTTTATTTATTTTATTATACAAGTGCGAGGATTGTTTGGTGTATTGCTGTCTGGCAAAGCAGGTATTAACTGTGTTTAGAGGAGCAACAGAGAAATTCCTTCTTTTATTTATGTTGGAAGGGTTTAGTGGTAGGCCTTTGTGCGTTCTCAATATGATACGGATAACATACAGCTTTCTTACTGTAGTCATATCGCTCAACGAGTAAAGCTGATCAGTGGGAAATCTCTGCGGTTTGAAAAACATGACTTTTAATAGTAAACGCTGTGCTCTTTCTAACTCCAAGAATTTTGTTTTTGAACTCCCACCCCATAAGGGGATACAATAAGTTATAATTGATTCTGCTAATGCAACATACACTTTTTTAAGTAGAGAGGGTTCAGTTATTTGTCTTAGATTTTTAAATATATATATAAGTTTTCTAATTCTATTGGCTACTAAATCAACATGAGAGTGCCACGAGAGACGCTGGTCAATTATAACCCCCAAGTATCTGGTAGAATTTACTTTGTTGATGGCGGTACATGCGCAGGTTTTAATTAGCGGGTTTTTACATCGG
Organism: Acleris laterana; assembly: GCA_963966035.1. NCBI lineage: Eukaryota > Metazoa > Arthropoda > Insecta > Lepidoptera > Tortricidae > Acleris > Acleris laterana. The sequence continues at coordinate 12,534,671 of OZ014459.1, read as the reverse complement.
TGGATTTTTAACTCTAAGTCGTTGTTGGGTTGGTTTCTATTGTTAATCGAGAAGCATATATAATTGGTCTTACCAGTATTAAGTGTGAGGAGATTTTGCTCTAGCCAATCAGCAACTTCAATAAGTCCTAATTCAGCATTATTTTTAACTTCGCTCCAAGAGGAGCCCGTGAACACTAGCGCTGTATCGTCAGCATAAGAAAAGACTTTTCCGTTTCCGGGGTTTAGGTTGCATAAACTGTTAATGTAAATTAAAAATAGTGTCGGTCCCAGGACACTACCCTGTGGGACCCCGAAAGTTATTTCTGCGTCATCACTGATAAAGTTTCCTATTCTGACTCTTTGAGTTCTATTTGAGAGATAATCCTTGAAAAGCTCTAGGGGTGTTCCTCTGATACCAATGTGTTCCAACTTGTTCACTAAGGTGGGCAGTGAAACGGTGTCAAACGCCTTTTTGAGATCCACAAACACAGTTAGGCATTTCTGTCTTTGGTCAAGCTGGCTAGAAATGAGCGCGCTTAAGGCATGTACAGCGTCTTCCGTTGACTTTCCATGTCTAAACCCATATTGTGCATCAGACAGGATACTAAATTTATTAAGGTATTGAATTAGTCTATTGTTAATTAATTTTTCTAGTATTTTAGAAATGGCTGGTAGTACAGATATTGGTCGATAATTGTTAACATCTTTTCTATCTCCTACTTTATAAACCGGCGTAATAATGGATTTTTTTAAGGGAGATGGGAATATTCCTGCAGAAAAACAAAGGTTAGTTAGATGACTTATTACTGGGACGACTTCATTCTTGGCAATCTTGAGGAAGCTGGTCGTAATATTGTCCCACCCAGGGGCACTGTCAGACTTCATGCTCATCAGTACGCTGTGAACCTCGTCAGGACATGTATCTATGAGGAGAAATGATGAACAGTGTATGTCTGTATACAAGAACAATAAATAAACAATCAAGAATTACCTTGCATTGCGTGCTCTACACACACAGAGCTAATATCATCAATTGATTTATCTTCACAGTGATAGTGTCTAGGAATAGCTGTCCCGGTCAACCTTCTTTGGTTATCATTGTGATTCATGTAGCAGGATTCAAAATGCACTTCACAAAGATAGCGGTACTTTAATTGATCAGGTGTCAAAGACGTGAGATTGATGTTGCCTGAAACAAAAGGAAATAAATATTTTTAATTTCCATTAAGAACATTTCTTGTAAAAAACCTGCAAAGCCTTTCGGCATAAGAAGTAGTGACATTTCAAGCTAAACTAAGTTTACTTAAGCCATCATTATACAATTAGTACTTATCTATTTACATACTTACAGTTACAAACGCAAAAGTATAACCATTATACAAATGTCCTATAAAAAGCGCATAAAAATTAATTATATGTATCTTTTGGATTGTAATCTCTACCTTGGGTACAGTACAAGAGTACAACCATGAAATAAGGACACTAAGCACTTTTGAGCGACAAATAAACTTATAACGTAAGTAACGCGATAAAAATACTGAAGTACAAAAACGCTTAATTTTCAATCAATCAAAACTCGTACGGTAGGTACGGGATACACGTACGTCCTTAGTCGTTTTGCAAATCTACAGTTTTGTTTATTGTTAACAAAAAAGAACTTACCTGAATTGTTAATCCAGATCCGTAGGCGATTTTTATCATTAACTGGAAAACGGAACAATGTGTGACTTCTGTCCGTATTCGAACAGTTTATGAATTGACACCGATGTGCCATTTTGGTAAAGGCAATAATATCAGAGTCCGGTAGAAGTCCAAGTCGTCGTAGTATGTAAATCACTGGCTAACAAATCCGTTTAGAGCGCAAATCGTAGGTCCATTCAAATAAGCGGGGGTCAAATTTTAAAAGAATAACATGTAATGACAATACAATTATTGATAGCCGTGCTGCAAAAGTGCAAAGGTAGGTAGATACCTATCGTCTCCAAGTTTCAGTGTTGCCAGTTAAGTCTCTATGTTTCCATATACTTCTGACGTTTTAACCAGGGATTGAAAACCGGTTTATTTTCCGTACCGGTTAGAGCCGCACTTTGAGAGCCTAACCCATAATAAAGGTTACGCTCGCAAGAACCGCTCTAACCGGTATCTCTATGTCGGAGCGTAAACAGGGAACGAAATCAATTTACCGGTTAGAGAGCGGTTCCTCCGTGTGGGGGGTGAATGACCGCTCGTTTAAGGAGACAGGATTGGTTTGCTATGGTATTAGATTGATAGCGCAGCCACCAGCAGCGCCTCGACACGCGACAGCGGTCATTCATCCCGTATCGAAACACAGAGTAACCGGTTAGGGAGCGCTTCGAAATAACGTTCCCAAATCATTTCGTTCGAACGTAACCTAAATTATTAACCGGTTTAACCTAAATAAATACCGGTTTATTTGTAACCGGTTACAATCCCTGGTTTTAACTTTTCCCATGTACCTAATTAAGTGTACTTTCACTACACTTTTGTAAAAAAACTAGCATAACGCACCTTATCTTTATTTGTTTTTTTTTAAATTGAAATTAGGTTTAAACTCATCCTAATTCTAAATCTATTTTTTCGCATGTTTACAAATGAACAAAGTTTGTGATTTTTATCTATAATTTAAAGGAGTGATCTTGTAGCAACATTTCCACATTGCGTCTGCACTGAGGCGTTTCGTTACACGCAGTTCTCTTTACCAATATACAATTTCAGACGAGTGCGAAGATAAAGAAATTAATAATTTAGCGTATGCTCCATTATTTAATATTATTTTAAGAAAGTGTAGGCATTAAATATATACCTATTTAATATCAATGTAAAATATTTGTACGCGCGGTGATTAATTTGTTATAATAATATATAAGATATCGAAATGGAACGTTATGAAAAGAGATGTTAAAAATATGAAAAATAGGAAATTAGTCTAAACATTTAGCGACGTTGCCAGATTGAACCTCCCAGCCAGTGAGCTACAGCTAGGTACCTATGACAGGATTGCTGACAACGTCGCGCGTCGTAAGCATTTCGATAGAATATAGGTAAGTAGCTACCTACTTTTTGGGTACTTCGAATCATAATCATAAATTGATACCTACTTACTCGAATGTGAATGGTAGTACACATTACAGGTATTAAGTAGTATTAGCATTTTTGGTCCGTGGACCCGTTGTTCATATACCAAGCATGATATGATGAAATATGAAATTGATGAAGCCTTAGGTTTTTGAATTTTATTCCTCAGAAAATGATGTCTTGCTTAAATTGCCAGCCAACGTCCTGGGTTCGAATCTCGACATTGGCAAAAGTTTCATGTGATGTTTTAGTGACTAGGTTACCTATTATAAGTATTATCTTATTTACTAACTGTCTACATTTTCTTTTTATGTATTTATTTACGTAACAACAATACGTTTAGTCTAGTAAAATCAGGTTCAAAACAGCGCCATCTATCATCGACTTTGTCCATTTACAAGCTAAGCTGTAATAAAGATTAAGTCGTTACTAGATGGCGTAGAAATAAAGATTATTGTTATTATTTTGAATCGATTTATGATCTTTTGAGACCTGTTTCTGGTAGTTTTTATTTGAAAAAGTTAGATAAGTGAAAATAAACATTTGTTAATGATGATATTTGAGATTTCGAATAACGTAAAATATTAATAGCCTTCAGCCGTGCTCTAAGCGACATCTCTTAAAGTTTCTCAGAACTAATCGACTGCTATATGGGATAGTTACTCTTTATTATACTTCCTCTATGGTACTACTATACATCTAAATAAATGAATTTCTTTATTCTTTATTATATTGGAGTGGATTGAATGAAAGGTAAAATGCGGTTTACGATTTATAACGTATTAAAAAAAAACTAATTATTAGATCTCGTTCAAACCAATTTTCGGTGGAAGTTTGCATGGTATACATCATATATTATTTTTACATTTATCATTCCCTTATTTTAGAAGTTACGGGGGGGGGACACACATTTTTCCACTTTGGAAGCGTCTCTCGCGCAAATTATTCAGATTAGAAAAAAAATATATTAGAAACCTCAATATCATTTTTGAAGAGCTATCCATAGATACCCCACACGTATGGGTTAGATCAAAAAAAAAAATTTGAGTTTCAGTTCTTAGTATGGGGAACCCCAAAAATTTATTGCTTTTTTTCTATTTTTGTATGAAAATCTTAAAGCGGTTCACCGAATACATCTACTTACAAAGTTTCCACAGTACCTATAGCTCTTATAGTTACGGAAAAAAGTGGCTGTGACATACGGACGGACAGACGGACGGACGGACAGACATGACGAATCCATAAGGGTTCCGTTTTTTGCCATTCGGCTACGGAACCCTAAAAAAACAAAAGACAACTCTCGCTTGACAACTATCTGACAGGACGTCATTACGTTTGAAGGTGTATGAACAACCCTATCGTCTTGACAGAAGCGCGTGGATCTAACCCCATGTGCTTCTGTTTAGTCCATTAGAGAAATTACTCTTTTACCGAACAATTGTCTTCGCGTGTGATATCTATGGACTTATTTCTCTAATAAGTCCATGGGAGTGTCTATAAATAACTCGACATTGGCGAAATACACCTTAACAGGAGTGAAAGCCATTAATTAAAATTGGAATTAGAACAACCCTATCTTATATCTGGGATAATACTTAAGTATTAGAGGGTGGGATTTTTGGGAATGCCGTCTCGGACAAGGAGCTACGTATAATTATGATAGAACTTCACTTAGGTAAGTTCGTTTAATCATATAATTATAAATAATTCATATGTCGATGACGTTCAATCAGGTCATGATACTTTTGAGGGTTTAGTTCGATTGAATAATTCCAATTTAGACTTTTCACAAAAAAATCCAATTATACTGCCAAAACATTGTCATGTGACAAAGCTTTTAATTAGACAAGAACACTTAGCATTATTGCACGGTGGTTTAAAACTTGTACTAGGCAGTTTAAGTCAAAAATACTTTATCATCAATGCTGTGAGAGAGGTCAAGGGTATTATACATAAATGTGTTACTTGCTGCAAAATTAAGGCAAAAGCTTCCAAACAACTTATGGGTTCGTTACCAAGGGACCGCGTTAACCCTGCCCGAGTCTTTGAGAAGGTAGGTTTAGATTATTGCGGCCCCTTTGAAATTAAACAATCCACGAAACGCAACACCATTATTACTAAGGGTTACGTCGCTGTGTTTGTCTGTTTTGTGTCTAAGGCTGTGCATCTAGAGATCGTTTCAGATATGACAACCGATACCTTTCTTGCGGCTTTTAAGCGGTTCGTTTCTCGAAGAGGACTACCATCAGATGTTTACTGCGACAACGCCACGACATTTAAGGGCGCTAACAATAAATTGAATGAACTATTTAAATTACATAAAAATTTACAATTTCAAAATAAGGTTCAGAACTATGCACTTCAGAAGGAGATATCATTTCATTTCATACCAACATACAGTCCAAATCATGGGGGTTTATGGGAAGCGGCTGTTAAGTCCGCCAAATTTCATTTAAAAAGGATTGCCAATTGTAAAACCTTCAGTTATGAACAATTTAATACGATCATGATTGAAATAGAAGGCATCCTCAATTCACGCCCATTACTTCCATTAACACAGGACCTTACAGACTTCACCTGCCTAACTCCCGGTCATTTTATAATCGGTTGTGCTCTGACAAGTGTTCCACAAGCAGATTTAACAACAATTTCATCTAATAGATTGCGCTTTTGGAGGAGTTGTGAACAAATCAGGCAACATTTTTGGAAGGCATGGTGTAGGGATTATTTAACATCTCTTAATCAACGCACTAAATGGAGGAAAGAGATGCCTAACCTGAAGGAAGGCACTCTAGTACTTTTAATTGAACCAAATGTCCAGCCTCTTCATTGGCCTCTGGGCAGGGTCAACAAGGTCTATCTTGGTGACGACAACAAGGTGCGAGTTGTGCAACTAAGAACTTCTAACGGCAAGTTACACACTCGTGCTGTATCAAAAATTGTTGTGTTGCCAGTAGAATAAGTTAATTTATATTTTGTTTGCTTAGTCATAAAATATATATATTATATTAAATATTATGTCTATAGGTACTTACTTAAATGTGTTTAATAAGTTATGTTTTATGTTGTTTATGTTCTCAGATACTGAAGCGAATGTTCAGTGTTTCTGAATTAGTTTGTAATGTTATGTATGTACTTCTTATTATGTTACATTATTTTAATTTAAGCGCATGGGGTTTATATAGATATATTTTGCGCCCCGCAGCATGTCTATGACACAATAAAAAAGCTATGCTTGTCATTATAATATACGTCAATGTGAAAACAATGTGCAATGTTTTATTGTTAATAAATATAATAAATACAAGTTCTTAGAAACTAAACAGTAAGGAAAACGATTCGTTTCTTGAATATAGGAACCGGGCATAAGTAGTCATCACAACTTACCGTGCTAATTAATGAAGCTCTGAGTAAACCTGTAAGTATTTAATTGTAATGAAATAAATTACTTAATTTGAATTTGAATTTATAAGTAAGCGTATAGCGTAGGTACCTAACAACTAACCACCTAACAACCAACGTGTTCCACAATAGTGCAGGGCTGCGGTACCTAGGTACCTACTCACTAATAAAAAAAAAATATTTTCTATTTTAGAACAGAGAATAACAATAAAGGCCTTATCGGCTCTTACAAACGAGGACTTGAAAGATTTAATTCCCCAGACAGGGCCCAGGGTCCTACCCAAGCAGCACATTAGTGAATTTTGCAGCTTATCTTATAGCTTTATGTTCTAAATGAGTGGTTTAACAGTGTTTGACTACACTTATAGCTTTAAACACAACTCAAACTTGTATACGAGTTCATCCTGTCACTTATAGTTGCTTAGGAACGTTTTTTGTTTCTACTTTATTACTTATAGTTGGGTAAAGTCGATTTTGCTACTTAAAGTTGCATTCAGGTTGTAATTGTCACTGATTAAGAAGCAATAGTGATATATAAGGCCCTAAAGTTACTTATTAGCCACTTTTATATATAAGTGGGAACATACCCTTATTTGGAACTTTTAATTCCAAATGACTAGTATAATAGAGTAGTGTATCACCAATAGTGGCTAAAGAGATAATTTTACGGCCCTTTTGGAATCTAAAGTAATTGCAACTTTAAGGCCTAGAAGGGTCGTAAAATTATCTCTTTAGCCACTATTGGTGATATACTACTCTATTATACTAGTCATTTGGAATTAAAAGATCCAAATAAGGGTATGCTCCCACTTATATGTAAAAGTTGCTTATAAGTAACTTTAGGGCCTTATACAGCACTATTGCTTCTTATTCAGTGAAAATTAAAACCTGCATGCAACTTTAAGTAGCAAAATCGACTTTACCCAACCATAAGTAATAAAGTGGAAACAAAAAACGTTCCTAAGCAACTACAAGTGACAAGATGAACTCATACACAATTTTGAGTTGTGTTTAAAGCTATAAGTGTTGTCAAACAATGTTAAACCACTTATTTAGAACATAAAGCTATAAGATAAGCTGCTAAATTCACTAATGTGCTGCTTGGGCTCTTATTGCCACTCCAACGCATAATTAAGTCTCAATAGGAGGTTCTTGAAAACCAAAAGCAGTTATTTTCACTTATTTCAAACCACTATATATCTAACAGTTCCAAATTTAGAACATAAATATTTATTGTTCATATTGCCTGCATCAAAATATATTCGTCATGCGTCACTCTGTTGATATAAATTTGTTTTGAACATTTGTTTCTGTTGATATAAAATTCTAGACAATAAACTCGCAAGCAGCACATTAGTGAATTTTGCAGCTTATCTTATAGCTTCATGTTCTAAATGAGTGGTTTAACAGTATTTGACTACACTTATAGCTTTAAACACAACTCAAACTTGTATACGAGTTCATCCTGTCACTTATAGTTGCTTAGGAACGTTTTTTGTTTCTACTTTATTACTTATAGTTGGGTAAAGTCGATTTTGCTACTTAAAGTTGCATTCAGGTTGTAATTGTCACTGATTAAGAAGCAATAGTGATATATAAGGCCCTAAAGTTACTTATGAGCCACTTTTATATACAGGGTGTCTTGGATCGAATAAGAGATATTTGGCGGGGTAATAGTTCGCACGATTCTGATCACGGGGGTATGGTTCATTTTTGTTTCTGTTAATGTAAAAAAAAAAGAAGGATTAATTATATTAATTTTGTTACTTGATGTATCGCAGCCGATATCTCGACCTTGACATTTTGACGCTGATATACTACTACAAACGTTCGTAGTAACTAACGTCAAAATTCTAAAGGTCAATGACCTGACACCATACGTTGTTTACATGGTATGTAAACAAACAGTTCGTTCCATGTAAGCAGAAATCTGACTAACATTTTAAAATAATTATAAATTTTAATGCAACTTACTGTATTTTCATTAGTGCAACTTACTGTATTTTCATTTTTGCAATTTGAACACTAGCTGGTTTTAAATGTGAATTCACTAGATCTCTTGTTCACGCTTCGCCAAGACTGATCATAATATTATCGTCCTTCTTATATTATTGTCGAGATCTAACCATTTACCATTCTTTTCTGTTCTAAAGTTGCCCGTATAACCGGTTTACAGCAAAAATAATTACGACTTGAATATCTCAAAATAACATAACAATGACATAATATTATAATGACAGCCATAAATTCATAGACTCAGACATAGAGTTCAGATAGACATGGATTGAACGATCCGATTATTGCCCTCCGTATTGATCTGCGTGGTATTTGTGGCAGTAGCCAACAGCCCGAATGCAAAATATTTTGTCCATGGATATAAAGGCCGTCGCATAATTGATTATAATTTATTATGATGTCACACTTACCATAGAGAACAAAAAATACCAACCTTTCCTAGGCCATGGAATGGATAAACTTACGTGTAGAGACGATTTTATTTTTACAAAACCTAAACCTCAACCTCTTTTCATAAAAAGTATTCAATGGTACAAGATTTAAAAAAATACTATGCTGAACTGTCAAAGGACAATAACAACTTATTGATTCGTTTTAATTATTGTGTGTTGTATTCATAGTTATCCCTGATGGTGGTAGAAATCAATGAAATAAATCCATGATTCATGATCTAATAAAATAACTTTAATGTACCTACGAGTACAAGTGCTATTTTACCTGTGCGAGTGTGGGAAGAGTGTGAGTAAACATCGTAATCGTAAGTTTCATTTTTAAATTATTTCACATAATAGCCCTTATCAGAGATCACCTTTTCATTCATATTATAGTTCAGTTTCAGTCTATTTTCAGTTTTCTAAACACCGTGGAGCTTTTGACCGTGATTAGAAAGTTTGTTGATATGGAACAACTTGTTTATTTACATTACGTTGTGACACATGTTATGTCATACACCGGTATGACGGGGTCAAAAATGTAGCAGTGCTAGTGATTCAATATCGACAAAATTTATCGACAACGATATAAAGCAATTTTTGATTATCATTAAAATAAGTAATGGCCTAGTTTGAATGACTTTTAATTATGTGCAAACCTCTTATAATACAAACAACCGGTATCTGACATTGACTCTGGACTCGAGTCACTTTTGACAACCGTTGAAATTACATTGAATAACAAATTAATTCAGTACGACAATATTCTTTAGTATTCCGACGAATTGAGAACCATTTAGTTTTTTAAGTCGGTTAAAAATGATTCGAAAGAAAAAGATCGTTTATCTTCATGGAAAGCTGATCATTTAGATATAGAAGATAAAGGTATTTACAACTTTATTTTGTAAGTAATGGAAGATCCATATGTCACGAAAAAAATTGTCGATAAACTTAATCGATATTTAATGAATCACTAGCACTGGTACATATTTGCCCCCGTCAATCCGGTGTATGGGTTATGAATGAATTAGTTAAGATGGAGCACACTGAGAGCATCGTCAGGATAAATCAGTCTGTAACTCAGTCAAATATTAACTTAAAAAAAAGTTACCAATGTAGAGATGATCCAAATCATCCACCCTATCTACGGTTAAAATTTCTTCGATTGATTTCAAGACACCCTGTATAAGTGGGAACATACCCTTATTTGGAACTTTTAATTCCAAATGACTAGTATAATAGTAGTAGTGTATCACCTATAGTGGCTAAAGAGATAATTTTACGGCCCTTTTGGAATCTAAAGTAATTGCAACTTTAAGGCCTAGAAGGGTCGTAAAATTATCTCTTTAGCCACTAATGGTGACATACTACTCTATTATACTAGTCATTTGGAATTAAAAGATCCAAATAAGGGTACGATACAAAATAAATCATTTGAATTAGGTTATAATAAAATTGTGTCAAGAATAATTGATAACAAATTCAAGGGTTCCGCATACAAAAGTGATTTGTTTACTTGTATTTTCCGTAACTTGACATTAGTTTTTTATGCAAATTGATAACTAATGATCGTATCATCATCATCATCGGATAGGCGGGTAAAGGTACTAAGTACCTACACTACAAGCATTTCTAGAAGGTTAATCAAATTGTAGGAGTAAAATGGGTTTTATTTTAATAAAATTGAACTACTTAAATGTTGTAAACAAAGAAACCAATTAAAAATAAACAAAAAAACCCGACTGCAATAAAAAAACGCGACGCGACGCGACGCGATAGCCTAGTTGGTAGTGACCCTGCCTACGAAGCTAGAGGTCCTGGGTTCAAATCCCGGTAAGGGCAGATATTTGTGTGATGAGCGTAAATATTTGTTTCTGAGTCATGGATGTTTTCTATGTATTTAAGTATACATTTCTCTATATAAGTATTTATATCGTTGTCTAGTACCCATAGTACAAGCCTAGAGCTTAGTTTGGGACTAGGTCAATTGGTGTGACATAGTCCCCTGATATTATTATTATTATTATTATTATTAAAATAAACTGAAAAGCGAAAAATAAGCTATAAGTATATATAATCTATAGAAAATTGTACTTATTGATGTTTATAAGAATTTTAATTTAAGTTGAATATTGGAAAAGGTATTCCAGACGGGGACAAGCTAACCCATTTTTTTTTTTAAGAAATAATATATTAGTAATAATAAATAATATATTAATAATAAGCATTGCTTGTCCCCGCCTGCAATACCTTTAACAATATTCAAGTTAAATTTAAATTGTTATTATAAATATCTATAAGTACATTGCTCTTACAATTTTCTATAGACTATATATATTTATAGCTTATTTTTCGCTTTCCAGTTTATTTTTTTACTGCAGTCGGGCTTTTTGTTTCCTTGTTTTTTTCGCGGACGCCATATTGAAATATTATATACCCTATGTCACTCCGGCAATTAAGACGAATCGAATGACACCTCGCATGTTAAAATACGTCAAGCCGTTTAGGCTGCAGAGCGTGTCCAGAAATAGACATAATATACATACATACATACATACATACATACATACATACATACATACATACATACATACATATATACATACATACTCTCGAAAAACATGACCCTCCTTCTGACGCAGTCGGGTAATTAGTATTCACTGTAGGTATACTACCTATAATAATTGGGCAACAAAGCATCTCATCTTGGGGTTCCTTCTACCCAGAGCACCCAGGTCGGGTCGGAGACAATTAAAAAAAGACTACACTGCCTAATAAATGTTGTTTAGGTACTTAAACATGTTCTATGTACTTATTTTAAAAACAGAATACCTACTGATTTGGTAAAAAAAACACGAAAATGTTACCGCGGCCCGAATGGAGAGGTCATGGGTTCGAGTCCCGCCCGCGGTTGCAATTTAGTAAAGTTATCAAAATATGTAAGCTCACATAGATTTGCTTACAACAACAACTTGGGATTTCGGAGCAGTGTTGAGGACTCCTAATTCACGAGCACTGGGCGATCTACAAAAGAGAAAATAATTAGTATTCGTAATAGCATTCACTGCTTTGCCACTCGCATGATACAAATAAGTGATTTTCAGACCTGATAGTTTCAAATAGAGAACAAATAAGTGGAAATAAACACTGTAAGATCTTTTTTGTTTCGCCATGTTTACAAATTGGAGTCCTTGAAAATGATTTATTTTAAACAGAATTTTATCACACTGACGCATAATCACAGACTTTTGATAGTTGTGACGATGTTACTTTAACATTGTACGTAACCTACAATCATTAAGTCAGGTTTTTACAGTTTTAGTTCTTATCAGTATCAATTCCTTATATGATTTAACACTCTCTTTTTAAATATGCCTGATCAAATCAAAGGCGCATCGAAATTTACAAAGAAACCATACTATAGTTTCACAGTAACAAAACATTCGCAAGAATTTCGTGCTCATTTCAATGCTTGAACGTGAATTTTAATCACTTACCAAACATGTATAAATCCAAAATTAAAATGGCAGATCGCATTCACTTTAAAAAAACACAACTTATACCGACTTAATTGTTGCCATGTCACTCAAAGGAACTTTGGCGTCCTATTTATCACTTATTGACCGAACTGAAATATTATTATTCATTCGTTCAATATTCGTCGTTCACTGCGCATGACCTTCACCCATAGATCTAATTGCCGCTTAAGGTAATCGTGAGATCTGTTATGGATTCAATTTAGAACCAAAAATCGTTCAATAAAAATCGTCGTTCACTGCGCATAACTTTCACCCATAGTTCTAATTGCCGCTTAAGGTAATCGTGAGATCTCTTATGGATTCAATATAGAACCAAAAATAGGCTGCAATTTTTCTCCCCGTGGTTCTATATTGGTTGCCTAAGGGTTCTTTACACCTATATAGAACTTAGTCATGGCTATATATTTCACTTAAGTATCTAAATAGATATGATATACGAGCTATTTCCCACCCAGTGTGCTACTTGGGTATTCACGAGGTGTTGGCGCACATGGAAGAACGAGTTTTCGCCAACAGCGATCAACCACAACAATTCAACTTTTTCTGTAAGTTTTTAATGTAATTTACTTGTACTTATTTGTAATTTTATTTAAGTATTCAAAACAAGGGCAAATTCAAATTCAAATTCCAAAATTCAAAAGCAGGAATTTGTTGTGCTGCAAACCGTGGTCTATATAGTAACCATAACAAGCACAGTCTATAAACCAATACAGTCGTTCGACGAAGCCGTCTAGACAGGGCAATCGTGCGGGGTGTGAGGGGCGAGGGGCGGGTAGGGCGAGCCCGAGCTGCATACGTCGCCATTGTTAGTAGCTCGGGACATATCTTTCAGGGCTACTGCGTGTCGTGTGTTGTATTTTGATGTGTTTAGAATAAAAAATGGTGCATACGACATGTGCTGTGCGAGAATGCAATTCATCATCTCGCACAAATAAAGATCTGCGATATTATCAATTTCCACACTCAGAAGAAAGGTAAATATATTATTTTATAGTGCTTAATTTACAACATTTTTGTCAAGTCATGCCAACGTAAACAAAATGGCGGATGTAAAAGCGTGACGCCTGCCAGCAAAAATTTAAACTTTTCTCAAACAAAAAAATTACATCCATTTTCAAATTTAAAATGGCGGACATGACTTTTATAAATAATAATGGGGGTGCTGATTACGAAAAAGATATCCATGTTGAAATCAAAGATCGCGGACGTTATTTTTTCTTAAAAATCGATATGGGTGTCATCTTCGAGGTTCCTCGGGGTGCCGATTACGAAAATGACATTATTTTTGGAATCCAAGATGGCGGACGTACCTTTTTTTTAATATAATGATATGGGTGTCATTTTCGAGGTTTCTCGGGGAGCCGATTACAAAAATGACATTATTTTTGGTTTCCAAGATGGCGGACGTTTTTTAAAATCTGATTACGGGTTCGCAATAAATAACTTTATTGCACATAAACAACTACAGGACAAAACAATTTACAATAAATTAAAGCTAAAATAAAACCTACTTATCACTAAACTAAATACTATAAAATTGAAACTAAATAAAAACTAAGAAAGGGCCCCCGTGGCAAAATACCACAGATGCTGGCAGCATTTCCTCGTTGTACAGCAATGCTTAAGCGTTGGCCGAGGAAGCTGCCAGCTCTATGGTCTCCGTTGGTTTCTATTAGCCTTTTTGATAACTCCTTAAAAAGGCTAATAGCACCGGGTCCCCACGGACCAAGGGTCTCGACGCCGAAAGGAACGAAGTGATATTCCGCACCGAGACCCTTGTACTTATTTTTCTTCATGCTAATGTTCGCAATTGTAGTCCCTGGTTTAATATATTAATTGAAACGAATATCCACTTGATCAAACAGCACATTTAATTTCTTTGACAGTCGTACAGAATAGCCCACAGATGCATTACAAACCATCCGCTCCTAGTGTGATAATAAGTTGGTTGTGGTTCTGGTTCTACAGCTGTCACAATATCATTATTACAACAGGAGCGGTAGACCGGTCAGACCCAGGCAGGTTCTAGACTACTGAAGGAGGTGTTGTATCTGTACTAATGGTTTGTAATGCAACTGTGGTCTATTCTGTACGACTGTCAAAGAAATTAAATGTGCTGTTTGATCAAGTGGATATTTGTTTCAATTAATATATTAAAACATGGCGCAGACGGTAAATTTATAGTGGAAATTGTGGTTACGTATCAGAACGCCTAAAATTAATATGCCTAATTTCAAAATACCTAAGGTCGAAATACCTAATTTTTAAAATACCTAACGGTCATTTCGCCGAAGTGAATAATACTTAATGGACGAAATACCTAATGGATGATTTACCTAAAATTGATTTCCCTAATGACAAAATACCTAAGGTTGAATTACCTAATTTTTAAATACCTAACGGTAATTTCGCCTAAGTGTATAATACCTAATGGATGAAATACCTCATGGATGATGTAAGTACCAAAAGTAGACATTTCCAAGTTCAACATACAAATCCATGCTTAGAGCCTCTAGGTATAACTAATTTATACATTAGTATAAATTATTATATTTTATATTAATTATTATTAATTATTATTTATTAATTATTATTATTATATTTCACTGTTAAACCGGTCTCTGATTCTGCTTCCTACAAACTTGTAGAAAATAAAATTAGTTATGGTGATATAAGAGGGGCTGCACGAATTTCATTTTCCACTGACACGATAGCTCCAAATTCCTCTGAAACGCTCTCGGCTTTGAAAGAGAAGCATCCATCTCCAGCAGCTGATGTCCAATTCCCTGAAGCACAGAGGGATCCAGTTACCGCTTTCGAAGTTATCGCTCTAGACGTGACTGCAGCCGTAATGTCCTTCCCGAGTGGCTCTGCGGGTGGTGTAGATGCCCTAGCACCACAGCATTTAAAAGATTTACTATGCAGTAGCTGTGGGGAAACTGCCGAGACACTTCTGAGGGACCTGATGGCTCTAGTCAACCTTTTGCTGTCTGGGCGAGTAAGCGATGAGGTAACTGAGGTTCTCTATGGTGCTAGCCTGTGTGCCCTAAAAAAAAAGGACGGCGGCATCAGACCGATTGCAGTCGGAACGACGTATCGCCGCCTCGCAGCTAAAATTTGCTGCAAAAAAATAGCGCCCGAGCTTTCCCAGTTATTTCAGCCGATACAACTAGGTTTTGGCTCGCGAGGTGGCTGTGAAGCCGCCGTCCATTCCATCCGCACATTTTTGGACCAAAATGGTGGGGAGGTGCTGCTGAAGGTGGATGTGAAGAATGCTTTTAATTCTGTGGATAGAGGAGCCCTACTAACGCAAGTTAAGGACAAAATTCCAAATGTTTACAATTTTCTTTGGCAATGTTACGGTTCCGCATCAAAATTAACGTACAATGGCAACGAAATTTCTTCAGCTGTAGGGTGCCAACAAGGGGATCCTCTCGGACCGGCTGTTTTTAGTCTCGCCATACACCCCATTATCCAACGCCTGCAATCAAAGTTCAACGTGTGGTACTTGGATGATGGGACTTTAGGTGGAGATGTTAATACAGTTTTTAACGATCTCGCTCTTTTAATTGCCGAGTTTCGTGTAATTGGTCTGGAACTAAATTTTACAAAGTGTGAACTATTTATTTCGGATGATTTTGTTGCCAAAGAAACTGTAATACAAAAATTTAATTGTTTGACCCCCGATATTAAAAATGTAAACAGATCTTCACTTCGTTTACTGGGCTCTCCTATTCTTGATGAATGTATACCTCCTTTTTTCGAAGAGAAAATTCAAAATTTTTTGCAATGTTCAGACCGCTTATCGAAAATTAACACACACATGGCTTTTACCATTATTAGTTTTTGTCTTTTTGTTCCTAAATTTACATATTATACTCGCTGTTGTCAACTCTGGAAGCATACAGATCTATTACACAGAATTGACAGCATCATAAAAAATACTTTGGCTTCGATTTTAAACATAAATTTAGATGAACGAGAGTGGTTACAGGCCTCACTTCCTGTGCGATCCGGTGGTTTAGGCATCAGGTCGGTTTCTGGAATCGCTTTGCCCGCGTTTCTGTCCTCAGTACATAGTACTCAAAATTTAATTGCAAAAATTCTTTCCAAATCTTTTTCAAATTATTTCATACCACATTTTAACGAGGCCCAAGACACGTGGGTTTTGGCTTGTCCAAACTCTGAGCTCCCAAAAACTCTTTCTTCTCAGAGGCTGTGGGACGGACCGATCTGCGAGCAAGTACGGAATCAACTTTTACAAACGTGCAACAGCTCCGCAGATCGTGCCCGTCTCCTAGCGGTCGGAGTGTGGGAATCGGGTTTGTGGCTACAGACGCTTCCATCGCCGAACACAGGAACTCTGTTAGATTCATCAACATTTAGAGTTGCAACCTCACTCCGCTTGGGTGCACAATGTTGTGCTCCTCACCGCTGCCAGTGTGGCGCTAGCGTCGATCGGCTTGGTCACCACGGTCTATGCTGTACGCGAAGTGCTGGTAGATTTTCCCGTCACTCCAGCATTAATGATGTCCTCCGTCGGGCTTTTACCACCGCCAATTGCGCGGCTATTTTGGAACCAAATGGTCTCATGCGCGATGATGGTAAAAGACCTGATGGGATGACTCTTGTTCCGTGGAAGTTGGGCCGGCCGTTGGTTTGGGATGCCACTTGCGTGGACACCCTTGCGCCGTCACATCTTCCCGGAACAAGTACTAGGGCTGGTTTCGCGGCGGAATCAGCGGAGACCCTCAAAAGGCGCAAATACAGTCAACTTGATAGAAGTTACATATTTGAGCCTTTTGGGGTCGAAACTTTAGGACCGTGGGGACCAGGAGCACACCGTATTTTTAAAGATTTGTCAAAGCGCCTGATCGACGCATCACGTGACAAAAATGCTGGCCTGTACTTGGCACAAAGATTAAGCATTGCCATTCAACGTGGCAATGCTGCCAGCATTTTAGGAACGATGCCCACTGGTAGCGGTTTGTTAGATTAGTGTAGTTTTAAGTGATTTTGTAAGTTCTTTGGTTTGTTTGTTTTCTGATTAATTATCCTTACTTGAATTTTAATATAATTAAACAAATTATTTAACATTAATCAAGGTCATGCAAACTAATCTGCTAAATTAGGTCAATTTCGTCTTTATTTATAGGTTAGGTTAGGTTAGAGTTGCGTCAAGGCGCGAAGCGCCATAACTACGCGGAATAGGAGCTACGCGTAGCGGAGCTCCGTCGACTTGTTCGTATACTTCTTTACATAACATAGAATTTCCTCCTTGTTTGTAGTCGGTTAAAGAAGTATACGAACAAGTCGACGGAGCTCCGCTACGCGGAGCTCCTATTCCGCGTAGTTATGGCGCTTCGCGCCTTGACGCAACTCTAACCTAACCTAACAAATATTGAAATTAAATTTAAATTATTTATATCAGAAAATATAACTAGTTTTCCATATTAGGAATACAAAAAAAACATACACAAACATTAGCAGCAGGTCAGAGGTGTGGTTCTCTCAAAAACGGCGTTCGGTCGGACAAAACACATTTTAGCGCGTGAACTTTATAGGTTCCTAACTAGCTGGCCGTTCAATTCAATTTGCGGTCGCAGCAAGTGCACTTTAGGTATTTCAAGAATAGGTATTCTGTACATAGGAATATTGACTTTAGGTGTATCGTTCATTAGGTACCTACTTCATGCATTAGGTATTTCATCCATTAGGTATTTAGTCTGTTAGGGGATTTAAATTTAGGTATTGTAAACTTAGGTCTTTCAATCTTTAGGCGTAACCATGTTAGGTATTTTAAAAATTAGGTATTTCGACCTTAGGTATTTTGAAATTAGGCATATTAATTTTAGGCGTTCTGATACGTAACCGAAATTGTAGACCTTGTCTTGTCATTGAAGTGTAAAAGCAAGAATGGATCACAATATTAAACTGCCGCCTAACTTTGATCGGATCAGGACAAGAACATGCCTCTGACAAAGTTAAACTGTCGCTTTTAAGAAACATGCTGGGGTTGGACGCGACCCGCATTGTCACGACGAATATATGTTCATCATTTCCGTAGTCCCAATGTAATTAAATCATGAATCTGATAAAAAAATTATGTGGGAAAATCCTCGGCCTTCGTCTCCTCGATTTTGTAGATCAGTGAAGTTTATTTACAAGAAAGAGACTGAACAATTAATTAGGGCAGAATGTGACAAAGAAAACAAACAAATTGCTGAGTTAGTGGCCACTGTAATACCGATCAAAGGTGGAAGGAATATTTTCGTTCAACATGAATTTATTTTATCCATGATTGATGGCAAAGTGTGCAATATCTTATCAGAAAACAAATCAAGTCAGAAATGTTTCATATGTCATGCCACTCCCAAAGAAATGAACCTGAAAACGATTCCTAGAGATCCGGATGGAGACTTTTATAGATTGGGGATTTCTAGTCTTCATGCATATTTACGCACGATGGAGTGCTTATTAAATATGTTATCGTCTAGACATATGTGAATGGCAAGTACGAGGCAACAACAAAAAAGTAATATTTAAAAAAAAGAAACAAGAAATCCAGCGAAAATTTAAAACTATTGGTCTCATTATAGACAAAGTCAAGTCCGGATTCGGGACCAGTAATGACGGGAATACGGCCAGAAGGTTTTTCCAAGATCCAGAGAAAACCGCGTGTGTTACTGGAATCGACAAAAACCTAATTTTGCGTCTTGGTACCATACTCGCAGCTATAGCAAGTGGATATGAAATCGACACAAAAGAATTCCAGTGCTATTGTGAGCAAACGCGGGAACTGTACATAAGTTTATACCCCTGGTATTATATGCCCGCAACCCTTCACAAAATTCTTGTACATGGGGCAGAAATTATAAAGAACTGTATAAATACCTATAGGGCAAATGTCGGAAGAGGCATCAGAAGCCAAAAATAAAGAAATTCGTCATGTGAGGCTGGGTCACACGATGAAAATTACGAGAGTACACACCAATTATGATCTGATGAAATATTTATTAATATCGTCAGATCCATATATCACAACCTTAAAGAAACTGCCACGAAAATCGTCACTGAAACACCAATTTGACATTAAATTTTTGTTGAAAAAATAATAAATCATTGATTTTATACAGAATTGCTGGTTTTATTACTTTATTTATTAGTTTTCGTATATATATTGGGGCATTTAGTGTAACATTCTTGCGAGTTTGATTTTTGTCCACCTAGATTGGTCAAATCGTACACTGTGCGCGCGTCTGTTGGTGTTTTTGAGTGTTATTTGGATTTTTATTGCGAAAAACGTAAGTACACCACATTTAGTAAATTCTTTATGGTTTATTTAATCGCTATAATACATATTTTAATGTAAATATTCCTTGTATTCGAAAAATAATCAAGTTCTAATAAGCTGTGAACAAAGTGTTAGTACAAACCGCAAGTAATGATAACTTTGTAATGTGATTTATTAAGTGTTTTTATGCAGTATCTTTTCCTATTTTGGTGTCTTTCCATTCTAAATTTTATCAAGAATTGGATTACGTATTTTTTTTATCAAAGTATACTATATTTAGCATTGTTTTAGCTTCGGAATTTTTCAAGGGCTACTCGACGCCGCCATTTTTACCTAAAAAGTTACATAAAGCATGTTCATTTTTTTACCGACCGTTGGAAGTGGTTTTTAATATGAATATGAATATGATGCGTATGTTTTTATTTTACCTTTTACGGAAATTTTACACTTTTTTAGTGCAAAAATGGAAAACTCTATTTCTGTCGCGTATCCGGTGGCCCTAACCGTGTCGAGGTAAGTACAAATGTGACCATGTTTAGTGGTGTTGATATTTTTCTACTAACTTGTGCATTGCGTGGGTACAATCGCTAATAATTATTCACCATTAGAATCCTACATTATCCCTGATGAACTTAGGCTATGTTTTATTTTTCTGCGCGGACGGAGTCGCGAGCAACAGCTAGCACTCATAATACAATGCGTTTAATGTAATTAATGCTACATAAAAACTTGTGCTTTTTATAACATGCTTGCCTTCTAAACATTTGTAATCACACCTTACATTTTTTGAAAACAACTGTTTAGAATGAACCTTCAGGGTGGTTTTGGTTGGCATGGGGTTTGTTATTTTTTACTTAATCTACTTAAATATTACTTTACGTAATCTGACCGCTACTGCCATTTCAATTAAAATTTGGGTTACTCGCGGTTCACTATTATACTTATCACTGGCAAAGAATTCCCGATAAGTCCAAATTAGATTGAAACATGTCGGGCCGATACTGATAGTGAACTGCAAGTTATCCATATTTTAATTTTCTAACTTTTCATTAATTATTATCAGCTATTTTTTATTGACCTAATTGATATTGGTTAGAGCATGTTACTTAAATACGTCAATAAATAATAGTTTAAAAACAAAACTATGGGACACATTGTTTTAGTGGTTGTGGTTTGGCTTCTGCATGATTTGCACGTTCCTTAGACTTGGAGACCACCCAGCACGCCTGAGATGGTGACGCCGAGACCAGAGTCCCCTTTTCCAGGGTCATCATTCCAGACGCCGCGCCGACGTGCTCCTCGTCGTCGTCGTCTGCAGCCCGACGAAGTCACTCTCAGACACCTAGATAAGGATTCTGGGAGTGAAATCGAGAGTGGGGGTGAAGATAACGACGGGGACGAGTACGTTGTTAACAACGAAGAAGACCAAATATTAAGCGATGTGGAACGCCTAAGAGCAGTCGCTCGGGAGCTGCAGGCGTTGGAAGACCAATGTATTGGATCTGATGACCAATCAAATAATGCTGAATTTGATTGGTCATCAGAATTTAATACGAGGGCTGATTGAAAAGTTCGCGGCCTGACCATTAAAAAAAAACAGCCGCCATTTTGAACTGTCATTATTCAGTTTTCATCCCGGGAAATTTTAACTGGAAGACAAAATTTTATATAAATTTTACGTGTGATTTAAAAATACGTGTAAACAGATTTTTGATAATGGACAATTTGGAGCAACGTGCTGTAATTAAATATCTTCATAAAAAAGGATTGACTATGAAACAAATTTATGAAGATATGCAGTGTACATTGGGGCAATTCTGTCCATCATATACGATGGTAAAAAAGTGGGCAGCTGAATTCAAGCGGGGACGAATCAGTATCGCAGATGACCCTCGTCCCGGAAGGCCAACCACTGCGACCAATCCACATAATGTGGCAATTATATGCGACATGATAATGAAAGACCGACGGTTAAAAGTAAGAGAAATAGCTGACATCGTGGGCATCTCCTATGAAAGAACCCAGAACATTATAGTCAACGAATTAGGTTTTTCGAAGGTGACGGCGAGATGGGTTCCAAAGCTCCTTTCAGTGGAACAAAAAATCACTCGTCTAACAATTTCACGCGACTGTCTAGACCTGTATGAAGCTGACCCTCAAAACTTTTTGGACAGATATGTTACTATGGATGAGACATGGGTCCACCACTACACGCCCGAGACTAAACAGCAATCGAAGCAGTGGGTTCGTGCTGGATCTCCGCCTCCCAAAAAGGCAAAGGCCATTTTGTCGGCGAATAAAGTCATGGCATCAGTCTTCTGGGACGCAAAGGGAGTAATAATGGTTGACTATCTCCAGAAAGGTACCACTATAAACTCAGACTATTATTGCGAACTTTTACGGCGATTACGAGAGGAACTGAAAGTAAAAAGACCTGGATTGTTGACAAAAAAAGTTCTCTTTCACCAGGACAACGCACGTGTGCACACGTTACTAAAATCGATGGCAGAAATTCACAATTGTGGGTTAGAATTATTGCCCCACCCGCCTTATTCGCCGATTTGGCACAGTCGGACTTCTATCTATTTCCAAACTTAAAAAAACACATGGGCGGTAAGAAATTTTTGACCAATGACGAGGTCCAAGCTGAAGTGGACACCTATTTTGAAGACCTGGAGGAAAGTTTCTTCAAAAGTGGTGTATTGGCTTTGGAATCCAGATGGAACAAGTGCAAAGACCTCGACGGGGACTACGTAGAGAAATAAAAATATTTAAAAAACCTTGGATTTCATTTCATACTTAGGCCGCGAACTTTCCAATCACCCCTCTTACATTTCGCGGAGAAGAAGAGCAATAATACTCCAGGACCCAAATTCGCCATACAGAGTCCAGTGGACCTCTTCGAGGTTGTATGGGACCGTGACGTGATGACGAAGATAGTCGACGAAACGAACGAGTACGCGTGGCAGACTATAGCTGCAATGTCGGAGACCGGTAGCATACCCAAAAATCTCAATAAGTGGACAGAGGTCACTATTGATGAAATGTATAGATATTTTGCTATTCTGATATTAATGTCGCTGGATCCACGGGGCCGGCTTAAAGATTATTGGACAAAGGGCGTTTTAGGTAAGCCAGGTTTCCGGTCCCTAATGTCCAGAAACAGATATCAGATGATATCCAGATTTAAACATTTCATCGATAATACCTCTGTTCCACATAATCTTACCTAGTACGAGAAAAAGGTCTGTAAAATTGCGCCGATTGTTGAGCACTGCAATTCTAAATTTTCTGATATATATGTGCCACAAAGGCAATTGAGCCTGGACGACGACGAACGACTGACTGACTGGACTGGAGACTGACGAATCTGGATATGACGACTCTTTTATTGACAATTATTCGGCTCCTAACGTAATGAAAATTCCCCACTCGCAAGCTATATAGGCTTTAAACACTTGTTTGGACTGGGCCGACGAAAATGACCTGTCGTTGCCCGAAAAAATTATGCTGCGTAATTTGAGGGACAAAGCATTTGCTTGGTCATTAAATAGAACCCGGCAAACTAAATTGGATGAGTTCTTAAAATGATTTAACTAGCATTTCACGTCGCCATCTTAGTGTTAATGTGCTTTATTTATAAGTTTCATTATTTTTGTAATTTTAAAGCCCTTAAATAAATATTTTTTTTTTAGAATAAACTTATGTTTTATTTCTAACATACTATAATCCGAACGCTCCCTGCGTCCGAACAGGGGTTGTTTTTTTGAAGTTCGGATTATCGAGGCCCTCGGAAAAAAAATATTTTTAGCAAAGGACCTTTTTAGCTCGGTTAACGTCAACTCGGGTACCTTTAACTAAGACTTAACTAAAAAACTCTAAGTCGGCTTGGCATACGACAGACATGTGCATACTGTTAAAAATTATGGCTAGAAACACAGAGACAATTATAAATATTTAAACTACTTACTTAGTACTTTTAAACACTAACGACCTTAGCTCCAAAGTAACAAGTTGTTTTGCTAACTCATCATAAGCATGTTGTTATGAATAATCAAGTAAAATAATAGGTTAATTTTACAAACATATTTTTTTAGTGATAAACAAGTTCAACTTGTTTATTCTTTTACTAAACAATGGTATTGATCTGAATGAGTATCTTTTGGCTGATTTATAATAAGCATTTAATTTGTTACTAAATTCTAGCCTATTGCTTATTTAGTAATAAATAAGTGAACTTAATCTGTTAATCCAGCAAAGTACCTTATTTATAACCAACCGAGCAAGTAATACAAACCTAAACAAGTGTTTTCCTTGGCAGAAAATAATCAAATCACTTGTTTACAAACAACCTATTCACTCGGTCAGATTTCGGTAGTCTGTGAGTAGGGGAAAATTGGGGAAGCTGGATCACCCGAGATCCAGCTCCCCCAGTTTTCCCCTTCAAAAACTTAGTTTAACCTCACTTATCAAAAATGATTTATTCAAGAACCCATAAAATGTTCTATTCAAGAAGTAATTTTAAACCTTGTTTATCAAAATCCTCTATTCAAGAAGTAATATGATGGTCTATTCGAAAACTCGATCTAATCTCACTTATAAAAAATTATTTATTCAAGAAGCTATAATTTTTTTTCGAAAATTTCGATATATATTCAAGACCATCTTGACTATTATCTATTCATGATAATAGTTTAACCTCACTTATCAAAATTATCTATTCAAGACAAAATAATCTGTTCAAGAAGTCTTTAAATATTATGCTTAAGAAGACATAATAAAACCTTAACAAATCTTCCATCCAAGAAGTAATCTACTTATTAGTCCACTTATTCGAAAACTTGTAGTGTATGAAAGATTCGTAGACATCAACTTTTTAAACAACTTGATGTTAGACCATCATAGTTATCATATCACCGTTGACTATTTTAAGTTGGTGATGTCTGCAAAGTTGCCATTTGTCGATAATAACCTCAACGGTATCTCCTATATTGATATTCCTTATTAAATTCGATTTAAGATTGATAAAATTATGATAATGACTCCTCGCTGTACTTAACCAAAGTAATACGCTGTTTTAAAAAGAAATCAAAAACATATTCATACATTAAATTCCGTTTATTTATATAAAAATATTATTATCTAAGCACCACTTATTCATACAGGATACATTTTTGAACGCACATATATTCGAATGATAAATACAATTTTGAATATCAGATGCCATTAAATATTTTTTATGAAGTGTTTCTAAATTAGGACAGTTAACATCTTCTAAATTATAAACATTATCACTTTCAGTTATTTTTTTCAACCACCTCACTTTTTCGTAACCCTTAGTATAAATACATTTATTCTTACAATAGTCTAATATTATACTCCTATATGTAAAATACGGAACATATCCTTCATTCCATAAAATTCCTTTGTTTCTTTCTATCCATCCAACTTGTAAACGTTCTTTCTTTGTTAATTCGTAAAATGGATATGGTGGTTTAATCAATAACAAAAGAAAGCTCTTCTTGCAAAAGATCGCTATTTCTTTTGGTATAAATTCATTGTTCTCATTTTTAAAACCTTGAACATCCATAATCACATTCATGATATTTTTCGAACTATGTTACTCAACGGCTTGTACTCAATAAGACGATCGTTTATGATCAAACAGTAAGCTGCTATCCCCTTCGGTATATCACTTGAAGACTCGATTTCTAACCGCACGTCAACTGGCCCGGTTTTCAGCGAGTCATTTTGTCTTGAGCAATCAATGACAAATAGCGGAGTTTTAATGAATGTATTCAAATTAAGCAAGGGATCGTTACTAGCGTTATAATACGACTGACGAAAATTAGCGTACATCTCATATAATATACTACATTTTCCTTCGTCGAATTTTAAATTGAGTGAATCATAAGGAAAATACTGTGAATTTAAAAACAACTTGACATTTGTAATATTACAATGGTCAAATTGGGATGAACTTTTTGTTTTGTTCAACTTTCTATCGGTTTGCAAACCAAATATAACATATCTTGGTTTTTCTAGCTGAGAAGCAGTTTTCACAGACCATGAATGTTTTGTGGTTTGAGGTAAAAGAGGATACTCATATAAATCCCAATTTCGGAATGCTACTTGTATGGCTCGATCTTTTTCCAAATACTTGAGTAATGATATTCGATTACGATCTGAAACTCTAATATGTGGTACACGCCATTGAACTTTTTGTATGTCTATTTTAATATCTTCATTATTACCCATCGAAACGCTATTATGAGCAGAATTACTTCTATGAAGTATAAGTTCATGTTTACAATTGACGAGAATTTTGTTATAATCTTCTGCAAACCCTAATACTTTGTTTAGGGGTATAATAACTGAGAAATTACCATTTTTACACGATGATCCACTTAAATTCCAGCCCCACAACGCTGCATTTTTGCTATCTGCATCATTCATTGATACGTAAGACTTTATCGTGGTTGTAATACCGGCATTTTTAATACGATCTATTTCAACACCATTCAGCTCGTATGATATGTCTTGAAATAAAAACAATATTGGATTGTTTGTAAAATTAATATCCTTAGATATCTTTTTTCCTGTTGCATCTAATTCGAACACATTCGCGTGCCCCTCGATGTAAATGGAACTTTCAGATGGTAGTACATAAACATTTTGCTGATGAATAGGTATTCTGATCTCGTCATTTTCTTTAAAACTGTGATTGTAGGGATTGTAAGTGTGGATCTCATAACTTTCAATAGAGTTGTCTTGTTGAGGTGGATCGGTAATTTGTAGCATTTTTATACTTTAAAACCAAGGGAGTTGAGAAACTTTTTATTACTTTTAGTAATATTCTTTGACGTGCTTAATCGTCTTCTCTCTTTGAACGCTGGTAGTTGAATATTAGATTTTTCGTTATTGACCGAGGTTTTATTGTAAACATACATTATCAACGTTCAAGCAATTTATATTTATAAGTGGCGTTATAATATTACTTAACACTGACAACACCGATGCTGATCGCTGTCCGTGGAGGAATGTTCTTTGTTAACCTATCTTCCCTTTTTATTGTAGATGAAGTTATTATTATTTGTTATTATTTTTCAATTCCCAAAATGATTTAAGAAATTTCAAGCAAAGATGCCCACAATTATATAAATGCGCTCTTTGTAAATTTTCATAATTATACTGAATATTTGATCCCATATATGCTATAAATTCTTTTGGAGGTTTTAAATTACCATAACTATCAAAGTATTCAATATAATTATTAACCTTTCCATAGGCTACCCAATGAGTCCCAGAATTTTCAGATGAATCTAAATTGATAACACCGCATTCTATCAACCAAGGCACTTTTGGTAATTCATCTCTCATAAATACACCACGAAAATGAGGAATATTTTTTGAGTACTTTATTATATCGATGTTACTCAATGCTCTATCGGGTAGCCTACTGATCAGTTTTTTTTATTTGAAACATAAATTCCTAAACCATCCTTGTACGGTTTAAGGTGCAATCCTTTTCCAATACACATTGAATCCATTTTGATATTATCTCGTTTTGATTGTACGATCTGCTTTTTAGCTAATTTATAATAATCGATAGCTTTTGTGATTCCGGCAACGCCGCCGACTAAATTGCCAGCAGCAGATAAGCCGGCAAAAATAGGTATTAATGGTAGGAATCCACCAGTTTTAGGCACGGGTATCACTCGCGGTAACTGTATAGGTAAGTCAGAAGCTATGTCTTGAGCGGCTGCGTATGCTAATTCCATTAACATTTTCTTGCATTTGGGCTTCAAGTTTCGGATATGTTTTTTAGTATGTGAGACAATATTATTGAACGTATTTTTCTGACTGATTGTCGATAACTTTTGCTTTTTATTTCCGTTATCAGGTTTATTTTGTTTGCGCTTCATTTTCGAGAAAGAAATCACAATAATTCTTGCTATAAAGTGGTCTTGATACCGTAAAGAACTAAAGACGAATGACTTTAAAAATAAAACATTAGCATATTTAAACACGAATTTTTACTTAAATCTATAAACGATTTTTTTTATCTATCCAGCTGTTTTCACTTGAAGGTAGACCTAACCATTTAACGTATACTTTGTTTCCTTTACATTTCAAAACTTTTTCTACTAGATATACTTCAGGATGCGCAGTTTTTTGGATTTCTTGCGAATAGAAGGCTCCTAAAATAGGTCTTGACTTTGCGTCTTCTAATAAAAATGTAGTGGGATTAGTATGTTGCACTTTAGTAATTTTGAATATTTCTGTTGACCAATTAGGCGTGAATCCTTTTTCAAAACATCCTTTGAATTTACTGATTCTTACGAAATCTCCAACGCGAAATTTTTTGCCCTTCGGTATTTTCTTGGATCGTGAATTGTTAATGTATCTCTCTAATACGAGTATCATGTTTTTATTATCATGATTAATTTCAGCCGGTGGTTTCCCTAGAGTTCTATGAAAAGTGTGATTGTATTCATAAACTTTCTTATCAAGGTTTCCGTTTATCCACTTATAATTACCTTTTAAACTAAATTCCTTGTACAACTTATTTTTGAGTGTTCTTATAAATCTTTCTACGATGGAAGCTTTTTTTGTAGAAAATGTAGAGTAATGATTAATATTGTATGTGCCAGTAACCTTTCTAAACTTATCATTATAAAATTCTGTACCGTTATCTGTTTGTAAATTTTTTGGAAAGCGTCCCTTTGCACACAATATTCGGAACAGTTCAGATACGACTTCTTTAGTCTTACGCTTCACTGGAAATGCCCAAGCATACTTTGAGAAACAATCAATAATGACCAATATGTATTTATATCCAGCGTTCCATTTTGATAAAGTCTGCATATCTATCAAATCTGCTTGCCAAAGGTCATCTATGTCTTTAAGTATCACACTTCTCCGCGGAAAGTTCACTCTAGCATTTTTGTGAATTTCATTTACAACGCTTGCTTTACTCATAGTACCTGTAAAATTGATGTCAAATCTTTATTTATAACGACTGCTTCGCTCAAAATGCTTGCTAAGTTTTCCTTCGATCTCTTGATACATAATATCTTTTTCAACACGTTTTATTTTCTCCATTAAAGTAATAACTAGTTTGTTAAGACAAGACACCTTTTTCAAACAGTCATTTACTTTTTTATCAACGTATTCCTGACCAACGCTATAGATCAATGAAGGCACTTTCGTAGTTGAGATTTTATTTCGCACTTTTTCGCAATTACCGACGTTACTATTTTCAATATTGTTTTCGATATTCATGTCTAGTATGCTTTAGACTACTAATCAGAATGCAGATTGTTTAACCAATTTTATTCTTTTATAATACCAGCTTCCTTTAATTCTTCAATTATTGACATAATTTCATTATCATGGTTACTGTTACCAGCACTTTTAGATGCGATTAAAAGTTTCAGTCTTTCAATCAGTTCGTTTGGATCATCCCAATAAATATAATCTGTATCACTCTTATATCGTTTTAAATCAGGTAGATGTCCTCCGATTTTTAATTTCGGCAAATGTTCGGGAACATTTTTATTTGAGTTGTCATTTAACTATGAAAACAATGGCTTAATGATGGTACAGTATTTTAATCCTTTGTCACCCATTATTCTACCATTTGGCACAAAGTCCTTTTTGTGTGCATTTGTAATAATTAACATTTCTTTGTACTCCGCTTTGTCTTTTTCAGTTACGAGCTTAAGATCAGGTTTGTTACGCATTAAAAGCTCTTTCAAACCTGCGGTTAATTCGTAATTTTTATTATTGATGGTAACCACGTATTTTTTTTGGTTGTTAGTAGCATTATTTACAAACGACAAATTTACAGCGGTATTTCCCATCATAAGTTTCTTGTTTTTACTTCGGATTCCGAATGGTACGCAAATATTTTCGTACACATCAAACATATCTTCTTTTTTTAAAGACAAAAGTGTATCGTTAGTTAGCTGTTCCGATTTTTTATCATCTTCGTCAGTATATTCATAGTATTCTGAGTGTTGATCAGAATTTATTAAATCTTTAAACTTCTCGTATTCGGCAGACGAGTTAAAATTCTCGTGTGTATTATCATTCTCTAACTTTGTTGACATGTTAAAAGTAGGGTTAGCTTTTTCATTTATTCTGATCAGGGTTTCTAAGGGGTCTGTAATCGGTTTAAAAACTTTTCTGAACTTCTGACTAGCTTCATCTTCTTCATCTTTAATCCTTTTTATTTTATTTTTTATCGTGTCCTCTGATTTTATGAGTGGTTCTTTTAAATTTATTTCCATTGTAGTAGGATAAATGTGTACCGTTTTATACTGACACTCTACTTCAAGTGACACAATTCATAGCATAATTTGTATATATCAGGAACTTAAAGGTAAATAAACGTGTCAAATCCTTTTCTATATCTTCCTTTGTTTATTGCACAATCTTTGTTTATGACTAAAAAGTTGAATTTATCTTGCCATATAGAAGAACACAGCTGTTTAAATTTAATCCAATTCAGGTCACTACTAACATGCTCATTATAAATATGCCTTAAGTTCGTATCATCTTGTTTAAATACAATTAAAACATTAGCATTATCTCTTATCAATTGTTTAGGTATCTTCGAATAAGTTTGCGATAAATAAAAACAGTCTATCTCTCTGTGTCTACCCATTGCAAAATAGTTTCGAATGTTCATTTGATTTTCACAGACAACGTCATCAAATATCATAATAGAATTTGGTAAACTATTATTCGGATGAATAACTTCTTTATTAGCTTCAAAAACAAATAATTTTGCTCCAGGAACGCTTTGCATTACTTGTTTTAGAAATTGATACTTTGACTGGAAGGTTGTTTTAGAATATAAATAAATATGCTTGAACTTTAGACCATTTTCATGTAAGAGTAAATTAAGCATAACATTGGTTTTACCACAGTTAGAAGGACCACATACTATGCATCGAATTGTATTAGGAAACAACATGCTATGTTTAATTTTTCGTGGTCCATCTTTAACCTTTATGATATTTACTTCTAAAGTTTCAGCTTGCTTCACGAACTTCATGGTCAAATGTGAAAAAAACTGAACATCGCTATTCTTTATATAGGTACCCCTATCCATCGGTTTGAACGGTGAGCTAATGTAAAATAAAAACTCTAATCTGGTTTGTAAATACTATTTATTTTGTCATATTCATCTAATATAAACATTTGTACATATTCTTTTACTATATTTACTAACCTTAAAAATACAGTATTTGTTCTATTGCAACTTGACGCTTATCATCATTATTACTTAAAGTTACTTTATTTACTTCTTGCGTTATAACACATGCTTAATTATAGATAGATTAAAATACAGTATTTGTATGACCCCACGGTAATGTGTGGATTCGATCTATTGCAATTTGACGCTTATCATCATTATTACTTAAAGTTACTTTATTTACTTCTTGTGTATATAACACATGCTTAATTGATTTAATTGTATTCATTTTACACCTCAAAATCTTGCCACCATATAATGCTTTATTATAGTTAGATAGATTTAATATTTTTGTTACAGACTTAGAAATACCTTTCGCCTTTTTGATTTCAACTTTTTTACTTCTTATACAGTAAAGTTTGGCTCTTAAGCCAATAAATTCTGTTACGATATCGCCTCCTAATTCGTCTTTGAAAAGTCCGGGGATTTTGGCGTTAACTCGAGGCAAATCAAACTTATTGTTAAGAGGATAGTTACTCGTATCAAACAGAGAAAGATTATCCCCAATATCTCTATATGCGTCATCAGTAGTAATTAAATAAAGTAAGCTATCTGTGTCAGTGTAACATAATTTAGCTTTGTCTGAGTATTGTTTTTTAATGAAATCGTAATGAAATTGATACAAATGTTTTTTAGCATACTCTAATACCGTAAATCCTATGTAGATTGGCCTGTCTAGAATAATTTTTTCCTTATTGAGTTGAATAGCTACCAAATTTTCCGAAAATATTGCTATACTTTTTAAATTAGGACGTGCAATTAATTTCTCAGCACCTATAAATTTGTTTGTGGTATTCCGATTGTCGCTCCATCTTGTAACTAATTTTACATCTACTTGTTTGCGTTTATTCTCAATCGTTTTTCCAAAAAACGCATTATTAAGTAATTTAAAAAAATCTTTTTCCACATCCGATGTTGCTTTTTGTCTTAAGTAGGTATTCAAATCTATATATTTTCGCAAAAAATCATTTTGATGAAAAGACAGTACGCGGTGAATTTTTCTAAGTATCAAGCCGTTTTTTAAACATTCTTTTAAATGTACATAGTGTATAATATAGTTGAATTTATCGTATAGATTGGCAATTAATTTAGGAGTTTTACCTCCCGGAGGAGTAAACTTTTCTGCTGCAAATGGTAAGTCACTATGCGCATCATGCAAGTGATCAGGGTAAGACATATCCACCTCCAATAGATATCCGTAATCGGAGTCATCTGCTATACTTTGTACATCAAATTTATTGACTTCTTCCTTATTTAAGAATATAAATTCTGAAACCGGCATTTTCTTTGTCAGTGCATAACCGTATAAATTGTTGCAATCGAGATTCAGTAAGTAAGTAGAGGGTAATGATTCATTGTAATTCTCGAGATACTTATTATTCGCCGTAGCATGTCGCAGTGAGCACTGCGCTAAACCACCGCGAATACCTTTTTCAAACATCTGATACATTTCTAAATCATCGAGTAACTCTAACTGAACACCGGTGTATAAAAGCATCGCATCCCAGCTTAACCCAGGTGAAGTTATGTAATATGCCGGGTCTAATTTATAATAACACAAGCTGTTTTTTCTAAAATTTTCAAAAATATCGCACAGTAATAAAACATCGCATTTTAAATATAAATCCGTATACTCTCCAAGCGAATGGATTTTGAAGATTTGCCATATTTTACCTGCTCGTTCATAGTCTTCATCACTAATGTTCTCTAATTTTAAACTATTATAGAAAAAAACTTTTTTAGGAAGCTGTTTTTCCTCATATCTATCCCATGAGTTAATATAATCATATGGGTAAACTCCTTTAGATCTCATTAATTTTAACTGCTCTGTATCATTAAATTGTTTTGAAAAATGAACTAACTCTTCATCACGTAAAATTTTACTGAGCGCGTCTAAACTAGAGCTAAGGAACTGAAAGGAATCAATAAATTTAATTCGAATTTTTGTATCTTCATTTTTAAACATAACTGACAGATATTTTTCTTTTGTTTTCGGTATGATATCAATTTTGCTGCTAAAATTCGACAATTCTTTAATAAACAAATGACTATCATAGGCTGACAAATTGTGAAAAACAACAGGAATGAAAGGAGTAACTCTGAATATTAAATTACACTGAGCGTGAGCAGCGCCTCTAAATTCACCAGTTACATGATCATGATCTCTAACTCGATCATCGAATAATAACTGGTTGCAAATATGGCAATTCACACAATCACGATATTCAAGCTCTTGTTTCTTAGTTAAAGGTAGCATTGGCTTTTTGTCAGATAATATTTTATCTATTTTAGCCACGTCTTCTATTAAACACTCGATAAACTTTTTCGTACAATCTGCTCCTCTATATGAAACGTATTTGCAAAGGTTTTCATCATGTGAACAACATACGTAATATCCAAAACATGATGGTTGATGCAATTTTAAATTTTGCGTGTAATTTTCTGTACAATGTTCATTCTCATCGCAATCTAGCAGTAAACTTTCGAAATCTGCATAAATCACGAAATTCATTTTTTGTTTTCTTTCAAAGTGCTTAAATTGCAATGTACTATTTTTCTTTGGCAATTCTGTTACTACTTTAGAACAATTATGTCTTGCATATTTCAGCTGACATGAAAAGAATAGCAAACAGTCTTCACAGAAGTATTTTTTACCTTTATGATTTGAAATTTGTTTGCCAACTAAACGAGCAAGATCTTTAATTAAACAAAAATGAGTATTACAATTCTTCTCGTAATACAATAAATTGACATGATTGAGCTTTCTGCTCTGCGTCACATATAACGGTCCAGTTACATTACTTTTACTATCTAACCCGTAAATATTTATACTTATATTACTGTTGTTGTTTTCAAACATCTTAATATCTTTAAATGTAGGTGGGAATGACATTTCATCAGTATTAAAAATATTTGAATAATGTGGATAAGAACTTGTTCTGCATGGATTACAGTCTGATGGGAACAATGCAGCAACAATGCTCCACAGAAAACAATGCTCATCAGTATTTTTTATATTTAAACAACTTTTGGTATTTTTGATAACAGATGGTAAATCTATATAGGCACCACCTCTTAAAGGACAGTATTTATTAATATTAATTTCTAAGTGACTAATCGACTCAAGTGACCACCCAGATTCACAGTGTTCAAATTCAGATACCTCACTTTTGAAGGTGTTAACTAAATCTGTATAAATATCAGATAACTGTGTGTTATTAAAAATCGACCGATATTTTAAATTAAATGACTTCAGTTCTCCTTTATTGGATTTTGGTAAAGAAAATAATGCGAATAGTTCAAAATTAACTTTAATACAAAAATATTAAATATTATTTTCTGATAAAGATTTTTCTAATAGTTTAATTAGAGTCTGGCCAACGAAAGCTGAGACTGGAAAATAGCGGCAAATTTAAAAAATCGGCGTGTTGCAACACCGCGTATAGTGCGAAAAAACAATAATAATACTTGAACAATAAAATAAATTTGTAGAATATAAATTGTTAGAAAGGGATACTTTATGGATGATGGATCTTAATTATAATTTAGTTACTAGTTATTAGGGGTGTCGCCAGTGATACTATATTTTGCAAAAAACTAAAACACTGATTGACATGGCGTGCTATTCGGTTGAGGGCTTTTTTATGAATATGTCTCGTTAGGCACTTGTCCCACCGCCGGCGAGCAAGCGATTAGCTATCGACTATTTTCTCGCTCAAGAAACGAACAAAAAATAAAGATCCCGTGTCAGTAAAAGGGACACGTATATTAATAGTTGATCGTTGGCTGTTTACACTGCCGGCGAATACTCTTTCCACTAATTTGTCGAAACAAAAAATATAGATCCCGTGTCAATAAAAGAGACACAAATATTAATAGTTGATCGCTGGCTGTTTATTCATGACTATCATGATGGTGGTAGAAGTTAAAAAAAAGAAATGTGATATTACTGCTACAGGAATGTACAGTATCAAAACAAGGTAAATAAAAAAAAACATATAAAAGACCAAAATATTTTATTTTGTTTTTAAAAAAAAAACATTGGCACAGAATTAAAACAAAAAAAAATTGAAATCATGAATCATAATTAAAGTCTGATTCCAAAAATTCATATAATGACTCTTCCGAACTACTTGATTCATCTCGCACATTTATTATAAAACGTTCCAACTCAACACCTTCTGTTATATGGTCTCTTTGCTTGTACTTATTTTCAACATGAATGACATGGTCAGTCATGGTTTTCCAGTCATCGGCAGTTATGCTTGCAAATGACTCTTGTATTAGCTTTTCTGTATCTGCTGCCGACAATCCAATATTTTTCTTTGCTATCTTTCTCTTCGCTTGACTCCATATTAGTTCTATGGGGTTCAGATCACAATGATATGGAGGGAGACGCAAAACTTCATGTCCATTTTCCCTTAAAATTTCATCTGCCTCATATATAGGGTCCGGTTTGTATTTATCCACCAAGCACAACAATTCTGATTTATACAGATATTCTTCAAAGGGTATATTATTTTCATTGAGCCACTTTTGTATGTCTGCCTTCAGGTTTACCGTTGTTGGCGGTTTATTTTTGCGAACGGTGTGATAACTGGCATTATCCATTACAACTACACTAGGTTTCCCCAAATTGGGTATAAGTTTTTGAACTAACCACTTGTTGAAGTTTTGGGAATTCATATCGTGATGGTAATCTGCCATTTTCGATTTAGTACTAAAAACTAACAGTGCATTTGGTACAAAACCGTTCTCATGTCCAGCATGAACCACAATGTACCTTTTTCCTGAGGAAATATTTTCAACTGCTCCGCTTGTTGATGGTCCTTGCCATGATTTTTTGGGTTTGTAATTCTTATGCACATAAGTCTCATCCAGATAAACAATTTGTTTTCCTGCAGCACGTTTTTCAGTTATTGTGCGAAGGAACCGATGTCTCCAAGCAGCAATATCATGACGCTCAATCAACAATGACCGCTCATTTTTATTTTTTTTGAATTCATAGCCATTAGACAGCAAGATTTGCCTAAGGGTTTCCCGGCAGCCACCAAACCCAATACTTGATTGTAATTCCCCCAAAAGACTCCGTAAGGTAGGAACCTCTTTCTTCACAATATAAAATTCATTTACTTTGTTTCTAATCGCATCAACATCAAAACTGTCCAAATTTGACACTGTAGGCTTGTGAGGACGCTTCTTGCCTGGAGTATTCCATACACCTCCATTAATTTTCCCCTCACGTTTAATTCTTTTAAGTGTTGTGACACTTACTTCTGCAAAACAAAAAGAAAATAAAGTCAATACATGATAATTTTTTTGATTTATTTTGTAGGTATAGAAGAATCATAGAATACCTTAACTCAAATTATTAGTGAATTAAGCCTTACGATAAATAAATATGAACTTGATGCACATACCCGTGAGTGAAGAAATTTCGTCCAGATATTGATTTTGTGTCCTTATTATGGCTTGTTGCTCCAAATCCACTAACTTTTCAACGACTTTTATTATTTCATTGACTCCTTCTATGTCTTCCATTTTAGTAACTGCAACAAAAAAAAAAATATTAACGAATATAAATGACAAATAATTCGCATGCTCATTCTTAATAATAAAAATAATCAAGGATCAAAATTACCAATGAGTTACTAACCTAAAAAGTCCATTATCGTACGTAAATATTCCTTTTTCTGAGCGAATTCAACATTTTTCTCTTCTTGTTTTTCATTAAACTTGTCTATTATAGTATGAAGTAACTTCCGCACAGTACTTTTAATCGTGGTATTCATGATGAACGCTAGAATTAATGCAAATATAACACAAACAAATATGAGTGAGTGACGAGCGACCTCTGTTTGACAAAGCTTTGACAGTTGCTTTATTGTTGCCATATCAAAAGTTTCGAAAATATCTCAGTGTCTACTTTCATTAGCCAGACTCTACATTACTTTTATTACTACACAGGAAAGTTTCTAAAGTAAGGTGTTCGTCTTCCTGTGGAGCATTTAATCGATATGTTACAATTCGATTGTTGAATGCTGTGGCCACAACGTCTATGTTTTTAAATTCCGTTTTCAATAAACACTGTGATTTATGAGCATTAGTTCTCAAATGATATTTAAATTTGTTAGTTGGAATATTTATATGACACTTGTGACATAGAGTGACGTGTTTACTCGCTTCACTCCTAAAGCTTGCGTCGAGAGGTGGTGATGTTGGAGCTGAAAATTAAATACATTGCAGCTGCTATACATGAACTTTATTTGAATAATGAACACTAACTAAGAACCAATACAATTATTAAACACAAGGGATATATTGATTATCGGGTATTATTTATATATTAATATCGGTAATAGTTAATTACTTATATTTAAAAATAGGAATTAATGAATGCCGGAGGACAGTTTTTAAATTCTTTTTTCACCGCGCTCACATAACAGGTGAGGTGGCGCCAGGCTTCTGTATCTATATCACTTCTGTTTTTTACAGTAACAACAGCCTGGCGCCACCTATTCATTGCAGGGACTCGTTCTATTTCCTCACATTTATAGATTTTTAGTTCTATATAGTGAGTCCCTGGTTTTGCTTCGGCAGATTGACGCGCACATCCATTTGCAACCCTTCTAGTTATGTAGCTAACCAACGGTGAAGATTTTTTACCGATTGCATCCGAAGCCTGCAGTTCGTCTTCGCTATCCGTCCCAAAGAGATCTTTAGCTGTGACCTTCTTCTCACATAACGGTTTCTTGGAACTGGAACCGGCGCCGACGCTGGCGTCCGCCCGCGATCTTTTCTTTAATGATGATGATGATGATTTCTTCACGGAGCGTGAAGAAGCCATCTCGTCATCTGACGGGAACAGATTATCAGCGTGTTCAGACCTGGAAATATTAAAGGGTAATCATTATAAAACCTGTTTTATAAACTATCACGCATTACATATTGTTTCTTAAATTACCTAACATTAATAATATTTTACGATATTTAATATATCGGAAAGTAGTATGCACCTACTATCATAATATAATATACATTAAATTCACTATGGTTAGTGAATAAATAAATGAAATGAAATACCGGACACTACAGTTTTCATTCGACGTTTTTATATCTAGAACTCAACGATATAATATGTACGCAAAAACTCCTTAGTGAATACTCACATTAATCGAAATGGTATCGCTCTCGACTCGACACTAAGCAAGCACGTTATCGGAGTCGGCTACTAGATCGAGGCCCTCAGGATGATGAATTGTGGATGGAGAATCTGGAGATCTGAAAAAATAAAATGTAAAAAGATAGACATATTACAATTTTATAAACACTATTACTATTTAAAAACTTAATAATATTTTCATTCAAAAATAATAAATAAATAAATCTCACAATAATTGACCTTGTCCTAACTATAGGATTGTACTATGGGTACTAGACAACGATAAATATGTTTTCTATGTAGAAAACATCCAAGATTCAGAAACAATACTCGCGTTCGTTTATCACACGAATAAATTGCCCATACCGGGAATCGAACCCGGGGGGGCCGCTAGCTTCGTAGGCAGAGTAACTGCCAGCTATACTAACACGTCGTCACATGAGAACGATGAATATGATGCTATATTTACTAGCGTTAATTTTTTTTTTTTTTGCATATTAATGAATAAATCTATATAATTATTAACTCTGAAAATACAGTTTTTCATACGATTAGACAGCAATACAAAAGCATAAAATGAGTTTTCATACGATTAGAACACAATATAAAAGCATTAAATGAGTACTTACATTATCCAGAGTAGTGATGCACTGAACTTGATACTTGAAATTACCGGAGCCAGCATGCAGGATCCACGTCCTCAAGATGACAAATGGTAAATGTTTGGCCGGGAGAGGCCATTAAATATTTTATAAATTATACGTATGTGTGTATAAAAAAAATGTATGTGTGAATACGAAATGCCAGCATGGCAATTTCACCAAACTTGTTACCGTGTTATGCATTGTCATCATATATGATTCAATTAATAAACAGCTTAAAACATTATAAACAAAGATCGATATCCACTGGCAAAACTTCCGCACCAAAATAGCAAAAAAGTACTAGGCTTAACCGCATGGTTTTGCCTGTGTATTTAGTATTAGTGACTGGGACAATATGTATAAGAAAAAATCTCAACAAACAAACATACACTGCAAAATCAATTAATCGTATCAAATAGATGTAAACACAATGTCGAAGGCGCCACTTCGT
Organism: Acleris laterana; assembly: GCA_963966035.1. Taxonomy (NCBI): domain Eukaryota; kingdom Metazoa; phylum Arthropoda; class Insecta; order Lepidoptera; family Tortricidae; genus Acleris; species Acleris laterana. Next base: position 12,495,389 of record OZ014459.1, on the reverse strand, counting down.
CGCGGGTGTAAGATGACATACTACCGTAGATGGCGATGATGCGGTACTAATAATTTTTAGCCTCTAATTTGAACTTTATTTCATATGTTTTCTAAATATCTGGGGAAGGGGGTATATAGAAGAAGAAAAAACAGAATTATATGTTTAGTAATCTGTAAACAGCTGAGCTGCTATGTCACGCGACGAAAGTAACCCGGTACACCATTATTCAACTCCGAGTCCTCGACTTATAATGTCGGTAAGTGAATAAACACATTGTTTCGATTTTGTTTTTTTTTTCACATATTGATAAGAAATGTATCATTTTAATAGTAGGTACTTCATTAAAATCGATTTAAAAGCCAAACGTGCGAAAAATCCAAGAGATAGTGACTTCGTGTTCTAATATTTTATTTTTTGTTTTTTATTCTCTTTCAGGATACTGAAGATCTTTTTAACTTCGTGCCGTCAGAAGTCCCACGATGTACGAGGAAAGTTCTAGGGCTGAGCGCCGCGCGTAAAAGACCAGCACCCGATAACAGCTCACCAAATTACTCATTCATTAAAAAATCTTGCCATGGCTCTAAAATAATCAGAATAGAAATATACGATGCCAAGGACTTAGAAAATCAGGAAGAGATTTTCTGTAAATGCAGCGCAGGCTTATGCATACAGCATGTTGTAAAAAACCTCATGTTTGATGAAATTTTCAATAATGTTAGAGATATTGTCAGAAAAATCCAAGATAACATGGAGGCTGAATTGTAATCTTTCTGGGTTCTGGATTTGAATACTGAAGATATTTTAACAAGGTGCACATAAGAGTTGATATAATTCTATTTGTAGTTTAAATATATGTATTAAAAATATTATAATTATAAAATATACCTAATTATATAATAAGTGATGTTTTTTTTTTTCATTACCTACTAAAAAATACCTGTCTTTAAAATCTAATAAAAATATTAGATTATTAATTATTGCACGGTGTCACATTGTCGAACGAAAGCAGGAATGTTGACAACTTCCATATTCAGGGGGGACACGCTCCTGATTCTCGAGTCCAATTAATTAATAATAGGTAGCAAAACTAATAAGTGAGCTACAATACAAGCCGCGGTGAGGTTAAAATTATGTACTACTAAGCAAATAATTATAATATATTTTAAATTGTTAAGTTTGTACGAAGATTATAGATTGTCAAGTGATGTGTTTAACTGTATATATCATCCAACTGTATGTGCGCTTAGAAATGTAACTAGCTTAAGAAAGTGGTGTTTAAATAAAAGTATGTTTTAAGTTAATGTCTTTTATTCATAGTATAAATAACAATAGCCCATTTTTTTTAAATCAGAAAGTAGTGATCCAGCGTTATTAAACAACGTTGACTACCACTAATGACAATATTATTAAAATTTAATCATGCTACAATGATAAAGAAAGTCGCTTTTAGTGGTAAAGTTACATATTTTTTGGTGCCTGATCGTGAAGATAGTCGAAGGGGGACATGGAAAATCGATGCAGATCGATTTCAGATGCGTGTATTATCGCTCGAAAAACAGTTTACTTTGTTGCATACGAATTGTTCAGTATTGCATGATTATTTATAAACCAATGTTGTATTAAACATTACAAGAATGGATGAAAGCATAAAACATGAGTTGCTTGAGACATTGCGATTATTATGTGCATCCAGATACGACTGCAGGGGCAGTCATGACGATGAAATTAAGTTAATCATCGCAAGGCTAGTAACATATGGCGGCATGAGGCTGTACTGGACGCGTCGAGGCGCTGCAGTTGGAGGTTAGAGCACCGTTGCTATAACGGTTCAATTGAAATAATTTTAAGTGTTCTTCTTAAATATATGTATTAAAAATATTATAATTATAAAATATACCTAATTATATAATAAGTGATGTTTTTTTTTTCATTACCTACTAAAAAATACCTGTCTTTAAAATCTAATAAAAATATTAGATTATTAATTATTGCACGGTGTCACATTGATAAAAGATAAAAAAAGATAAAAGATGTTTATTCAGTAAGTAGGCCGCACGGGCACGTTTACAAGTCAAAAATCTACCAGCGCTTCGCAAGAGACCACTGCTGAGAAGAAGCGCCGCAAGAAACTCAACAGTTAGTCGTTTTTTAAATATAGGTACAATTTTTAAACTTAACCTAGCATTATATAAAACAATGAATCTAACATACGATAAGAAATAAATGTATTCACGCGTAGTTGAGCAGGAAAATGTGTCAAAACTCTGAGTTTTCTCCAGAACTAATTGGTAGTAAGTAATAGAAAATAATTATGAAAAATTATACTTAATTATGATGGTGTAATACAACTACATAAAAAGTTTCGATACATTCTCCTACAAAAACCGTGTCCCCTAGACAATATACAATGTTTACATATTTCTTACGATGAAGTTATTATTAAGTAATTTGGGTGTTTAGTTTAGGCCAAGCACTTTTATCTGATAGATAGTCCTCGACCCTATAGTAAGCTTTAGACATCAGCGACTTTTTCAAGTAAGTTTTAAGTACTGGAAATGGTAACTTTAAAACTTCGTCAGGTAATTTATTATAGAAATGGATGCATTGACCTACAAATGATTTAAAAACCTTACGAACACGAAATTTTTTAGTAGCTATTTTATTTTTATTTCTTGTATTAAAATTATGTATATCACAATTCTTAATAAAAGAGTCCTGATTTTTAATGACATAAATAATATTCTCATAAATAAATTGTGACGCTACTGTCAAAATACTAATTTCTTTAAATAGTAATCTTAAAGAATCACGGGAGTTTAGGTTATATATAGAACGGATGGCTCTTTTTTGTAACACGAATATAGTCTGTATGTCAGCAGCTTTTCCCCAAACCAGAATACCGTATGACATAACACTATGAAAATAACTATAATAAACTAAGCGAGCTGTCTCAACATTCGTAAGTTGCCTGATTTTCCTAACAGCATAAGCTGCAGAACTTAATTTACCTGCTAGTACTGCTATGTGGGGACTCCATTGCAAGTTTTTGTCTATAGTTATCCCTAAGAAAAGCGCCTTATCTACCATTTCCAAACACTCGCCATTTAGCAATATACTAGATTCTACCGGTCTAACATTAGGCAAAGCGAACCTAACACATTTAGTTTTCCTAGCATTGAGTAGCAAATTGTTACTAGTAAACCAATTATGTACTTTACCTAGCGTGGCGTTTATCCTAGTGTAATTGACGGATTTTCGGTCTACCTTGAAAATCAATGATGTATCATCAGCAAATAGCACAATATCACAAATATTCTCTATCATGGGTGGTAAGTCATTAATGTAAACCAAAAATAAGAAAGGACCTAATATGGAGCCCTGAGGCACACCTAATTTAACAGCTGCTCCAATGGACTGTGTTCTGTTTACAACAACCGTTTGTGTCCTATCACTAAGATATGAGGACATGAGATTTAGAGAATTATTAGTCAGACCATAATGTTCTAATTTTAATATGAGAGTCGCATGATCTACGCAATCGAAAGCTTTGGAAAGGTCACAAAAAATTCCTATTGCATCACAAGATTTCTCCCAAATATTGTATATATATTTAATGAGTACAGATGCTGCATCAGTTGTGGATCGTCCTCTGGTGAAGCCGAACTGATTACTGTTAAGCAGTTTATTTCTATTGAAGTGACCTAACATATCATTTAACATTAACTTCTCAAAAACTTTACTTAAAACAGGTAGAATAGAAATGGGACGGAAATTCGTTAAATCACTCATCTCACCTGATTTAAAAAGTGGTATGACTTTACTATATTTCATAAGATTTGGAAAGACCCCCTCTGAAATGCAATTATTGTAGATTAAAGCTAAGTGAGGAGCAATTATATCTATGACATGATGGATGACTTTAACTGAAGTTCCCCATAAATCCTCAGTTTTTTTTAAACTGAGCGATTTAAATACCTTAACAATAGTAGCTGAATCTACATAGCTAAAATTAAAGCTAACATTACATTTAGTAACATTAGCACAAAGTGATTTTTGAGCTTCAATCGCAGATGATTGAAGACATTTCGTGGTATTAATGGCTATGGTGGAGAAATAATCTTCGAACGCTAAGGCCACGTCTTTGTTTGAGGTGATTTGTTTGTCACCATTGTTTAGAGCGATTTTATTATCACGAGTTTTTGATTTACCTGTTTCTCTATTTATTATCTTCCACACAGTTTTTACCTTATTGTCAGAAGCTTTGAGTTTAAGACTTAGAAAGTTTGACTTAGCAGTCAAGCAAACTTGCTTGAAGGTTTTTGAATAATTCTTAACGTAAACTAAGAAGTCGGCGTTCTTGTTCTCCTCCCTCTCTCTGTAAAGTTCATAAAGCCTGTTTCTACTTTTATGAATGCCTACAGTAGCCCATTCACTAAACTTAGTTTTTGACCTAGAAATAGTTTTCATCTTAAAATGATTATTAAATTGATGAAGAATTACACCAAAAAAATCTTTATAAATACTATTAGAATCATTATGTGAAAAGGATAACCCACAGAGATTACTCTGAACTTTATTTTTAAATAGTTCTAAACGATTGCAAGTTATGTGTCTGTATGTTATTGTCTGTGGTTCCTGATTAAAATCATTTAGAAAGGAAGCCTTTTGACCACTATGATCTGAATTAAAGCAGTTAAATATTTCCTTATCCAAACATTCACAATTACAAAAAATATTGTCTAAGCAGGTAGCACTTGAAACACCTATCCGTGTAGGTTCAAAGAATAAATTACCTAAATTAAAAGATTTAAATAAACTTAAGATCTTAATAGTATTATTTGACGTTTCTAGTAAGTTAACATTAAAGTCTCCACAGACAACAACATGCTTTTGAGTTTTACATGCTAATTTTAACACATTTTCCATAGTAGATTCAAATGTGCTGAAATCAGCTGATGGTGGTCTATAAACACAAATAATTATGTAATTTTCTAGTTCTATGCAAGAGATTTCTATAAGCCTCTCTATGGATAGCCTAACAATATCTTTCCTTTCTTTGGACTTAACGGTACTTTTAGCAATTATTAAAGAACCACCATGAATGGCGGATTTTCTAGCAAAAAAACTAACTAATTTGAAATTTATAAAATCAAAAATTAATTGATCCGGTCTAAGCCAATGTTCTGTAATACACATAATTTGAACATTTTCAGTATCTAAAAATAATCCTACTTCTAATTCTTTGCTGGAAAACCCTTGAATATTTTGGTGAATTATATTTATACTCAAAGGTGTTTCCGCTGTCCTATACTTTAGTTTAAATGATTAGGAGTGGCAATTGTGCCACTATTGTACTTATTTGGTTCTATATTAAAGGCTAATAGTTCTACCAAAGTCAAAATATATTTCTTTGGCAAATGAATTTTTTCAGATGTTAGCGTGAGGCGCTTTATGAATTTATTTAAGTCGAAGAAATGATATTTACCATTACAGCAAATAGCATTATACATTAAAGAATTTAAATTTGCGATTTTATTATTATAATTATATGGCATATTTTGTGAATATGGTAATGCACAAAGTATAATTTTACCAATCCCGGCCTCTTCAATAACGTTTAATATTGACATTAATCTATCTACACTAGCCTTATCTATGCCTATACTGTTTCCTAATAAAATCACTAGAGTAGTAGAACTGTCATAACTTCCCTATTGTCGAACGAAAGCAGGAATGTTGACAACTTCCATATTCAGGGGGGACACGCTCCTGATTCTCGAGTCCAATTAATTAATAATAGGTAGCAAAACTAATAAGTGAGCTACAATACAAGCCGCGGTGAGGTTAAAATTATGTATCTACTACTAAGCAAATAATTATAATATATTTTTTTTGAATTTGAATAAATAATCTTATTTTTTTTTATGAATAATTTTTAAAATTTCTACTTTATGAGTTATGACTTCTTGAATAGATATTTTTTGATAAATGAGGTTAAACTATTATTATGAATACTTATTTAGGTCATGAAGATTTTTTTCGAAAAGTGGGCTTATAACTATTTCTTGAATAGAACATTTTTATAGCTTCTTGAATAGATAATCTTTTATAAGTGAGATTAGTTCGAGTTTTCGAATAGACCATCATATTACTTGTTGAATAGAGGATTTTGATAAACAAGGTTTAAAATTACTTCTTGAATAGATCATTTTTGATAAGTGAGGTTAAACTAAGTTTTTGAATAGGAAAACTGGGGGAGCTGGATCTCGGGTGATCCAGCTTCCCCAATTTTCCCCTACTTCTGTGGTTTACCAATCAATCCAATCATTCAATTCATCCATTCCATCATTCGTCGGCTTCGTTGCCAGTCACGTCACTCGTGCGCGTCGTTTATTTTATTAGTGAGAAAAAGATTGTGGACGAACGCCATAAAGAAAACATGTTGCTAATTTAAATTCTTATAATGTGCCCCCATCTTCTATTTCTTCAGAATTGCCGTGCTCTGAACAGCCAAAAAACTCCATTGATAATGTAATTTCCACATTTATAGCGTCACTTTATAGTAATACACTATTACCTAGAAATGTAGTACAAAGCATTGTAAATAACTTAAGTGTTTGTTTAACTTCATTGGTGCCAGTGATAGAAGGAAATCTAAATAAAGTTTTGATTGAACACTCTATCAAATCAGATGATATTTTGAAAAAATTAAGGTAACGATGTGCAGACTGTAGTAACATCGTCGTTAAATAATTTATTAACAGAGCAAAGACGGTTAAACTATTTTATCAAACAAGGATCTTATATTAAACCCCAGCCTGTATTTATTGGGCAAAGGCTTAAGGTAAACGTACGCTTCGCCGAATCTGCCGTATCACCGAATTTCTTCTTTTTCAAGCTATTAGTCTAGTACTTACAGTTGACAATACGTTGTAATATTTTTTCCGCTAGCTAGATACCTATCCTTTCCACTAAGCGGCAAAGCCGGCCATTTGCTGTCTCAGTCGGGACGCAACAATCGATCAAGTCGGTGGATCGCCGTTTTGTAGGGGAGTCCTTGTGAAAATCGGTAAGAAATCGCGTATACTTCTTAAGGTCATAAAACCGTTTTAGGTTACCTTTGTGTTTGAAAATGTGGTTTTTCTGTGTTGTTATTTAATCAGTTTTTGTGTTCTGACAAATGAAGTGAATTTAGTGCAGTCATATTTATAGAAATTAGCAAAAATGTGAATTCGGTGATGAGTTAACCCTTATTTTGAGTGGAAGGTAAGAAGGGAGGGGTTTACCCCTTCCGGAACATTATGTTGAATTCTCATAATGTTGAATTCTCGAAATGTTGGATTCTTAAAATATTGAATCTCAAAATGTTGGATTCTCATAATGTTGAATTCTCGATATGTTGGATTCTCAAAATGTTGGATTCTCATAATGTTGGATTCTCATAATGTTGAATTCTCGAAATGTTGGATTCTTAAAATGTTGAATCTCAAAATGTTGGATTCTCATAACGTTGAATTCTCGATATGTTGGATTCTCAAAATGTTGGATTCTCATAATGTCGGATTCTCATAATGTTGAATTCTCGAAATGTTGGATTCTTAAAATGTTGAATCTCAAAATGTTGGATTCTCATAACGTTGAATTCGCATCCCGTTTAAGCCGATAGTTCATAGCTTACTCGCCGGCGGTGGGGCCAGTGCCTTAATTATTTCACCATTTTCCTTTTATATTTTACACCTTAGATTGTGTTATCATAATATGTGTTGTTTTTAGGTTTTCTACGTGTTTATTTATAAGCTTATATTTAACTTAGCATTTCGGTTTGTTAGTAAGAAAGAAAACCGTTGTCATTTAAAGAAACTTTACAAGGTTTAAACCTCTTGACCGCCATCGTCTCAGAGACAAAGTGACATTATGTATTATGTATGAGTATCACGCAGTTCAAACTTGAAAGTTACCTTTTTGACGTACGGCTGTTAAAAGGTTCACACACTATGTAGAATACAAAGAAATTAAAAACTATGTAGAAGTTAATGCATTTTAATATTCATAGATATATTTTTATTTAGGTAGTTAAGAAAACAACGTATTTTCTCTTATAAAAAAACAACACAAAATATATTTATTTTCTTCTGTATGGTACTTAATTACTTATTAGGTACTTAATTAACTTAAAATTAATTTTTAGTTTATAAAAACATTTTTTCCTTATTTATTTTTACCTAGCTTAAGCCTAGTAAATATTATATTTTGCAGAAATTTCAAAGGTGAGATTGACAGTTTGTCTAACTTATTCAATACTTTTTTATACTTCCGGTCAAAAATAATATCCGTTCTTCTTCGATTTTTTTGGAACGGAAGAAAAAAACCTCTTTCAATTTTCCTGTCAAAATAATGTGCTTCTTTTTGTATCGTAAGCCATATGAGAAATATATTAGGTGTTTTTGGAAGTCTAGACTTCAATTTGCGATGATACCCTTCACATGAATTCGTAGTTCTATGGACATCATCTGCACAGCTTAATAAATTGTGGTCCTTATTATACCAGGTATCTCTAAAATATTTCATAAACAAATGCATCTTCGTTGTATTTGGAGCTATATCTTTAATCGCTTGCCAGGTATTTTGCATATGTATGGAAGGCAGAAGAACAAAATAAGAGCATAATCTGACAATGTTTCTTTCAGATTTATTGACGACAAACTTGTTAGTGGTTTTCTGTTTCTTTTTGATTATCTCTATTTTTTTCGCCATATCCCAAATTGCTTTGTTATAATGATGATAACACCCTGTAATTTTCACATCTTCATATATCTGTTTTACAGCATTTATTGGGGCAATTTCGTAATCACACTTGAATAGTCTCATATTCACTTTGAGTTCATTTTTAATAAGTGAAAACAGCCGGGTATAAGTCCTCTGCGTTTTGTTTGGTAAAAAGGCATATATTACTGGATAAACGTGTATGCTTTTTTTATCAGAATAAACATCAAGATGTAAAATATATAACTGATAAAAAGGTCGCGGAGTAACGTGGAAAGTTCCGTCGCCGTAATATGAAATACTTTTGGCACAACGTAAAGTTTTCAACGATTTGCGGGAGCACATTATAATTATCTTTTCCTCATTTCCGTCTTCAATCACAGTAAATTTTTCTCGCAACCCTTTTGGAATTCTGACGTCTTCAAGTTTCTTAAAACATAATGTATCTGAATCTAAAAACCGTTTCCTTGCTCTGTATAACGTGGGTCGAACCGACGAATATGTGGGTAAATCATACACAGGACAATCAGGATGACATTCTTTAAATTCTGTTACCATATTTTCGAAAATTTCTTGAACAGATTTCAAGTTATTACATACCTCTTTCTTAATGTTATTCAGAAGCTCTTTTATTAATAACGAATTGTCATTTATGTTACATTTATGAACTGTTTCACGTATTATTTGAGTTTTGTCCTTATTTAGTGTGACTGTTGCAGTACATACATTCCGATTAGTACATTTCCATCGTGTCGAGCCATCAAAATTAGTTTTTCCATCATTGCTCATAGTATACTTTCCATTCAGTACTAGCATGTCCTTTTTCTTTTGGTTTTTCATAAAATGTATGACTTTATACGGATTCATGATTCTTTTATCAAGATTTAAGCAATTTATGATCAATTTGAGACGATTGACATCCGTCAATGCTATTGTGATTTTCCTTTTCATTATAAGTGGCCAGTATCAGCTAGATATGTAAGTAGTTATGCTAAGAGGTATTAAGTACCTACTCGTAAATATCAATCATATAGCTCATCGCTGGGCGATGAACTATAAATATATTTCTCTCTCTCTTTTATTTACACGCTAGCGATTATCTTTTGTTACATATGCATACAAAGTTATACAGATGTAGTGCAAAATGATTTTCCTTCGGGAAAACTCGGATCTCAATCGGAATACGATGGCACCCGAACTGTCAATCAATGATTGTATTAAATGAGTGACGTTTTCATGTCCATTAAAATGGAACTTTATTGTTTAGTGTCAAATGACAAAGTGACAAATGACAGCATATGGCACTGTATAATATAGAGATGTTACAACCACCTTCAATAACTTTGAAAATACTCAGTTTTATTGCCATTAGTAAACAAAACATTATCTTCACATTAAAACATAAAGTACAACAAAATAAAGCTTATTGGGAAATATTTACAAGAATAAAACTCAATACCTGCCTACTTAAAAACAGCATCTACTAACGGGGCTAGTATGAAAAAAAAAAGTCATTAGCGTCCCTCTCGCACCTAAGTAAATAACCCGCGTGTGAGAGGGATGCAAACGACATGAAGACTTTCATACTAGGCCCGCTATGATGCTTATAGGTACAGTCACCGTCATAAATAAGTGATGATTTCTATACCTTGTCGCTTTTAATCGTTGGACAATTTCGTATTACATTTCAAACTGACGTTAAAGTGACTAGGTTCAAATGATAACTTATTTATGCCAGTGACTGTACTTAACATTAATATTTTACCTACTGCATATTTGGTTCGATATTTTCAACATTTTCTATTTCACAATCTGAGTAACCGTCATCGATCATATCATAGTCAGATTCGTCAGTGCTTTCATTTACGTTAATTACAATCCTATCGATGTGATCATCCATCGAGTGTTCCTGTGACCGATATTCATTTTCACATTTCATGGCATGATCACAAACTTTCTTCCATTCATCCGGGCCAATCATATTTAATTTTTTCTTCAATCAATTTTTATACTGTACCCATATTCATGTCTATGTTCCTTTTTGATACGTAACCTTTTATCTGTGACCATATATTTTCTATAGGGTTGAAGTCGGGATGGAATTTCTTGCGTGGTCTTCCCAGCTTAATATTGTTTGTGATGGCATCTTTATTTTTTCTATATTCTTCTTCCTGGTTCAAAAATTTTCTTATTGTAGGTTTACATATGCCTGTTGCGTCCGAAATTCGCTGTTGAACTTTGCCAAAATACTCTGAGTTATTGCTATTTTTGAATTTGATATTTTCTGATAAGAAATACAGGTATATATTAAATATAACTCCTTGGACTGGATTTTTTAACCGATTTCGAGGTTTCGGCATGGTAATACAACCAATATAACCTTTTTATAAGTAAACTGTAAATATAATCAAAACTATAGCGAATATTTGAATTGCGTATTAGCCACTCTATATATATATTCGTCTGCTGATGCGACTTACCCCTACGGCTGTAAGATGGGTACTGAAGCTAATTGAGAGAGCACGATAAATACGAACTTTTCCGATAAAGGACGAAGGAAAATCATTTTGCACTACATCTGTAGCTAAACTCAAGAGAATTCAACATTTTGAGATTTGAGAATCCAACATTTTGAGAATCCAACATTTTGAGATTCAACATTTAGAGATTCCCTGTTGAACATTTTGAGAATCCAACATTTTGAGATTCAACATTTAGAGATTCCCTGTTGAACATTATGAGAATCCAACATTTTGAGATTCAACATTTTAAGAATCCAACATTTCGAGAATTCAACATTATGAGAATTCAACATAATGTTCCGGAAGGGTCCGAACAACGTTCGGAATCAGGGAAAGCGTATGTTTTTTTAATTATTTCTTTGCTGGTTGGTCATGACTTACTTATATAATCTACTTTGCTTTTGGAATAACTAGAAGTATTCCAAATTTACTGAGTAATTGCCGAACATCAATAAATTAGTAATTTTTTGAAAAACTTAGTTGGAAATTTATAACTTTTACGACTTTTTGACATGAAAATAAGCTTATTGGCAAGGGTATTTAAAAAAAGATTATATACACCTTTTAAGCAATAGTAGCAAAAACGATATGTATTCATGGTTACATAATAGTTTTATTTGTTAGTAATAATGTCAGATTTGTAATTATACCGATACTTTTACGTCTAAACACTATTTGTTAAATGTGTTCGCTCGATAGGTTCCACATATTTTGGGTTGTCCAATTAACCGAAAGGCGTTCGGTGATTAGTACCCATGGTCTCTGCTACCGAATCCATATCTGCCTCAGCCAAAATACAGAACGATGTTCATTGGAATATGATCCTTAATCCATTAACAGCTAAGCCGATACTAACATTTATTATTTTTGTGCATTTTCGTAAAGGCCAGCGCTTCTCAACATTTAAGCCGTTAATGTTTTAAAACTAGCTCGAAGTTTTTTTTAATACATATTAAAGTTTTATTTTTATTTTATTTAACACTGCCTATTATTATTAAAAAACATATTTTTTTAGTTTCATTTGCTGAGATTTATTGTTTTTTTTTTCATATAAAAAAGAGAGAGTTATAAAAATAGTTGAATACCAAAGTAATAAAAAAACTGGTTTCAAAGACTGTTAAATAATTAATATTTTAAGTTTGATAAAGGGTTTCTAGCTACCATATAGAAAATAATTTTCAAATTATAATCAGAAAAAGTGGTATTTCATTCAATTTGGTCACATTTACACAGCATGACGTGAGACAATGGTGATAGTGTGACCTTGATTTAAGTATTTAGTATTTTTTTAGTAATGTGGGGTAAATCGCCTATTATTGGCCCTCCAGTTAGTAGCCAAATGTAAAAATAAGATTTAAAAGAATAGTTCTCTGTACGACCACTTATCGATTTCATCTACAAAAACTACGTACTGTCAAAAGTGTGCATATAGCACCAAAGTTGTGGCCAGTAATTTAATAAACTGGCCAGTAACAAGCGATTTACCCTATCAAACATTAAAAAACTTGTCTTGTTCCATATATGAGTTGATAAATATCAAACTCCAATATGTCCTTGAAATTAAGTATACAAATTTAAAACTTAATTCGAACCCTTAAGTTTTAAATTCGTATACAAAACTTCAAGGACATATTGGAGTTTGATATTTATCGACTAATATTTACTATTTCATTAAAGTTGCTACCATTTGAATAAATAAATAAAAAAATCCTATTGTTTCATTAAAGTTTGAGCACCACTCAGCGCCAAAATTTCATACATTTCTTCCCTAGTTCGGTAATATGTGCAAATCAAGTTTCTTAGTTCGGTATATGGTACAAACCAGGTTACGCGACTCAAACACCTTTAAAAATATTTTAAATATATTTCTAACCATGTAATTTATTTACAGATACATTAAAATGATGACAAATTTATTAAAGTTACCATTATTCTATGGATCATAACCGTATAAAAACCCCAGACCTTATTAAAAAAATAAACGTACACCCAGGTCTTAAGCGTTCGTCGAAACGTACATTTACCTTATGTATAAATTAATTTCAGGTGTTTTGAAAGTTAGTAGTTAACAGACTATTTTTTACATGATTTGTTCTTATATTAAGGTTTTTGTTGTACTATTGGGTGAGATCCGGTTTTGATTCTTGTTTTATTATAAACTAGAAACCTTTAGGAAGACAACTTTTAAAAAATTTGCCGCGGAAAATCGCGAATTAGCATTATTGAGGCTTTTGAAGTTAAAGCGAAAAATACTACTAAAACCACGATTTATGTCTGACCCATTTTCAAACGCTTATTTATTGGTTTTAGGTTCACAAAGCTCGTCAGGTGTGAGGCTTGTGACTCGCAAGTACTTGTTTGACCGTTTATGCAGCTTTGAATTAGCTAACATTGAAGAAAAGCTCAACTTTTTAAAAGATGATATTTTATCCGGCGACATAACCACGAGGACCAAATCGCGAGTTTTAAGCGAAGATTTGCTCATTTTAAGTCCGAAATTAAACGAAGACGGTTTAAACGTGTGAACATGCCCGGCAGGGTCACCCGGCAGACGGGCCGCCTGCAGCGTGTGCCGCGGCGGCTGGCGCTGCTCGACAAAAACCCGCGCGTAATAGGCCCCGCTTTCTATGAGCGTCTACCCGCAGATATAAAAAATGAATCTTTGGATGAAAAATTTGGTAGCCGACTTAAAAATCTCTTATTAATTAAATCGCTATATTCTGTTAAAGAATATACTGACGATTAGTTATTACGTTATTATTAGCTATATTAAGTTGTTATTTTTATTACTTCTATTTAAATTCCGTATTTTGACATTACCAAATATTATTGTATTCTTGACATTTTGTGGCTGTTGCATTTGAGCTATGTTTATTTTGTTTTTGTACTGGTTTATTTTGATCCATTATTATTATTATTTTTTTACACATTGACATTATTTGATATTTTACTTTTTATTTTTTATACTTACTGACGATCTTATTGTGAATTCATTATAACTATGCAACATATAATAATGTAATTTCCAATACGAAATAAATGACTACTACTACTAAAGCTCATAAAAAAGAAGATTTATTTCGAAAATGTAATGATTTGTGGCTTCAAGGCACTTTTGAACTTCCCGTGCTGACACAAACTAAACGAGGTCGACCTTGTAAATTATTTGAGGAATCAAGTGAAAGATCTAAAAGAAGGAAAACCGAAGAAGTTCGATCGACTTAAGAAGGAGAAGTAATTGTCCATGCTGCACAAACTGAGTTGCATAAAACTGGAAAACGTGATGCGTCTGCCGTGTTAAAAGAAATTGTTAGTTCTCCAACAAGGGCAACTAAATATAAAAATACAATATGAAATAATCCGAAATACTAATAAGAAGTTCTTTCCCTGTTACACTCTTTTGCAAAAGGCCAAACAAGAGTGTTATCCACCTCCTGATGAATGCAAAGTGACGAGCACCTCTGCTGAAAGCAGCTTGCAAAGCTAGGTTGATCTCACAGTCAGGCGTCTATCAATCTACTTAGAAGACGTCCTTATTACATTGCAGGAGCAAGAACGAGAGAGCCTAAAATTAATTTGTAAATGGGGGTGTGACGGATCTCAACAGTCACAATTTAAAGAAAAATTTGAAAGTGATGCCAGTGTTGCCAGATCTACCTGATAAAGCAGTAGATCTACCTGATTTTGAAGAATTCTACCTGTTCTACTGCTCTTTTCTTATTCTTGTAAGAAATCTACCTGATTTTTCACAATTATGAAGATTTACTTACCTATATTATATTATTTCCGACTTTGTGCCGTCGTGTCGTGTCTTCTCGCCTTTATGACATACTTACCGTAGTATGTCTCAGTTAGTTAGTAGTCTGTGTTCATCAAGTTATTTTTTATCTTATCTGTAAAGTAATGTAATGCAATGCAATTATTTATTTATGTGTTCTCGCGGTTTTTTCTTCTTCTACTGTATGAACATGAACTGTATCTGTGGTTTAGTTAGTGACGACTGTGACGAGTGAAGTGAAAAAAGTAAACTGAAAACAAACAGTGTAAGTAAAGTAAATGTTTTCTGGAGTAATCTGGAGTCTGGGACTCTGGGCTGAAGTGGACTGGATTGTGTTTACTGCTTTATCAAATCAAGGTTGGCAAGAAATAGTTTAAGTTTAAGTGGTTTTCTTCTTTCTTGAAAATGCATTTGATGCTCATTAAAAACACTAATATTTAAGTGCACAATGTAAACTAATTACGCTAAACAGACAATCTTGGTGTGTGAAGGAAAACCCTTTCTTTTTATTAACTATAAATTCATGTCTGCATGTTGTTATCTACCTGTTTTTTGTTTGTTTCAGGCTTTATAAAATAAATAAACATTCTAACATTCCTAACATTTAACATTTCTATCTTGTTGTTTTTTGCGGTGTTGTGTTGTTTTTATGCATGGCATTTTTAATTATCATTCACAATGAGTTCTGCTAAAAAATACAAATACAGCCAGAAGTTTAAAGATCAGTGGTTGGAATTGGAAGAATATAAAAACTGGCTAACACAGAGCAAAAAAGGTGAAGGGTTTGGATTTTTCAAAGTATGTGGCTGCGATGTTGGAATTTCAAATGGTGGCAAATATGACTTAACAAAACACAAAAATACAGCAAAACATATAGCCAAATGCTCAGCAATAAAAGGGCAAAGAATTATCACAGATGTATTGCCTTCCACATCAAAAATATCCGAACTTGAACATTCTAACAAGACAAAAGAAGCAGATATAAGGTTATCATCATATATAGCAGAACATATTAATATTCCCTTTTTATCTGCAGAGCACCTCCCTAATTTGATTAGGGCAATATGTCCTGATTCCCAAATTGCGAAGGGCATTACAATTGGTCGCACCAAAGCAACTAAAATAGTAACAAATGTGTTGGGAGCAACAGAAAAGGCAGACCTTTGTTCCTTGAAGAAAAATCGCCCCTTCTCAATAATAGTTGACGAATCAACTGATTTAGGAACCATGAAACTTTTGTGTATTGTTGTTCGGACAGTACAACAAAACAATGTAATAGATGCTTTCTTTGATCTAGTGTCGGTTAGTGATGGTACGGCCAATGGAATACATCAAGCAATAATTGCCAGCTTAGATCAGCCAGCAACATCTCAAAATTCGGACTTGCAGCCACGAAATGTTTAACCGTCCCGGTTTAAAAACTTAATCACGTTATCTATTGTATGGTTAGAAACTCCCATAATTTCTGAAACAATCGGTAGCACGTCTTTTTTATGCGGATAGGATGGCAATGTCTTTTCTACGTACTTGTACACATTAATGGCAATTTTTTTTTCAAGTTCCGTCATTTGAGCTGGAGTCAGCCTAGTAAAACGGTTGTGAATGCCCAACAAATTGAATGACAATAAGCTAATATCTTTGCAGAGGTTACACAGTTAATCGGTTGTAGTAACCTAATTACAAAGTACAAAATACAATACGAATTTGCTGAGACAGTCATGTAGGCTGGCTGTGGTTACTAAATAAATTGGTTGACAATATCAATTATTTGCCGTGTTTACCTAGGAAACGGTTTGTATTAACCGGGCAAATTAGTTAATAATACCAATTAACTGCTAAATTACTTCGTTGGCTGGTTGTATTTACCAACTATATTAGTACATATAGAAAACCAAGTAACATGCTGTGTAACTTCCGAGTAAAGCGGTTATAGTTACAGAATAAATTGTTTAAAAATCGATTTTAGTTAACCAAGTCAATTGGCTTTGATAAATAAGCTTCACCAGACCATATAGCTCACGCTGCCGAGTAAAATTAGCTCATGCAGCCAACTTTGCACTGTTAAGTTTAAAGTTACTACTGTGTTGTTAAGAAACAAGTACATTCAACCAACTATAACGATTACTATTTATCAAGTAATGTCAGTAAAGTTGACGTCTTTGTTTTTAACGACAAGCTTTGCAGGTGCTATATTGGCAAACATGCTCTGCTATTTCTAACAGTATCTTATTTATTTTTAACCCTTACGTTTTTTCAGTATACTGTACCTTTGAATTCATCTGCTTTTCATATACCAATAGGTGCTTATAGAGGATCTTGGATTGGTGAAGAAGGGAAGAGTGTGAATGGAGAGAGCAAAATACTACAGTTTTGTGTGATGAGAAAGCAGATCTTTGAAGAGTTTGGAGTTTCTCTTTCTCTTGGTTAAAATTGGTACACGATTTTAACTTGTTCGAAGCGATTGAATGCGATTTTATTGTTCATTGTTATCGAAAATGCTGCGAAGCTTGCGCTCTATGGATAGACCAAGCAATAATTCATTAGTTTACCTAACGAAGGTGCATCCGCACCACATCGTTAAAGATGACCAGCTACGTGACCCCTTTGTCGCGTCAGTACTCCCCATTCTATTAAAGGATGATGAGATTACTGAATTTGAGGGATACACGAGATCCTTCTATACCTTGAAAGGACACTACGACAACCTTTGGTTGTATGATAGAGTCCTAACGACTAGACCATTCGATCAAACCCTTGATAAGGCGATCGAATTAACAGCACTTAGGTTTCGGCTTCCAAAGCCTGCAAACTCAATTAGCTGGGACAATCTAGCGTCCGTTCCATTTATAGCATCATCCGGTGCTGGTTGGACGTATAAAGGAAAGAAAGGAGACCCCGGCAACCATGCGATTGCTATCAACCGTGCAGTTGGTACCCTACGCAGCTGGGAAGAAAAGCAAGAAGGATGGCGTTATACGCCTGACTTAGCATAGACGAGAACCCAACTTGGTTCTTTCCAATCCCCTAAAATACGAAATGTTTGGGGAAAAGCTTTTCATAACATCATACTGGAAGGTATCACCGGTTATCCGTTGATATATACTTACCAAAATCTCGATGATGGACCAATGACCACTGGAATCCACATTTACAAGAGACTTCCTGTTGTGATCAATAACGTTCTAAGCTCTGACGAGTCTGAGTGTTATGGAGTAGGAGTTGACTTTAAAAGTTTTGACTCAACACCACAACCATGGCTTATAAGAGCGGCATTTGATGTCGTTGAACAAAATATTCGTTTCACCGATCATGAGGGTAGATCCTCATTTGAATTGACGAAAGAGTTTTATATCAACACACCAATAATTATGCCGGACGGACGAATGTGGCTGAAACGTTTAGGCGTGCCTTCGGGTTCGTACTATACTCAGCTCATTGGCAGTGTAATTAATTTCATTGTCATAACTTACATACAACTAACCATTTATGGAAGGACATTCAAAACTTATGTTCTAGGAGACGATTCCGTCTTTGGGATTCCATTTGAGTATGGACACCCTGATCTAGAACTTTACTCGAAAGTTGCTAGTTACTCGAAAGTACTCTGCTCAGTGTAGGCAACATGGAAAAAGTGGAAGACAACCTGTTTTGCAGCAAATTCATAAACAAATGTGTAGAACAATGGAAGCGAGAGCTTCTGAAAGATGAGGGCACAGGTGTAACAAAAGAAGATATATACCCACCACAGGTGCGCCTCAGTCTCAGGGTGTGGAACTTAGTTATTTATTGAAGTTTAAAGAAACAAGTTAACAAGCGATTTTAAGTATCATCTCGTCTAAAACACAACTGGTCTAAGCAAGTTCCTTACGCCTAAATTTAATAATTATACAACAAACCGCACCTAACCTTTTGGTTTCTACAAAAAAAACAGGTTCTAAATCTAGTAGGTATCTCTAAAATATCTAATGAAAATACGTTATTACAAAATCATTTTCATACCAGATCAGATTTTATTATCACTGGTTAGTTTTTGATTCATGTAATTTATCGACACAAAATAAAAATAAAAACCGAGATTTTTTTGTATGGAATGATAGGGACAATAATGACAAAGTACCTATTGGTCTTTTGTACCAAAACAAGTCGGAACACTTTGAGCAAAGTAAAGGGCCATCACTTTTTTGGAGACTACGTTCAAAAGAGTACCCAAACCCTTCTACCAATTTTTTACTCTGCGCTTGGATATTGGGAGTGATGAAAACCATACCCACATTGCACCGATGGTATATGCAGCTTACCATTGTGAACTTAATCCCATAGAATTAGGCGACGTGCCTCTTTACCTGTGCCCAAAGACGCGTTGCCAGGAACAATAAAACATTCAAAATGAACGAAATAAAAGCCTTGTTTGAGGAAGGTTTGGAATTGGTGACCACTGTGGGACGAAAATCGGCTCTAGAGGACATAGAAATCGAAGTTCTCATTTTTATGATTTTTTGATTGGGATTGGTTTCATTTGCAGTTATAATGCTAAAATATTATTTTGGTTGGATTGCGTTTGGAAACTGATGAGTTATAATTTTTTTCCTTAAAATTTGTATGGGACGGCATGAAAAAGTCCAAATATCTCTGAAACCGCAAGAGAAACCGTTATATCCTCGCAGATGGTAATAAAAATAATTATTTGTGATTTTTTGGCGTAGTGCATATTTCAGTCATAGCTGCGGTTTTTTTTTGAAAAATCGATGTTATTTTGTCTTTTTTTTAAGTCCGTGGCGTATATTTTTTTTCAACTTATGTAGGAGGGGGAGGTAGCGGAATGCAAATACTCTTCTTACATATATAAATATTTATAATAAAAAGTAAAATAAAAAAAAAACGTGATAGAATAGTATTTTTTCTGTATAACTAATTAGAAATAAAAGTAGAAAATGTAAAAAAAATAACTATCCATAATGTGACTAAAATAAACACAATACATAATATTTTTTATTAGGGTAATATATCTAACGAATGCTCTATATCGGACTCATTTTGATATAGATCACACGGATCTGAAACCTCTTGTTCCAGTTCGACTTCCTGAACCGAAAATAAAGACCTAGTTTCGGCAAAAAATGCCTGCCTTTTCTTCTTATCCAGACTAGGTCTTATTGCCGTAATATGAGGATCGGAGGATAATAGAAGCATATTCAGTATATCCTCGTTACAAGCTTGCCTACTCCTTTTCCTAGAATTATGCTCCCTGAACCTCCTAAAATCTTTATTTCGAGCTTCGGAAGCCTCTTCCGAGAGACTTCCGATAGGAACAATGGCGTTGCTGGCGATAATGTCTGCTCCATGAATCAATAGCTTATGCACAGTTGACGGCATATAATACCAATCATACATTGCTACGAACTTTTGAGCAGTCTTAAAGGCATATTCCTTAAATTTCATAACATCAATTTCTTCTCCAGATGTTATTGCTTGCAGTATTACAGCAAATCTGCGAACAAGTTCTTCATCCAATCCAGTTATTGCTGCAGTTTTTTCAGGAAACTCGAAGAACCTTCTTGCTGTATTGCCATCGTTTGTGGTACCCGATCCCTGCTTTACATTATCGATCAAAAGGTTGAGCTCTTCCTTGAATCGGTCTTGAACAACTTTTTTCGTCTCGTTCATTATTTTTTTGAGTTCCTCGCCTTTTGCAGCCCATTTTTTAATTCTCAGTCTGTAAGAAATGTGTAAAAGGCACTCCATTGAATTTATACGAGCATGTAGTGAAGATAACCCGAATTCATATAATTCTGTCGAAATCTGCTTCACTACAACTGAATCTAACTTATTCATTTCGGTAGGCTTAGCCAAACACAAGTAACACGTAGCATTTGACTTAGCTTCCGATAGATAAGTACAAATTTTACCATCTATCATGGTCATCTTCAAAAGGTGTTTTATTTTAGCTGTATTGTATTCCGTAGGAAGTAGAGCCTTAATTTCTTCTTCGAACTTTGATTTTAACTCCAAAACTACGGCTTTACTTTCCTTAACAAAACGGAACATCAATGGGCGACAATAAGACGGTGAGCAGGGTTTTGGATTCGTCCATAAAATGTCCTCACCACAAACCAATTTGAGTGGTGCTAATGATGCCATGAATATGCTCGAGTCATCGTTTTCGCCATCCATTTTTTGTTTATATTTGCTCTGGCTGGATGCACCATCAAAACCCCATTTCGATATCAGCGTCAACTCTTTGTCTTCAATATTAGATGGTAATTCTTTTAGAATCCTCTGCGTAGTTAAATCCAGTAAAGCTTGAAGTTTAATTTCAGCTGATGAATCCGTTATGGTTATAGCGGATTTCGGAGGGTAACTTTGTAATTTCGCTGACTGAATCTTGTAGTATGATGGATAAAGATCTTCGGCTCCTTCTTGAATAGCTGACTCCCTTAAGGTCATGTATTGCCATTTAGTCAGCTTTAATGCCACGTAAAGACCGAGTGCCTTATCTGGTGAATATGTAACTGAAGTATTTGATTTCTTGATCATTTTTTGTATATTTGCTGCCAGGGATTGAAAACCGGTTTATTTTCCGTACCGGTTAGAGCCGCACTTTGAGAGCCTAACCCATAATAAAGGTTACGCTCGCAAGAACCGCTCTAACCGGTATCTCTATGTCGGAGCGTAAACAGGGAACGAAATCAATTTACCGGTTAGAGAGCGGTTCCTCCGTGTGGGGGGTGAATGACCGCTCGTTTAAGGAGACAGGATTGGTTTGCTATGGTATTAGATTGATAGCGCAGCCACCAGCAGCGCCTCGACGCGCGACAGCGGTCATTCATCCCGTATCGAAACACAGAGTAACCGGTTAGGGAGCGCTTCGAAATAACGTTCCCAAATCATTTCGTTCGAACGTAACCTAAATTATTAACCGGTTTAACCTAAATAAATACCGGTTAATTTGTAACCGGTTACAATCCCTGTTTGCTGCTGCTTCAGAATTTTTGAGCATGTACTCAATTACGGATGCTATATCTTCACGCCCATCTTCTTTCAAGAGTTTTGCCGCTGCATATGTTAATTCAGTTGAGTCTTCTCCTGTATAACTGTCGAATCTTCTCTTTTTTTGCTTGATTGATAGTTCTTCAAATGGTTTTCTGGATCGAATGGTCATTGTTCCAGTTGAAGTAGATGGTATCAAACATTCTGGTAAAGTAAAATCAGTCGTAGTTGACGATTCCAAAGGCTCAGAACACGACGAATCTTGAAGTAGTCCAAGGCTGAGTAGATTAGTTTGTAGACAGCTGGGCCAATCAACATTAGCTTGAAGCCAACTTTCGTAGTATTTTCTGAAGTCTTTCGTATTCCGGTTACTTTTTTGCCATTTCGTAACTGCAGATCGAGTAAACTTTGTACAGAATTCTCTAAGTATTTCTATTTCGTCTTCAGATAAACTGGAACCCAAACGTTGCACCACTGCTTCGAACAATACTTCATGGTTAAATGCCGGCTTCTTGCTTTGTAAAACGACAAATAGGTCCAAGTTGGTAGAAAAATTTGTCATTTTTAGGTTTTAGCAGGAGTACAGATGTTCACAGTTATACAGAATAATTGCGATTATCGCTCTCGGAAAAATGTCTGGTCTATTTATTGATGTGAGCTAATGATGATTCCTTTACCACTTCGTTAAGTAATCACCTACTTATTTATCAATCACTTATCAGAATTAATTAAGGGATCTCATTAAATCTTATAACTAATTACTCAAGAAATAATTACAAACTATTTACAACCAAAATAAATTAAGTATAATCCCATTACTGAATATAGTTCATTAAACATGCACAATAATCGCCTCATTACCGGAAAAATATTTAATTGTTTATATTTTAAGCGATCATAATTAATCAAAAAATTGTTTGATTTATAATTTGAGTATAAAATATACAAAATATAAATATTCAAGACGTGTATTGATAAAATAATCCGCCAGGACTCACAAAAAAAACATCGATTTTTAAAAAAAAAACCGCAGCAATTACTGAAATATGCACTACGCCAAAAAATCACAAATAATTATTTTTATTACCATCTGCGAGGATATAACGGTTTCTCTTGCGGTTTCAGAGATATTTGGACTTTTTCATGCCGTCCCATACAAATTTTAAGGAAAAAAATTATAACTCATCAGTTTCCAAACGCAATCCAACCAAAATAATATTTTAGCATTATAACTGCAAATGAAACCAATCCCCATCAAAAAATTATAAAAATGAGAACTTCGATTTCTATGTCCTCTAGAGCCGATTTTCGTCCCACAGTGTGACGCCTCAAAGATGGAGTGATTGCGTTAATCATATAATAAAAGAAGAGGATAAAATGTTCCAACTCTACCACCTCATTGATAATGTTACATATAGATTTATTATTAATATTACAAATTACGACTCGGACACTACAACAGCTTCGTCAATTAGAATAAAAAAAAAAAAAAAATTGTTTAATTTTCACCCTTATATCCTAGTCATAATGATTACATATGAATAGAATGGAATAACTTTAGGTGTCTAAATGTCGTCCAGCCAATATTTTACTAAAAACCATGTAGGTATCGGTATTTATATTTGCTGATTAAAATTCATACATTAAAATAATTACACTTGAAAAATAAGATTGCATACCCCTGGAATTTGACATTGACAATTGTTTGTTTACAGTTTTGATCTCGAATTCGATCACAGACTTTAGTTTATGAGTATAGTTTTTTTTGAAAAAAAAAAATACGTTAAACAGTATTAAATTTTACATGAAATATTTAATTTTGGTAACTATCGCCATCTCTTATTTTTTTTAATGTTTAAAATCTTTCACATCTAATATGAACAATTATTTTTATATTATAAGATAAGTAAATCATATTTTTTCATTATTAAATTTTTCGATCGGTGGTTTCAGGTAGGTTCTTATTTATAGTTTCAATAATTGATTCGTACTACTGGACGAGTACGAGTTCATAATATTATGAATGAAAATAATTTGATCTTGAACAATTTCTAGGTACTTAACATGCCTAACCGACATTACAATGATGGAGAGTACGGTCACATGATATCATGTTATGAAGCGGCTGGCGGGAATGCGGCGGCAACCCGTCGACTGTACATTCGAAGGGGTTTCGTTGAGGAGAACCGAACACCAAGCGCCCCAACTTTCACGGCAGTCGCGCAGCATGCAATTTATTTTAATTTCTGCGCAGATGTCAGTTTCGCTGCAGAATACATTTTACTGTATGGTGTATGGTCTTATGTGTTTTTTACATCTTCTATATCCATACTAATATTATAAATGTGAAAGTGTGTCAGTCTTGTCTGTGTGTGTCTACCGTTGAACCAATTTAGACGAAATTTTGTATGAAGATAATTTGAGTCCTCATCATCCATCACGCACGTTGAGGTTGCAAGTCATAATTATCATTTGGCATTAAGCATAATCTATATTAGGTACTAAAAATGGGGGCTCCCAATATTATATTACTAACAAGGGGTGTTTGGTTTGTGTTTGTGCTTATGCAAATTGTGTTTGAATATGTGTACCTATCACCTGAATCAAAAACTGGTCGCATTGCCGATAACCTTTTCCTTGGCAGCTCAGGAGAATTTTCAGAGACATCAGAATAGATGCGACGAGCTCGTTTGATAGGTACGCCACTTCGTATTTGTCCCTCGGCTCATTAGGTGTCAGTCTATCCGACAAACCAGGCGAATTTGGTTCGGTTGGCGCATCGGGTGTTGCAGGAATCTCCGGGGAATTGGGCAAATACAAATACTCGCGTAATGACAAATTATCAGACGGACTGGAAGAAAGGAATTGGATCTGGATTTGTCCTAATTCAAAATGCCTACATCTTACATAAGCTGCACAAATCAAACAACTGAGCCGTCTTGCGTGAACTACTAACGGGTCGTTTATACTCCAGGACAATTGGTGAATTTTAAGAGTGCCTTTAAAGGGACGTGTGATGCTTTTATCTACAATTGCTTGAATTTCAGGTACAAGAGTGTCATTTATCGTTAAAACTTCGACACCTTTACAGTTGTTCTTTAGACAATCCATCAATGCATCCAAATTCGAGACATCTTTTCCTCTTGCAACAGAGCTATCAGCCACCCGTTTGATGCATCCCCCTACTCCGTCAGGCGCTCCTTTTCCATGTCCTTTTTCACTGTAGTGCCAAGTAACTGTTTCAACAGAAAACATTACACTTAGATATGTAGCAACTAAGTGAAACATAGACTTGTTTCGGTATTGAGTCGAGGGTCCGTCACTCAAGATATGTAAATGTTGTAGATTAGGTGTAATAAAAACTCCGTTCAAGTGAGGTCAACATGTGTAATCCACTATTTAACATTACAATCTCCTTATAATCAAGTTTGTACACAAGACCGGCATAACAAACGTAAAGTATCCCCTTTCCCGCGATATCGCGTTCCTTGACAGCCCAAGTCCCGCGCGAGAGCCAAAAAGACCACAGAGTCTAAAAACGTCACCAGTTCCGTTTTATTATCTCTGTTTTGACCGGCGACAATGGCAGTGAGATATTATGCTAATCAATTATTATTATATCACAATGGTGTAATCATCTAAATTAATACATTTTTAACAGTCGGCCAACCTGACATTATGTCTGTCTCAGACATATCTAGCTAGAGCTCCTCTCATCGGCATAATGCTTAACCTCAACGGCTCAGCGACCAAAGGTCTTTTAATATACCTAGACCTTTTGTCAATTTCTTTTGGACTCTAAATACCAAGTAACTAAGCTTAAATTTCAATTAGGTATTGACATTCCAGCAACGAACTTTTTTTTTTAAAACGCTTGTTTAAGTATTTAGGTATCCAGTAAAAATCGAAGCTGGTGGAACAACAACAATAATAAAATATTAACTAAGTTAATTTAACGTCATACACAGCAGTTCTCTAAACACGGTATCTTATCTTATCTTATCTGAACACAATAAGAAAATTATATAAGTTTCAAATTCAAACTGGAATTAAAATGTTTACAAATAATAATTATTATTATTATTTCATTTATTTTCGAACCAACAAATAATGATTAACAAAATTTTATGTATATAGCACCCAAATGACAGTGCGAATTTATCTACTGCCCGTTTCCCGTTTCCTAGGAATCAAATGTGCGAAATGTAATTACTAAATACAACAACCTAACCACGAATTGACGTTCAACAGTTTTTAGTTAAAATGGGTAGTGAAATATGACATTAATATCACATACTCAAGATAAGATTAAGAACCCAAATGCAACTAAACTAGTCCTACAACCGCACAACGAAACCGAAATTGAGTTGCTCTGAAAAGACAAATAACAATAAAAGCTACGTATTGTTCCACAAATTCCTATTCTCATAAATCTCACTATACTAAAAAGTTTATTTTGTACACTTGTTACAACATAATCACTAACCTTGTGTCATCGTTTTATAGATGTTTAAGTAGTTTAGTTTATTTATTCGTCAATGTAATATTACAATATTAATTGCAATGCATGTCAAATTACATTAAGATCGCCAAACACAAATACTAATAATCAAAGAATACAAAAATAAATAATAATTATAACAACAACAATTACACACAATTATGTATTATTATGTACCTACAGATCTACTTACTACCACAATTTACACGTGAAACGACGTCAAAGTGAATGTGCGACAAATTCTAATTAAATGAAGAGCCGCGTCATAAACATTATTTACATCTCTCCAACCCACAAACATAATAATCATAACTAGACCCCGGTATCGGAGGTGCAAAATGGTAGCTGTCAAGTTCTTAGGGATGGGTAATCATATTTTTGATGTTGATATCGATACACGATTTTTCTATACATTAGGTTGTACACAGTTATTTTTTTTTGATCTATGATAATCATTGATCGTAAAAATATAAAGTGTACACATATTTATGAACTCGACTGTACAACAAAATATATATCTATGGTTGCTATTACTTTTCTTATGTTTCGAGTTGCAGAGCAGTGCATAAACACTCTTGTGATAAACCTTTTCAATAGAGATTAATACTGGCCACTTATACTGATAATAAATTATTTACGTCAATAGATAATCATTGTCACTTTACAACAATTTCTTCGATTAAATAGCTGTTTACGAGTTTATTCGTCTAAAATCATTTATACCATAGAAAATGGAGTCACTTCTTGCAGAACACCCTGAACTCCAAAAAACGAATGAAAAAATTTACTGCACAGTGTGCAGTGTACACATCATTTCCAGATCTTGGAATATTAAAAAGCACATGGAGTCGAAATGCCATCAAGAGAAAATCATCAACGCGTGTCCTAGTCACATTGATTATTTAATAAAGGACATTCCAATACTTGTAAACCAGGACGATAAAGTATATTGTATATCTTGCAACTCCGTTTTGACTCCAACAAAATTTTGTATTGAGAGGCATTTGAAAACCTTTACTCACAGAAAAACAAATGAAGATCAATTTAACTTTAACCGAGATCTGGTAAAGTTTTTCATCAGTTGTAACATACCTTGGACCAAATTGGAAAACCCAAACTTCAGAAGTTTCATGGACAATTGTCTCAATAAAAAATATGGCGATGTTACATTACCGAGAGAATCAACTTTACGCAAAAATTACTTGCCTATAGTATTTAATGAGAAAAAAGATGCTATAAAAGAAGAACTGTCCAACGAATATATATATTTGAGCATTGATGAGACTACAGATTCAATGGGTAAAAAAGTGGCTAATGTGATAGTTGGAGCTTTAACAAATTATTTATCTAAGCCCCACATCTTTGCTTCACGAAAATTAGACTCAACTAACAATATCACGATTAGTAATCTAGTAAATGAGGTGCTTCGCGAGTTATGGGGCCATAATTACGAACAAAACTGTGATAAATTGTTATTTTTCGTGACTGATGCGGGGTCATACATGGTAACATCGGGTAAAAATTTAAAGAAAAGCTACCCAAATATGACTCATTTGACATGTGTAGCTCATGGCCTAAACAGGGTAGCTGAAGCCGTGAGACAAGCTTATCCGAAGGTAAATAGTTTAATAAATTTTGTTAAAAAAGTTTTTAAAAAAGCCCCTAAAAGAATAGACATGTTTAAACTAGAATACTCCTCTTCCTCCTGAACCTATCATCACGAGATGGGGCACGTGGATAGAAGCTGTCAGCTATTATAAAGATCATTTCCATAAGGTTAAGAATATTATTTCTAAATTGAAATCCTCTGAAGCTGCTGCTATAGCCAAAGCACAAAGATTGTTCTCTGATGCAAATCTGATAAACGAAATCAATTTCATCGATAAAAATTTTAGAATTTTATCGATCTCAATAACAAAGCTAGAAGATCCAAACCTTTGTTTAAAAGAATCCTTAGATGTAATACTCGAGGTAACAAAAAAACTTTCCTTATTACGTTTGCATCCAATCGGAAAACTTATTTATTTAAAAATGCGGAATGTATTGCAAAAAAATCCTGGGTTCACAACTATACAAATTTTACAAAGTTTGTTGGATGGCAAAAGTGTTGAAATTACTGATGATGTAAATAAGAATACAGTACAGAATTACGCCAAATGTAATTTTCATCACACTTGCTCGGAAAGGGTTTTATAACACGCAGGCGTTTAGGGCAGTTATAGCCGACTTAGCTCCCGCGGGAGTTATAGATTTTCATAACTCCCTAGGGAGTTATGAGTTTAGTTTTAAAATATAGAATCCACTTGTACATCATTTCAGACCAAGGAGGTGTAAAATCAGCCAAGGTTTATTTCCTATATTCAAAACTTGGCTACAAACCAATTTTACTGTTTAATTAAACTTATACGGCACATTTGTCTGCATTATATTTCTATTTTACCATTATTTCAGAGACATTCGCAATTATTTTATTAAATTTCATTTTGAAAATTTGTACAATCTGGCAGAATGTCCTGTATTTGTCAAGTTTAAAAAAAAAGCAATT
This sequence comes from Acleris laterana, assembly GCA_963966035.1. NCBI lineage: Eukaryota > Metazoa > Arthropoda > Insecta > Lepidoptera > Tortricidae > Acleris > Acleris laterana. The sequence goes on along the minus strand of OZ014459.1, from coordinate 12,466,311 downwards.
CTAAGCATTATCTGTGGAAGACTAAAAAAAAGTTGTCAAACTCTTTTAGCTTAGCGAATCGAGTTCGTTTAATTTTGTTTGATTGTTGTTTCCGAAGCGTATTTTGTTTAAAGGTACGAAAAAAACAAACTAAATATGATTTCCTCATCGGAAGAATCTGTAGTGACATCAACACCACCTGATTTGTTAAATGCGGCTCAACTACTCAACAATGATTTGCTGCCAGCGAAATCTAAAGAAAAGGTTTGTTTTTTCTATTTGTTTTTTATTTCCTCGCAAATGTGATGAAAATCATTGTGTGTATCATGGGCAATAAGGAGATTGCAAACTCGAGTCATTAAAAGCCCTCCGCCTTCGGCGTCGGGCTTCTAATAGTCTCTCGTTAGCAATCCTCTTCTTATCGCCCTTGATGCACAATGTACTATTCTTGCCCATTACTTCTGTCGAAGTAGAAAAGTCATTTTCTTTCTTAAAGTGGATTTTCAACTACAGAAGAAGAAGTCTAACACCCGTTAACTTAGAACAAATTTTAGTAATATATTACGAGACATATATCTCTAATGATAAATATGACTAATTGTAAGATATTATAATTGTTGTGTATATTTATTGTAACTACACTAGTTTACTGCAAAGAATCTGATCATTCATCAAGAACATGGTATGACCTTTGGTGAATATAAAAGAGTTTATATTTTGTTTTAAATTTATTTATGAATGCTTTATGCTAAGAAGATAACTAAAACTTCTTAATGATGAAAGATTTTTTTTTGTAAATAATAAAAATGTTCAATACATGTTGGTTTTGTAATTATATAGTCCTACTTTATAGAATAAACGCTATCATTATGATATAATAAAATATCGACATATAACTATGTTTATCGACATGAAGTTAATATTTCAAAACAATGTTTACCCTTCCCTAGTAATGGCTCGAAATTGACAGCTACCATTTTGCACCTCCGATACCGGGGTCTAATCATAAGTATACAATACACTGTCTTCGGCCATCCCAACTAATGAATGACCTCATTCATTTTGTATTTGCATGATATCTTTACTGTATCCTGTAGCAACTTCTAACTTATGTTCAATGTGGGCACCGCTTGCATATACCCTATGCTTCGGCATCAGTCCTCTTTCTTTTGTCATCGTCAGCTTTCATTTAAATGTTGTGGGAACCATGTACGTATACCCTACGTAATGGCATCAATTATTGTGGGCACCGTGTACGTATACCCTACGTAACGGCATCAACTCCACACTTTGGTTTGTGGGCACCGTGTACGTATACCCTACGTAACGGCCTCAACTCCACACTTTGGTTTGTGGGAACCATGTACGTATACCCTACGTAATGGCATCAATTATTGTGGGCACCGTGTACGTATACCCTACGTAACGGCCTCTACTCCACACTTTGGTTTGTGGGAACCAAGTACGTATACCCTACGTAATGGCATCAATTATTGTGGGCACCGTGTACGTATACCCTACGTAACGGCCTCAACTCCACACTTTGGTTTGTGGGAACCATGTACGTATACCCTACGTAATGGCATCAATTATTGTGGGCACCGTGTACGTATACCCTAGGTAACGGCATCAACTCCACACTTGTCTCATGGGCATCAACTCCTCACTTGTGTTATGGTCACCGACTGCACATAGCCCTATGCATCGGCTTCAACTCGAGGTTTATCTCAGCATTGGTATTACTGTAGTATTCTGTAAATATAGCAGTCATTAACCAACAAGAAAATAAGCCAGATTCCACCAACGTCATCCGGTGGATCTCTGTAGACTTCACTAAAGGAAAGGTTTCTTTATCATATTCATCAACTTATAACAAATAGTCATAGTCAAATCTTTCAAAAATAATTAGTATAATCTGTTCAATTACGACTTTTCGTCGGAAAAAGACAATTTATAAATTATAATTCTTACTCTCTTAATTAAAAATATTTTTCTGTTTCTGATCCTGTAAACCTTAACCAATGTTTACATTAAATTAATCCACACGAAAACAACATTTATAGCCTTTTAAATGTAGGTATCCTATTACTAGTACGGTACTTATTTTATATTAGTTATTGATCCGGGACTGCTGTAATTCAGAACAACCTGCTGTAAGAACCTAAATGTTATTTTCCCTGGGAATGCTGTTTTTTTTTATCAAAATCAAAACTAAATGTCCCGATTATTCAACGTAAAGACAAAACCTTTCCGATAATCACTCAGAAGTTTTGTTCAAGTATTTAATTTTAATTAGGTTATTATAAATTTAATTGGGTTCAATTTCCTCATTGAATTTACATTACAGGTGTTTGTTTCAACAGTCAAGTACTTCAAGTACCTTGGTCGAAATAAAGAGAACTCATGCGAGGCTTATTTGATAATCCAAGTAGTTAATTTTAAATTGTCATGTTCCTCTCATAAGCATTATAATTGTGCAGGAATATTTATACCACTAGATATTTACATTAAATCTTTTTTTTTATTATTATTTTTGTCAGTGTTCCTGAGATTGTAACGTCAATACTATTTAATCAAATTGTCTGTAATTTTTAAACCACACCATATTAACCACCACTTATTTCTTTACCGGTATCAGAATGCCACCCATATAATAATCATAAGGTAATTTATCTTATAGTTCATAGTTATTTATCCAATAAAGTTACATTGTGTTTGAATGAAATAGTGGTAGGTAAACATACTATTCTAAATCAAATACCATCAAATTATAAAACCAATAAATAAAAACGATCTCATAAATACATATAAAACATTCAAATCTTAATATATATATGTATAATACTAAATTTCAATTAATCATTAAATATATGAATAATCTAGTTCATTAAAATACATGTCAACATCTAAATATTCTAAATCATAATGAACCACCACTGCATAACCATATGCATGGCCATACGCAGTACGAATATCAGCAATGGCGTTAGATAAACAATTAGTATTTCATGATGATGAGTGGGGACGCCCGCCCGGATCAGGCGGGCGGTCGATCGGTCTCCCGGTCATTCCGCCCAGAATGTCAGTATCTTAGTTTTTTTTTTTTTTTTACTAATGTTGTAAATACAATTTTTAAAAAAACTATTGAAATGTGTACAAAAATACACAAGATATTGGTTGTTAATTACTATGGGTAACCATTAAGAGGATATTAACAATATCGTCCGACAACGCTGTGCAAGCAGTAGCAGGACTTTACTGATTCTAATATCTCATACTTATACATATCCAACGTAGTTGCGGAACCTTTGGTGCTCAAGTCACACTCGCACTTGACAGTTTTTATTCTAACTATTTGGTTTCCAAGGTCGATAAAACTTTAGCAATCAATTTATTTTCACATTTTTATTTGTAATTTTAATTACTGTCATGTTTAGGTGTAATGATTATTGTACCTTTCTAAAATCACTTACAGGTGTATTTGCATTATTTCTATCTTTTGAACTTTCACATAACATTTGACGTGAGATGCAGATGCAGACAACACTTTTATATTAAATTTAACCAATGGTAAATTTATACAAAATTAAACTTAATGCCTTTCGCCACAATTAAAACAAACAGCAATAATTGTTGACAGGTTATCTCATGAAATATTGTTTTACAAATTATAATAGACACCATAATTGATTAATTATAGTCAAAATTAAGAAGATTGTATTAATTAATTTTAATTAAGAATTAAGTTTATATCATTTCCATCATCAATTTGAATTATTAGAATTTTGATTGAGTTTGTTTTACCAACCTATTTATTATATTAAACAATTCATTTTTTTTTTAATTTACTTGCTATAAAATGATATAAACGTAATGAAATGATATATTATATGATAATAAAATAAATTTAGGTAATTATTGTGTATCCTTACCATGATCTGACGGTCCAGGCCAAGTTTTTTTTAAATTCTATTGAGTATTCTGGTAAGCAAATCTCCATGAATTTGTTTAGTTGGAAAAATATAAATATGCAACAATTTCGACCACTTGCAATCATAGGTAGGTAGGTAGGTACCATTTCTTTGGCATTCCTGCATGCTTGGGCTATGCATACAAAATAGTCTAAGTATTTATCAGTTTAGATATTAAAATTTCATTGTATTATATGTTAAAATCAATTTAAATGGTGTAAATGTACCTAATTCATTATTTATAATCTATAGATATATGTTTATTCATTTTTAAAACTTTTGTTTCATACATACCTACTTTTATTTGACATTGTGATTTTTTTTCAATTGTATATTGTATTTGTATTAATTTACTCAAACATCATTATAATGTTTGGTAAGACAATCCCCAATGGAGAAACCAAATACTAAAAAGATATCACTTTTAAAATGTTAATTAAGTATTGCTTTATAAACATTTAAATTTTAACAACCGAGAAGTAATTTATAATTTGACTTCCTGTACAATTTAAGCTGCAACATTATATTGAGCCATAAGTAATAGAGAATCCACTAATCTAATGTGTGTTGAGCTTGTAGACCCGAAGGCCCAGGATTACCAGAGTTGTTCTGTTCATGTGATATATCTACAAACATACACAGTATGACACTTTAAATTGTGAATTCTCAGCAGTCCCTTCACTGATATTGACAGGGCTTTGCACTCCACCTAACTGATAATTATGACTGTGCTTTAAACTTCCATCTTTTAATATGTCATCATGAAGAGGAGAAATCTTAGTACACCCAGATGCACTTGGGAGTGCCTGGTCATATTTTTTCCTGCCACCTTTAGAAGTAGCTCTGCCCCTTCTGTTTTAATACTTACAACTCTTTTCGTTTTTAATAGTCTGTTTACTGATACCTACTTCTCACTGCGATCCACTTTTTTAAAAGAAATAGTAAACTCAAACAAAGCATAATAAAGAATTCACTGAAAAAAATAATGTCAATTACACATTCTGGTTTATTTCAACAACAATATCCATATACTCACTTAAATGCAGCCAAACCCACAAAACAAAGTCTCACTTGTTACAGTACTCATGTAAGGTGATATTAGCACTGTAATCATCAGTAATAATTTAATCAAAAACAAAATGTCATCGAAGTCGTAAAATAATAGTTCATAGATACAGCAATTAAATAGATACTTAAGCCTTAATCAATCAGTTGGCTTTCATTAAGTACAAATCAAATGTAATATTTAAACTCTGTACAGTTCTCCCTCCTTCTTCGCTATTTGCCTCGTGGAAAATCACGTCAATTTTAAGCCAATAAAAATATACTACCGGTCATCATAATCTTTTTATCGGTCGGTTTCATCAGAAATTTTGTTCTGTCGGTACGTACAAGGGCAAAGGTTATTACTTATACTAAATTGCACGTGAGGTATGTACATCATTTAGTAAACGATCATCAATCATTAATTCATTTCATGACCGTAAAAATAAGTTAAACGCTTACCACATGTTCTTCAACAAAGATACCTTAAAACGTCATATTATCAGGCCTTGCAGTCTTGAGCGCGCTATCATCCCCGCTTCTGAACTAATAAAAAACTCCGTTCAAGTGAGGTCAACATGTGTAATCCACTATTTAACATTACAATCTCCTTATAATCAAGTTTGTACACAAGACCGGCATAACAAACGTAAAGTATCCCCTTTCCCGCGATATCGCGTTCCTTGACAGCCCAAGTCCCGCGCGAGAGCCAAAAAGACCACAGAGTCTAAAAACGTCACCAGTTCCGTTTTATTATCTCTGTTTTGACCGGCGACAATGGCAGTGAGATATTATGCTAATCAATTATTATTATATCACAATGGTGTAATCATCTAAATTAATACATTTTTAACAGGTGACAGTTCTTTGATTCGATTTATTAATGCATGAAGATGAACACAAATCAATACTGGATCATCAGGAAGATTTTTCATTGTGGTAACTACTTTTTCTTTAATGGTTTTTTTGAACAATTTAGGTTGACCTTTAATAACAATTGAAACAGTTTTAGTAACCCATCTTTCGTACTGTATTGTGTCACTGTCATTGTAATCGTTGCAGTCAATTTGTTTACCCGTACAATTTGGGCATTGTTGACATTGTTGTTCTAAGCAGTCCACATTTAATTTGTCATCGCAGCATAAAGCTTTGATCAACGCTGTAGCCGATATAATGATTTATAATCTTTGCATTTTTCAGTGCCCGCATCATATAATCAGTATTGGTATGCAAAGCACATAAACACAAAATGGACGATTATTTCGAAAGGTTTCGTAAGAAACTTTGTCCTGAGCATTTTTTTGAACAAATACTTTGTAAAGGTTTAATAAAGAATCGTTCATCAAGCGTATTTGTTTCTTTACTTCATTTCGAGTAATTGTTTTTTTTTCCGGCTGTAAGTCTACTGTTCTCATCCTGTAGTAAAAAGTCCTGTATTTTATTTTTTAGCTCAAATTTTTTCTTGTTTTTCTGTCGGGGTGGTTGACCGGGTATGTCGATACTTTTTAATTTGTTATATGTCATAATATAACGCATTCTGTATTTTGCCACTTTAGACATCAATAATGACACCTTGACTTTTAATTTGTTATTTTCTGCTCTAATTCTTTGCCTATTACGACGCCTTTGTAATAATCCCCTAGCAACTTGACGTGAAATTAAAGAGCTTGAAGGCAGTGTGTTTTGTTCTACAAATGCAAGTGTGCTTGCTTCTTATTTTTTTTTCATTCTGTCGTTTTTTGGCTGCCTTTTCCCTCCATAATTTTCTCATATTTCTTTGTGCACGTAGCGTCAAATCATGAATGGTTTTAACAACCCGTTTTTTTTTTTTATAATATCTTTCTCGATCCTTTCTTCTCCTTTCTTCAAGAGCTGCTTCATTCATTTTTGCACGAGCTCGTCGATTACTGAGCATTTTCTGTTCACGACGGCGTTTTTTTTTTGTCTTCTTCAGATAGCTGAATTCTAGATCTGCTAGTGCGTGCCATCATGACTGAAAGAAAACATCACGTCACATGCTGTTAGAAGCACAAAAGCAATAGGAAAATACAGGGTGGGCCATAAATTTTTGCAAATAGCAACACTGAATTTTTCGGAAACTGTCAAAGTGAGCGGCGGGAAATTGGCGGGAAAGTATAGGTCACTTCGTGCAATTTTATTTATAATGGAGCGTTTCACGGGAAAACAACGGGCTTTTTGTGTTAAACAGTTTTATAAAAACAACGATTCGTACGTTTCTGTACGACGCCTTTTTAGAATTGAATACGGATTACGCCGAGTAAGTGAGTGTCCAAGTGTTAGTTTAATTAAATCTTGGGTCAAAAAGTTCGAGCAAACTGGTTCGACACTGAATATCAAACAAACAGGGCGGCCACGTTCAATAAGAAATGATGAGAACATACGGCAGGTTGAAGTTTCTGTAGAGAACGATCCAGAAACGTCTACACGTAAACGTTCAGCAGCTCTAGCAATACCAAGAACTAGTCTACGGCGAATTTTACATCTGGATCTGAAACTGCACCCATACAAGCTTCAAATTGTGCAGGAGATGAAACCAAACGATTGCATTCATCGTAAGTTATTGGCTGACACTATACTGGAGCGATTCTCTAGCCTTGAGAATGTATTGTTTACGGATGAGGCCCATTTTCATATCAACGGGAACGTTAATAAACACAATTGTCGATTTTGGAGCAGAGAAAACCCTCGCTTTAAACCAGTGTTGCCACCTTAGTGGATTTTCCACTAAATCTGGTGGTTTGGAACCCCCTTTTAGTGGCAAATTTTTGCTTTTAGTGGCTAGTGGTTTTTTTTAGCGGATTAGGAGAATTATCATAAATTATAAGAAACGACTATTTAGCCATATTTTATACTTTCAAAATATAAACCTATATATTTGTAGGAGTATTTATTTTACTATGCAGGCACCACCAATTCATTTCCATAGACATTGGAAAGCATTCACGGGGATTCCCCGTTAAATATATTTAGTATAAGCTGTATAAGGAGACTAATAGAAAACGATGGAATGCAAGGGCGAGATCTATCTATATCTCGCTCTACGGAATACTAAATAGTTGAGAGGGATATAATTTTCGCTTTCTATTCTATTTGACAGCATTTTACAATACTTAGTCCAATCCAATGTTTTTGAACTCGGTCAAGTCAATCGGATTCAGTACGTTGTTGTTTCGTTTCGCGATCACATATTTTTAGATGAAAATATTATTCATACGACGCTATGCCGAAACCTCAATACTCCCAAAAATTTAGGGATTCTTGGCTTCAAGATCCCGATTTAAAGGAATGGCTTCAAGCAGTTGATAGTACCACTGGCCAAGTAGCAAAATGCAAGTTTTGTGGAACGATATTAAGAAGTCACTACAAAGATTTGAAAACACATGCGCTTTCGAAAAAGCACCAACAAAATAGAAAGGTAAATTATAGGTTTGTCTTTGTTATTTATAACGGTTCGAACTTGGTGAATTAATGAGATTGCATTTAATTTTTTCTTATATCTTTCATTATTTGTTTGTAGGTTATCACCAAACAACCCAAGCTGCCATTCAAAAAGGAGTCTACTGATAATAAAAAGAAAGATGAAGCCAGAGTTGCATTATTTACAGCAATGCATACAAGTATACGAACAGTTGATCATTTAGGAGAAGTTATTAACCATAGCTATGAAAAAGGAATAAATAAAATGCAGCTGCACCGAACTAAGTGCACGTATGTAATAAAAAATATTTTAGCATCTCATTTTACAGAACTTATAAAAAACGACATTAGAGATCAACCATACAGTTTATTAATAGATGAATCAACAGATATTGCTGTACAAAAATATTTGGGTTTAGTTATAATTTATTACAGCACTACACATGAAAAAATTGTTTCAACTTATTTGGACCTTGCTGAACTCGACGCATGTAATGCTGAAGGTATTGTTTCTGCCATAAAGCGGACGCTTAAACATTTCGACTTGCGAATTGAAAACTTAATGGGTATTGGTACAGATAATGCTTCGGTGATGGTTGGCGTAAATAATGGAGTCTTTGCCCGATTGAAACAAGAAATACCGCACTTAGTTTTGGTACGTTGTTTATGCCACTCCTTGCAACTGGCTGTTTCAGCAGCAGCAAAGGAATTTCTTCCGCGAGATCTTGAATTTTTAATTAGAGAGACATATGATTGGTTTTCTCGCTCATCTTCCAGACAAGTTATCTATAAAGAGCTATACAAAACCATCAACGATGGACAGAAACCTCTTAAAATTGTTCAAGCCTGTCAGACTAGATGGTTATCCATAGAGTCTGCTGTGTCGAGAATTTATACGCAATGGCTGGAGCTTAAAACTCATTTTTCGATTGCTAAGTTGCACGAAAGGTGCCACACGTCAGAGCTATTGCACTCTATGTATGCGAATGATATAAACTATGCATATATATCATTTATTTATCCAATTTTGATTGATATAAATAGAGTCAATAAAATGTTTGAGTCAAAAAATACGGACCATACCTTATTGTGCGGTGAATTAACAAACTTGATTGATTCGCTTGTCACCAAAGTAACGTTACCTACACATAAGATAGATATCTTTACTCAAAATATTCGTGACTATTTGGACCAAAGATGCTACCTGGGATTCCGATTCGAAAAACAGATTCAAGAAATGAAGGAGAAAGGTTTTCCACGGGAAAAGGAAGAAGTATTGCGGAATAGGTGCATACAATTTATAGTTTGTCTGATTGGCGAAATTAAAAACAGATTGCCGGAAAATATTACTCTCATGAAACAAATATCCCGTATAAGTGTCGAAAAAGCCCTGCATCACAACAAAGAAAATCTGGTTGATATAATGGCTCGGTTCGTAACAAGTACAGAATTAATTGCGAAAGTTGACGATCAATGGCGGCAAATTCATTTACTGAGATGGAATGAAACAAAAGACACAAAAAAATTTTGGTGCGAAGTCTTAAAATTCAAAGATGCACAAGGTGTTGCTCGATTTCAAGAATTAGCAACATTTGCGATTACACTTTTGGTATTGCCACATTCGAATGCCGATGTGGAAAGACTTTTTAGTAGCATGAATATTATAAAAAACAAGCAGCGAAACAGAATGAAGCTAACTCTTTTGAAATCAATTCTAAAAATACGCTGCGGTATGCAGTTAATGGGAAAGTGCTGCAACAATTATGAAATTCCTTTAAATATTATAAAACAAATTGGGACGAAGGAGTCATATCAGTCTGATAACAGTGAGGCTGAAAATGAAAATGCAGATTCATCTGAAGACGATTTATTAATATAAATAATATCCTATGCAACTTGATTTTTTTAATTACTAAAAGTTTTTTTTTTTATAATAACTACAAAAAATTTTTTAATAATAAATGTACTTTTACATTTCTTTTTTTTGCTTTAATCATATTCACACATCTTAGTGGAAATTTTAGCGGTTTTCAGAGGGGGACATCTTTTTGTTAGTGATTTTCTAGTGGTTTGAGGAGCCTTATCTGGCGAATTGGTATTTCATCCGTTGGCAACACTGCTTTAAACACCAAAAGCCACTTCATTCGCCTAAAACCACAGTTTGGGATGCCATATCAGCAAAGGGCATAATTGGTCCGTATTTCTTTGAAAATTATCGAGGAAATAACGTGACGGTGGATTCAGTGGAATACGTGAAGATGTTGCGAGAATTTTTGGCACCAAAGTTGCATGAATTTGAAGGTTACAATAGCAGAACATGGATGCAACAAGATGGAGCAACATGCCATACGTCAAACATGAGTTTACCGGTAGTAAAAGACATGTTTCCGAAAAAGTTGATTTCTCGCAGAGGTGACATTCCATGGCCGCCAAGAAGCCCGGACCTAACACCATGCGATTTTTTTCTGTGGGGATATTTAAAGAGTCGAGTGTACCTTAATAAACCGATAACAATTCCCCAGTTAAAACAAAACATTCAGAATGAGATAACCGCGATCCCTCGCAGCATGTGTCACCGAGTTTTCCAAAGTTAGCGTACTCGATTGCAGGAGTGCCAACGACGAGACGGAGGACATCTGGATGATGTAATTTTTAAAAAATAAATTGCATTTATCTGTTACTAGGTTAAATAAATAAAATATGGAAAAACATGTATAGTTTAATTTTTATCGATGTTTCAAAAGTACAAAAATTTGTGGCCCACCCTGTACAACATCCAAACGTTTAATAGTTTAATGTATATTAGTTTGTTAAAATTTAAAATAACGAACATAAAGCAACGTTTGGGTTAGCAATAAAAATTGCAGCAGTTGAAAGCTATCGCATTCTTACTTTTGTGTTAGAAGAGAAGACAAATTTTGCAGTATTTTTCTAGTTTAAATGTTGAAGTAAGGCAGCAATCAACTTCTGCACTTTTTAATGCTAGTTTTTTTACGCCTAACCGCCGCACTCAGAGACGTGAATTAAATACACACAACACAACATACACAAAACAGCACACACGTGACGTGAACAAAATAGTGGAGTCAGACATTTCCTCTGAGTGCATCAAATGAAGGGAAAACTGCTGCCAGAACCTATGTGTGCAAATATTACAACAAGAGAAACAACAGACTCTGATATGATCCCTCAGCTGATATTCAACATAAAAAAACAGTATAGCAAAGGAAAATCAAGTCAGCAGGATAAACATGAAAGAAAGCAGCACTCTGTCAGAAGAATTGATATCTGATCTCATCGACATATGGGAAGACTCGGACAAGAACACATACTCGTTCATGGAGAGGACTACACACGCAAAAGGAGGACACATAAAAAATGCATTGGGAATAGGGAAGAAAGGGATGAAACCCTCATGCTATCCTAACTGATATGAAGCCGCCAGAATATGCAGAAAATAAAAAGCTCAAATACAGCCATGGATAGAAAGATCTTCACTTCAATGGCTGAGAGAGATAAACTTCCTTGGGGCTACATATCATGCCCAGAATTGCTTATCCAGAGTCCAACCGATTCACACCCCTTGCCAACAATTTGTGAGCCTATCACAACTGATGCCTTAGAGATCATATTGAACACAAATGCAGGGGTGCAATTATCAAAGTTGACCAACTTATACTCAAGAATAGGTGGTGCATATGGATCTGGAGAAATCCACGGAAAAGAGATGTTCAAGAATATTGCAATATTCCCAATACTTAGTTGCATCTCTGTCAAGTCTTGACACTATTTCTTGCCCAAAAGAAGATGGTGACCGAATCAGGCTAACTATTATCTGGATTGGTAATCAGGTCACCATATCATGCCAGGAGACCGACTTACAGAATCATGAAAATAACTATAGAACTAGTAGAAAAAAGCGACAAAAATGCTCTCTTCTTGCAATATGTCAAAAACTGTCTAACGACTTCTACGTGGTAATAAGACAAAACGCAGTGATGAAAGAAGATTCAACATTTAATGCCTTTATAACAACGGCGTTGTTTACACCAGTGAATATGCTGGGGTGTATGACGCTGGAGAATCCCGCAGTAACAAAAGGAGAAAACATGAAATTGTTGATGGACAATAGAGAGATCTCTCTCCAGGCGGGTGTTATGCCTGGGGACCGAAGTCCATTGGGATGAAGTTGGAAGTGCTACATATATCAACTGACTGTTGAAATTTCGCTTGCGCGTTGTAGAACAGTTTAGTTCCGCTGTCTGACGTTGTGACGCTGTTGGCGCTGGCGAGTGGGTGGTACATGGTTTTTGCCGTTAGATGTCGCCATGTCGCCACACCAGCCCCCCTTTGAGACCGGAGGTTGATGGTGATTCTGATGACGTGCAGTCTGTGCGTTGATTTGTCGCTTGCAAGTGCCAGTAGTCGATGTCTCCAGTAGTGCTCGAGCCAGTGTTGCCAGGTCTCCTGATTTATCAGGAGATCTACTGAATTTGGCATATATCTACTGATCTACTGAATTTGCAAAAGAAATTGAAATAATCTACTGAATTTTGTATATATCTGAATTTACTTTAGGTTTTTTGTAGAAAGATGAATGGATTTTTTAATGTAATTGCAAGAATTTTCATTAAGATTAGTTTCCTTTCAAATAGAACATAACATAGCATTTAGAACAATAGACCATTTGAGCCAAGTAGTAAAAGCGTGTTGCCTTGATTCTAAAATAGCACAAAACATAAATTTAAGACGTACTAAAGCAACATCTTTAGTTAAAAATGTTATAGGAAAAACTGAAAAAGAGAAGCTATGTAAAGCAATGAGAGGCCAAAAAATTTCACTGATTGTTGACGAATCAACAGATAATACCTCAGCAAAGCATTTATGCATTGTTGTACGAATCGTTAAGTATGGCCGGGTAACTGATGATTTTTTTGATCTCATCCCAAGAAAAACCAGTGGAACAGCAATTGAACTGCATAACTTAATAACTCAATGTTTCGATAGTTTTAATATTCTATGGAAGGAAAATTTAATAGGATTTGCTGCTGATGGTGCGAATGTTATGATGGGGAATCAAAATTCATTGAGAACTTTGTTAGCACAGGATGTGCCGTACATATTTTTCATTAAATGTGTTTGCCACTCATTTGCTCTGTGTGCATCATATGCATGTAAGAAGATTCCAACCAATGTTGAAGATATAGAAATGATCTCGACGTGCCATGGAGACGAGATGGTGCCAGGCATGAGGGCAGGCGCGGAGCGGGAAAAACCAACCTGCGTTTCCGACTACAACAAGTACATGGGTGGAGTTGACCTTAAGGACAAAAAACTATCCATGTACTTGTTGGAGCGGAAACGTGGGTTAAAGTGGTATGTGAAGGTGTTCAGGAGGCTCTTGAATACAAGCATCCTGAACAGCTACATAATATACTCCTATAACCCGATGCTCAGAGTCCTGTTACACAGGGAATTCAGGTTTAAACTTGCTGAAAACCTATGTGAAAGATTTCATAAGGACACACTGCATCTCCCCCTTGCGCCCGCCCCAGTCCCTGACCGGATCCAAAAATCTATTAGGTTGGACAAGCAGGCAGACCACTTCCCGATCCCCACGGAGATATTGGCTGGTAGAAAACGGAGCAAACGACGTTGCGCCCGCTGCACAGCACTCTCAGTTCGCACTTAGGTCACAATTATTTGTAATGCCTGCCAGGTGGGATTGTGTATCGGGAGTTGTTGGTCAGAATACCATCAGCTGCAAGATTTAAAACTTCAATACATTTAATAGGTCCGAGTCTCACATTTGAGCTAGAGATGGGTAACTCAGGAGAGATAGATAAAAAAGATATGTATCAATCCGTTCGTATCAATCACTCTTTGTATCCGTTCAAATCAGAATGTATCAGTGTATCTTTACAACTCATTCACTCACGGCATCGTTTTCTTTCTATCTGTGTCGCTTCGCTCAGCTCGGCCGGGACGGCCGGCCACTCCAAGGTCACGCGACCAGACTTCTTTTTCACACCTCACTATTTGGAATGTTCTATCGCACTTTTGCAAGACGGAGAGGTTGGACGGAGAGAGTGGGTGGGTTGCTATGCCGTATGACCATAATAAATTGACATACGTCGGCACATAAAGGTAAATGATAACTCTATTACTGATGCGTAGGCCTTAAAGTATTTCAGCAGTGCGTGAACATTTAAGTAATATACTGGTTTTTACTACACGTGTCGATTCATCCCACAATAACTTTGCAATGATGTGACAACAGTAGAAGTCTTAAATATTAGTCCATAAGCGCTATTTTTCTAGGTTGCGGTTTAACATCATATGCAAAGTTATCGTGGGAACATTCTAATGCCTTTAAAAAGTTTGTAAACAATGCAAACTAATTTGGGTCATAAATTCAGCAGTTTTAGGATCAGGATAGAAAAAAAGTAAGAAAAAAGTTGCGATTTACAAAATTAAAAAAATATCAGTTTGCTTCATTACTTCTTAAACCTACGTTGACCTCGGTGCGTTATCGTTCGGGATCGGGAGTAATATTATTATTATTTTTGATAATTGCATCGAAAAGAAAGATATTCAGTGTAAATAATAATTTTCAGTAGTTTTGTACAGTTATTGATTGTTTAATTTAATTGTAAATAAGACATACAGTGTAAAAGTTTAAAGTAGTCTTGTAAATATACCTACTCTACAGTTAGTGACTGTTTAATTTATTTTAAGTGTTACTTATTTAGTACAGTTAGTGTTTTATGATATTATAATAAACAAAAATGTCATTGGGTTCACGAAAACGAAGTGCAGTGTGGAATCATTTCGAGGAAGTGGAACCCAAAAAAGCAAAATGCCTTTATTGTGCGAACATTCTAAATTTACCTAGTGGAAATTGTGGTAACCTGGGTAGACATTTAAAAAACAAACACCCCACAGTACCCCTCGTTGCTCAAAGGCAGTCAACGCCGCAGGCAAGTTTTCAAGAAGCCCCGCAGGAGACACTTGCACCAACATCAACTGCGACAGAACCTGCCACGTACAATGCCCCTGCCCCTAGCCCCTCCTCCGCTGGGTTACCTCCTCATCAGATATCCATGAAAGAATATGCACACAGCACAAAATCCGTGCCGCCTCGGCGTGCGGAACTTATCGATGAGCAACTTGTGCGCATGGTTGCAAGTGGCTATTATCCGTTCAGTATGGTGGAGGACGAAGAATTTAAAAAATTTGTACATATGCTGTGCCCAGGGTACAAGCTGCCAACAAGAAAAACACTTTCACAGTCGTTGATTCCCAAAATGTGCAAAAAACAGGAAGAAAAAGTGAGGCAAAAGCTGGAAAATACCCACGCAGTCTGCCTCACGACTGACGGTTGGACATCGGACAACAATGACAGTTATATAGCTGTTACGGCACATTACATTGTCTCAACTTCAGATAACACAAAATTAAAATCAAATTTACTGGGATGTGTGGAATACAACGAGAGGCACACCAGTGAAAATCTCATTGAATTTCTCAAAAATATTACACGAGAATGGAATATTGAGCTCAAGATTACCGCCATCGCGAGTGATAACGCTGCCAACATTACAGCAGCTCTAAGAGAGGGTGGTTGGCGGCAAATTCCATGCTTTGCCCACACGTTAAACCTCTGCGTCCAGTCGGCGTTGCAGCATTTGGCCCCAGTTTTAAGTAAAGTAAAAAGCGTTGTCGAGTTTTTTAAGCGGAGTTCTCAAGCGAATCATAAATTAGTCACAATGCAGAAACAACTTAGTCTTCCAACCCTTAAGCTAAAACAAGATGTCGCCACCAGGTGGAACTCTACATATGACATGCTAAATCGGTTTTGCTCGGCAAAAGATGCTATTATAGCCACTATAGCCCTCACCAGACCTGACCTTGCATTAACTGATTACGACTGGGTGGTCATTGAATCGGTTATCCCGGTTTTAAAAATGTTTTTTGACGTAACAGTCGAAGTGAGCGGCGAAAAAAATGTCTCCTTGTCGAAGGTCATTCCACTGTGTCGAATTATGCTGGGTCATATTAGGAGCAGGATGCAAACACAAAACACGGTTAATATACCGGAAGTAAAAAATGTCATCGAGCATTTGTACAAAGAACTGAATCATAGATTCGGTCAGGTGGAGGCAAACGTATTGACCGCGGAATCTACAATCCTGGATCCACGATTCAAGAATAAGGGATTCCAGGACGCAAGAATGTACGATAGGGCTGTAAAAGATTTAAAATTTAAAATTGGACGAAGTTCCGCTAGCTCAGTGATTACAGCAACAACGCAAGCGGTAGAGACAGTGCAACCAGAACGTGGTCCTAGTCAATCGTCAATTTGGTTTGAGTTTGACCAAGAAGTGGTTAGGCAAACACCGGACAACCCAACGGCGGCGGGAATAGTGGAACTGGATAAGTACCTTCAAGAGCCACTTTTAAAGCGTACAGAAGACCCCTTAACATGGTGGCACGCTCGGAAGAATATTTATCCCTTATTATTTAATTATATTACGAGGAGGCTCAATCTCGTAGCTACGTCTGTTCCTTGCGAGAGGATATTTTCAAAAGCGGGATATACGCTGAATGAACGTAGAAGGCGAATGACGACGAAAAAATTGTCGCAACTCCTATTCATAAGTTGCAACTATGAATAAGATATGTACATATTATGTAAAATAATTCTGTAAATAACAATCAAAAATCATTGTATATAGCCACCGATTTCTAAATTCACCAACCTAAAAATCTATTTTAATAATAAATAAATCAATAACTGCTCGTAAATACATAGGTTGACAGTCCTAAGCCTGTAAAAGAATGAAGGGAAATTGGTAGACTATAAGTATATTATATTATAATTTTAGTGGTCTGTACTTCTTTGTTAGGTATTTTCGCTTATTAGTAGGTATTCTCTATAATTTCTTTATTTTATAGAATACTACCTATTAAATATTTATTAATCATTCATTAAATTAATCAGAAATATACATCAGCCTAATCGAACGACCAAACAAACAAAGTGAATTAGTGCAAACAGCTATAGGTAGGTACTAATGCATTCATTGATTGATTCACTCCTAAGCAAGCGAGCCACGCTGAGCGAGTGAGTAGTGCGACTAGTGCGGCAACACGCAGCGTGTCATGCGCTCGAGCGTGAGATACTGATACATAGGGATATAAAGATACAAAAGAGTGATACATATCCCAATGATCGAAAGATACATTTCAATCTTTTCTTTTTAGTGATACATTTTGCCCATCTCTAATTTGAGCCCGTGTCTACGCCCTTTCGTCCACTTTCTAAAATTTCTTAACTGGTTATGAATTCACTAAAATTTCTTAACTGGTTATGAATAAGGATTTTTATTCACTGTTTCGTAACCAGTTATTAAACAAGACTTTTTTCCATTTTCATAGTCAGAACCTAGGTACAGTCGCCATCAGATATATGGTAGCGGTCAAGGTACTCAAATATTTCGGAGCAGCATTAAATTTCAATATATTAATTACGCTAGATGAGGTCTATAATATCGGCACATATAATTCGTCATAAATTTAGGAGCAGCGACTTTTCAATAAATTCGTAACATACAATTAGGTAAAGATATCGGAACTTACAAAAGTCAAAAATATGGAAGCAGCCAGGATGATCATAAAGATCGGAACATTTATGGAAAATATACCTTAAGTCTGTGTCACATAGTTCAAAATACTTTACGGTGGACCGATTAAAATAAGGTTTCAGATACGCATGATTAATAATGTTGTCAACAATTTGAATTAAGAACAGAGTGGTTTGTTGTGACATGCTCCGAAAAGAGTGTGGACTTGTCATCGTGACAAATATATTTATGTCTCTATCGCGAATTGAAAGGATATTTTAACTAAACCCCCTTACTAATAAACGTTGAATAACAGTGGAATTGTTCTGTCCTTATCTGTCATGGTGAAATTAGAATTCGACAGATAAGGACAAAACAGTGTTTAATTATTCCACTGTTATTCAATGTTTATTAGTAAGGGGGAATGTCTATAAAATCGATGTTTTTATAGCAATATAGCAATGACAATAAATTAATTTCGTTAGAGTACTCAGTGGCGTGATTGACAGTTGCTTGACTATTAAAGTGCAAGGTCTTGGGTTCAAATTTGATTCAAAGAAGTACAACATGGAATTTGTTTTTATGAACAATAATATTATAGCGTCATTTAATTATATTTGACAGTTTTTTTCGGGCCCTAAACCCTAGCTATTTTATTCTACCCAGAGAAACGAAGTCACTTTCAAGTAGGTATGTTACGTGTATCACGTTTTAATTGATGATTGCTAGAACCTACTTGGTAAATTATCTTTCACGTGCGAACTCTTTTGACGAGTGTGTTCCCACTTCAAACTTTGTTCGACATTTGTTTTGTTGGTTTTCTACATTCTTGACATTGACTTGACACCTTCTAGCAGCTTGTTATCCTCGTACTATTTCATCGGAAGTTGACTTTTGAATAAAATTGTTATTATAGTCTTAAGGTACACAGACTTAAGGTATATTTTCCATAAATGTTCCGACCTTTATGATCATCCTGGCTGCTTCCATATTTTTGACTTTTGTAAGTTCCGATATCTTTACCTAATTGTATGTTACGAATTTATTGAAATTATTATATAATAATGTATATTAATATTGTAATGTAATTATTATATAGTAATAAATTAAAATATAATATTGCTGCTCCTAAATTTATGACGAATTATATGGGCTGATATTATAGACCTTATCTAGCGTAATTAATATATTGAAATTTAATGCTGCTCCGAAATATTTGAGCACCTTGACCGCTACCATATATCTGATGGCGACTGTACCACTCTTATTTCAAATCAATTGGACAGTGTCGACGGAGCTCGCTAAAGCGGAGCTCCTATTTCTGCGTGGTTTTGCCCTCCAGGCCTGCTGCAAAACTAACATAACCTAAACCTGATTTTCGTTAGGAAAACGTTCTGAAATTAGTTACTGGAATCTAAATTTTGCTGCAAGACGCAATTTATTAAACAAGTGTATTACGATTTCTAATATTAAAAGAAGTAAAATTACAAGCACAAGCACAAATAATCGCAAAACCGAATCCAGATATTACTCCTTACCTGCTAGAGATGATACTGAAATGGTCCCTGTTTGCCGTAATTTTTTCCTAGATACTTTGGGTTATCGCACTGATGGTGTCATTACTGGACTGAGTCAGGCAGTAAAGAAAAATGTTTTATTTTCGGACGTTACTAACGACAAAAGAGGAGGAAAGAGACGAGAAATCTCTAGAACAACAGTTCTAGCTTAATATATGTTCTTCGATAACAATCGAAGAACATATATTAAGCTACCATCCATCAGTGAGCCACTATCGAAGGCACAACGCTCCCAATGTTAAATATTTACCGCGTCACCTAACTCTGCGAACATTTGTTCTCGCTTAGGAAAATTTACGTATGCATTGAGAAGATTAAAACGTGTAGCTGGAGAAAAAACCGCTGTCACGGCCTATCATGGCTATGTGGCATCTATACTTAGGTACGGCTTAATAGTCTGGGGAAATTCTTCTGATATAAATAGAGTTTTTATGTGTCAAAAAAATGTATCAGAGCGATATGTGGTGTCGGGCCTGTAGAACCATGTAAGCCACTATTTAAAAAAATTAACTTATTAACCCTAACTGGGATGTATATTTTGGAGATAGGTATATTTGCAAAGATGAATCCTGATCTGTTTATAAAATCTACTGCAAATCGGCAACTGAGGCCAAGAGACCCGACAAAACTGGTAATGCCTAAATATAGAAGTGCGTTGTACAAAAACAATTGTCATGCTATGGCCATTAAAGTCTTCAACCATATACCTATTTCTATCAAGGAATTGCCAGTAAAAAAAATTAAATCAAAATTATATGTTTGGTTGGTTGATGCATGTCTCTATACTATTAAGGATTTCTTTAAGATAAATACCAATTTAATGAATTTGCCAATGATGTATAATGTAAAATGTAATAAATGTAATTTGAAATATTAAATTTAGTGTAAGATAGTTTTATAAGTAATACAATTTTTGCACGCTGAATACAGCAAAGTGTGCGATCTAATACAATTTAAACGACATCTTAATGTACCACATTTACAGCAAATAAATAAATTTCATTTCATTTCATTTTTAAATTAAAAAATGCCTATTTTAAATGTGGCTTGGAAGTATACAGGCGGCAGAAAAAGAAAATGAATATATCATTCAATATGCCAAAGGGCGATAAATGTGGTGAGTGCGAGTTTTACAATGAACAAGTAAAACAACATACATCTACAGCTACTGTCTTCCCAGAGGAACTGGAAACAACATACAATGAGCACAAAGAAAAAGCCAAATCAGCAATTGCAAAGTATAGGCAAGATGCAAGCCATAAAAACAGTCTGGAAACAAAATATTATGCCATGGATTTGCAAAAAATTACTTTATTGCCTGAGATGCCTCAACACAAAGATGCATTTTTCATGAGCAGAATAATTGCATTTAATCTAACTTTTGCACCCATTACTAAAGACTCTCAAGATCCAAGATGTATGTGTAGTATGGCACGAAGCTATGGCAGGTCGAGATGCAAATAACATTGTTGACGCCATACAAGCTTTTATTGATTGCCAGAGAAACGTAACTACTTTACACATTTGGGCCGATAATTGCACGGGTTAGGCTTTTAAAGCTCACTTCCCCGAAATGTGCACTTTCTAAAAATGTACACTTTCTGCAAAATGTACAGTCCCAAAAGGTACACTTGCCCAACTGGGGCACTTTCTCGAAAGGTGCACTATTTCAAAAAGAACACTTTTCTAAAACGCACACTTTCCAAAAAAGTACACTTTTCCACTTGGGGCACTTTCTGGTAAGATGCCCTATTTCGATCACCACAAAGTTCACACAGTTTTTGTCAGATGAAGATCATGAGTCATGTTGGCAATGTTAACGTTTTTTGACAGATCTCTAGCACCTTAAGTAAGTAATAATAATGTATTTTGAAAGTAATTAACTTTTTTCAAATTATTTGAGTAATTTGTTTTTTAATTATTAGTGGCTGAGGACTTAACTCTGGTATGATACTGGCTGATTCTATAATACAGATTTATTATAGTAGAGATAAAGAAAGTGCACCTTCTGAGAAAATGTATCTACTTACAATGTGTTCCACCTGGGAAAATGCACTTTTTGAGACAGCGTACTATCTGAGAAAGTGATCCATCTGAAGAAATGCACATTTAAAGAAAGTGCACATTCCGGGAACGTGAGCTTTACAAGCCTAACCCAATTGCACGGCCCAAAATAAAAACTGGACATTATTCACACCTTTGGTAACAATAGTAAACAGCAATGAATATGGACTAGAAAATATAATTTTAAATTATTTAACAAAGGGACACACACACATGGCAGCTGATGCTGTCCATGCTAACATTGAGTCAAAAGTTAAGCGTCAAATCAATTTGTTTGACTTTGCCGACTTCAAAGAGGCTATTCGCGGGTCAAGAAAAAATATTGAAGTAGTGGAAGTTGAAAAAAAAATTAATTGGCCCAAAAAAAAGAGAGCAGGGCGGCATAATGAACCATTGAAAGACTTTCGACTGAAGCCTGTTCAAGTAAAGTTTGTGTCTGGCTCAAGAAATCTTTTTATAAGAGCAGGTACTATCTTATTTATAACCTATTGTTAAATCAGTGGATTATAATTTGTTTATCAGAATTTGGATAATATATTTAATTTAGGAAATAAAATATCTCGGTCTGGCATGTGACCAGCAGCTATTTCATTTCTAATATTAAAAAATACGAGTTGAATAAATATCCACAATTGAAAACGGCTCTAAGGTGGGAACTAATTGTAAAAAAAAACATGATTTATTTTGTTGATTTCAGATTCAGTTCATTTCATTCAGAAATAGATTTCTTCGTAAAAAAGTATGATGTGAATAAGTATCCTGAAGAAATTAAAAACCATCGCGGAGTTAAAGCCTTGAAAAATAATAATATCATCAATAAGCTAGTGCCACTGATGCCACAGTTCCGAAGAAACTTTTGGCTGAATCTCTCTGTTAATAATAATGCTATTGATTTAATAACAGACGACCAAATGACAGAAACCGAATAAATATGAAGTATACCTATGCAAAATAAGTACTGCCTATTTTTTTTGTAATACAGTTTTGTAAACAAAATTTGTTTGTTTTATTTAAATTTATCATAATCAAGACGATGTGACAACACTACTAGGTTTTGAAATTCATCAGGTCACTATATTTTTTAATTTCCATTTCATTTCAAAATGTAGTATGGCACATAAGTAAAACATGTAATATAGTAAAAAAAATAAAAAAATATATACCTAAATATTTGTTTCAATCTAATTTACCACATAAATATCACTTTTTGAACGAATATTGCATAATTTTGTACGGCAGAGACAAAACATGTTTTTACGCTCCTGTAAAATTTACTCAATGTCCCTTACTATGTTTTGATATGGCGCAGCCGAGCTGGTGCCTATATTTAAGGGTGAGTGAGTACCTACACTTTATCATACTATACGTGTATATTTACGCCAAAATCGTGACCTACAATGAATAAAAGTCCAAAAGGCTCTGAAATTGATGCTTTTGCATGTAAGTCGAGTACTTACCTACGTTAAAGAGTAATGTTAGGTTATCTAGGTTCTACTCGTGCGCAGGAAGGAACCGGCTTTCAAAAATGGTTTCTAGAAATTCAAGCCCTAGGTACCTATGAGATTCTAATGTAAGCGTACCTATAGTTTATATTATAGGTGTAATTAGGGAGTACCTGATGAAACTGTAGGCAGGTTTGCTAAGGCTTGTTTCGACTACAGACTAGTACAGACACAACGTTACGTTATGAGTTATGATTCCCTAGTGGACGCTAGAAATAACGAGCCTGCTTATACAGTGAGGAAATATACAGTGCAGTTGCCAGTGATACGTTACTATAATAAAAAAGCAGAGTAAACTAGCAGGGCTCAAATCAACTCTTATCAAATGTTTTTTTTATTGTAGCAAACGAAATAAACATACATATAGCGTTGCCAGCTCTAACTAGGGATGACATTAAAGAACTAATACCACAAGTAGGCCCTAGAGCCCTATTTGTCAGGATATGGAGTGGACGGAAGAACGAATTTATGACAGACTTGCCCAGCTGCAATGTTTCTCTAAGTGTGAGTGAAATTATGTTATCTTAAATATTTAAGTACACCTAAGTTTTTACTTTTCAGTAATGTTTTTTTTATTTAATAACTAATTCAATGAAATGTAACCATAACCGAAGCTTGAGGTTGCGGGTTTGAATCCCACAAGGGGCACATTTTTATAAAAAGGAACTACACTGGCCCGCAAAACTAAGTATCACACTTAATACTATAGTATTAAAAGTGTGATACTTAGTTTTGCGGGTCAGTTTATTTTGATTATGTACAGGGCGACTGGATATTCAATACCATCCTTTTTTTTGTAGAGCTTATATTTTTATTACCTGAAAGCGTTTCTTTTTGCCATAATATTGACCATTGAAGTGAAGAGTTTGTACCGGTACAAGACTAATGAACATTAATTATTTTTTGTTAACCATCTCATTATATACCTTTTTCAATAATTTCCACTTGTTTGCTGCAATTATCTCACTTAATCTGCTCCCTATACATTAAGTTACTTTGTTGTCTTTATCAAGTTTTTGATTTATGCGATCATATTTTTTTTTTCAGTGTACATCACGCGAAACGACTCTATTTTTGGAAGGTTAAAATATAGAATTAACTGGTCATCCACCTTACAGCCCTGATTTGGCAAATTGGCACCCAATGATTTCTATTTATTTCCAAATGTAAAGAATAAATTACGTGGTCAACGATTTTCGACCCGTGAAGATGCCGTCGACGCGTTCAAACAGCACGTTTTGGAGATACCTCAGTCAGAGTGGAAAAAGTGCTTTATAAATTGGTTCCACCTTATGCAAAAGTGCATCGATTATCACGGAGAATACTTCGAAAGAAAATAAAACCATATTTAGCCATGAACGTTTATTTTTTCTATTCCGGTTACATAGTTTAGTTTAGTTTATTTATTTCATGAAACAAATTACAATATAAGTTTGCATTACCATGTCTGTGTGTGCCTATAAGGTTGGAAGAAGCTTAGTTGGTTTCATCTCACATGCCTCATGGTGTGCGGGATCCTTCATGGCAGATGGGTCATGCATTTCATCTTAGGAGGGTCATGCTTGGATGCTTGTTCATGCTTATTGCTTGAGGAGTTTGCTGACTAACTTTGACTTGTTTTATTTTGTGTATGTTTCTTATGTTTCATTTGCAACTATGCTGAAATGAGAATCTTGATGTCCGATGACTGCTGTTTGCAGTAGAGCTGTAAGCAGGCGATCCGGTCGATCCGGTCGAGTCTTTGTGAAGGCATGGAGTCCGCTGAGTGGACTATATTATGCCGTTGGTTGTTGTAAACCGTATCGCCTGATTTTAATTCATTTATTTTTATTTGCAGCGCAAGGAGGCGGCTTGAGAGCTTTATCTACTCTTTCCCCTAGCTTATATTCCATGGGAATGTAATAATTATACTTTTAAATTTTTTGCTATTCCCAATTGAGGAATTCCCCTGCTCTTTTTCTGATTTGTGTTGGTTAGGGATATAATGCCTTTTCTTTTTCATGTACTCAAACCGATGACTTGCAAGCTGCACAATTATGGATTGTGCTTGGCAGTTTGCTGATGCTGCACTCGCCTGATGCGACATCAGGAAGAGATGCAGTCCATCATCATTCTGCGAAGACGCTGTGTCCATATCTCAGGCCGAGATGTGTGACACAGGCGCTTCTATTTTATATAATAATTTGTTGTTTTTATTGAGATAGGGTTCTAATAAAATAAAACTTTTAACTTTGTTTTTTGATAACTTGAATCCGAGAGTGATCCGATAGAGGTCGAAGCACTGACGGATGAAAGGGACAGAGGTCCGCTATTGTCTTCAAATAAGCTTCATCCTTGTTTCCAGAGGGACGAAAGATTCCTCAATTACCTTTGTGAGGCAATCCGGCATCTTCAATGCGCGGATTGACATTATTTTCTTTTTAGAGTTAGGTAGGCAGGTTATTTTTCTCCATACTTGTCGCCCTGCTTTTTGGCCAGGTTTTCAATGGGCGGAAGCTTCCTGTGTTATTATGGTGGTCGATTTATTTAAATGACACATTCTAAGATCGACATGTTAATCGCACAGCAGGCTATCCAGCAAGACTGGACGAGTAAACTCTGTTCATGCCTGCGGGCCGATTATGGTGACACTTATCCACGCGATAAAACGTTTTTATCTCAAGATCATCGACATTATATCACTGTCGACGTAAGCTAATATGGTGGCATCGGTTACATTGCATTATCCACTTTTGACAACGATATGACGAAAAACGTCATATTTTATCGACTTTGCTTAATATGGGTGGCCACTTTGGATCGACTTTTGACATCTCAATTCGATAAGTTTATACAAGTGCCGGGTTGGTGACGACAAGACATTTCATTTTGAAAAATACTCAAATTCATGTAAAATTTAAGCGTAAGTATTGGTTTTATAATATTTTTACTTATTAAAAACGGTTTAGTTACTTATAATAAAGGCGTTTTACATTATAATTGGTATACCTAAGCTGTATTTTTTTGTAGAATGTCTAGATACTACTACTACAGTCTCGCGCTGCAAACGGAGAAGGAAAGACGAAAACTACAGCACAGGACGATTCGAGACGCGTCGAATCCTTTCGAGCTTCCGGAGGAAGAGTTCCGGCACGTCTACAGAGTCTGTAAGGAGATGGCTCTCCATTTATGTGCCGAACTCGACGTCGACCTCCAGCCGCACAATAATGACGGTTTACCCGTCTATATTAAGGTAATATTTATTGTTTATCATACATAATATACAGGGTGTCCCATAATGGACACGTAACCCTGACACCGAGGATAGCTTATCCTTAGACCTACCAAACCAGCCTAACATGACCTTAATAAAAGTTGCAGGGTTTTCAAGATATCGGCAATTTAATGTTTTTTCTAATTTCGCTCCTTTTTTAGCATTCTTAGTCTCAGATTTTTTTGGAATGGCCCTCGAACTTAGTTTTTTATACATGTACGCTGTCTTGAATAGTTATTTGAGGCGACAAAATTATTATTTTGACAATAAGTACTGTGAAAATTGTAAAAATACTAATTTGGTCTTGACTCAACTTTATTTGCAAAACATTCACTTTGACTTTGAACATCTCCCGTGTAAAAAAAATACTAGTAACGAACTGAGCAAATTACTTTAAAAACTTGCGTATGGTATGCCGATTCATAAATGGTATAACACATCCAATGTTTTTAAATAAATCACAATCAATTCGTACAAAAACAGCACGAGTCAAAGCCATAGTTAAGCAAAAAATTGTTGCTTAAAAGGAAAGTCAAGTCGCTCACTCCTCGCTCTTTTAGTCTTTGTTCTCGCTCTAACACACTCGTCGACTACTACCTGGACTGGGGTTCGAACCGACAAAAGAAACGAGATAAGCTCTTCTCCCTGTCTCACATTATTATCCTTTTAAAGAGTGGGGTCGTACTCTCATAGTGAGTACGCCGATATGCACTTGATTTACGGCGAAACAAGGCAAGTTTCATCTCGAGGCAATGTGACTTACAATGTAAGTTTGGCCGCATGATTATACTCGGAACGCTATCCAAATCGCACTCCGACGAATTATGAAGTGGTTTTAAGAGTTGTGAATTGTTATCACGAGGGAAGACAACCAGGATGGAATGGCACAGAAGGAAGACCACGAACCGTTGACGACAACATTGTTTTAAATCAAGTGCACGAGGATCCAGGAACTTCAGTGCGAATAATTGAACGTCGCACTGGTGTTACCAAATCGTCCGCACAACGAATTTTAAAGAGAAATAAATACCACCCGTACCACATCCAACGTGTCCAAACGCTTCTTCCGACTGATTACCCACAACGTGTCGAATTTTGTCGCAAAATGATTGAGAAGTGCAGGCAGAATCCTAATTTTTTTAATGAAGTATTATGGAGCGACGAATCGGCCTGCAAAAGAGACGGGTACCTCAATCTGCACAATATCCATAGCTGGCAGCTAACTAACCCACATGAATCAAAAGAAGACCGGTCACAATATCAATTTAAAATTAATTTGTGGACCGGAATTTTTAACGGCCAGATACTAGGACGCGTCGAGTTACCAGCGATTTTAAACGGACAAAATTCTTTACAATTTTTAGAACACGATCTGCCTATTTTGCTGGAGGACACATCGCTGGAGTTGAGGCAAAAGATGTGGTTGCAACAGGATGGCTGCCCGGCACACTACGCCCGCCTAGTCCGCCAGCACCTCAATACTACGTATCGTGACAGGTGGATTGGGAGGTTGGGACCAATTTTATGGCCACCGCGTTCCCCAGACCTCAATCCATCGGATTTTTTTTATTGGGGATGCTTAAAAGATAAGGTTTACACGAAACCAATCAGATCCCAAGAAGAATTACGCCAACGTGTCTTCGCCGCAGCACGGACCATATCGGAAATTAGCTTAAGAAAATTAAACCGAAACTTTATAAGAAGATGTCATTTATGCATAAGGGTCGGAGGGAAACAATTCGAGCATTTATTATAAGCTAGGTTTAAGTATTAAAATAAAGCAATAACATTTAAACATATTTTTTAATCAGTAAATTACCTTTACTCGTCAAGCCAAACAATCCTCAAATTACACTCCTGTTTTGGGGTTGTCGTGTAAAAAGGAGAGAAACGTTATTATTTCTGTCTCTTTTGCTCTCATGCAATGGGCAAATAATAAAAGACCAAGAACGAAATTAAATATCGTAGCGTACACCATCATTTTTAGTAATTTTTCATTAGTATCGACGGCTTCGGGCTTTCTAGTATTTTACTTTAATTACTTAGGCCGTTGAAATGGTGATGTGAATGCCTACTTTATTATTAAGATACACGTATCATACCATTTCTGAATCGGCATACCATACGCAAGTTTTTAAAGTAATTTTCTCATTTCGGTACTAGTATTTTTTTTACACGGGAGATGTTCAAAGTCAAAGTAAATGTTTTGCTAATAAAGTTGAGTCAAGACCAAATTAGTATTTTTCCCATTTTCACAGTACTTATTGTCAAAATAATGATTTTTTCGCCTTAAATAACTATTCAAGACAGCGTACGTGTAGAAAAAACTAAGTTCGAGGGCCATTCCAAAAAAATCTGAGACTAAGAATGCTAAAAAAGGAGCGAAATTAGAAAAAACATTAAACAGGCCCTTTGAAAACCCTGCAACTTTTATTAAGGTCATGTTAGGCTGGTTTGGTAGGTCTAAGGATAAGCTATCCTCGGTGTCAGGGTTACGTGTCCATTTTGGGACACCCTGTATTATACCTGCCGAAATGCATAATGTTACTTTAGGCACAAGGTACGTGTGAAGAGCCAGAAAATTATTGTTAAAGCAATTCGTACAAACGTACCCTTTCACAGGTTCTAACATCGTTGCATTTTCTGGCGGATGGTAATTACCAACGCGGAACAGGGCAGGACCACGGTTTGTGCATTGCACAATGCACTGTGAGCAATTATCTGGCTCAGTTTACGGACGCTGTAATCAGAAGGTAGGCATGAAAGTTGAAATAATATATAACATTATCATTTTCTAACTTGTTAATGACCCAAGTGAAGTTTATTTACTTACTAACATTTTCATGTGCTACTTGCTTTAATTTTTTGAATTAAAAAGTCCATCAGTTATAAGTCTTCCTCCGGGATATAACTATCTCTGTACCTATCAAATTTTTATAGGTATATATTAAGGCTTTGAACAGTATAGACCAAACAACAAAACAAACAAGCACACTTACACAATTATAATATTTGATTTAACCAGTGCTGCAGTGTTATTAACACACCATCCCGTGGGAAAAGTGCTTTTAATTTATTTTATATTTTGTAACTTTTTAGTGTAATAGTACTAACTTTCGTATTTTTGGGTTATCTTTTATTTAGTTTTCAGGGTTGGTTCCAGTTTGCAAAATCTTTGTGGGTTGGTTCCCGTTTGCAAAACTACGTCCAATTTGCACATTGGGGAGTATTTTCTTATGGTTAAGTAATATGTAATTAAATAAATATCTTCCAAAGTCAGAGCGACCAGAGTACACACTATATACTTGTAATATAAGTGGGATGATGACATCAATGACTCCCTATACAGTAGCCAGCTATCAATATGGATTGAATAAATGTTTTAAAAACAAAGAAACCGCCCTCAAAAACACGTGAAACGGTTTTTTGTTTTTTAAAACATTTATTTTATACTTTTTACTGATCATAATTCATAATAAGCTGTTATGCAAATTCTAGACTTGTCACTAAATATTCTAAAATCGCTGTATGTATTTTTTTTTTTTTTTTTTTTTTTTTATTATGGCATAGAGAAGACAAACGAGCACACAGGCCGCCTGATGGTAAGTGGAAACTGTGACCCATAGACATTCGCATTCACAAGACTGCAGTGCAATCCTAAGACTGCAAATGCGTTGCCAACCCTGAGGACTAAGATGGAATGCCTCTATGCTAGTCATTTCACCGGCTGTCTAATGCCATGCTGTATGCCTATAATATTTGAGGAGTTCCCTCAATACCTCAAGGATCGCCTGATCAGATTTATATTTGGTGACAGTGGGGATACCTCGTAAGAATACTGTGCAAAACAAAAAATATTTTTTTAAATCGGAGGACTATTAGACTAGTACACTATTTAATGGTGTGGGAACCTATGATATACGTGCTAATATTGAAATTAAAAGATCTTATCGTAATTGGGTTTTTAATAATTTAAATAAAAGTCCACTTATTAATAATCATTAAATATAATTAAAAAAAAAAAAAAAAAAAAAAGATTCATGGCTCCTCTGCTATAATTTGCGTGTCCTCCAGCCTGAAAAGAAAAAGGATATCACTTTATATTTTCACTAGCGACCCGCCCTCGCTTCGCTTCGGTTTATATGAGTTTTCTGTAACACCAGTACATAAAATAATAAAATATTATACATATAAACCTTCCTGAATCCCTCTATCTATTAAAAAAAACCGCATCAAAATCCGTTGCGAAGTTTTAAAGATCTAAGCATACATAGGGACAGACAGCGGGAAGCGACTTTGTTTTATAATATGTAGTGATATACTTAATTGTTACATGTAATTTTCAGGCGACTCAGGGTACGCTCTTGAACCGTGGCTGATGACGCCAATTTTACACGCTGCCCCGAATAGTCCAGAAGAAAGATACACCAACTGGCATTGCCGGGTCCGCAACACGATAGAGCGAACAAACGGTTACATCAAAAATGTTTTCCGATGCTTGGGGCATGATCGTGCGCTGCATTATAGCCCCGAGAAGGCTTCAAAAATAATTAATACCTACTGCGTGCATCGAAATATAATAAGTATGGAAGAGTAATCGACGCTCAAAATCTGCCCCACTGACTTAGTGCCGGCGGGGGTGGAGCTATTAATGAGTGCCGAACTGTCTATCATTCGACTTTCTGACGTAGTGTCAAACAGTTGTTTACAATCACAAAAGAAAAAATCGATATTAATGATTACCGGATTTAAATGACGCTGCAACCATGCCAAGTTGCATTGTAAATTGGTGCAGGACCCACACAGATGCAAAACAAAGCGATATTTATTTTCATTAGTAAGTTATTGAATTTTTAATATTCCCATACCAAAATGTCATGGCCGATGTTATGCAATATATCTTTGAAAAATGTGAATTACAAGCAACTACTTCGAATGAATGAATGAATAGGAATGAATGATTTTTTCACAGTTCCAAGAGACAGTAGACCTGAGTATTTGATATAAATTTCAGCTTGATACCAGAGAAAGAGGGTCTTGACAGACGGACGGACGGACAACAAAGTGATTTCCTTTCGAGGTGCGGAACCCTAAAAAGCAATGGGCTTAATTAATTGATACTTGTACAATAATGGAGTTGGTAAAGCTAAGATTGTAAGGGCCTGTTTCACAATCGACAAGTAAATTTATCTGCCATTTAAAGTTGGCTCTCTCCTTGTCTATTTTCAAGTGTAAGAAAGAGAAAGGGCTAAATTTATCTGTCAAATACGCTTTACTTGTCGATTGTGAAACAGGCGGTTAATATAAATTATACTGTCACGTATCTTTATGCCTATAAGAATAAAAAAGGGGTTGCAATATATTTGGCACTTTAGATGCTAAAAACTATTTGACGCTGACTACTCTTACAACATAATATCTTCTGATATACTATTTTACAACTTTATAATAGTGTAATGTTAAATGATTCAAGGGGAACAATCATTCAATCATATAAAAAATATTAATAAAATACATTATTCAATTACTGTGTTGTTTTTGTATTAAACCATCCACGTCAAATGTTGAAAGACATGGCCGCGTTCAAATAACCCTTATGAAAAAAAATATTGACAAATGGAAATCTTGTGTCAGAGAGCTTTTAACCAGATTTTTGTCTTTCAAACGGTATAAAACCTTACTGAAATTACTGTCTACTCAAACGTTATACCAGCATCTGACATAAATGACTTCATACCTTAACTCAATTAATATTTAGTTGATTATTGAAACCACTCGATACATAAGATCTTTTCATTTCAAAAAGTGGGCGTTTTGGAGCGGATTTGTCAGTCGTTTTTGTTAGACGTTACTCTTCCATACTTATTATATTTCGATGACTGCGTGTTATATAATATGATGATTCATTATAGGTAATTAATTATAATTTTAAGTATCCTAAAGGTAAAAAACTTAAGTAAAGCTCCTCTTGCATGTAAGTAGTAATAGTAACTCATCTGTATAGACCGTTCGACATTCTATATGTTAAATTCTATATATAATTTAATTTAATTTTTTTTTATATGATTCTGTTATTTATTTTATGATCTTATTGTAACGTATTCTAGCAAATAAACATTTCTATTTCTATTTCTATTTCTATTTCCGGACTTGCACGTTGAATTTAACCCTGGGTTAAGGCACTAACTCGAGTTAGTAAACGTCAGATTCATACGACAACTGTCATTTTAACTCGAGTTAGTGCCTTAACCCAGGGTTAAACTTTTCGTGCAAGTGGCCCTAAGTAAAATAACGTAAATCCCATATAAGTTTTGTATACAACTGCATGCAACAGGAGCTTTACTTAAGTTTTTATTGGTATCCCTTCATTATTCATAATTTCATTTGCACTAATTTAATTTGCCATAATGATAGAGAACCGTTTTTTTTACCTATACATAAGTACATACATATATAACTTGTAAGAGTTTAGAATTTAATTTCTTATTTACATATTATTTTTCAGAACACTTGATATGGAGCTGGCTGGCACAAACAGCAATGAAATCCTCACCACCCAGTAGCTACCGGCAAATGGGCTTTTACTAAGAGTGGCCCAAGAAAAAAGGGCCACCATAGTAAATAATTATTTTGCTTACTAAGTATTGTGTTTTATTCCATTCCCATACAAACAGTTAAAGTAGAAAACTATATTTTAACAGTATAAAAAATAGGATCAAGCTATCTGTACCAAACTCAATCTTGAATTAAGATTAAGATTAGGTTCAGCAGTTTAGCAGCTAGAACGTAAAAGACAGACTGAGTTACCTTGCATCTACATATTAGTGTGGATTATAAATGATCTACCATATTATGTTTGAGTATGGATAAAATTAAAACTTACTGGTTTCCCCTTAAAAATCTTATTTTGCTCCCTCAGAATGTCATTGTGTTCTGACTTGAGCTGATTTAGTTTTACGAGTTCTATTATATTCTGTATTCTGTAACATAAAATACAATTGCATTACTTTTATATAAAAAAAAGTCATTATGAAACAAAGGGCATTAGGTAAGTTTGTAACGACAATATGGTCATATTTCTTCCCAGCGGACATGGATAATTTTCTTAAAATAGTTTAGAGGACCTCTACCTACATATAAATATATGACATTAAATGTCTTTGATAATATTCTGTTCTGTTCTTTTGACACCTCCAGCCAGCAGTTCTGCTGCAAGGACCCGTACGCGCTGACTGCGACGGAGAGGAGATGTTAGATTAGGCTAGCGGGGAGAAGCACGCCCGCCCGACCGGTCCAGTAAGAGTAGCGAAGAGCCGGCCGAGCACGAGAACCTTAACCCCGACCAGCCACTAATACTAAACCGATCAGGGCATGCGAGCCTCGTCACCTTTGCTGCACCAACCATCTCCGCCCGCCGCAGGCAGCAGCGCACCTGCCCGAGACACCGGAGAGTCAAGTAGATAGGATAGGAGTGTAGGGTTTTCAGTCGATATGACGGGAGAGACGGAAGGTGGAGCCAACCCGAATTCAGGCATCGTTAAGTCAGCATTAGGGAGATAGATAAAATACTTGGTGTGTAATATTATACTAAAGGTATGGACTGCTTAAAATTAAATCTAATATCGAAAAAACAATTTAATACATTATTATAATATATATATATATATATATATATATATATATATGTATATATCATTGCTCTGCTCCCTCAGTATCCTCGGGCTCTGTCTCTGTGTCGGTTTCAGGTCTTTTATAGACCTTTTCGGCTTTTTTTTAGCCGATTTCTATTATCCGCGATGGTTCGCCAGTAGACACGACTCTTGTTAGTGTATTCTCGTATGTCCTGGTCAAGAGAGTCCTCCCAAGTAAATATAGGCCGGCCTTTTTTCCTTCTGCGTTCCTTATACACGAGGGCCGCGTACAATAGGTGAGGGTTACGGCGTCTAAGCACATGCCCATAATACGAGAGCCGCCGAACTCTAATTATTATATTTGCCTTCCAAAATTTGCCAGATCTTTTGTTTTGGAGTGCCCTTTGCGACTGACAGCATTTCAGTTAGAACGTGTCTCTCATACCGTCTTAGGTGTTAAATGTCTTTGATAATGTTCGAGCCAAAATATTAAAAAGATATAAATTTCAAGTTTTCATCACTAAAAGACAGTATTAATAGATAGAATATATAGAATTTTGAATAGATCATTCTGTCATAATAATACCTTCATAACTTTTAGGTATGCCCACCCACCTAAAAAAATATGACTTATACTTTTACCCCAAACCCTTTAAGAAAAATACATACATACATAATAAACTCAGAATTGGTGCAAGTTCTTTGTGTGCAATGTAATGTGGTAAATAAGGCGAAGTAGGCTAAAACTTAAATGTTACCCGAAAAATATGAATGTATAGTGAAATAAACAAAATACTTAAGATTTTCCATGATGCGACGGATTTGTCCGGGCCAAACTCTCACAACATAGAAGCCAGATTTTGCCACTCGGACTCGTGTCTTTGAGATCCGAGTGGCCCACTGAACTCCCCGTTTACGAATAAGGGGTGGCTGGCCATATATTCTATAATTTTTCTCTTTTGTACTGCTGTACAGCGACTGTAACACAACATGATTGTTTTAATCATTAACCATAAATAAAGAAATTGACAATGCACTTAAACTCATATTAGTTCACAATGTTAAACTTACACTTTTGTTGTTTGGCTCATTTTCGGTTTCTTCAAGAAAAATTTCGGACCGAACTAAAATTCGTATAATGTTATTATATTATACAAACTTTAAACTTTCGTAGGTACTAAACTACTAACCATAGAATATAGAACTACCGAATCGAGATGTCAACATAACCCATATATTTTTAATAGTATGGCGTCCGGCTTCTTTCGATGACTAATTTATAACTTCCCATTTTAGAAGCATTATATAAAGTCCGCCATTCAACATCCAACATGTGCAAAAATGCATTGATTTCGTGACACTAGCAACTTTTTTGCAAATTGGTAGTAATCTCATGTGATTCTTGTCACACTGGGCTTAAACACAATAGTCGTCGCTATATCGGCGCAATAACTTAATCGACATTGTCAACCATATTAGGGATTTAAATAAAATAGACGACTTTGTTAAAATTTTATACATATCCACACGATAAAAAGGTGCCACGCAAAATCGGCCCGCTGGTATAGGTAGTTGTTAGGGCCTGTTAGGTTTCATCCCTACTTCCAGAGGGACGAGGGATGTAGTGAAATAAGGTTGTATTGTAAGAATACACCTTATTGCACTTTTTACGGTTCGATGGAACACCGGCTTTGTTTTATATAATTTCAGCAGACGCCTCTCGACCACGGTGCGAGGCACGATAATGTAATAGCTGTTGTGCTTTTAATAAACTAATATAGAAAGAAAGATAACGAAAAGATTTTTATTAACTAACTACACCCTTTTCCGCATATGGTGGAGGTGCGGGGTAGTTAGTTACTCTTCAGTGCGTACTATAGTCATTCAGGTGACTTATGGTTTCGTGCTTTAGCTGATTCTTTTGATTTGCATGGGGCCTAAGAAAGATCCGCCCAAGAAGAAAACTCCTCGATCGAAGTCGAAACCCACTCGGTCGGAACCTCAGAGAACACGCACGTCATCGGTATCTGACTACTCGTCTCCTTCGAGAGACTTGCAGTACGATTACACGCATTTGTGCATCAATACACCGGCTCAATCGGAGACCTTGTTACCAGTCTCGTCGAACTTGCACGTAGTTCAGCCACAGGCGTCAATTCTACCACGTCTTTCTTTGCACGATAAACATCTCGCAAGTATGGCAGCGGGCCTAATATGGATGACACCGTTTTATCGCGTGGATAAGCACAAAATTTTATCAAACACATCTATTTTAACGAATACTCTAACATGGTTGACAACGTTGGTAAAGATATCGCGTCGATAAGGCTACGATAAGCGCAGTGTGGCAAAAATTACTAATTTAAACTACTATTTAACAAATAAGTTGCCAGTGTAATAAAATCAATCCTTTGACATGTTTGATATTGCATAGCGGGCTTTATGTAATGCTCCTGAAATAAATCGTTTGCAATCGGTATTGAGTGAACGGACGTGACATACTTTTTAAAATGGACGGGTTATCTTTACAACTTGCTATGGTAATCTCTGGTATGGCGGTAAATTGTCTATGGTGCGATGTTCAAACTTCAAAACTTCAAAAGCCTCAAAGTTGAAGAATTGAATAATGAACACAACAAAAAAAGTGTAAGTATTATAATTATGTTATGTATGAGATTTAAAACAGTGAGTTAGTAAGATAAGTTTCACAGTCGTCTTCTAGTGTTAGGTGTTCATTAAAATAATCACGATGTTACAGCCGCTGTACAACAGTGCAAAAGAAAAAGCTCATTGAGTACATGAGCAGCCACCCGCTTTTTGCCAATGGTGAATTTGGTGGGCCACTCGGAGCTCAAAGGCACGAGTCCGAGTGGCAGAATCTCGCAACGGAGCTGAGGCAGTTTGGTCCTGAAAAGACAGTGGCCGCATGGAAAATTGTAAGTATTTAATTTGATAATATAGCTAACCGGTGCGAAGTTCTTTCCGCACTTAATCCATAAACTTGCGCGTCGATCCTGACCAAGTGCGATATGAGGGCAAGGCGAGTTAGTTCTGCAAAATCTAAGTAGATGCCAACCAAATTCATCTGCTACTCTAACTTGCCCAGAACGAATCGTATATATTTTCTAAATATTGCTTACAGACTTGGAGGGACCTCAAAAGAAAGGCTCGTGGGGATAACGCAGCCTTTCACCGAGCCGCGGTCACCACGGGCAACAATTCGGAGATTTCCCCTGTTGGTGAATCCGAGCAAATGGTGCTGTCTATAATTGGCACGGATTCATCAATAGGGGTAGGCCTGCCGGAATCTTCAATTGGTGATGTAAATATACTTATACTATTGTTTTACTATGATAATGGAACCTTTACCTTACCTTTAAAACTTTAAACTTGCATGTACCTTTAGATCATCATACCCGACATCATGCCCCCACCTGTACCAGAGTCGCTTGCAGCCTCCCCGCCGGCCCCCGCACACCTCCCCCCACTCGCCCGGCCCCCGGCCCACGAAGGAGACGTCGCCTCCGCTCCACCTCGCGATTTGAGCAGTTGCTGGTAGATCAAAACGAATGCCTCAAGGTTTGCTCAGGTTTTTTACCAACCTCATCTATCCTCTGTTTAGCCTAGTGGTCGACTGATTGAGAATGCCTTAAGGCAGTCAGTGATTTGTATTTGCTTTTTGTACTGTGCAATAAAGCTAAATAAACCAATAATTTTCATATACCTATTTGCAACGATATCTAACAATTTGCTAATTTACCTTTTGATTTCACAATTGTATACCAATCACTCTAAATAAAAGTTGTTTAATGTAGTATTTTAATTATACAGAGTATGCT
Source organism: Acleris laterana (assembly GCA_963966035.1). Classification (NCBI taxonomy): domain Eukaryota; kingdom Metazoa; phylum Arthropoda; class Insecta; order Lepidoptera; family Tortricidae; genus Acleris; species Acleris laterana. Next base: position 12,428,387 of record OZ014459.1, on the reverse strand, counting down.
GGAAGAACTAAGGCGATCAAATGAGATCAGGCGGGAGCACAATGTCATTCTATTAAGGAACCAGTGAGTTTTGATACATTGTTATTTAGAATAAAACTCTAGTAGGTAAACATTGTAATAAAAGTAACCCTGTCTGTGCGTTTATTACAATTTCGAGCTAACCTGCTGACCTTTTAAATTTGGTATAAGCATAGATAGATATATGACGCTCCATTTATTCTTTGTAAAGAAAAAAACTTTTGTGCTGTGACTTTTAAACCTATTAAGAAATGCTGCACGATCTGTTACTACCATTTCAAATAAAGAAAAATACATTTGGTTTTAAATTCATGAAAAGTAATTATTTACAGTATTTATAATTATTAACAATATTATTTACAATTCATGAAAAGTAATTATTCACAATATTGGCTCTTTTTTCTTGTGCCACTCTTAATAGCAGCCCGTTTTCCGGGAACTGCTGGGTAGTACTCTCGGCATCATCAGCATACTGTATACTTTCAAGGTCTGCATTGGTGTCAATTGTTCTGAAAATTATAAGTACATTATAAACAAACTGAACTCTCTCAGGGCCTGTTTTTGGCACATAACATATATCAGGCAATTGTGATTGTGAGACAGTACCTTAGTATATAAGTATTGTACAGTAGCTACTTAAGTTGGTATCTCAAAAAATAGTGTTACCTGTAATGATGCATCATATTATATAAAACACAGCAACAGTTTATTATTGCTGATGCCCTGTAGAGTTGTGAGATATGCAGATGGTGGTATAAAAGTTCCTGCAGGATCATGGAATATGATTAAACCCGGTACTCTTCAAGATGAGGCTCGTACATTATATATTGAAATCATTGGAAGTGAAACAACATGTCCTTTCAAAATATATGAGCTAAGGGCCGGAGTTCTGTCTTATTCTAGTAGTGGAACTGCAATAATTTCAATACCGGTCGTTCATTTCCAGTTTTCTCTTAATCCCAAGGGGAAAGTTTATGAATGCAAATTTAATACTAAGGAGTATGAGATCAATCAGAATGTGGGAGGTTATTTGATATCAGTAGATACAGGGGGTTTAGATTGGAGGAAGAGAGCATCATTTCCAACTAGGTCCAAGAGATCATCGATGACACTAGATTCCTCCACAGAAATATTTAAGGCCTTTACATCTTCCGTTAACAGAGTAAAACGGACTACACCGAATTGGGAATTTTCAAATGGGATAAAAACATCACTTGACTATGCAATTTTAAGATATGAGCAGAATTTCGTGATAAAACAGATTAATAAGAACTTTAACTTACTGCAGAAAACAATTTGTGATATGCAATATCAAAAATGGGTCAATTTAGGACCTCCTAATCTCTCCAACAAGATCGCACAGTACATTGCTAGGTCAGTCTATGTGGTTGGAACATCACATTATGGAGGGTATGCCATCCAACAGACAGAAAAAGCTGTTGGCAAGTACGAGGTGAGTCATCCAGTCATAACCAAAGAGGGGATGATTAAGGTTACAAATGCTGAGGATAAAACCTCTTTATGGGCAGAGCCTGTGACCGGCATTCTTTATCAACACCCTGCCCTGGACTCCTGGAACAATACCATAAGGTCACATACGATTTGGGTTTAAACGCCTAGAAATGGTGCAAATTATAAGAGTTTTCTCTATTAATGTATTTACTTACTAACTGCACATTGATTGAATGTGACCCCTTCCTATTCAAGTATTGCACGCTGTATGGTAGCGGCGGCGGAAAAATTTTGACATGTGTGCAGTCTATTGTGCCTAGAATATTCGGGATGCCATGAACTTCTCGGAACTGACCCGCAACCATACGTCGGCCCTGGTCGGTTCCTGGGAAAACCACCCATCTCCCTCTGAGCCTGTAAATAACGTTTACACTTGTTTTAATTTCGCTACCGCACCATTTAGTACCTATGAAAGATAAGTCATGTCATGAATTGTAATGTGTAACTTGTAGCTTTGTGAAACGGGCCACAGATCGCTTTGCGACTGCATCCCAAAAATGTCCGAGTTGCAAAATGAACACTTCGTTTATGTTACTAGATAGGTTAAGTTTGTTAGATAACTTCAAATGCCCTAAGGGCAAATTGCCCAGGAATAGTTTGTTTGTTTACTTTTCACAATTTAGTATTGATAAATGTGAAATTCGGTACAGAGATACTTCAAAAGAGCTATGGAAATAGAGAATAGAGTAAGTACCTACTATTTCATCCGAAAAGTTTAACCATTCTCAAGGGAATAGAGGATAATTTCTGGGTCACCGAAGTTGCAGTAAATATACAAAGAGTAGTAAATACATAACGAAATGATCGTAACCTACATTTAAGTCTATTATTGGATAAAAAATCCGGTCAAGAGCGAGTCGGATTCGCCCACCGAGGGTTCCGCACTACACAGTTAAGTCAATTCAATTTTGGACCGCCGTTCCTTGCATACCATACCCTGTTTTATGTGATTTAATAAAAAATGTACAGATTTCAGATTGATTCCTATACTTGTAAAAGACGGTATTACTTGCCAACACAGTTAAGTCAATTCAATTTTGGACCGCCGTTCCTTGCATCAAGACCCTGTTTTATGTGATTTAAGTAATTAAAAATTTAAAGATTTCAGATTGATTCCTATACTTGTAAAAGACGGTATTACTTGCCAAATTTCATAGTTCTAGGTCAACGGGTTGTTTTGTCTTATACAATGAGTAGGTAATAGATGGATAATGTAAGTATTTTCTCGCGTTACATAGGTACCTTCTGTAAACAGCATCTGTGAACTGAGCCAGGTAACTGCTGACAGTGGTCTGCGCAACGCATAAGCCGTGGTCCTGTCCCGTTCCGCGTTGATAATTGCCGTCCGCCAAAAAATGTAATGCTGTAAGAACCTGAAAAAATGAGCAGCTTAACGAGTTGCATTGCCACTTGAACATTAAGGTCTATATTACTTTGTAAGTAGTAAAATAAAATATTACATTTATGTACACGGGCAATCCATCATTATTGTGTGGCTGGAGGTCAGACCCCAGTTCGGCACATAAATAAAGTGCCATCTCCTTACACACTCTGTAAATGTGCCGAAACTCAACCTCTGGGAGTTCAAATGGGTTGCTGGCGTCCCTTATCATTTTTCTTTGGATTTTTCTATTGTCCTTCTCTTCTTGGAGCCAGATTCTATAGTAATAATATCTTGACATCCTACAAGTAATATTTACCACTTAATACACATAAAACTTATTTTTTGCCCGTAAGTAAGCCATTTTCTGCAAGTAGAATATTAAAAAACTATTACTTACGCTTAATATTTTGTATTTTCTCGTTTTAATATGTTATCGATTGCTTGTCGTCACCTACAGCCCACTCAAATAAGTTTATTCAAACACAGTTGTCAGAAGTGGGTATTAGTGGCCATGCATGTTAGGAAAAACGATAAATAGGTCGTTTAACCATCTATATCGTTGGATAATGGATAATTCAAAATAATCGACGCCACCATGTTAGCAATCGTCGACAGTGCCAATTTATAACTCATCTCGAGATAAAAACGGTTTGTCATGTCGATTTTAGGCCCGCATATTAGGCCCGCAGGTAGGTACAACCCTTGGGGAACTAAGCAAATAATTGCCTCTTACCAACGTTTCGTACCTCTTCCGGGGTTGATTTCTGCGTGTGTAGCAGCGCAGCGGGCGCAATTTTCAGTCAAAACAATTCGGGATGAAACCCGAACATTGTTCGTTACTGCTACATCCGCGGCAATCACTTTAGATCAGGAGGTTAGAATACCACCTGGAATATTCGTCAATGTCACTACGGGTGCAATCGCCGACCTTCTTGATAAGATAATCTCTAGCTTGGATTTCGGCGAGAGATACCTTGGTGATGTTATATGCACCTAAAAGAAGAACTGGCATGAGTTTCAAGCTTGCCCGGAGATATAAAGGACCTTATGAGATAGTTGCCAGACTTGCGAATGAAAATTATAAAATTAAAAAAGTTGGCATGCCTTCAAAAATCCAGGTTGTACATAGGAATAGGTTAAAGAAATTTTATTCTAGGGTTTAGTTATAGTTTTGTATAATTTAGGGTACTAGTTTAGATTTAGGGTGTGATAATGTTTTGGTTTTGTTTTTTTTTTTTTTTCAGTATTGCAGACAAGCATGGAAAAGCATGAACAATCATAGGAAGACAGATGAGAATGGAACGTAATGCAGGCATGTCTCCATGGAGTCCAGTATATCAGGGGTTGTGAGAATTCCTTTATGCCTATAAGGTTGGAAGAAGCTTAGTTGGTTTCATCTCACATGCCTCATGGTGTGCGGGTTCCTTCATGGCAGATGGGTCATGCATTTCATCTTAGGAGGGTCATGCTTGGATTCTTGTTCATGCTTATTGCTTGAGGAGTTTGCTGACTAACTTTGACTTGTTTTATTTTGTGTGTGTTTCTTATGTTTCATGTGCAAATATGCTGAGATGAGAATCTTGATGTCCGATGACTGCTGTTTGCAGTAGAGCTGTAAGCAGGCGATCCGGTCGAGTCTTTGTGAAGGCATGGAGTCCGCTGAGTGGACTATATTATGCCGTTGGTTGTTGTAAACCGTATCGCCTGATTTTAATTCATTTATTTTTATTCGCAGCGCAAGGAGGCGGCTTGAGAGCTTTATCTACTCTTTCCCCTAGCTTATATTCCATGGGAATATAATAATTATACTTTTAAATTTTTAGCTATTCCCAATTAAGAAATTCCCCTGCTCTTTTTCTGATTTGTGTTGGTTAGAGATATAATGCCTTTTCTTTTTCATGTACTCAAACCGATGACTTGCAAGCTGCACAATTTTGGATTGTGCTTGGCAGTTTGCTGATGCTGCACTCGCCTGATGCGACATCAGGAAGAGATACAGTCCATCATCATTCTGCGAAGACGCTGTGTCCATATCTCAGGCCGAGATGTGTGACACAGGCGCTTCTATTTTATATAATGTTTTGTTGTTTTTATTGAGATAGGGTTCTAACAAAATAAAACTTTTAACTTTGTTTTTAGATAACTTGAATCCGAGAGTGATCCGATAGAGGTCGAAGCACTGACGGATGAAAGGGACAGAGGTCTGCTATTGTCTTCAAATAAGCTTCATCCTTGTTTCCAGAGGGACGAGAGATTCCTCAATTACCTTTGTGAGGCAATCCGGCATCTTCAATGCGCGTATTGACATTATTTTCTTTTTAGAGTTAGGTAGGCAGGTTCTTTTTCTCCATACTTGTCGCCCTGCTTCTGCTTCTCGCTGCTGCTTCCTGTCGACACACAACACGGCTTCGAAGATAGAAAGACCGCTAAGCACTTACCTTCGTTGTAATAATAGCCACGTAAGTAATTATTTAGGTTATGTAGTAATACTACATGGACTGCCGGTAACTGGAATATAAGAATGCGTGGTCAAAACCGACACGATACACAATAATAATTAAAGACACTTCAAGCCAACGTCGAAACACTTACAAGGGAAGGAGATATGGTAGGTAATTCTCCAGTATTTAATAAATAGAATGTAGTTAGCTCGCCGGCTTATTAGAGAAAGAAAGCCACCGATCCTGACTTGCCCAAATCGATATCTAGATCAATAATAAATAAAATAAAAAAAGCCCTTTATTTCCCGATAAAATAATAATAATAATAATAATACAAAATGAGTTAAGTTTACACTAATCCTTATTTATCAGGAACCCCTCTCAGGTGAAGGCCTCTTCCAACGATTGCCATTTCTTTCGGTCTTCGGCTATCTGTCGCCATTTTGGTCCGGCTATTTTTTTGATGTCGTCTTCCCAGCGTGCGTACGGTCTCCCTTTGTTGCGTTTGCCCAGTGGGCCTTTCCATTCTGTGACAGTTTTGGTCCATCTGCGATCTTTAAGACGAGCTACATGACCTGCCCATTTCCACTAATTTTTGGGCGTGTATTAAAGCATCATTTGATTTTGTTATAGATCTTATCCTGTCGTGTCTTATCTTGTGTATTTTTTTTACATTTAGCATGCTGCGTTCCATCTAGATCAATACCACTTTCCAAATGTTGTAAACCTCCACATATCGGGGTAAAAACCAAATGTCAACACGGGTACAGATAATAGTGGATATTTACTTAAAGGTAGCAAACTCGGGTTTTCGTCTGTCATTAAATATGCTGGAACCCTGAAACGACTGAGGAATTAAAAGGAAAACTAAAGCTGGACTACATAAACAATTTTGGAAATAAATATTTAAAACAATACTAATACAGTGCCCTGGGTTTACTTACTAACGAGGAGATCAAAACATGACCCTTGCAACACCGGGTGCATGTGCCACAGATTCAGTAGTTTTTTGACACAGGTCCACTAGTAGTTGAATTGACCATAGATTAGAAGATAAATTTAAGATACCAACTTAACAAGTTGACAAGAAATGGAATAAATTGTGCATCGGTGAGGCGTTAATTCACGCCTAAAAATTATACATTACAGCATACCATTTCTTATTAGACGGCGTACGTTACGGATAATCCGCGTCAGCTAGCGTAGGCCCTCAGAATGTTCATCGAGTTCCAAAAAGGACGTGCATCACTAGTAATGTTCATTTATAAAATTATATCCAATTTTTATTCTATGGGTAGAACTAAAATCTCAGAAACATGGAGAAAAACACTCTTTCATGACGTAGATAATAATAGCTGGTTACCTGAAATTAGCACTAGATTCTCTTTTCAAAAAGAAATATTTGAACGAGCTGAAGATAACATTTTTTTTTATGCTTTAATCATATTCATACATCTTAGTGGAAATTTTAGCGGTTTTCAGAGGGGGACATCTTTTTGTTAGTGATTTTCTAGTGGTTTGAGGAGCCTTATCTGGCGAATTGATATTTCATCCGTTGGCAACACAGGGATTAACGCCTTAGGAACGTTTTGATCAACGTGAATATGCTACTTATACTTCATGATTATTACTGAAGACTTTAAAACAAAGAACCGCCTTCAAAACCGCAAGAAATGATTTATATTGTCATACAGATGAAAGAGACACCGTGGTACGGTTCTTGTTACAAAACCCCAACGACTGTGCCCGGCCTGCTGCTAGCCGCATTCTTAGCTTAAGCCGCAACTTCGTCCATAGAACATTAAAATCCGCAAATTTATACTAGTTCCACCTACAGAAGGTGCAACAACTGCTGCCGTTCGATTTGCCAGCGCGGGTTCGCTTTAGTGAGTAGCTTTTGAAGGACCGGGAGCAAAACATTCTGTGGACGGATAAGTCCACTTTTACCCGTGGAAATTTTTCAACACGTTATGCTCGACAAAACCCCCACTCAGTGAAAGTGTGCTTCTTTTTGGCATCGCTTTGATCGGAACGTATGGCCTGGAATTTTGAATGGTCTCGTCCTTAGACTGATTGTCATAGAACAGCTTAACGGGACGCGCTATTTGGAATTCCTCACGGGCCGACTTGAAGAAATGCTGGAAAGAGGTTCCGCTCGCTAACCGCGGCTCACCACGGTGGAGCTTCCGTCCATTACTGGCGAGTGGTGCGGCAGCATTTGAATGCACGCTTCGGCGGGCGGTGGATCGGGCGAGAAGGGCCTGTTGCATGGCCGGCACGTTTCTCTTACCTGACCCTGAAAAATATCAAGAAAAGACATATTAGAAGCAAAATATGCTGACCGCAGCTGACCTGCGAGACCTATATTATCAGCACGATGGAGCTCCCGCCCATTACTGGCAAGTGGTGCGGCAGTATTTGAATGCACGCTTCGGCGGGCGGTGGATCGGGCGAGTAGGGCCTGTGGCATCGCCGCCGGTACTGTCCGCTGACTAGACCTCGCTCGAATATTTTTTGTGGGGCAAGGTAAAAGACCTTGTATTCAGCAAACAGTCTGATGTACAAAGTAGGGTAGAATTAGAACGCCGTATCATCTCGGTTTTCAAGGCTATTCGCAGCGATGTAATCACTCTGCGCAAAGTGCGTCTACAAACGTTATTGGCTGCAGAGTGCTGTATTGCCAGGAGCGGTAGCCATGTAGAGCCATTTTTGTAGCCCTCTTCCCCACATAATTCTTTTTTTTTCTTCTTATCTATTTACTTCCTGCCCCTCATGACTCATGAAATGGTGAACGAATAATGTGCGTCTCAATAACTAATCCGAAATAATAAATTAAAAGTCGTTTATAGATCGTTTAAGTTACGATCCTGGATTACAAAATATTAAAGTAAGCAATTATATAATAGATAGGTCCGTCTAACATGGCAACTAAGTCCTTTAAGATGACGATTACCTCTTTAAACTTACAAGTGTATGATGGATTAACGCCTTTGGGAATGTTTTGATCAACGTGAATATGCTACTATACTTCATGATTATTACAGAAGACTTAAAAACAAAGAACCGCCTTCAAAACCGCAGGAAATAACTTATTTTGTCATACAGATGAAAGACACGCCGTGGTCCGGTTCTTGTTACAAAACCCCAACGAAAGTGCCCGGCTTGCTAGCCGAAATCCGCAAATTTACACCAGTTCCAGCTACAGAAGGTGCAACAAATTCTGCCCCATCGCAGCCGAGGTTCGAAGAAATATTAGGAGAGCAACCGACCAGGGAACGCCTATCAGTATTTACTGGGTGAAGGCCCATATTGGGGTAATTGGGGTAATTGGGGATGAGAGAGCGGATGAGCTTGCGAAGAACGCTGCCCTTGAAAATAAGCGGGCCCCCGCATATGACAAGTTCCCGCTGTCTTACGCAAAGCGGTGCATTCGACGGACCACTTTGGACCGGTGGCAAGAACGCTACGTCTCCTCGGATGCCGGGGCGATCACAAATCTATTATTTGGGGACATTAGGAGAGCCCAAAAGATTTTATTGAAACTAAGGCCAAACAGGAACATGCTGGCACAACTCTTCACGGGGCATGGAGGCTTCAGGGAATACCCACATAGATTCAAGCTTGCTGATACCCCGTTCTGTGCCTGCGATGGGGTGTCGAAGGAAATGGTGCCACACATTCTATTGCACTGTCCGATTTACGCAGTGGACCGCTTTGATTGCGAGCACAGAATAGCGGACTTTACACAGGCGGTCTATCGCGCGTGAAACAGGTAATCGTGTGCGAAAGAATGGGCGTGTAAAGATGACTCCAGAAAGAGACAGAATAGGATGAGCGAGACGGATAGTGACCCCGATGCTTGATCGGCCAGTTTTACTTTGGAGAAGCATCGACTCAATCATTTGGTGGAGGACAATGACGACTCGTATCTATGCAATACATGCGGCAAGTCATATGTCCAAAAGCCTCTCTTCATTAACCATTTGTTGACCCACTCTGGAGCGTGTCGCTACTTGTGCGACATAGGGTACGTTCAGATGACAAGCGTTCAACGCGCGTTTTGATAACGCGCGTTTACAACTACATAATACTTATTCAGGGTCGTACACATGCTAACGCGCGTTTTATTGAAACGCGCGTTAAACGCTGCACTAGCGCCCGACTGTTGTCAGCGCGCGTCAACGCGCGCTTTGAGATCATTGGTTTTCTATATTGCCGTTCAGTTGAGCGCGCGCTTTCGACGCGGATGGACGTATTTTAGGGTTCATCGGGTCATCAAGGAATCGTCCGAAATGGAAAACGAGGTTTTCAATACGGAATTATTTATAGACGAAATAGAGAAACGTCCTGCGATATGGGACATGACAAGTAGCAATTATTCAGATAGGAATTTAAAGAGACGGGCTTGGGAAGAAATTGTCCTCATATTCTGTGCAGGAGATGATAGTGAAGAAAAGAAGAAATTATTATGTGAGTACTTATATTTATTCAGTTTGTGTTACAAATTAAATGTTGTTATCCAGCCAATCAAGTTTTCCTTCGTTAATGAAATAATTTGTTAAATGTTCTCGAACATTATCCGCCTGTCGCACAGCACGCCCAGTATAATGTGAGGTTAGATTTTCCAGTTGTGGAGTATACAGTGTATCGTCAAAATTGTAGCCATCCCTCATTCTTACATAGTTATGAAGTGTGCATATAGCTTTTACAATCTTTTCTGCAGAACCGATGTTAACATCTAATGGCCTTTGTAAAATACGCCATTTATTGCACATTATGCCAAAAGTACATTCAACATAGCGGCGTGCTAATGTCAAACGATTATTAAATATTTTTTTAGCATAGGTGAGTGACCTTCCCCCGTAGGGTCGCATCAAATTCTCCATCATACCAAATGCTTCATCAGCCACTATCACATATGGCAACACTGTCGGTCTATTTTGTATTAACAATGTCTTTGGCTCGGGCAGGTCTAATGACCTTTCAGTCAGCTTTTTGTACAATGAAGAATTCTTGAATATACCCGAGTCACTATTTTTACCATACGCACCAATGTCAACCCATACAAAACAATAGTTTGCATCCGCTAGCGCCATTAAAACTAGCGAAAAAAAATGTTTATAGTTATAATACATGGAACCCGTATGTTCAGGCTGTATTAACCGTATATGTTTTCCGTCCAAGGCTCCCAAACAATTGGGAAACTTTGAGTTCTTTTCAAATATCTCCGATATTTCATACCATTTTTCTTTCGTTGGTTCACTCATAACCATGGGTTTCAATTTTCTCCAAATAGTTTCACATACATGTGGTATTATGGTAGCCACAGTCGATTTGCCAATTCTGTAATTGTAGCTTAATGTACCAAATGAACATCCCGTGGCCAAATACCTGAAAAAAAAAACACGAACTATTACTAAAATCTTGTTTTTTTTTCAGCGTCATCTCTGCAAAAGAAATGGAAGAGTTTACGAGATAATTATATGAGAGAGGTCAAGAAAATGAAGACTGTTAAATCTGGATCAGGAGCTTCCAAAACCTTATCATATATTCATTATAATAGACTACGATTTCTACATCCATCTATAGCCGACAAACATACAGAAAATAGTTTCAATACAGAAAATGAATCATCTTCGTCAGCAGTTGCTGAAGTAGAAGGAAGTTCTGCTTTTAAGAGTCCTAAATCTACTCCAAGAAAAAAACAAAAAATAAGTCCTGCTGACGAAAGGTTTGCAAGCATATTAGAGCAGAGTTTAGCACAGAAAAATGTTTCGCACCCAAAAGAAGATGACGATGAAGATAAGATGTTTTGTTTGTCACTCGTTAAAGAGATTAAAAAAATCCCGGAATATAAACGGCTTCATACTAAAATTGGCATTTATAATTTAATCTTGCAAAACCAAAATGCGCAACATCAGACATTTGAAAATCAAAATTATCGCAGCCCGGTACCACCACAAAGAAATTATTTGTCACAACAGCAGCGTAATCAAGATTTTCAGTATTATGATTTTAGATCACAGCAATCTGGTGTGCCAAATAACTTAGCGCATTACGGTTATACTACAGCAATGGAATCTCAATCGCCAGTAACACACACTCCATCGCCAGCACCAACTAACACCAGCAACGAATCGGAGTTAGATTTATTTAGTTAGTTGTTATTTTTCTGCAAGTAACAACTTATTGTTTGTTCTTTAAAAAATATTTCCTAAAGAAGTTTATTTGATTTGATTGATTTATAGATATGTTCATTATTTTCATTAATAACAAGTTACTATATTATAGATATGTTGAGTAATAAAAAAATACGTATATAGATATGTCTTTAATAAAAAACTTACCTCAATGTAATAATGAGTTTTTCTTCTGGTGAAATGGTATATCTCACAGCGTTTTCATCTGCTACGAGTTCCTCGTTTATGAGAGACAGTAAGTCATCAAATGACTTGATGGACATTCTGAAGTAGTTGAAAAATTTGGGTCCGTATTGCCTTAATTTAGGATACAAGATTATGTACTGGCTTTCAGTCAGCCTGGTTGACAAAATTGGGTGGACCCAATATCTCCGTCTTCTATTGCGTCGTTTCAACCGTCGGTATAATATCACTGTTAAAACAGTTTCTACGTCCATCTTCGACAAATGAACTCTACTGACTGAACCATGGCGGTCGCGGCAATGCGCGTTCAACGCCTGGCAAGCGCGTATCATGTGAACACTAAACAAAAGATTAGCGCGCGTTCAACGCGCGTTGAACGCTTGTCATCTGAACGTACCCATATGCAACAAACAGTTCTCGCACCGCGCGCGTATGCTCTTGCCATTAAAGATGCTTTTATTTTTTAAAGGGATCACATTTTAAAGAAAAATAACTAATACTCGTTTGTATTAAAAAATCGGTATCTTCATTGTGTGCAACGAACAAAAGTGATAGAATGAGATAGATAGTGTCGCGGTCAATCTGTGTCGATCTAGAGCGAGACAGAATGACATTCGACTTGTAGGATGATCGAGACGGATAGTGACCCTGATGCTTGATCGGCCAGTCATATTTTATTGCCAAGCCTTACTTTGGAGAAGCATCGACTCAATCAATTGGTGGAGGACAATGACGACTCGTATCTATGCAATACATGCGGCAAGTCATATGTCCAGAAGCCTCTCTTCATTAATCATTTGTTGACCCACTCTGGAGCGTGTCGCTACTTGTGCGACATCAAAATATGGTCGGAATATTGACTTGACTTCATCAACTGTGAGCAGAGTGGTTGCAAAATTCAGGGAGAGTGGATCAATTCATGATGTTCATTCCACTGGTCGTCCAAAAACAAGCCGTTTAAATGGCAATATCGAATCAGTGCGTCAGAATGTCAGTGAAAATCCAGGAACATCCATTAGGCATCGTGGACAAGAATTGCAAATTTCAAGAAGCTCTCTCCAACGTATGCCTCTAAAGATCTGCATCTCCATGCTTACAAAGTTCAAATAACACAATAACTGAAGCCAAAACAGCGATGCAGATTTTTCAACCAAAATCATCTTTAGCGACGAAGCACATTTTCATCTCGAGGGCTTTGTTAATCGTCAGAATTGGCGCATTTGGGGCTCAGAGAACCCACATGTGGTTGTTCAAAAACAAATGCATCCACATCAACTGTGTGGTGCGGATTTTGGGCTGGAGGCATTATTGGACCATATTTTTTTTAAATGAGGCCGGTCAAGCAGTTACTGTTAATAGAGCTCGATATCGCGACATGATAACAAGGTTTTTTCTAACCGAATTAGAGGATATCGATGTGGAAGCAATGTGGTTTCAACAAGACGGGGCCACTTGCCACACAGCCAGAGAAACGATGCAATTACTGCATGAAACATTTCAAAGTCGTGTGATCTCTCGATTCGGTGATCAGAATTGGCCCCCTAGATCCTGCGATTTAACGCCTTTAGACTTCTTTTTATGGGGTTATTAAAAGTCCAAAGTCTATGCCAATAAGCCCACAACCACTCATGCTTTAAAAGAGGAAATTCGACACTGCATTGGAGAAATTCAGCAGCACCTATGCAAAATGGTCATAGAAAATATTGTCAAGAGAGTGCGAAGGTTTAAAATCAGAGAGGTGAGCATTATGCTTATGACTCAGTTTTTCTTAATAAAATAACATGATATTACCAAAATATTAATTACAAAATAAAGTTTTTGTGTATAATTACAAGGTACTTAGCATATTTATTTTTCTATAATAATGTTTTGTTTGATTTTAAACAAAAAAGGTCTAAAATAGTCATTCCGGGAATGCGTCCTTATACTATGTTCCATAGTTCAGACAAGTCAAAAATGATTACAATTACGACTTAAAATTGACATATTTTAATATTAACTTTGAAAATCATCAAATTAAGAATATACGTAATAAATTAAATCAATACCAGTTTAATTTCTACATATTTTGGCTATTCAAATGCTGTCTGACGTTTATCAAATCATTCCGGGAACGCGGTAAATATCGTTCGATGTAATTAAAACAACACGCGCCAGGTGGCGCTAGCGAGCAACAGTGTGAAGTTCACTAGTCAAAGCAAAAGGCGTGTGTCGTGTTTACAGAAAAAAATAATTGATTTTGTTGGTAAGTACCTTTTAATTTGATATGTGTGAAGCGTTCTTTAATTCCCTGTCACTACGGGAACGCTGTTTGTTGATTATTTTTTCGAAAATTTGCGTACTTTTTGCAAAATCTTATAAATATTACAGCTCACTTGTTCATAACCTCTAAAACCAATATCTAACATGGCGGCGTCAAGCGTGACATGAAAATATTTATCGAATAGTCATTTCGGGAACGGTCATTTCGGGAACGTTCTCGTATATGACGGTCGTTCCCGAAATGACGCGGGCGTTCCCGAAATGACAATTTTTGGTCAAAATGATGCTCTAATGCTTTTAAAAACATAACCATACAAAATTTTGGTTTTAGGTATCCATTTAGTAAGAGTGACATGGAAAACGATAAAAATAAAGAGAAAAGGAAGTCGAAAAAACGATTAAAAGAGGACAGTATAGCTTATAAAAAATATCGTGAAAAGGCTAATGCAAGGAAACGCAAGTTTTTAAATAAAATGACACCTAAACAGATAGAGATGAAGAGACTGAAAGATAGGGAATATTACCAAAGAAAGAAAGCTGAAAATAAAGTTAAGACTGTTAGTGATATGTCTGAAAGACAAAAGAGGAAACAGAGAAAGTCATGGAGAATAAATTCTCAAAAGTATAGACAGAAAAAAAAGATGATGGCAAATATTTTAGCTAACAGCCCCCCAGATTCGGAAAATGAGATAGAAAACGATATTCGCGTGTCGAGGAAGAAATCAGGAAGAAAACAGGTTAAAAAAGATAAAGCTCAGGATTACAGAACTGTTAAAAATGAACGCTACTTAAATTACGACCTTCTGGTTTGATAGCTAAGACAAATTGAGGCGTTTTGCCGTGATAAGTTCAAAATTACGGCTCTTTGCCATGATCGCGCGTCGCATTGACATCCAGGGGTGGGGCGGGCGGGGGAATGAACGCTACCAGCCGCAAGTCGCGGGATTCGCCGCTCGCCGGCCACCAGCATTCATTTCCAAAATAATGTTATTAGGAGGTGCGTGTGCGTTAAGTTGCATATTTCATAATGTCAATAATTAATAAAAAGTTTTCTCGATCCCGACGTCTAATAGACATGATAATTAGAACTGAAAATGTAAGTACACTTTGGTATTACTTTTTCGCAATGATATTTGTTTGTTGTTGTTTCTGTTTGGATGTTTTCTATGTATCTATTTCTCTATAGGTAAGTAGAAGTATGTTTATCGTTGCCTAGTACCCATAGTACCAGCCTAGAGCTTAGTTTGGAACAATGTCAATTTATGTGAGGCTGTCCCCTGATGTTTATCTTTATTTTTATATTTATTTATGTAATAATAGTAACTTAAAATTAAGTCCCCAATAAGTATGTATACTCGTACTGCAAAGTATCCTATGGGAATTCTATACTTTTTAAACTATTTTAATGGTTTGGTTTATGTATATTAATGTCTCAATGTTATCTTAGTTTGTAGCTATAAAAATAGTTCCTATTCCTGGTCTAAAATAAAGTCTACTCTAACTATTACTATATTATATTATATTACTTTTGGGCTCGCCCAGAAATCATGGTGTTCGTTTATTGGGGGTGGGGGTCAGAAAAAAATCACAAATGATCACGATGGGGGGGGGGGGAGGTGTTGAGAAGACATCACTTGTAATTTTTTACACAGCAAAAAGCAACAAAATGACACATTAATTTTCTTATATTAAAATAATCCGCTCTGAGCGTTTTTATCCAAATAATAATTTAATTGAACCAACTTTAAAAACATTAATAATGAAACCTCGCATCGACGCACATGGCCTTGACCTGCGTTGACCCCACATCCTAGCTGTCGACGGCGCTCGCGGCTCGCTATCATATTTTGGCCACTCCTGAGCTGAGCTATCCAGCCCTGTAAGGTTGGCCACTATCTCCCGGACACCCTGTACATAATGTGTGTATGTGTATGACTGTGCCTGCATTATTTTCTAATTCTATTTAATATTTATTTTTATCTTTTTTCAGGAGGATAAAGATTTCTTATCGAATTCACATCGTCCAAGCTCATGTCACAGCTACGATGATATACTGACTTATGCTCAAGATACTTCCAAATCAGTCCTATCTTCTAAAGGTTTGTCCAGTGCGACCATTTCACCTGCAAGACAATCAGAAAAAGGATCTGAAACTCTGCTTTGTAATAGCAACTGTATGGCTAATGGTGACGGCACGAGTAGTTCACATCGAAACAATAAGGATCCTTTGTTTGCTCTTCACGATAATTGTCCTTCTGCTTTCTCAAACCTAGTTACCGGTCAACTGGATGAAAATATGAATGTAGACGAAATATCACCAACTATTAAAGATTTAGAGCAACCGGATATAAATAGTTGTCCATCGCCCACGTACACTACTCTTACTAACTGTACCCTACCAATTATTTCAAATAATAATGATATAGCATCCGCTTGTACTAATATTTTGGTGGAAGGCATGCATGAAGACATTGACGATGTGGTCACCGCTAGTGCTTCCTCAACAGCGATTCTAACTTGTTATAAGCTACCTATTAACCCTTCATCTGACGCCGATACGGATCAAAATGCTACTAAGTCACTGTGTCTTAAAACAGCATGCAATGGCACCAACTTTTTTACAGAAAAACTGCATGAAGACGAAATAATTGCTTCTGAAGCTGTAACTGCAACACTTTCCAAAAGTAAGCACTCTTCCACTTCCACCACCACAACAGCTATACTAACTTCAAATGGGCTTCCTACGAACGCTTTCTCCAATCCTGGCACCAACCAAACTATTACTGAGTTACAAATTGTTAGCACAGAACCCAATGAAAATAACTTTCCCACAGAAAATACGCCAACAAACGACGAAACAACCACTTCGTTAGTTGTGACCACAACATCTTTCAATGATCATCCTGCAGCTATGGCATCTGCAACTTTCGATAACGCAGCTGTTGTAATAACTGAAGACTTTCCAACAAATGACTCGGCCAACAAAGCTGGAAATACCAGTCATCAACCAGTTAAACGATCAAGGTTAAGAAACAGGGAGAAAAGACTCCAATTCGACAAGAATAATCACCAAATATTAGCAGCGTGTGGAAATAGTTGTAGACAAAAATGTTTTTCAAGGTTCAAAGAAGAAGAACGAATAACACTTTGGGAAAACTTTTGGTCTATGCAGCTACAAAGAAGAAGGGATTTTATCATACGAAACATTTCTAGAGGCAAAGTTGCTTGGAAAACTAAACCAAATTCTAAAAGGTCTTGCACGTTATCGTACCAATTGGATTCCAAAAAAGTTTGTAAAACATTTTTTCTGCATACCTTAGGTTACAAACATGACAGAATTGTTCGAAGTGTATTAAATGCTAAAAACAATCAAGGTTCTCCATCTACCAACAATGTTTGTGCTGCCCCTGACCAAAGAGGAAGACATGAGCCGAGCAATAAATTTGATGCCGCATACAACACAACAATGAAATATTTTATTGAGAAATACCGACCTACACAGTCACACTACACGTTGAAAAACGCACCTAAAAGAAGATATTTACCAATAGGTTGTTCGTTTACAATGATCTACAACGAGTTTAAGAAACATCAAGTTTTGAATAATAGTCCAATTTGTAGCTGGGGTCATTTTCATAAAATTATAACAGAAATGAATATTTCGAGTGCGATGCCTCCTCAAGATAAATGCTTGAAATGCTGTTTGCATGAGGAAAAACATCCACGAAATAATGATTCGGTACATGACTGTGCTTTGTGCGATTGTACTGCCTGCAACGGTTTTGCTTTGCACATTAAAAACAAAAACACGTCTAGTAAACACCTCCATGAAGATGAAGAAGCTGCATTATTAGATGAGAAAAAAGAAGTTTTTAGTGTGGACATGCAAAAAGTATTATTAATGCCTAAAATCGCTTATAAAGAATATTTTTTTCTTAGAAAATTGGTTCTGTTTAATGAAACTTTTGCAAGTCCAGGAAAAAACAAGAATGCTTATTGTTTACTTTGGCACGAGGGCGAGGGAGAGGCAGGGAGAAAAGCGTACAATGTGGCATCGGCTTTTATAATTTTTTTAAAGACATTCGCTCGGGACTTACAAGAAATATTTATATACTGCGATAATTGCACAGCGCAAAACAAAAATAAAGTGCTTTTTTCCAGCTTAGTAAGATTCATTAATTCACATGACTGCCAGGTCAGACTTATAAAAATTGAATATCTAGAACCTGGCCATACTTACATGCCAGCTGACGCAGTTCATGGGGCAATCACAAAGAAAATTGATAAATCCGGTAACCTATATGACGTTCAAGACTTTATTAACGTTATTTCCGAAGCCCGAAAAGATTGTAAAGTAAAGTATTTTCTGCATGATGAGGTCCAAATTTTCACAAATGAGACAAAAACATCGTTTCCAAAGGGCTATAACATAGCAAACTTAAAAATTGTAGAGTTCCGCAGAGGTCAAACATGTTTGTTTGCAAAAAATGATTATGATCAAACCCAATACAAGTCACTCAATATTTTCACAGCCAAATTAGTCTCAGAATTAAAATACACCATTATTCAAGGTTTCACAGAAGATACCCTTAAAGGAATAAAAACACAAGATCAACCAAGAGGGATAAATAAGGAAAAGAAAGAAGATTTAATGAAGATGACGCCCAGTATTCCAACTAATAGACGTGTTTTCTACGATAAATTAGTAGTAAGCGAAGATGCTGTGGATCTCGGAGAACACCAAGACCTAGATAGTTAATAAAAAAAAATGTTTTTCAATAAAGTTTTGAATGTCTTTTACTAAGTATTTTTTTATGTGTAGTACCTATTTGTAACCAAACACTAAAGTTGCCCTATTAAGTTTGTGATTACTAAACATTTGCTGTCAAGGTAAAGAGCAGTAATTTAAATTGTGACCTTTTGCCTTGATAGAGTTGCGTACAACGAGAGATTCTTATCACGGCAAAAGTCATTTTTAGGTTTTTTTTTATGATCACAGTATTTTACTTACTTTTTTAAGTCAAATCATATAATATAAAACAGTACCTTTTTAATGAGCCTAAATTGATCCAAATATACCGTCAAATAACGAATTTACAGCCATTTTAATCAAAAAACCTTTAATCGTCATTTACCAAAAATGACAATTCTCAAGTTGCGGCTGTTTGGCATCACACATTAGAGCAGTTGTTGTACAACACCAAGCACCGTCGTCGTCAGCGTCGGAGACACCTGTGGAGGTACCAGGGCCTTCTAGACCGACACCTGTGGAGGAACCAGGGCCTACTAGACCGACAGCTGGCGAAGGTGAACTAGCACCGCAGTTTGCCAGGAAACGCAAAGCGACAGTTATGGACAGTTACATCCCGAAAAAAATTTCTAAGGAACAAAAACAATTAATAGATAGGGACGTGCTAGAATTATGTGTCGATGCATTTCATCCGTTTAGTATTGTCGAGGAGAGGTCTTTTCGTAAACTCATTCGATGGATACCAGGGTACCAACTACCATCACGAAAGACGCTGTCGAATTCACAATTAACGGCATTGTATATACATACAAAGGAAAAAAATATACCGGAAGTGGCCACGGGATGCGACTCCATTTGCATCACATTTGACAAGTGGACGTCGCGCAAAACTGAGCCCTACGTTGCGGTCACGGGACACTATATAGATACAAATTTTAATTTCAAAACAGTCTTATTAGACTGTTGCAGTTTTGGAGGTCACCACACAGCTGAAAATATTGCAAATAAAATATCAGCAATAACTGACGAATGGCAGGTCACTCACAAAATAAATTTTGCGGTCACCGATAACGCTTCTAACGTAAGCAACGCTGTAATAGACCACTTAAAATGGAAGCATTACGGTTGCTACGCTCACAAGCTGAATATAATTTTGACTGATGGTCTTAAAATGTTTTATTTCAGAAGAAGAGTGGGTAATATTCACCAAACTGTGTGAAATTTTGAAACCGTTTGAAGAAATAACGGCAACAATGAGTGGGGAGAAATATGTGACTGGAGGAGACGTCATAGTTGTAACTAGGATCCTGGGAGAGACTTGCCAAGCGTTTTACCGATCTGAAGAAAATATCCCACAGATCAGGACATTCTTAAGAGCCTTACAGGCCGACATCGAGGCAAGGCTTGGTAATGTCGAAAGAAGTGGTACATTTTCGCTTTGTACCTTCCTAGACCCTCGGTACAAAATGACGGCGTTTTCGGATGAAAATGAAGCCAAACGGACAAAACGTAGAGTGCAAGACAAGGTCCAGGAAATGGTCGCCAAGCAACACCAGACACCACTAACTGTACATCCTTTCACACCGAATCCTACATCAGCATGGACGGTTTTTGATAAATTTATGTCCGAAAAGATATCCACGCAGCAGGGCACACCACTATCAAAAGCTATCAAAGAAGTGCAGATGTACGTGGACGATGACATTCTGCTACGTAGGGACAGTCACGGAAATTTTAACTGTCCGAGAAAATGGTGGCAAGCGCATCGGAACATATATCCCAATTTAGCTGAGATATATCGGACCAACTGCAATGTTGTAGGAACATCTGTGCCGTGTGAAAGGATGTTCAGCAAAACGGGCCTGATTGTGTCCGACAGACGGTCAAGTCTCAAAACTGACAAAGTACGGCAACTTATGTTCCTGAATATTAATCTGGACCAAAGTAGATTTAATTTGTAAATATGTATATAAGATAATTAGTTGGAGTTAAGGAGATGTACAAATAGTAAATTAATGTAAATACAATGAAAATCATGTACATAAAATCAACTTTTAAGTATGCCTGTAATTAAATAATTTACAATACTTACAGCCAGTCCTAACCTAAGCCTGGATAAAGTACGAAGGGAAGTTGTTTTTGAAATAATTTCCATAGGTACCTACATATCAGAGTACTTTTTATATTAAGTTTCTTTCTCCTCACACTAACTCTGTTTATACACCGACACGCTACTTATCGCGGCAACAAGGCAGTAGCAAAATAAACCTGCTAAAACGCAAAGAGTAAAGTTCATAAAATATCGCGTATTCGCCATTCGCGACCTGTCGGTGTAAAAACAGCCTAAGTGTGCGCAACAGCGCTGCAGCGCACTCTAAGTATCAGACTACTTATCAGTCCCTCAATCTTATAATCTGTGCTCAATGAGAGCAGAGCAAAGTGAAAGACACGTGTAACAAAAAAAGCGTTTTTTAAATAACTGTTTTTTGAAACTGTTTCTGGCGAACTAAAAACCGTTTCGTTTCGATATCGTCAAAATGCGCGACGACCCAGCTCTACTTATTGGGTAGTGCAACCTACAAAATGGGATCGAGATACTTTGTCTTTGTGTAAGGCACGAAAATTTTGAATACAAACTTAACAAATTGAACCGACTAGGAGAGCTGCCGCACAATTCCACATCCCAATGTATAAAAGCGTACAGCTGTGACATCACTTCATATGATTGTATGCTTGGTTTGTGCGGTGAATGCAAGGAGATCAAAATGGAATCGGGAAGTAATGATCGGGAAGTAACCACAGACAATAACATACAGACACATAACTTGCAATCGTTTAGAACTATTTAAAAATAAAGTTCAGAGTAATCTCTGTGGGTTATCCTTTTCACATAATGATTCTAATAGTATTTATAAAGTTTTGTTTGGTGTAATTCTTCATCAATTTAATAATCATTTTAAGATGAAAACTATTTCTAGGTCAAAAACTAAGTTTAGTGAATGGGCTACTGTAGGCATTCATAAAAGTAGAAACAGGCTTTATGAACTTTACAGAGAGAGGGAGGAGAACAAGAACGCCGACTTCTTAGTTTACGTTAAGAATTATTCAAAAACCTTCAAGCAAGTTTGCTTGACTGCTAAGTCAAACTTTCTAAGTCTTAAACTCAAAGCTTCTGACAATAAGGTAAAAACTGTGTGGAAGATAATAAATAGAGAAACAGGTAAATCAAAAACTCTTGATAATAAAATCGCTCTAAACAATGGTGACAAACAAATCACCTCAAACAAAGACGTGGCCTTAGCGTTCGAAGATTATTTCTCCACCATAGCCATTAATACCACGAAATGTCTTCAATCATCTGCGATTGAAGCTCAAAAATCACTTTGTGCTAATGTTACTAAATGTAATGTTAGCTTTGATTTTAGCTATGTAGATTCAGCTACTATTGTTAAGGTATTTAAATCGCTCAGTTTAAAAAAAACTGAGGATTTATGGGGAACATCAGTTAAAGTCATCCATCATGTCATAGATATAATTGCTCCTCACTTAGCTTTAATCTACAATAATTGCATTTCAGAGGGGGTCTTTCCAAATCTTATGAAATATAGTAAAGTCATACCACTTTTTAAATCAGGTGAGATGAGTGATTTAACGAATTTCCGTCCCATTTCTATTCTACCTGTTTTAAGTAAAGTTTTTGAGAAGTTAATGTTAAATGATATGTTAGGTCACTTCAATAGAAATAAACTGCTTAACAGTAATCAGTTCGGGTTCACCAGAGGACGATCCACAACTGATGCAGCATCTGTACTCATTAAATATATATACAATATTTGGGAGAAATCTTGTGATGCAATAGGAATTTTTTGTGACCTTTCCAAAGCTTTCGATTGCGTAGATCATGCGACTCTCATATTAAAATTAGAACATTATGGTCTGACTAATAATTCTCTAAATCTCATGTCCTCATATCTTAGTGATAGGACACAAACGGTTGTTGTAAACAGAACACAGTCCATTGGAGCAGCTGTCAAATTAGGTGTGCCTCAGGGCTCCATATTAGGTCCTTTCTTATTTTTGGTTTACATTAATGACTTACCACCCATGATAGAGAATATTTGTGATATTGTGCTATTTGCTGATGATACATCATTGATTTTCAAGGTAGACCGAAAATCCGTCAATTACACTAGGATAAACGCCACGCTAGGTAAAGTACATAATTGGTTTACTAGTAACAATTTGCTACTCAATGCTAGGAAAACTAAATGTGTTAGGTTCGCTTTGCCTAATGTTAGACCGGTAGAATCTAGTATATTTCTAAATGGCGAGTGTTTGGAAATGGTAGATAAGGCGCTTTTCTTAGGGATAACTATAGACAAAAACTTGCAATGGAGTCCCCACATAGCAGTACTAGCAGGTAAATTAAGTTCTGCAGCTTATGCTGTTAGGAAAATCAGGCAACTTACGAATGTTGAGACAGCTCGCTTAGTTTATTATAGTTATTTTCATAGTGTTATGTCATACGGTATTCTGGTTTGGGGAAAAGCTGCTGACATACAGACTATATTCGTGTTACAAAAAAGAGCCATCCGTTCTATATATAACCTAAACTCCCGTGATTCTTTAAGATTACTATTTAAAGAAATTAGTATTTTGACAGTAGCGTCACAATTTATTTATGAGAATATTATTTATGTCGTTAAAAATCAGGACTCTTTTATTAAGAATTGTGATATACATAATTTTAATACAAGAAATAAAAATAAAATAGCTACTAAAAAATTTCGTGTTCGTAAGGTTTTTAAATCATTTGTAGGTCAATGCATCCATTTCTATAATAAATTACCTGACGAAGTTTTAAAGTTACCATTTCCAGTACTTAAAACTTACTTGAAAAAGTCGCTAATGTCTAAAGCTTACTATAGGGTCGAGGACTATCTATCAGATAAAAGTGCTTGGCCTAAACTAAACACCCAAATAACTTAATAATAACTTCATCGTAAGAAATATGTAAACATTGTATATTGTCTAGGGGACACGGTTTCTGTAGGAGAATGTATCGAAACTTTTTATGTAGTTGTATTACACCATCATAATTAAGTATAATTTTTCATAATTATTTTCTATTACTTACTACCAATTAGTTCTGGAGAAAACTCAGAGTTTTGACACATTTTCCTGCTCAACTACGCGTGAATACATTTATTTCTTATCATATGTTAGATTCATTGTTTTATATAATGCTAGGTTAAGTTTTAAAATTGTACCTATATTTAAAAAACGACTAACTGTTGAGTTTCTTGCGGCGCTTCTTCTCAGCAGTGGTCTCTTGCGAAGCGCTGGTAGATTTTTGACGTGTAAAAGTGCCCGTGCGGCCTACTTACTGAATAAACATCTTTTATCTTATCTTTTAATGAAGATACCGTTCAATATTTTCAGTGGCAAGTGACAAAAGAAGACCGAATCATAAAAGGAGAGAAGAAAACAGTCAAACTTACTAAAAAAGTTACTGTTACAAGCAGTCAAAGAATTGAAAATGTCTTTAGCTGCGGATATTTATCTAATGAAAAAACACGTTTATGGAATTAGCGAAAACTTGAAGGCCAAAAGAGAACTGAAAGATAATTTAAAAGAAACAGAGCTAATGATTCAAATTGATTTCGCTGAAAATTATATGACAAAATATGCGAAAGAGATTCAATCGATTAGATTCGGAGCTTCAAAAGGTCAATTATCGATCCACACAGGAGTTTTTTATGCCAAAAACGATAAGTCTTTAGAAACTGTTTCATTTGCCACTGTGAGTGATAATTTGGACCATCAGGCTCATGCTGTATGGGGTCACCTGAAATCAGCCCTACTGAAAATATTCAGTATCAGGCCACACGTAAATACCCTTCACGTGTTTTCAGACGGACCGACATCCCAGTATCGAAACCGCAATAATGTTTACTTATGGGTTAAAACCTTGATAGACCAATTTCCGCAAATAACTGCTTCAACATGGACATTCAGTGAACCAGGTCATGGTAAGGGACCAATGGATGGTGTAGGAGGAGTGCTAAAGAAAACTGCTGATGACCAAGTATTACGAGGAAACGATGTCAACACAGCTGCGGATTTTGTCCGTTTATTAAATAATTCATCGGTTTCACTTCATGAAGTCACTGACGATGAAATAGTTGCAATAAAAAACGTAATACCCGAAAAGATAGATGCGATCCCCGGAATCATGAATGTAACTAAGATCATCTGGCAGCATGCTTCTGATGTCTCCATACTACTGTATCAATTTTCAAAACTGTTGCGAGAAATTAAACTGCAGGCATTTTCAGTCGAAGATAGAGATAAAGAAAGTCCAGCGCCATTTGAAATGATAGATTTTAACATAGAAAACAATGAAGAGTTTCTGAATTCTCTTCACATAAATAGAAAAAGTATTTACGACGCCGTATACGGATCAGATAGAGAAGGAATGCTTGCAAAATATGCTTAAGGAAGAAATAGAAAACATAAAATCCGATAATAATATAAACATAAAATATAAAAATACAGTTCAATCTATCAAGAAGTGCCTAGAAAGACTACCAAAAGGAAGTAAAAAGAGCCAGACTCAACTTATTATTACAAACGATATTGAACGACTAATAACGGAACGAAACACACTGAAAAAAATCGAACATAGAAACGCAGAGCAAAGAAATAGACTACAAAAACTTTACAAAAAAATAAACAAAAAGATAAAGCGAAACAGAGACATGGCTAAAATAACATCTCTTGAAAATGAACTTGAAACCAGAAGTTCAACAAAAAGAACCAAATACAAGTTTGACTACACTAAAGAATGGATACCCACGCTTACAGGTCTGGACGGAGAAAAACATACAAATAGAGAAGATATTATTAAAATAGCAACTAGCTTCTACAAATCAATCTACTCGTGCCATGAGCCCGAAGAACCTGACTCTACATACCAAATTGGAGAAGCGGTACCAACTCTGCTAACATCCGAAATAAATAAGGCAATCTCAACATTAAAGAAGAATAAAAGTCCAGGAGAAGATAGAGTAACAAATGACGCTATTATAGCCATGATAGAACCACTGTCGAAACACCTAGCACAATTATTCAACGATATTGTTTGCCAAGAAATAATTCCAGAAGATTGGAAATCCTCAATTATAACCCTGTTATATAAAAAAGGAGACCCTAAACTACTCGACAACTACAGGCCAATTAGTCTCCTTTCAACTCTCTATAAATTATTTGCTACAATCATATTAAAAAGAATAACTAATCAGCTCGATGAACAGCAACCAAGAGAGCAAGCGGGCTTCCGGAAGAAGTTTTCTACTATAGATCACGTATTCACACTAGCACAAGTGATAGAAAAATACCAAGAGTACAACAAAGTCGTGTATATCGCATTCATTGATTACACGAAGGCGTTTGACTCAATCTCACACTCTTATTTGTGGGCCAGCCTTACAGACCAGGGTATCCACTCAAAATACATAAATATACTTAAAGAAATATATAAAGACACTTCAGCTAAAATAAAGCTAGAACGAACCGGTAAACCGTTCCCTATAAAAAGAGGAGTAAAGCAGGGAGACCCTCTATCACCGCAATTGTTTACAGCTCTATTGGAAACAATATTCAAGAAGCTAGATTGGCATAGTTATGGTCTTAATATAAATGGCGAGAGGCTTACTCATCTCAGATTTGCAGATGACATTGTGATTTTATCAGAAACACATGAAGGCTTACAAAATATGATTCAAACACTAGACGTGGAGAGTCGTCGTGCCGGCTTGTGTATGAATTCATCAAAAACAAACATAATTACAAATGGAGAAGAAAAGGTTATTAAAGTACAGAGCGGAAATATAGAATATGTAAGGGAATATATATACTTAGGCCGATTAATAACTTTTGAAAATACAATAGCACGCGAAATAGACAGAAGAATCGCAATGGGATGGCGGAAATACTGGGCGAATAAAGATGTATTCAAAAGCAACTTGCCTGTCTGGCTAAAGAAAAAACTATTAGACAACACTATTCTACCAACGGTCACATACGGGTGCCAGTGTGTAACCATTCAAAAATTGAGAACATTCCAAAGAGCAACAGAGAGATCTATGTTAGGAATAAAACTAAAAGACACAAAGTCAGGAGCACACATATAAGAAACATCACAAAAGCAACGGACATAGTTCAAACTGTATGCAGAATGAAGTGGAGGTGGGCTGGACATGTCGCCAGGGCCACAGATGACAGATGGAGTGTGCGTGTCCTGCAGTGGTACCCAAGGGACGGGTCGAGAACTCGAGGCAGACCAATAAAGCGTTGGAGTGATGACCTAGTCCAAGCAGCCGGAAGAAAATGGCAAAGGGAAACATACGACCGCCGATGTTGGCGCAGCATGGAGGAGGCCTACGTCCAAAAATGGACATCCAAACAATAAAAACACTGGTACTATGCATTGTAATTAATTTAAATTCTGATGATTATGATTTATTTAATTTTGTGTTGTGTTGTGTTGTAAAATGTGAATTGTAAATGTAATTTCATTAATTTTAATTATGCACACAGTTAGCAGCGCAAGTTATTTTGGATTTAAATTACATTATTAATCTGTAACAAAATCATTACTTAATAAAATTAAATTAATATTATCCATTATTTAAATTATTGTAATATATGTTTCGTATTGTAAACTTAGCATGTTAATTTGATTCTTTAATTTAAATTTTCTATTGTATGGTAATGTATTTATAACATAGTTTTAGAAGCATGACATTTTGTAATAACTTAATAAGTTTGGAATAAAGAGGCTTTATTATTATTATTATTATTATTTATACGGGTCAGACAGTTCAGATGATGAGAATCTCCAAAAGGTTTCAGATCGACTTCATGGAAAGAATGACGATATTTGTGCTGGTACATCGTACGGAAATGATAAGGAGAACTTCCACCAGTTCCACCCAAACATGATACGTCCAAAGACATTTTTGCTAGTAAATGTACCAACTGAAAATAAAAAAATTAAATACAGATACGTTGCAGTCGCTGACACCTCAGTTGATGAAGATGGTGAAATAAAAGTCACTTTTCTTCGTTGTCAGCGGAACTCAGCAAAAATATTTAAAATTGAACAAAATGATGTTGCATATGTCCCCTGTGAACAAGTTGTTAAAATTTTACCCACACCGGAATTGCAGAAAAGAGGTAGTCGTAGCTATTATTGTTTTGATGAAAATATGGACATATTCGAAAAGTAGGTTAATGCTAGACTTTAAGTTCAAAATTTGATACTCAAGTTACTTTGTGATACTTATTATGTGATTAATGTGATTATGCATACGTATAATGTTTCTAATTCCTAATGTCTGTTTATTTTAAAACTACAAAGTTTATATTTTGATTTTAAGCATTGATGTGCAAGAAATCTTGATGATAGTGTACAATGTGCAATTAGGATTTGTTCCTGATATCTAATGTTTGTTGATTGAAACTACAAAGTTTATTATTATTCGAATTTAAGTTTAAATTTTGATACTCATGTTACCTCATTCCTTAAGTACAAATAAATATCTATAATACTGTAAATGGATATTATTTTCATGCATAAACTATGCCAAAAACCGGGCGGTTGCGATCATTTAGGGAACGTCAACGTCATTTGGGGAACTTCATTGTCATTTCGGGAACACTCCCATCATTTCCGGGAACATCACAAAAACGGCAAATAAATCACTAATAAGTAATGCTATAGTTAAATCTAGCATAAACAACATGAAATGCCCTTTAAACTTTTGTTATTTATATTATTATTGTATAACTTAGTTCAAAAATGTATACAATAAATTGAAATTTTGGAGCAAAACTTACACCAGTTGAAAATTTATGGAGTTATTTGAAAAATTAGTGTTTTCATTATAAAAATATACAAAATAATAATATTTTCCGATTTAGTAACAGGTTTATTACTATTTTTTGAAGGTGATTCTTAAATGCGTTGGTTATAATTATTATTAAAAAAATATTTAAAAGTGTTCCCGAAATGACTTTTGGCCCTGACATTATTCTTATTAACAGGTAGAATTTCTAAAATATATATTTTTGTGCGTGCCTCTTCGCAGGAAAGGTTCATGACAAATGACACAATAGACTCCACTTGTTACTTTTCTTCAAAAGAAAACTTAATTTCTCAGATATTTGAAAACCTAAAATGCTCACCTCTCTTATTCTGACCCGTATGTGCCAGCAAAGCCTTGGAGGACATTTGCCTGACGTACTTTTCCAAAAATAACCCTATTTTATGTATTTTAAGATTTTATATACAAATGTATTATAACGAAAAAAAAAATGTGTTTTTCATCAATTTCAAATCTTGCGTCCTTTTTGGGACACCCTTAATAAGTACACTGTTATAATTTATAATACACTCGGGAGCAAAGAAATCGAGCCACCGTTGCATTTTTTACGTCGATGCTAATTGTGTAAAGGCCGTAAGTGTTATCATGAAAATTCAAATGCCATATGATAGGTAATTTTGTGTTCTATCAAATGACATATTTTTTAGTGGTGGGGATGGGAATTTTTCCCTTCATTGTGGGCAATAACAATACCCACCCTCTAATTAGCTCGTTAGTGCACATACTGATTGTGCCACGTCATTAGGTATAAAACCATTTTGTTTAATTGTTTTTACATCATTTGTTTATGATACGTTATCCTGAACACATCTCTGCTCGATTATACTGGAAAACCTTGAAGAAACATGTATACTACCCCGTCTGAAGCCGCCCAAGCAGTTGCTCTGTTGCAAACTGGGTTGGGTCAACGTGAAGTGGCCCGACAACTGAACCTGACGCGTTCATCTGTCCAACGTGTGTTCCAGAAGTTCCAAGCGACTGGTGCGTTCTCCAGAAGACCTGGCACTGGCCGGGTACGCTCTACCTCGGAGTAAGATGACCGCTTCATTGTTGTCAACTCGCTACGGAATCGACGACACAATGCTGTTCAGCTTCGGCAGAAGCTACGAGAGACCCGGAATGTGTCCATCAGCCGATGGACTGTTAGAAGAAGACTGGCAGAGAAGAATTTAACTTCACACAAGGCTGCAAATGGCCCTAAACTCACCCCGAGTCACCGTCAAGCACGTCTTCGCTTTGCTCAGGAACATGAACACTGGACCCTTGAGCAATGAAGGGCGTTACTCTTCTCCGACGAGTGCAGGATTTGTCTTTTTGGCAATGACGGCAGGGAGAGGGTCTATCGAAGGCCTGGAGAGCGATTTTCACAATGCTGCATCGAAGAACGAGTCGCATATGGAGGCGGTTCATGCATGGTCTGGGCTGGCATTTCTTTGGATGCGAAGACAGACATTGTGTTCGTCACTGGGCCTGGTGTCGGGGCGAATTCAAGATGATTGACTGCTCATCGGTACATTGAAGAGGTCCTCGCTGAACATGTGGTCTCATTTGCTGGCTACATCGGTGAAAACTTCATGCTGATGCAAGATAACGCCAGACCACATACAGCCCTGATCACTCAGGAGTACCTAAGAGAGGTTAATATCCCTACCATGGATTGGCCAGCACGAAGCCCGGACTTGAACCCGATAGAGCACGTCTGGGACGAGCTCAAGAGGCGAATCCGGGCCAGAGATCCCGCTCCTGAGACTCTGCATCAGCTCAAGACAGCGATCGAGGAAGAATGGGCGGGCATACCTCAAGACTTTCATCAAAAACTCGTGCGTTCAATGAAAAATCGCATGCGTGCATGTCGATTGGCTAGAGGAGGCAATACACGTTATTAAAAACCGATAATTTGTTTTAATTTTCATAAAACTTTTTAATTTCTCCCTTGTATTGTTCGGTTCTAAAGTGAGCATTTTGAGGGCCTTGCGGTTTTCGGCCCTGAAATGACTGAAAATATTCATCCCCACCACAAAAAAATGTGTCATTCGATAGAAGACAAAATTACCTATCATATCATATGGCATTCGAATTCTCATGATAACACTTAAGACCTTTACACAATTAGCATCGACGTAAAAAATGCAATGTGGCTCGATTTCTTTGCTCCCGAGTGTAGTTTACGAAATTCATGAAAAGAAATACAATGTTGTCGATTAGAAGCCCTGAAGCGACAAGTTTCAGTAGGGCGAAATCCTTCAATCGAACAAATGTGCATGCATTTTTTGAAAAATACTGATCTGTAGAAAGATACAAACTTAGCCCATCCCGGATTTGGAACATGGATGAGACGGGAGTAACTACAGTGCAAAAGCCGATAAAAGTTGTTGGAAGAGGCATAAAGCAGGTCGGTGCTGTGACATCTGCCGAAAGGGGCGTTTTGGTTACATTGGCTGTGGCCATAAATGCAATGGGCAATGGATGAAAAATTTAAAAGTGCTTGAATATTTTTATATCGGTAGGAATAACGTTCCTTATTAACAGGAAAAAATAACAGATTTTTAGGTATCGTCTATCATTAATAAATAAATAATTCGTTTGATTTTTTTTTTTTTTTTCATTTGTCCTTACGAACAGGCTAGGGCCAAAAGCCATGCTGCCTCGTCTTCAGTAATTCTCCTTTTCATGAACATAAAATAGCGAGAAGTAAAATCCCTTATAAAAGTCTTCAGTATAAATCTTCAGTTGTTTCTATGTATACTTGAGTAGTAAAATCCATTATAAGTCTTCAGTTATATAAATTAAATTATAGTCAAATCCAGTGGTGAGTTGTCTTCAGTTGTTTCAATACTTATAGTCAAATCCGGTGTTAAAGTCTTCAGTGTTATATTTTTATTTTATCAAGTCCAGTTCAGGTAGTCCAAATCAAGTAGGAACACAGTCCTCATTTTCAAGAATAATCCAGTCAATAAATATCATCACAGATAAGTCTGCGGTATTCACAATACATATATATACAAATGTATCAGAATTATTTACAATATTATACTATATTTCTCCAACAGTGCTAACAATGAATTTATACAAAGGTGAGTATGTACAATTATTTACAAGAAGCTTTATTATGTCGTGCGGGATCAAATGAGACTCATAAATTTTAGTTAGTTCATCCAACAACACAAGGCGCTGAATGCCGAAGGATGAACAGTCGAAGATGATGTGCGGAATGGTTTCTTCGTGAGAATTGCAATGAGAGCAAATAGGGCTATCAACCATTTTTAAACGATGAAGATGGAAATTCAACCGGCAATGACCAAAACGAAGGCGTAAAATAGTTGAGTAGAAATTTCTATTTATGTAGTAGTTACTTTTACAAAACCATGGTTTGCTATTAATCATAACATTAAAAGGAGCATACCAAAGTCCCTTATTTTCTACTTGTATAGTATGATTCCAGTGCATTTTCCATTTTGTAATCATTCTTTCTTTTAGGATATTAATCAGATCTGTATAAGGAATCGAGACATTAAAGCAAGAAGTTTCAGAATGTAAATTATTAATTGATTTTGCTAAATAATCAGCTTTTTCATTCCCTACGACACCTATGTGAGACGGAACCCACATGAAACTAACTATTATTTTATTGGTAACAAAAAGATCGTACCATAACTGTTTAATGTCAAAAATTAAGTAATTTGTTTTAGCATGCAATTTATGATTATCTAAATTTATTAGTACGCTCATGGAATCACTAACAATAAGCCATTTTTGAAATCCTTGATTCTGATGCTTGATATGTTTTAAAGCTGCAAGAATAGCTACTGCTTCAGCTGTAAATATACTACAATTTTTATCTAATTTATAACCCAAACCAATATTTAGAGAAGTATCAAAAATGGCAAAAGAGACATTAGAGTCCATTTTAGACCCATCAGTATAAATCAAACGATGGTCATGCCATTTAGATAGATTGCAATTAACTTCCTCTTTAGACGATAATTTACTGTCAATAACAATTTTCATCGCAGGAAATTTACTTTCAAAACTGCCATTGTAACATGGCAACACCCAAGAAGATGGTTTGTAAATGTTGGAACTGTCAAGGAGACTCCGTAATTCCGTTAAATTCTGAAGAACGTATAATGGATTTCGAGGCGGAACACATGGTAATGCAATTAAATTGGACAATAACTGATTATTAGACGAAAACAGTTTTAAGACAAATTTTTCCTTTAAATAGCTGAATCTAATAGACAACGGAGGAAGGTTACATTCGACTTGCATGACATTTATAGGTGT
This sequence comes from Acleris laterana, assembly GCA_963966035.1. Lineage (NCBI taxonomy): Eukaryota > Metazoa > Arthropoda > Insecta > Lepidoptera > Tortricidae > Acleris > Acleris laterana. Next base: position 12,395,403 of record OZ014459.1, on the reverse strand, counting down.
GCTTTTAAAAGCACCAGTTATCAGACGCATACTTTTATTTTGTATTTTATCTAAAATATATACAAGCTTACTATCACCAGCAAAACATAAGAAACCATACTCAAAGTGACTGCGAATCATTGATTTATATAAAAGTAGTAGAATTTTGGGGTCAGCACCCCAATAAGTTGAGGCTAAAGATCGTAAGATATTGAATGCTTTGTTAGCTGTTGCAGTAATTTTATCAATATATTTTTTCCAAGATAGATTATGAGTTAGTATGACACCTAAAAATTTTGTTTCTAGAGAAATAGGAATGACAATATTATTATAGTAAACATTAGGCATTATTGCACTTTTTTTCCCAAAAACGAGCAGTTTTGATTTGAGAGGATTGACATCAAGATTTAGGTACGAAAAATATTGGAACAAGTTATTTAAAGCATTATTAATGATATAAGCCAAGTTTGTTAAGTTTGTACCACTTGCATAAACAACTAGATCATCAGCAAACTGCAGATTTTTAACATTTGATCCCAAGATTAAATTTAAACGACGAATGTAGAGTATGAAGATTAGAGGCGACAAAATTCCCCCTTGACACACCCCAACAGATGCAAGTCTAGGTCCATAAAGATAACCATTATGTTTAACAAAAACTGTTCTTTCAGACAGAAAGTTGCTAATCCATTGAATCACTTTCCCAGGGAGCCCAATAGAAAGCAGTTCAATAGAAAGCACATCAATATTGACACTATTAAATGCTCCTGCAATATCAAAGAAAACAGACACAGAACAATTTCGATTAGTTAAGCTATTTTGGATGTCAAGTTGCAACTGACAAAAACTCTCTGCAGATGATCGGCCTCTATGAAACCCGAACTGGTTAGATGGTAATATATTATTACTTTCAACAAAAAACTCCAACCTTTGTTTCAGAAGTTGTTCAAATATTTTACCAACACAAGATGTCAGGGCAATTGGCCTATATGAATCTACATTTAGTTGAGGTTTACCTGGTTTTATAATAGGAATCAAGCAGTCTGTCTTCCAGGATGAAGGTATTTCATTATTAACCCAAAGATGATTTAAAATATACAATAATATTAATAGACTCTTTTCTTTTAAGTTTTTTAGCATTTTGTAGGGTATTCCGTCGAGACCAAAAGCACTATCTTTTCTAGATAATACAGCAGATTTCAATTCTGGTAAAGTAAAGGGTTGTGTTAAAAAAATATTATTAGAGTTACTTACACAAGTGTTCATCGAAAAATTTTGTTTATTGTTAACATGATCTGGAGTATATTTTTGAAGAAATTGAGGTACCCAACTACAATTATTACTATTGTTAGGAACATATGACTTATTGAATTTACGCATGTATTTCCAGATAACAGAGAGAGGAGTACAACGATGAAATGAACTACACAATGATGCCCAGCTTCTTGCTCTTTCCTGTTTCAAGGTAAGTTTTTTAAAAGCTTGTAACCTTTTAAATTCTAAATATAACTGTTCAGAAGGGTTATTTTTAAAATTAACATAAGCACTTTTGGATTTTTGTACGGCTTCAGAACATTTAGCATTCCACCAAGGTAAAGAGGGCTTTCTTCCTGACTTTCTAGAAAGAGATGTATAATTATTTGAGGAACTAAGTTGAGCAGGTAAAGATGATTCAATGGCACATTTAAGAGTCTTACAGAATAAGGAATAAGCTTCCAGAGGAGAATAAGATGAAACATTAAAATTAGACAACAAAGTATCAGTTTTATCTTGATATTTTTTCCAATCCACCAGTTTAAAGTTAGTAAATTTAGGAAAACATAACATGCTATTTTGACTAAGATCGACGTTACAATGATTATTAATGGAGATATTTATTATTACAGGAAGGTGGTAGCTACCAAGTGGATCATTATGAACAGACCAGTCACAGGACAAAGCCAAAGATGGACTAACCAAAGTTAAATCAAGAGCGTTTGGTCGCCAACTTAAAGAACCAACTGTAGTTGGAAGACCATCATTAAGAAGCACTAGATTATTGTCTTCAATGATTTCAAGGACATCTCTACCACGTGGAGTAGTGGAACCACATCCCCAAGTAATATGATGAGCATTGAAATCACCAGCAAAAATCATAGGACCGGGAACAGACTTTATTAAAGCATCAAATTTATTTTTACTAAATACTGGATTGCAGTTTTTTGGACTATAAAAACTAATGATACTGATTTCTTTATTACCAACCACTATACGAACTCCAATATTTTGTATGGAATCATCAAATTTCGTAACTATTTTTGAATATGAAATACTATTATGAATCAGAATAGCCACTCCATTATGTTTGTTACCAGTGTCATTTCTTTCAATATTGTAACCTCTAATGTTAAACCGTTGGTTTGGTCTTAACCAAGTTTCTGATATAATACCTATATGTATATTGTTTTCGTACAAAAAATTACTTAGTACCAATTTATTACTAACAATACTTTGTGCATTCCATTGAATTATATTTAATATATCCATTAGTTTACTAATTAAGTTTTTTTGCTAAAGGTGGATCTTAAACTTTCTTTTATGGATGATGAGTTAATTGGTGTAGTTTTATTTGAAACTAGTTTCATTATTGACTCTACAAGTAAATTCATAAATATGTCTGATTTTGTAAGATTGTTTATGTGTGTTTCTATAGATTTAGCGTTTAGCTGCGGGAAAGATTTCTCATTAAATAGATCTGCATATTTAACCGACCGAGATTTTATTTTGTTTTCTTCTATTTTTTGTTTTTTCATTGGGCATGCTGCTGCTATGGCAACATGGTTGCCACCACAGTTTGCACATTTGGCATTAGCGGACTGTACAGAGCAAGACCGGAAGCTGTGATTTTCTGTGCATATAGAACAGACCTCTGCATTCTTACAAAATTTTGCAATGTGGCCAAAACGCATGCAGCGCAGGCACTGTTTAACTGGAGGAATATATAGGCTGACCTCGTGTCTCCAGTGATCAAGGAAAACATGTTCAGGCAGTTGAGTCGAAGCGAAGGTGACCGCGACAGTCTGTGTAGGTAGATATGACACAGCGCCATCTTCACCACGCATTCTCCTCATGAAACGCCGGACCTGGATTACGTTCCTCGAGCTTCCTATCAACGAAAAAATTTTTTTATTTGACATTTCTGTGGGAACTGAAGTCAGAACCCCCGTGACTTCGGTGTCCGCTGCAGGTATTGTAGCCACCATGTCCAAGTCGTCTAACAATTTGGTATTCTGTAAGAATACATTGGCGTTATTTGATAAATCAAAAGTTACACCAACTTTGTATCTATTTATCGGCCTCAGATGTAAAATGCCGGAGACGCAGTACTTGCGAATCGCCTCGGAGAGTTTCAGGCGGTCTCTATCTGTTATTGGGCTGTCAACTTTGCCGTGAGCCAAGAAAACTACGAACTCGGTTTTGTTGGAGTTTTCCGGGTATTTTCTCGCATAACTCCTGACTTGATAAACCCTATATTTTTCTTCGGCTACCTCGGGAGCATCGGCAGAGCCGGTGTTTGGGTCGCTTTGGGGCCCCCCCCATCTCTATATTACAAAAACCTTATTAACTAAATGTATACAGACCAATTTCACAACAATATATACAGTTAATACAGGAAAAAGGATTTTTCCAAAAATATTTTACAAAAAGTGCGCCTTTCTCAATCAACAGTTCCCGCGCTTTTTCTAATTCGTTTGAACTCGAACAATTTGTCTCCTATACGTAAGTATGGCTTAAACTCTGTAGTCCTATAAAAAAATTAAAAAAAAAATGCCGTTGTTATTCTGTCAAAACTGTCAATGTACTTCTAACCTCTCTCTGGGCTTATTATTATCATTTGCGTTTGGATGTATCTTATATTTTACGACTGCTTACTCACGCCGGACCATTGATATTGCCTTCTTAAACGACGACCATTGACCATTGTGGCATGCAATGAGGCAAGGTCGAACAACAGGTTCCAAAATATATGAGATGACCCACTGTGGCACGCCTGATGCGCCTTGTGCAAGAAATATAAGGTGGCTACAAATATCATGAAACCAAAGCCATGAAAAGGGGAAACCATTTAGATAAAATAGAGAAGGAGTTAAATAAAATAATTGATGAATCAGGTTTCATGCTGATAAATGGAATCTTTGGGGCATCTCCTGATGGAGTATGTGGAGGTGGAGATTTTGTTGTGGAGGTGAAATGTCCCATATCAGATATAAATAATTATAAATATGAATAAAGTAAACAAATTTTACTTAATTAATCATTAAGTTGTATTATTTCTTCTAACTTCTGGGACCAGCAATTAAGTGTTACCTATTACAAGTATATCTGTAATAATAAAACAACTATTTCCATATTTTTTTTATTTAACTTAATTCAACTATTATACTACTTCTATCTATCATACCAAAAATCAAATCAATCAGTTGCTTTGTTTTGCTGTGAGAGAAGGATAAACATACTTTCACATTTATTATAATTAGTATGACTGATTACTTTCCTTCCTTTTGTCCTCAGCATTAAAATAACTACCACTAGCTTTTACAAAAAACAAATATTGCCTTGAAGTTGAAGAACCTCATCTTCTCCTCAAGCTAGTGGTAATTACTGGCTGTTTGTAGTACGTTGGGACCTACGAGGTTAAATGTGACTGGAAAAGGGACCACTTTAGCGGTTTGGAGTTATTATTCTGTGCTGTGTAACTATTTTCTTGTTGCTTGATGAGGTTGAGAATGAAGGGCTTGAAGGCTGAAACAGTGTTGGTGAAGCCACTTGATGCAAGCACTTGAAAGAACTGGCTCGGCATTACTTTTGCAGCTAAAGATACTGCTTAAACATTGGCTGCGCAACCTACACTTCTTACTGCAGGTTTTATCAATGCTGCCTTATGTCCTCTTTGAAATTCATACTGACTTGCCGAATCACACTGAAAATAACCAAACATCACAAACAAGCATATACAAGTCTCGACCGGTTATATGATTTACGGTTTCGACCAATCGATGGAGTGGTTAATGAGGAAGGTTTCGGTGTAGGTATAATTCATTCAGGTGTAAAGCTGGGTCAGCTATAAGTATAATGCAATAATATGAAACCATTTCAATTATAGCAGGACACAATTATGATCCTATTGACAAGGGAAAACTAAACAAAAATGGACTTCTTGCTATTCAAATTAGCAGGCTTTACTCTCATAATTTTTTTATTTAACTTAATTCAACTATTATACTACTCTATCTATCATACCAAAAATCAAATCAATCAGTTGCTTTGTTTTGCTGTGAAAGAAGGATAAACATACTTTCACATTTTTTATAATTAGTATGACTGATTACTTTCCTTCCTTTTGTCCTCAGCATTAAAATAATTACCACTAGCTTTTACAAAAAACAAATATTGCCTTGAAGTTGAAGAACCTCATCTTCAACTTCAAGGCAATATTTTTATTTCTAAATTTTAATACTTACAAAAAGCTAGTGATCCTATTAATGAAGCACATACTTTGACAAAAAATAATAATGTATTAAATTTATTTTATTATGGGTTCCTGTAGATTAATAAGACCACATGCAATTATATCACGTCGTTATGAGAACATGTCTGCAGAAAACATATCTTAACTGGTTCTCTGTACCTAGTCAGTAGAATCCATGGTAATCAACACAAAATAATTTAGGCAAATACAAGTTCCGGTCCTGTTTAAGTGTGTAGTGGTCGTCGTAAAGGCTAACAATCAATATCAAATCCTGAGTCCAAAGCTGAGGTCGTCGTTTAAGAAGACAATATCAAAGTTCCGGTGTGAGTAAGCAGTCGTAAAATATAAGATACATCCAAACGCAAACGATAATAATAAGCCCAGAGAGAGGTTAGAATTACATTGACAGTTTTGACAGAATAACAACGGCAGTTTTTTTTTAATTTTTTTATCGGACCAAAGAATTTAAACCATACTTATGTATAGGAGACAAATTGTTCGAGCTCAAACGAATTATTTATTAATTAATGATAGACGATACCTAAAAATCTGTAATTTTATCCTGTTAATAAGGAACGCTATTCCTACAGATATAAAAATATTCAAGCACTTTTAAATTTTTCATCCATTGCCCATTGGTAATGCGAATCCCTGTATGTTCGTCTTTCCCCGTATTCGTTAGAGCGATTTGTTTGTTAGAAATGGACCACCAGAATGTATAGGCCTTGGTAATAAATCAGGATGGATGACACAAACAGAGTTTTAGAAATTTCTCGACCATTTTATTCATCAAGTGAAGCCGACGGAAGAGGATTCAGTTTTGCTTTTAATGGTTAACCACAACTCACATGTAAACGTTGAAGTCGTCGACAAAGCGAAGAGAAACCATGTCATTCTTTTGTCGTTTCCGCCACATTGCTCGCACAATTTACAGCCTCTTGATGTAGGAGTATATGGGCCGTTAAAAAATTACATAAGCAGAAAACAGACCCACTGGATGACCAACAACCCAGGAAAAACCATGACAATATACGATCTCCCAAAGATAATCAGAGATTCGCTCCCGTGGGCATAAAATCCCATGAATGTGACAAACGCGTTCATTAAAGCTGGTATCTAGCCATGCAACGAAGACGTCCTTCAAGAATCAGACTATGCACTATCTTTTGCCACCGATCGCCCAGATCCCACCCAAAGCGGTCCTAACGTAGCGACTACACCATCTGCTGAAGGTGACAACTTGCTTGATGACGTGTCATTAAATTTAGAAAATCTTGAGCTGTTAAATGATATCCCTAGTTTGGATATTGACGTTTCTGACGTGATAGCACAAATGTCTAGTGAACCAGTGGCTGGACCTTCAGGCATGCAAAAAGAAAATGGTTTAAATTCATCCAATACAAAATTAAATGTACATTTTGCCCGAAGTGCGATCGCAAACACCTTGCTGATCCTTCACGTGCTCAAATAGATAACATATTCATATTTTTGAAAAAACTCCACTTATATCCCTACAGAAAAATCAATATTTATTTTAGACATTTGTTCTTCACAGAGACGTGTTGTAAGCCCAAAACGACGCCCTTACCCAACAGTGGAACATACATTTTTTCCTAGCAAATTGAATTTAATTTCTCTAACACAATTCAAATGACAATTTTACGCTCGTGATACCAATTAGGCATTAGGAACATACGCTGTCCTGATCTATCCATCACACAAATTATTTGTTTGTTCAGAAACTCGAATAAAAACTCCACCGGAAATTAAGTGATTATTAGAAACAACAGGGTCTATGGTTGTTAACACAATCTGGTGGCCAGATTTCCCAAGCATGGAGTTGTATTTGTAGCTTCACCTGATAGGTAGTTGACAGATATGTATCAACTAAATGAGCAATTATAAATCCACAAAGAGCAATGCAATAAGTTCTGTATTAATATACAACGTCATACATAACTTGAACCATAACCGATTTCACCTGTGCAGTTTTAAAACGGCAGATCGGATGAATTGTATATACCAGACAAAAATGAAAATTTCGTATATAATTTTTGAAGTGTTTAGTTCAGAGCGAACGAAATGAAGAAGTTACCAAATTCTCAGTTAAAAAAATTTTTTTTTTCACAGTTCATTGTCCTGTCCTGTATTCATATAGGTAATAATAAATATCCGATGTGGAATTCGAATAAACGTAATAGTGTGATTGCGTTACATTTGTCTGGAAAATCACAGCCAGATATCGTTTGTGAGCTCAATCTTAAAATGAATAAAATTACAGTGTATCGCACCATGAAACAGCAAAGACGTAAATTGTAGGCCTTAAGGGCCATGCATCGACAAGAACCATTTCGACACCCGGCAAAGATAACACAATGGTACTACTCGGCGCTAATGCTGCAGGGGAAAAAACACCTCCATTAGTCTTTAGAGGTAAATACGTATGTGCTGAATGGACTTCTCGTAATGCATATCCCGGAACGGCTTGGGCCGCAACAAAGAACGGGTGGATAAAGGCAACTGTTTTTGAGGCAATCTTCAAAAAACTTTCTTACCGACTGTAGACAGAATGAGAAGAGACGAACCGAGAGAAGAACCGAAAAGACCAGTTTAACTAATTTCGACGGGCATGCTAGCCATGTGAGTTTAAAAAAACATAATTGAAGAGGCACGGAAAGAAAATATTACTATACTAAAATTACCTCTTCACACAAGCCATATGTTGCAGCCTTTAGACATATCGGATATGAAATCTTTCGAAGATCGTAGGGCAGAGACTACATGTTGGGACTCCATTGCCAAAAAACGAATTTTTGAGACTGATTGGACAGGTATGGCCGGAAATTGACCAACACAAATACTACTAAATGGATTAAAAAAAATGGAATTTATTCACATGACCCAACAGTAATTGAAGAATATAAATTTATTTATAATTATGTAGGGACACAATATGCAGAGTCGGCTCATATCTCGGTGCATGTGCACTTGGATATGAGCTGACGTGGCAACGCGCTGACGTGGCAACGGCGCTGGGCGCAGGACGCGCGCCCAGCAACGCCAGTCGTTCCCTAACCTGTTAGCCAGTAACACTTAGTTAAGAATAATAGTGAACTTGTTTCAATTATTTCAATATATCTTCAACCGATGTTTTACGTTTTATTGAAGTGTCCCGATTAACTGAGCCCGATATTAGCTAGCACCTTGAAGCCCCAAGAAATCCTATATTGGTGACCCCGACATTTGAACAATGCCCACATCAACGCCGCCGACTCCAGGAATTCCAGCCCAAGCGACGCCAGCCACTTCACCGGCACCAGACATCATGGCTTTGTCTTTGTCATCGAGGATTCCAGAATTTTGGTCGGACCAGCCACGGGTCTGGTTTATTCGAACGGAGGCAATATTGGCGCCGCAGAGGTTAGGGGACGACTCACGTTTCGACATAGTGGTCTCGAAATTACCCAAAGAGGTGATAGTGCACCTTACAGAATTCCTTGCGAAGCCGCCGGCTTCGGGCAAGTTTGAGGCATTAAAGATTAAACTATTGACCATGTTCGAAGACTCGAAAAACCGCCAAATAGAAAAACTAATGGGCGAAATGGAGTTGGGCGACCAAAAACCGTCGCAGCTGTTAAATAGGATGAGGGCACTGGCAAGAGATAATTTTCCAGACGATACTCTTCGCATCCTCTGGCAAAATCACCTGCCCGCTACAGTAAGAGGGGTGTTAGCAGTTTCCGAAGCAAAAGGACTGGATAACTTGGCAATGATTGCGGATAACGTCGCGGAAGCTACCCGTTCCGCTATAGTGTCCGAGATCGTGCAGCCGCCCTGCAGCTCAGCGGAGACCACACCGAGCGCAGGACACGACAAAGGCACAGCAGTGGTTTTGGCGGAGATAGCCAAGTTAAGCGTGCGGATAATGGAACTGGAACGTTCAAGGACACAGCATCGCAATTCGAGTCGCAGCAGACGCGGACAATCGAGATCCATGTCGAGGAGCAGGAATCCGTCGCAATACAGACAGCAGCGTGCGAAGGATAATCCAAATTGGATGTGCTTTTACCATTTTAGATACGGAAATAAAGCGCAAAAGTGTACAAAGCCGTGTGCATGGAAATCGGATGCGGAAAACTAGATGGCATGGTACAGTCAACGGCGAAAGTCTGTACCATATCGCCTAGTCGCCGCCTTTGTATAACGGATTGGAATAATGGACTTAAATTTTTAGTTGACACGGGTGCGGATATTTCAATTTTACCGGTCAAGAACAAAAATTGTGTTAGTGAGTGTACAAACTATAAACTTTACGCAGCAAACGGATCGGAAATTAAGACTTATGGAGTGAAAACACTGTTGCTTGACTTTAAGCTGCGGAGACCTTACAGATGGAACTTTGTGATCGCGGACGTGAAACAACCGATATTGGGAGCTGATTTTTTGACGCATCATAGATTATTAGTCGATTTAAGTGCACGAAAATTAAGGGATCAGGTAACAGACCTCAACGTTTCTGCATCTTATGTAAGTATCGACCAACCATCTATTTTCACTGTTAATCAGGAACACCCATTTCGTAATTTACTGTTGCAATTTCCGGATATCACCAAGCCAGCGTCATTCCAAGAAATTTCACAACATAACGTATTGCATTACATTGAAACAACGGGACCTCCGGTCTACGCTCGCGCAAGACCTCTTCCGCCCGACCGATATGTTAAAGTAAAGAAAGAATTTCAACTTATGCAGGAAATGGGAATATGTAGACCTTCAAAAAGCGCATGGGCAAGTCCTTTACATGTTGTAACTAAAAAAAATGGCGAAATTCGTCCTTGCGGAGATTATCGGATGTTGAATGCGATAACGAAACCCGATAGATATCCCATTCCCAGATTGCACGATTTTACTATAATATTGGCAGGTAAAAAAATATTTTCCAAATTGGATATCAACAGAGCATATCATTGCATTAGCGTAGCCCCGGAGGATATCGATAAGACAGCGATCATAACACCGTTTGGTTTGTTTGAGTTTCCGCGAATGACGTTCGGTTTGCGAAATGCAGCACAAACGTTCCAACGTTTTATGAGCAATACGGTGCTGCAAGGGTTAGATTTTTTATTTAATTACCTTGACGATGTTATAATTGCAAGCAGTGACGAAAAGCAGCACGAAGAGCATTTAAGAATAGTGTTTGAACGATTTTCTAACTTTGGCATAACTATCAATCTAACTAAATGTTGTTTCGGCCAGAGCGAATTAGAATTTTTAGGGCATGACGTTTCGATATCGGGTATTAAGCCATTAAAAGATAAGGTAGATGTCATTATAAATTTTCCAAAACCAGAAACTATAGGAGATTTACGTAGATTTCTAGGAATGATAAATTTTTATAGGCCGCACATTCGCAACGCCGCGTTATGGCAGTCTGAACTCGACAGCTATCTTGTAGAATCTAAAAAGAATGACAAGTCTAAAGTGAATTGGACAGAAACGGCAGAAGAGGCTTTTAGGCAGTGTAAGGCAGGTCTTCAACAGGCCACCACACTGGCACACCCACGGCCGGACACAACGTTAGCTATTATGACTGATGCAAGTGATAAATGTATAGGAGCTGTTATACAGCAGAGAGTCAACGACTCATGGGAACCTTTAGGATTTTACTCGAAAAAATTAAAACCCGCTCAAATCAAATACAGTACATACGATCGTGAGTTATTAGCTATTTACATGGCAATAAAGCACTTTCGTAAGACATTCGAAGGTCGACAATTGACAGTGTATACTGATCACAAGCCCTTATGTTATGCATTTGTAAAAATAGGTAGTGATAACAAAGAGACACCGAGGCGGACTAGGCAACTGTTATTTATAAGTGAGTTTACAACAGATCTACGACATATAGCAGGTAAGGACAACATTGTCGCTGATGCGTTGTCACGCATTGAAACCATCGTCTGTCCCACGGTACTTGATTATGAACAACTGGCCGACGCACAAGAGAAAGATGAATACTTGTTACAATTAACACAGGGTCTGACCTCTCCGAACAGTAATAATATTGTTTTAAGGCGTTTAAAGTTACCGACTAGTAATCGAGCTGTTTACTGTGAAATGTCGACAGAAACAGCTAGACCTTACATTACGGAAGCGTTCCGAGAAGTCGCATTTGCCAGCGTTCATAATTTAAGCCATCCAGGAATTCGATTAACACGAAAAACAGTGTGTAAAAATTTCTTTTGGCCAAAAATGAATCAAGATATAAATAAATGGGCACGAGCTTGTATACCGTGTCAGAAGTCGAAAATCAACCGTCATACCGTATCTGATTTGGGTAGTTTTGCACAGTCGGGTCGATTTGAGCATATTCATGTAGACCTCGTCGGTCCATTACCGACGTCTCCACATGGTTATAGGTACCTAGTTACCATTATAGATAGATGTACGCGTTGGCCGGAAGCATTTCCGATATGCGAAATGACGGCAGAAGTAGTTGCTAAATCTATATATGATGGTTGGATAGTACGCTACGGTTGTCCAATTAGACTCACAACGGATCAAGGGCGACAGTTCGGAAGTCGTTTATTTACCGAATTAATGAAATTGTTAGGAGTAGATAAAATACGAACCACCCCATACCACCCCCAAAGCAATGGAGCGGTAGAGCGTTGGCACAGATCTTTAAAAGCAGCACTTATGGCGAGAATTGGCAATAACAGCACATGGGTAGACGAGTTATCAACGGTGTTATTAGGATTGCGTGCCGCCAGTAGGAGTGATAACGGCTCAAGCGCAGCGGAGATGACATTCGGACGCACGCTACGCTTGCCAGGAGCTTTTTACGATACTATATTAGAACGTGATGTAACTGACCCATGCAGCTTAGTGGAAAAAATTAAAGAAACAATTTCAAAAGTTAGACCGATTTTAAGACAACACGGAAACAAAAACATTTTTGTGCATACGGATTTACAAACTTGTAATTATGTTTTTATTAGAGACGACTCCGTGCGAGCTTCGCTGAAACCACCATACGACGGACCGTTTAAGGTGCTAGAAAGAGGTACAAAGGTATTTCTTGTGCAACTTCCAAGTAGACAGGCTCGCATTTCAATTGACAGATTGAAGCCAGCCTATCTACTCGACGAAGAAAGCACAGTGGACGTTCCCGACACGGTGGTCAGACCACCGTCGTCGCAGTCATATGAAGATAACATTGTGCCGACATTACCTATACGACAGACGCGGAGTGGGCGAGTAGTTAAGCCACCCGTTCGGTTTAGTAATAGCAATTATAGTATAAGTAAGTAGATAGATAACTATACTTGTAGGTAAGGCAGCACCGTATCGTATTCACATAGCGTTGGAACGGAATTGTGAAAGTTAACCCTTATACATATAATAAGATTGAATAATGTATTATAGGTAGGTACGTTTGTAGTAGTGGTAAGTAGGTTAAAGGCTGAAGTTATTGACATCAGTCGCACGCAATTTGGTGCAGTTTGTCGATGTAAGTAAATTAGGTAATTAGGGTAAAATTTATGACTAACTCAATATATTATTGTGCACTCATTGCACACATAAAGTAATGTTGACAGAGTATGCAAATTTCTATACAAGCAATTTGATGTATGTCAAGCGTCGCTCGCGTTCTTTTAAGAACAGAAGTTTGAAATTGTACTTAGTAGATTCGTTCATTAGCCCAGCGACAGCAGAGTGCTATAGATAATCTATTTTTATTTTTAATTTTAAAATTTACCCAAATCATATTACACTACAATGGGTTGGGGTCAGAGCAAAGAGAAGGAAAACGAGTCCCATAATATTGCTATAGCCCAAGTACAGTCCATATCAGGACAAGTAGAAACAAAGCTAAATTACGTCGGTATAGTACTGATCGCGATAAGTATAGTGCTGACAATTCTCCTGTGTTATGGCATAAGAGCCAAATGTAGAAGCCAGGCTAAGACGTGGCTGAGGAAGGCCGTCGGGAATTTACCACCACCCACGGCAGTCCGGGTGCACACCGTGCAACCACAACCATCTCAAGAAGTGTATTAGTGATTGTAAAAGGTTCGAAAATAAACAAGTGTTGTGTTAATATAAGTATTATTTTGTAAAACAGGTAACAACAGGAACAAATGTAACGTTGATTTATAATCTAAGTACAGTTAAATGTAACATTATATTTACAACAGCGCTACAGCCATAACATGTAATCCGAGGATGTTGATGCGCGGAATGCTGACAGCGTCCGGCGCGCCAACATGAGTAGCGCCGGGGAAAGTACTGTCTAAGAATGTATGTATGTTTTGTATTTCATACCATTTTAATTTTTGATAAAAAAAAAAAGAGAAAGGGGGGGAATACTGTAGGGACACAATATGCAGAGTCGGCTCATATCTCGGTGCATGTGCACTTGGATATGAGCTGACGTGGCAACGCGCTGACGTGGCAACGGCGCTGGGCGCAGGACGCGCGCCCAGCAACGCCAGTCGTTCCCTAACCTGTTAGCCAGTAACACTTAGTTAAGAATAATAGTGAACTTGTTTCAATTATTTCAATATATCTTCAACCGATGTTTTACGTTTTATTGAAGTGTCCCGATTAACTGAGCCCGATATTAGCTAGCACCTTGAAGCCCCAAGAAATCCTATATTTATATTATATATATTAGTTTGAAGTTGTCCAGGTGGAACAAAGAGCCTCTGCTGCTATCAGTGACAACCAGTGTGCCACGCCGACTGCTCACTTAAACAGAAACCCAGAAAACTTGTCGTCTATAACCGTCTAATAAAAGCTGGAACCTCTCGCAAACGCATCAGATTCCTAAGAAAAATAAATTGATAGATACAAATGTGGGCAATGGTAGATAGATACAATTATGACGGTGACATTACCTCAAACAACAAAACCACCTGTAAATATTAAACTCAAGATGACTGGATTTATCATTCTTGTGGTGGATTTAGGTATGTAAAAATAGTGCAGATCGGATACTTTGTTCATTTTGTACAAAGCCATATCACTTCCATTGCCGGAATCAAGAAGTTAAAAAAACCATATAATATTTGAGTGATGCATGTATTATCACATTTATCATCAATTCCACCGATGAATTAATGGATTTGATGGTTTATTGCAAAATATACGTAAATGTATGTAAAATTATATGTGTGTAGGTATGTGAAGGTATTTTTAGTATTGTTAGTATTTATTATGGTTACGGTAATATTGGATCGTTCTGAAAATTTCAGACACTAAAGTACAGAGGCTAACTTTACCCTTTAAATGATCTCTTCCAGTTAACTAGTTAGGATTTTTAATCTATACTAATATTATAAAGCTGAAGAGTTTGATTGTTTGTTTGTTTGCTTGCTTGAACGCGCTAATCTCTGGAACTACTGGTCCGATTTGAAATATTCTTTCAGTTTTAGATAGCCCATTTATCGCGGAAAGCTATAGGCTATATATCATAGTCACATAAACCGAAGCGAAGCGAAGCGAAGCGAGGGCAGGTCGGTAGTTATTAATATAAGAACACCAAAATAATCCTCGAATAACAAAGACCAACAAAATTGATGAGGCGTTATACCATTTCCAACCTCAATGACACTTTTTACAATGATATTTATCCTCTAGGCAATATTTTTCTTGTTTTCGGATGTTTTTATTTTCCGGCTAACCCAACAACATCGTCAGGTGCGAGTGGAAAACCAGACTGAACGCCATATTTATTTATTTTATAATGTATGAAACATTATTTCAGCCCATTTGGGCACTCATTTTATTTACTTATTAGTATAATTAATAACAAACTTTGCGTTCTGTATTTTCTTCTTCCATAATATTTAATTCAGTGTATTTTTATTTCATATTCATATTTTACGACACCCTTGCCCAGAAGTGGAACAACATTTGGTCAGAAGACAACAACAGCCAACACAGCAAGAAAACTTTTCACCCAGCAATATAGAAAAGCATACATAATCGAAAACATGGAACATCCCACTAATTATATTTTATTAATCAAGACATGCCTGAACTGACCAACAACAATTTTCTCAGAACTGAGATCACGATTATCCAAAACGAGCAAAGAGATTTTTGCCAACACAATAATTAGCTCAAATGGCAATTACGCCCTTGGTACCGATAAGGCGTTAGACATATACCCCGGTACGCCCAGGCGCTGGTCGTATTTCTCCATCACACAGTAGGTGACTTTTTCACCGGAAATTAAGCGATCATCACAAACAACAGGACACAATCTGATGGCCAGTTTTCCCAAACATGGGTTGTATTTGTTGCTACACCTATAGTCAGTTAGTTATTCTGAATTAACATACATCCTCATAAATTACTTGAACCATAACCTGTGCGGTTATAAAACGACAATTGGGATGAATTGAAAGTGCCATCCACTTTAATAGGCGGAGGAAGTCAAATTGCGGAAACCCGCGATAAAATACAACAAAACACTGGCAGACCAACTAAAAAAACAAGAGGACCAATAAACCAAGCGATCAAATATGACAATAACTTTTTATGCACAAACTTTGATACTTTAGACCAAGGTTGAGGTAGGTGTAAGTTATGTATAGCGCGAACCAGTTTCAACTTAAAAAAATATCTACTTATATAAATTAACAATATGAATAACGATAAACAAGACCTCCAATAGTATACATGTCTCTTTAAATATTATATTGGTTTTGGTCTAAAATTTAGTTGTAGTGTCGTAATTTGTGTAAACTTTGTTTTTATATTAATTGCTACTTTTCAATATTTTCTTTAATCACACTAAAGTTAGCTGGAAGAGAGCTCTTAAAGGGATAAATTCGGCTTTGCACATTAATTATTTTAAAAATGTATAACTTGATTTTGTGTTTCGTAAAATGTGTTTATGTATGTAAATACATAAATTTTATGTATAACGACATCATTGGAGCGAAATAAAGAATGTAGAGCAGGAGCGGCTTTATTACAGAATTTTAAAACTGCAGTGACATGACAAAACACATTGTAGCGCGTATTACAGAATTTTAAAACTGCAGTGACAAGCCACTCCTGCAAACTACCAAAGTAATTATTTTTAAATTATTTAATACCACAATTACAACTATTCATAGTCAGAACAGAATATAATAAATATTTAACTACGAAATAAGTAAAGAAGACAGCTACTATTAAGTGAGAATATTACTGAAAATTACATATCTGATTATTGTAAAGTGATAAACTGAAAGTGAAAAACACTAAAATTGCTGGTTGCGCAAATGCAAGGAAAATAGTTGTAGTAAGGCGCGTTTTCGTAAACTGTATACATTACATCGAACAACAACCTATTTTACTTACATGCATAACACGAGCCCATGATTTAAAACTACTTATTACATCGATTAAAAAGTTACTTATTTCGTAGTTAAGTTACATTTATGTCGCTTCAAGACTGGCTACAGCCATTTTAAGAGCGCCTTCTCGTGAAACGTTGCCTCCAATGAATCCGTTACTGTGACAAAATATACAGCCCGCGATCCCGGCGACATCACTGAGCATTTCGTCGCGGACACCCCACCAGGCCTTGTGAAGAGGTTTCCTAAAAGAACAAAATCGACGTTACTATCCATTTATCAAGCCCCCCCGTCCACCCCTCCTCCCTGGTCTGATGTCAATAATTCCATTATGATGTCTTGGATGTATTGTAGTGTAAATTGGTGCCTATAAATTATAAATAATACTTCGAGCACGTATTCTTTACATTTACATACATACATACACATCGTCACGCCCTCGTCCACGGAGTGGGCAAGGCAGAGCTACAAAATTACTAACAACTCTGACGCCCGTTTTAATAAACTCATCTTGACCGAGATGCGCGTCACAAGATACGTCAAAGCAAACGCCAAGCCATAGAAAGCTGTCATTTTTCACGCATCTCGGGACGAGCATTAGAGTTGAGATTAGTTTATTAAGGCCCCTAATAATTCTGTAACCACATTTTGCACAATTAGACTAAGATGTTTACCCGTGTATTAGTGACAGGTGGCAAGCCCATCGCCTAACAGTACTACAAGCCTTTATTCCCTTAGACCATGTTGAATGATCAGTAGTTAAACAACTAATTGTTAAACTTCGAAAAAGGAATTTAAAACTTGACACATTTTCCTTGAGATTCCTTCAAATTTTCGATTCCTTTTTCGTATTTTAACAATTAGTTAAACTACTAATCAAACAACAGGCCCTGACTTCTCTTACGCAATCCACGGGAATACACGGAGTGGCACTATTCTAACCCGACAACCACCAGTCTTCTTTACATTTTAACTAAAAAAATGTTAGTTGTGACGTCGCCGAAGCCCCCATGCTCCCCCGTTACTTCCCCTTCCCCTTGTCACACTTAGTGGACCCCCTTCTCGCCCTTAACGTTTGACGCAAGATGTGGATGACCCCCCCTTATTATTAAACTTAACGTAATGGCCGTTGAAGTTTCCAATAAGAGCCAGGCCACACGTGGTCTCGCCATTATTTCTACATACCATAGATGTTTGTATATAACACGACATATGTATATGTCGCAGCGCAGCTACGCATCATGTGGCCTGGCTTTACCAATCGAATGGTATACTCCTAAAAAAATCTCTGCATAACGTTTATTTAGCCTTTTAGACATATCGCTTTGCTTTTCGAAGTTGATTTAATAAAAGTCATGACAAATTTTTACTATAATTGGGATCTTGCTTTACTATGTTAGAGGAAGTTACCTAATAAAATCCACTCGCAATAAACTGGATGTAAGAAATCACGAGAGTTCAACATACAAATGTCATGACGTTTAAGTGTACAAATTAAACTATACTAACTGGACAACAATGGTTCATTTACCTGGTAATAAAGCTGGTAGGATTCTGAGGAACAGCCTGCACTCTCCAGGACTTGGGTTTATCATTGAACAACACAAACTTGACCTTGTTTTCAATCCCCATCTCCGTCTCCAAATCAAACAGGTGCTCCTTCCAAGGAAACCTCTCTGTAAACTCCAAAATTTCCCCAGATTTGTGAACCTCTTGTCTACTTTCTAGGGACGACTTGACATAATCTCTGGCAGGCAACCAAACCGAGATGAAATAATTTGATGTGAAGAGAAACTCTTCGCTGACTAGTTTCATTGCCTTTTTGAACACTTCATCCAGGTTTATGGTTTGGTTAGAGTTCCATTCTGGATTTAATCGCCCAACCCTAGCACTTAGATGTGTTCTTATCTTGTACTTAGGTTCCTCTTCAGTCATTGGTACTCCATTGTCAATAGCGTCGATTTCTTCAATGAAAGCTTGATACACTTTCTTGTAGATAATTCTCAAGTCGTCAGGTTGTAGAGGAACTTCTTTTGGAGCAATGGACTGAATCACTCGTTCTCCATAGTAAGCGTAAACTAAACCAGCAGAACTTAATCTAAAACAAGCGTTACACACGTTAGCTTTAAGAACTTGGTAATAGATGTAGACGTTGGCAGTTAAGTTTCTGACAATTAACTTTTAAAACCGTTATTGTCCATGGATATCATTTAAAAACTTTGATGGTTTCCTAAGGTAAATTGGTGTGGTAAAGAAACACTGCTCTTTTGAGAAATAATCTGAACAATTGTCCTGGACCTACATTAAACATTTTTTACACAAGAGATAACCAATGAAAAAAAATATAGAATTGAAAAGAAACGGATAAATAAGAATCTTATAAATGTTTTCAACATCGTCAACTTTAAATACATATCCGGTATCCCTTTTCCGCATGACAATAGTGCTTTAGGCAAGATATGATAAACCCCTTTGCAAAGAAAACCTACCTACATACAACACTAAACGGAATGTCCTATTTGTCCCATAGGAATATTATTTATTCATTTATTTCGTGAAATCATTTTTACATTTCATTTGTTATGATTATGAACTTATGAACTACACAGAACTGGCGGCGCTATCTCGATAGTGTTTCGTCACGTATAAGCCACTTCCTAATACGACCACATCGCAGAAAGACCACTTCCTATAATGACCATTCCTATAAAGACCGCTTCCCAAATTTACCACTTCCCAGAAGGGCCATTTCTCAAAATGACCAATTCTCAAGTCACCCACTTCCCAAATTGATCACATTCCTATAATGGCTGTTTCCCAAAATGACTACTTTTCTAAACGACCACGTGTCTCAAAGACCACTTCCCATAATGACCATTTTTCCAAAATAGTCAATTCTCAAGTCTCCCACTTCCCAACCAAAACCAACCTCTCGTCTACCGGCCAGCAGCCAATACGATAAGAAAATCAAAAAAAAATTACCTGCTTAAAATATTGTTACAGTCTACCTCAAATTTTAAGGGGAAACTGCAATGTTTGATGTAGGAGACTTGATTCTATGTCCGGCAGATTGCAAGAACAAAATGCCGTTTAGCTGGACAAATAAAACAAAAGCAGCAATTTTTCCCACGGGACAATTAAGGGAAAATTTGTATGGACTACCTAGTTGGGAGGTGAACATTATCGAAAGTATTATGTACAGTAGACGTCATAAATATGTTTACACTTTAGTAACTTGTCTATTTAACTTCCTGTTTTAACTGCCATATGAAATTGTAATTGCGGAATAAAGTGACAAGGTACTTAAGTGTAAACATATTTATGTTATACGTAAAAAGACTACGAAGGTAGTGAAGGTACCATTATTCGTTTTTAAAAAATAAAAATAAAATAAAAAATAAAATAAAATGCTTTATTTATTTACTTTTACTTATATCTTTAAAACGTTACTAGATATCGAAAAACTTGAGTGAGTAAAACTTGTAGCAAATTCAATTAGCTTTCATCAGTATTGAGTGGTCTCTAAAACTTAAAGCTTTGGACCAACACGAAACTAGTCACTGATTTTTTTTGGTACTTTTGTCTAGTGTGTCCACATAAACACCTAAAGCTACCGTAGGTGTAGCGTAAGGACTGCAGATAGTTACCAGTAGGCATAAGGACTGGTCTTGATAGATGTAGTCGTTCTAAGAAGTGGGCAATATGAAAGTAGTCGTTTTGGGAAATGGTCAATTTGGGAACCGGTCTTTATAGGAATGGTAATTATGGGAAGTGGTCTATCAGATATGTGGAAGTTTTGGGAAGTGGTCAGTGCATGTTCTGGACGTTACGAGACTGGTCATTCTAAGAAGTAGGCAATATGAAAGTAGTCGTTTTGGGAAATGGCTTTTCTGAGAAGTGGTCAATTTGGGAACCGGTCTTTATAGGAATGGTCATCATGGGAAGTGGTCTTTCTGTGATGTGATCGTTTTACGAAGTGGCCTATGCGTGACGAAACGCTCGATAGAACTGCATTTCAAACTGATTGAATTTTAAAGTTCAATACAAAATAAAATAGTAACTAGTCGCTACTAGGTACTATGGAATAAATGGGGCCCATTTGAGCTCACCAGAAAGTCCAGATCCTCCACTCTTCATCATAAACATTTGCGCTTTCCTTTTGACTGGTGATGGTGAGTAGTGTCCGCATAATTGCCAATAGAATAATAGGGTTTTCGGAAGTGTCGTGTTTTAGGGTTCTCGGATCTTATTAAGATCACTGTAACAAAAAACACGTTTGCTATTTCTAATAAAAACAGTACGGTCCTTCTAACACAATATTAAATGGTAATTATTAGACGTGACTGTCGGAAATTATAGATAGCATGGTATTCCTGTCGTGTAGTCTTCTGACAACAATCTTTAACAGGGTCCCATTACAAATTATTGAAGAAATAACCGTAACAACACTAACAACGCACTTAATTAAAGAGCTAATAGAATTGTCTTTTAATGGCGACATCAAAAAGTTCATTCAAACACAAAATATTTGGAAATTTTCAGTAAGTAGTAGTAAACTATTTGTGACCCGAAAATTCAACATGGAGACATTTTTTTAAATATGCTAATTCTTATCGCACGGTATGCGATGCGTCTAACGGTAGCAAAATTTTCTTCCATTCAAATCCGTGACGATTTATTTCATTTATCCAGGGGCGTGCAACATTAATATAATATATATGTATACTTTGCGGCTCACCTTGCTAGGTTAGTGATGTTCAGGGTTACTAACACCGGCCCTCGTGGTAGCCGCCGAGGTCGAAGTACCTTCCCAACTACCATAAGGTCCATGGTCGGGCCACACATCAACATCCTGTTCCATATCAGCCCTCCCTAAAGCTGTCATGGACGCCTCGGAAGGGGCAGCGCCTTGACCATCGTTAGCACCTTTCCCACTCCTTACAGAGTCTTCCAAAAGCTTGAAGGTGCTAATGTCGATCCCAGAATGCAAAGAGTAACCAGCTTCCCGGATAACGTCCGCCGATAACCGATCCATCAAAATGATGCGCCGGGTACTGGCAACGTCCACAGAGGTACTGATTACCTTCCACTCCTCAGTGTGTAGCGTAGGGTTGTACCTCTGTAATAACTTCAGCAGCATATTGTGGTCTTGGACGCCAGTGATCCTTGTTTTCCAGGCCATTTTGATGGGTTTAGGAAGATCCTTGGCGTCCACTACCTTAAGGCTCATCCCTGCTATTTCCCCCTCCCCAATTACTGAACTGAGCCAAGTGAAGGACGCCTTGTCACCGCAACTGATGTGCAAAGCGCCCCCCATGATGCTGCCGAAATTGATATCCGGGTACGGTTTAGACGCTTCCAACAGGCGTGTAATCACTACGGCCTGTATGGCAGCCATATGGCTCAATAAAACTTTTTCAGCCGGAAAAGTAACTGGAATAACTACGACCTTCTCACCCGACAGTGATTCCACGGGTGCTCCCACTTTTTTTCTTTTGGAGTCGCTGGTGGCTTGGGAAGACTCTGTCAATTCTAGCGACCTTTTTCGCGATGACTGGGTCACTATCGCGGGTTCGTTCACAGTTACGTCCACATTGAGACGTTGAAGCTGTCTCAAATGAGCGTTTTCCCTTCTTTTCTGCTTCCTGCTCATCTTTGTTGAGCTCCCTAAAGGCTGTGCATTTCCTTCATTGGGAGGTTTAAACACGCATTCTTCCGAGATAGCAGGATTTGGAAAAGAAGCGATAACACTGGAGTTTTGGCTATCAGCCACAGTTTCACAACCCATTTCGTCAGCACCAACACCAATCGAGCCTCTTGGGCAGCTATTGATGCGTCCTCTCTTCGACCCGAAGGAAAGAGGTCGGACAGTGCCTCTAAAGTGGGTAGTACCACCGCGACCTCGGCCCCCTACAGCGCTAAGCGCCTCCATCGCCCTTAAGGGCACTACACTGGCTCCAACTTCTGCGTCACTGTCAGAGACAGGATCACATTCCGTCTTTACGCAGTCAGTATTAGCGCTAAGCGCCATCGCCTCATCCCTTTCGGGTCCGGCATTTGTCATTTTAGGTATAGAGTAATCCATAGTACATACAAAAATAGCTTCATCCAACTGGCTCCCCACCCTCCTCGGAGCCCTCCTACTGGGGATGCTTTGACGCATCAGGGATACCAGCCGGATATAGCGCCCCAAGGTGCGCTGCCGAGTGAGCCCGCACGGTGTCAAGCCCTCCGTCACTACCACAGCGACTCGGGGCCGTACTCCGCCGGCTACCGACCTCAACACCCCAGGACACTCGCCCGCGGCCAGACTGCTGTAGACGCGACAGCCGATTGATCCTGACTGGCTGGGCCAGGACCTCCCGTGTGAGATGAATTTCGAGCCAAAGTGGCGTGTTGTTATCGGGGGGTAACGACTCCGACCCCCTTCAAACTCAACCTACCAGGATCTCGTCCTCCACCCGTACGGGTCCCCGCGCACGGCACAAACACGCGGGTGGCATTTTACCGCTTTCCATCGTTATTTTTGGATGAAAAGCCCGCTGCGACATGCCACATCATCGCCTACGGAATTTATAAGCAGGATATGGAAAGCTAACGGATGTTTATTTCTGTTTAACGTTAAAGAAACTAGGTTTAGCCTGGCCAACATGTCATTGAATTGACCTGGCTACTGTGAATTAAAATATTTTCCGGCTTTTACGACTGTTTTTTTTTGCATACAGCCAGGTGCAAGTGTGTAATCAGCAGAATTTAAATTACTTCGCCGACAAAATATGTAACTGATAATGAGATGCCAAATTACCAAAACCATTAAAGTTCATACAGGCTTATAGACTATAGATGCACTTTTTACTTGAAATTAATTGTACTAAATAATAGAAGAAATTCATATTTCCTATTATGTTGTTGAATACTATTATATTTATTCCACTATTAAACTGCTAATATAGATATCATTAATGGTATCAGAATACCACCTATAGTGTAACCAAAGCATGAAAACAATTCTATAGTGAGCGTTGCCATGGTAATAACAGTACTGTAATAATAATTAAGATATCTAAAACAATATAATATTAATGTAAATTGTCTTTTTAGGACTGCTGTGCCTTAGCATGTCTGACTGTTAATTTATCAGTTATCACAAAACTTTTTATAATTATTATTTTTTAATTAGTCAATTAAAACGTAATCTTATTGTATTCATTATTTAGTTAGCCAAAACTAAAGTTGAAATTAAGTACCATATTTTTTAGAGATTTTTTTTGGCCATTTACTGTTGTTACAGGTCCACAGAGTGGTAAACCTTTAGAGCTGTCAATGTCAATGGTAAATAAACTATCACACATAAAAACTAAAATATACATTTAAACATTCTCCCATCGAGACTAATGTCTACTTTGTTATTGGCGAAATGCATCTCCAACGTGAGCGAGATGTGAAAGACAAAAAAAAAGCCTACTTATGATGTACTGGACCCTCCCAGTACATTGAGAATGTAGTATTTAAAATTTTTGGAAAATCGTAAATAAGTGAAAAGATGAATAAAACATTTACAAACAGAACACCAACTTAGATTTAAAAAAAAGACACTGAAATGTACTGAAATTTCAATTTTAGCCCAGAAAAAATGATCAGATTATTTTTCACCTCACATTAAAAAAAACTGTCCAACTATGAACTGGCTTTTAACAAACCACTAAAAAAAATTAACCCGTAACTACATTAATAGGGGTGCCAATTATTTTATAAAAATAAAACAGCCAAAATATGTTTTATGCTCCAAATACTAAGTGTTCAATCAAATGACTTGATATTTTGAGACGGCTGCATATGAACACAGATGTTTTAATTTAAATCCTTTTGCAATGCTTTAAATGGAGCCAAAGTGAAGCTTGGCCAGATTTAGCTGTTTGTCGGAAATATTTTTTCTTATTTCCTGTTCCACAGACAGTAATGTACCAACATACACACAGTTACAGGTTAATAATATATTATATATTATAAATAAATAGATATGGGGACAAACACGAAACTTACTTGATTTTGTATTTATCACCAAGCTCCGGTCTTAAGGAACTCAGTGTCCCTGTAAACTCCCTTTGATGATGATCATAGCGCTTCTTCTCATGGTTGAACTCTGCCCCCACATCCACCACTATGTCGCAGGTCTTTAGCTGTTCCGGGTCCCTGGTACGAACAATTTCTGCATCCTTGTATTCAGGAAGCTGCTTAAGCATGAAGCACGCCAATACTTCATCGCAATGGAATACTCCATCATGGGTGCCGATCTGAAAGGTAAAACAATACATATTTATGTATTGACATTTATTGGTACTGACTTTAATGACATTTGGCTAAGGGTCTCTGTTAGCGGATGAGAAAGCAAAAGATATAATTTTTTATGCTATTTCAATCTATAAGTAAAATAATGTGTGTTCACTCCTCAATGAACTTGGGTTATACATAGTCGGTCCTTAAGTTCTGTCACAAAGGTTTAGTCAAATAAAACTAACTTCTGTTTATTTTTTTATTTTAAAATAAATAAAATTTAAAAGCTTAATTAAAATACATTTTTAAGGACTAATCATCATTCCACATAGTCGCCGCAATTTACCATACGATCTTTTAAAATTCACGGCCAGCACTGATTAAAATATGCAGTTTTCTGAAAATTTATCTTTTTGTAAACAATTTAAAGGTTAGTCTTTGTTAATCAGAAAACTTTTTTATTTAATATTGTGAAGCCTCTCATCTCTGGGTATGTTTAGAGACCAGCACTAATTTCTTGACGTCACTTAAAAATCAGCTTATGAAGCACAAAATTTGGTGTATTTTTGTATTTCTGCAAATTGATGTGAAATCGTAAGGTCAATTTAATGAAACATGAAGATTGACCGGAGTATAAGCGAACCTTTAGTTGCTTGGAATACATTTGTATCAGAATTTAAAGATAAAAGTCTGGTCAATATGTCATGCAAATTTCGACTCAATACGAGAACTCTTACAAAAGTTGTAGCCGTTATCAGTATCATGGTCATGCGTGTTTTGACCCATGCTTTCCTGTCCCGAATGGGAATGCTTAAAGCGTGTACACAAAATTATTGCAATAGTAAAGAACACAAATTATGCTTCTTTTTATTCCATATAAAATGAGGTTTTGATTGATGTACTACAGGTTGATAAAACTCTATTATTTATTTCTTTAATTGTAATAAACCTTTGTGACAGAACTTAAGGACCGGCTAGGTATATCTTTCAAATTCCAAACCCAACATTAAACCCAACTCAGTACTGAACTTTTTAGTACTAGGTACTTGTGTTTAATTCAAAACTTCAAATCAGAAGTTTTAAAGATGCATGAATCAAACATCAATATCCAGGTGCTTCAGCTAGTTTGCTGCCGCAAGCGAAAATTTATATAGCAGCAGCAGTTTCCAAGGTACTGTTATATTTTATTTAAGTAAGTATTTATTCATTTTGATCTGTGTACAAAGATGGAAAAATGGTAATGGCACCCATTTCACAGACAGACTGAGAAAAATTAATAATTTAGGCTAACCAACTTTGAACACAATAAAAAAGCCTGGAGAAAGCCCATCTCAATAGAAAATCCAAAGCACTTTAAGAGATATTTTGTTACGAAACTCAGTTGCTGTAAAAAGCTTTGAAATTATAATGATTATTTCTATTTCATTGAAATACAAAAACAATTTAAAATTTTGGTACTTAATTCAAGACGAGAGTAATCCAAACGGGAAGAACAATATTGTTAGCCTCCAACTAACAAAACTTGGCGTTACAAATTAACCACGCCGTGTAAAGACGAATATGTTATCAAAAGCGAAACAGTTCGTTTTTATGTAGTTTTTATGCTGTCTTCGTATTCACAACACCTTTTTTAGTTAGTAAACACATTGACGTAGGGTCAAATGTAAAAATCTTCGGTATGGATTCACTAAAGGTTAAACAAAACTACAGAGAAAGTACACGTGTGATATTAAGGTGATAAAACTTATATCTTAAACGGCAGCCATTTTAAACCAAGACAATAATGTAGGTAATCAATTTAACGAAACTACCATTTGCGTTAAAGATTGTACGATATAGAGCAAAAAAGTTACCTTATTCTATAAAGTAGTCTAATCACTTACCTTCATGCTGTGTAAATATGAATAACGGTTGGTGAACTGACTAGCAACGCAAAAATTACACGATTTCGGGGATGCACGATTAAAAAAAGGATAAACTAATCGTAATGTGATTTTAAACATTACACATATCTAAAAATAAAGCTCCAGACAATTTACTTACAAGTTACAACAAGCCGAGATGGTAGAAATTACAAACAGCAGCGCAGCAACTTCAACAAAAAAGAGCCGGGTATGACGCGACGACGCCAACGGCGATCGACCGGTCAGCCATATTGGTTTGGTTATGTTATAATGTTACGTGCGTGCGTGAACGAATGAAATGAACGAGTTTACATTTGCATAGGGCTGCCAAAGTGTCAAAAAACCGTAAATCGAAGTCAAGTATCGATTGTTGTAACGATTTTTGTTCAAACAGCAATTAAATTATTACATCGTGGTTCCATAGCAATTAGAATTAAAATAAAGTATTAACAGTTCTTAAATTCACAAGGGAACGAACGATGTAATAAGGTATGGTCTCAGCGTTATCTTTTCAACATAGAGGTTTATAGTGTGAAGACGACTTAAATCGAACTGTTAATCATCTTTCATAGATGGCGTTACGTGTACTTTAATGAACATGATTACTAAAGTTTATTTTTAACATTATTGAATCGTATTTTGTACATTATAGCTATTTAGCAAAATAATAAAAACCTACTGATTTTACAGACATGGCATCTTAGCATAGCATGCAATAGCCGAATACGCCTGAGGACGTTATTACAAGCTTTTACTTGACTTGCACTATTTTGTAAATTATGCACCTACAAAAATTTGCAAGTAAATTTGGAACCAGTTCCCGTCAATAGAATGAGGTTAAATTTGGACGACGTAGGAATGTAAACCCGACGACAATGAAATATTACGTATGGTATCTAGGAGGTGATCTGATAATAGAATCGGAAGGTGGCAACAGGATCTCGGGTATATTTAACGTAGACCCACCGTACGAGTATTGGGGTCTTTAGTTTGGTCTCGATAAACAAATACCTAAGGAATTTGAAAAAAAGTTTAGTAGACTATAAAAGATTGTCCCAATAAAATATTTTTTTATAAAAACCAAACCCGCCTTTAAGAACGCAAGGAATAACTTCTTTTAAAATGAATTTTGATGGCGGGTTTTTGTTTTTTTAAACATTTAAGTATTTTCTTATTAGGATTCCGTAGGTACCAAAACGGAACCCTTGGTATGGTGAGACTTCGGTGTCGGTCTGTTTATCTGTCTGTATGTCTCTATGTCACAGAAGCTTTTCTCAGAAACTATAGACGCTATCAACTTGATATTTGGGATAAATATTATAGCTTGCAAGCCCACATCAGTTTTTTTTTTTTTTTAATATACGTTCATACATACATACATACATTAAATCACGCCTGTTTCCCAGAGGGGTAGGCAGAGACCACTTCTTTCCACTTGCTACGATCTTGACAAATTTCTTTCGCTTCTTCCTCATTCATACATCATTGGACTGCTACCTATCTAGGAGAAGGAAAAAATATCTAAATATTTGAAAAGGGGTTTAGAATAGGGGTTTTTAAAATGAAAGTGATTATTTTGATTAAATCAAACGGGGTGTCATATGAAAGGTCTCGGGCTGCATATTTGAAATGTAGTTTTTTTTTAATAATTTTCTGTGAAATTCTTTTGATTTATATCCAAACATTTACAAAAAATGACCGATCCCCCCCCCATTATCTCCGAAGTTTATGAACCAAAAATCACATAAAATCTGTTGTTTATTTTCTGCCCCGAAATAGGTAAACTATACATAAAATCATACACAATAATGCATTTATCCTCAAATATCAGTGCAACAAATTCATTCTCACGGCGATAAGAGGGTAGCGGAATAAATTACCAAACTGACATGAAATCATGTCTTTTTATGAAATAACATTAGGACTAATGCTTATTTTGCGAAAAATATTATTTGGTGAAATGGAAAAAGGTCAATTGACATTTCATTATTTAACACATTTACCAAGTGTAGTGTTTGCTAATTGATCAATATTGCTAAGTGAGTTTTTGTAAGACGATACCTTTGTCAAATGTTTCGTTTGCCAAATGATCATTTGGTGAAACGTTGTTTGTCAAATGACCATTTGTCAATAAACTTTTGGTCAAACATTAGTGAACCACGCGATTTACATTGGTCAAGGACAATGGACAGAGGAGTGGACAGTACAGTAGTGTAAACCGATCGGACATTAGCTAGTCAAGTTGATTTGCCAGTGGATCCAAATAGAACCGCTTACTCTTTTTTCATCACAAAACACATTTAAGCGCGTTTTTTTGGCGTTTTAATTTTTTTTATTTGGCAGCATGGCATCTGTCGATGAGATCGAAAGTATATGGCTGCCTAATTGAGAATGCACGCGCTAAAATGTGTTTTGTTGCTTTGGCGGGACTACGTAAACTCGCCGCTGCGACATTCACTCGTTCGTTCGTCCGACCGCATTTTTAAGAGGATCACAGCCCTGGGACTACGAGTATACCTTTGCTTCGCGTGTTGAGTTTGTGAACGTCACGGTTATGCCTAGTGTTGCCAGATGTCCCGATTTCTGAGGGACGACGTCCCGATTTTCACGGATCAATGGACACGTCCCGAATTACCCTTGATCAGGACGGCAATTGTCCCGATTACATACATGACTAGAGTGTTCATAATATAAATTATTTATTAACAACAACTGAGAAGGCCGAAAACGGTTTATCACAATTGGCATTGCAAGAGGGTTGTAATTCGATTTTTTGTACACAGTCCCGATTTATGATGGACTAGAACTGGCAACGATAGTTACGCCTGAAGTATGATATTTTCAAACTAGGCTAGGGCTGCAGAGAGAGGAACCTCCTCACAATGCGTGCCATGTCGAGGAGTACCTACTGCCTTCTGTATCTGGCCCTTTATCCAACCATCTAGCGAGTCTCTTGAGGTGGTGGTCGAGACTCTTCGCTATAAGACCGTTTGCCGAAACAACTATCGGGACAATGATCGTCGAGTCAACATCCCACATAGCCAAGTCAAGGTGCTCGCTGAGCTTGTCCTTGTCGGCCTTCACGAGGTTCTCGTCATGCGGGATGGTGACGTCGACGAGCATTGCCCGGCGTTGACATCCGAATCGATCTGTCAACACGATCAGGTTTATTTTCGACAAAGCACGACCATTCTCGAGAACTGGCGCCGGTGTGTACTTATAGTACGGCACTTCAGACTCAACAAGACTATATTGAAGAGCAAGTTGCTGGTAAATGGTCCTGGCCACGAGGTTATGTCGGTGCAAGTACCCGAATCGCCGTTGGCCAAATGCGAACCACCGGAAATTATATGTTTGAGGGACTCGCCGGGGCAACGGCACGCTCGACATATTAATTATGAATAGTAAAAATATTTTTAATTATTAATCGTTCGTAATTTTGTGCAGTTAGTCCTAAACTGACTGCCCATAGTTTTGTACGAGTACATCTGCAACTTGTAAATTGTAGGCCTCCCACTAGGTGTGCCACAAGGACAGGTCCTGCGCCGTTTGCGTTCATCGGTTTCCCGCAACCTTAGCCAAGTCGCAGATCTACCTTGTTAGAGGACTGCCCACTTGTCGCTTGCAATGCTACAATGTAAGCGAGTCTTCAAATATGCTACCTCAGGCGGCCGAAATAGCAAGCAAAAACCACTGGCCGCGTCACCAGGCCACCGCAGGCTGCGTCTGTCTGTGAAACGCTTTACGCAGACTCCACTCGGCAACTCTTCGAGCCCATCGGTCATCTAGACAATACGCATTCTGCAAATGTTAGCGATTTTCGAATTCTAATTAATGGAATTAAGGCTTGAGCGCGACAGTTCATTCGCCACTTACGTCAATCCTATAGGTACATTGTTGACAACGATAACGTTCATAGAATGCATCTTGTTTAGTTATGACCATTTGACTGCTTAGTTTATTTAATAATTAAAGGTAACCCGATTAGAATTAAAAGAATCACAAGCTGCAACTCTAATCGTCCGTTTGATGTACACTGTACGTTTTCTGGAGAGGTCCGAAAATTGTTTTTTTTTCCGAATGCAAGGAAAAATGTGACTGAAACAATTTTTTTAATTAACGCCATGACAATTTTTTTTTTAAATAGTGTATTCCAGATCACTCATTTCCAAATATCAAACTACTCTTAGAGCCTTATCACACTTGCGATTTGTGGGCGAGTTGAAAGCGAGGCGATCGCGCAGTTAATTTGGCGCAAGTGCGTAACAATTTCGCCGCGAGCACGCAGCTAGTTCGGCGCGTCTAGAGTTGGGATATTTCCGCGCGTACGCAGCGAATTCGTTTCGCACTCGCAGCGAAATCGTTACGTGCTCGCGGCGAACTCACTGCGTGATCGCGGCAAAATTGCTGCGCGCTAGCCTCGCTTTCAACTCGCCCGCAAATCGCAAGTGTGATAAGGCTCTAAGAGTAGTTTGATATTTGGAAATGAGTGATCTGGAATACACTATTTAAAGAAAATGTTTGTCATGGTGTTGTTTCAATCACATTTTTCCTTGCATTCCGAAAAAACAATATCAATTTTCGGACCTCTCCAGAAAACAGTGTACATCAAAGCGACGATTAGAGTTACAGCTTGTGATACTTTAAATTCTAATCGGGCTACCTTTAATTATTAACTAAACTAAGCAGTCAAATGGTCATAACTGCGTTATAAGGCTCTAAGAGCAGTTTGGTATTTTGATTAGTGATCTGGAACACACTATTTAAAAAAATGCATGACATAGCGTTTATTAAAAAAAAACGATCACATTTTTCCTTGCTTTCCGAAAAAAAACGGGTCTACTCTACGCCCAACGTGACAAAAAATGGGGGTCCACAATCTTAAGTGGGGGTGCATGAAAATTAATTTGGTTTCGATAGTGAAGAACTAAAATATTGGCTTGATTTATCCTATCAATATACATACATACATACATTAAATCACGCCGGTTTCCCAGAGGGGGTCACTTCTTTCCATCGAGTCATGCACGCACGTCGGTTTCGGGTACTTAAGATTCGGCCTTTTTCCAGTATTTCTCCGATTTGACTCGAAAAAGTACGCCTAGGGAGGCCCCTTTCGACCCGTCCACTCACTTTCGATCTGTATATCTCTTTCATCAATCTTCATTCAATATAGATAGGCAGATACTATTTTTTCACACACTTGCTCGTAAATAGTGTCCTAACATGCTAGAAAAATCGACCGTAAATCCAAAATAATACCCGCGGGTATTTATTTACCATTACGTAACTAAAGTGCGTAAAAGCTTTTTTTTTAAATATTATACGTGGACTCAAACTATCACAATACGTCAGGACCCCAATTCTTGTGCCATTCGATATGAAGTTTCATTCGAGATGAAATGTCAGTTGAATACCTACTATTTCCTAACAATCTCGCATAATAAACTATTTGATCTCATATGTCACTAGAATCGGACTCCGAACACGTTTGACATTATCTGTGGTAAGTCACAGACAATGATGTAGTCTGCCGCTAATAAGTTAAAAATATGATCTTTTGTCTGATTTTATTTCATTTCCTCGCAATTGTGATGAAAAACATTGTATGTTACACGGGTGGTAAAGGAAATACAAAGCTCGAGTCATTAAAGCCCTCAGCCTTCGGCTTCGGGCTTCTAACAGACTCTCGTTTGTAATTCTTTCTTTACCACCCTTAATACACAATGTACTATAACACGTTCACGGACAGTACGTCGAGAGACGGAAACTGAGACCCTCGTGAAATGGCACTGCGGCTGTGGCCGGTGTTTTTAATTACACCAAAAACGGAACTCCGTCCACAGCCGGCCTTTTCCCATAGCATTTATAGGAAGCACGGACTCTGTGCCGTTTTAGGTTTTAACATAAGCCGCTAGTGTCACAGCAAAAAACCTCTAGGGCAACCTCAACCTCATGCACTACCCTAAAAGGGGAACGACACGTGTTATGGCACATCACGGCTGTGGACGAGCTGCCACAATAGGTAAGATTTTTTTGTACGACATTACATACATATTTATACCTACCGTCATAAAGTGGCACAATGTTTGAAACAACGTTAAATGTGACAGTTCGTCCATGGCCGTAGAAAATGTTGTATGGAATTTATTTGTGCCGTATCACGCAATTTCGAGGTTGGTGCTGTGTCCGTGAACGTGTTAAGAAGCTCAGCGACTTACTTGTAAAAACTTACATTTTCCATATTCAGTACAATGTGTCGAGACTTGTCGTTCAGACGTGCAATTAACCTTTTGAACGCTTTACGTCAAATACAAAATGTGTCATTCACACGCCAAAAATGTTTGCTATGCCATTCAAATCACTACTTTATTCATACGAAACAAAGTCTGTGGCTGTGGCCGTCGGTGGCGTCAGTGGCACGACTTTCAGTTGTCGGCCAGAGCCGACTGTGGCGTTCAAAAGGTTAAATACGACTTGTAGTGTTCGTGCTTGCAATCTTGCATGAACGGTTCTTGTGCTGTGAGTCACTGTAGATTTAAAAAAAGTAAAGTTGGATGGAGTCACTTTTTCGATTGGCCAACTTTGCTTTTTTAGCATCCACACATAGCACAGTCGATTAAAATTTAATTGAAAATTTGTTTAGTCGAGCAATCAATTCTCACCTTTTTTTTTCGAAAACTGTTAATTCGTCGTTGAAACTCAGCCACAACGCCAGTTTCTATATAGATCTAACCTTCACTTATTTTTTTCGAGATTAAGAAATTGGTAGTACCTAACGTAGCTGCAGAGGGTCCACCAGATCCAGCAAAATTTTAAAAGTGGTCTATGAAACAAAAGAGTTTGGGAACCTCTGGTTTAAAACGTATTAATTATAATACAAAAAGTTAAATTTTATACGTAATGTCGATGTTTCATGCAAATATGCGGCAAAACAGAGAAAGACAGAATGTACTTTTTTTTTCCTTTTTTAAATTCAGAACACTGTGTTTACTGTTTTTAATTACCTGACCAGCTAGAAGTACGTTAAAAAAGTTTGTGTTAAATTCCGATAATGAGCAGTGTCTAAACTACTAAGCAACACAACTTTTTTTGACTTTTAAGAATACAACGTCATATCTTTCATTGAATACAAAACGGACACAATCCGAAATGAGTCAGTGTTGAATTTTAAAATTAGAAGCGGTTGGAATACGATTTTTAATGGAAGAGCAAATTATTTTGGAATGTGTTCGTTTTGTATTCAATGAGCGATGTGTATGATATATGTAGTAGGTAACAAATACGAGTACATTATATTTAATACCTACTTTGGCTATTTGTAGTAAGTACCATAATCAAGTTTATTGTGATCAATTAGGGGGTGTCTCTAATTATGTGTCCGCATAACAAAGTAAAAAATGGTCAAGCGTGAGTTGGGCTGGCGCTGATTCTAATCGAAATAAAATTGGAATACTTATAATAATAATTACCTACTGTGCGGCGGTACGGAACCCTCGGTGCGCGGGCCCAACTCGTACTTGACTGGTTTATTTTTAAATTCATCAAGCGAGAAATGTATTTATTTAGGGTGTAGCTCAGAATACTGCTACGTTATTGAGGTTCAGATCTATATCAAGTTTTCGTAAATATTAGAAGTAAACTATATATTACCTTAAATTATTGGTTTATTATAAATATTATAATGGATGCTTACGGAATAACGTAACTAATACTGATAGTTATAATAATCATTGGAGTATTTCAAATATATTTTACGTAGTTAAGGACTTAATTGTAAGAGCATGTTAACCTTTTTCATTGTTTAACAATAATTAGTCACACAATCATATGGTTAATTTTTCTTTACACAAAGAAAGAAAATAACGCGTTTTTACTTTTTACCCGACTGCCGGAAGGAAGGCTATGTTTTTCCAGCATATGTTTGTATGTAAGTACGTATGTCTATCTCTGTGGCACGCTCTGCAGCCTAAACATATAACGTAGCATTACTCGTAACATGTCTTAATGAAAAGTATTCAAAAATAAAATGTTTCATATCTGATCGTAGCAGAACTGTGTGCTCAGTTGTGGTGACTAACTATTAATTAAGTACCTAAGTATATCGTAACGTATCTGCTTAGCATAGGTATATGTTATTTTCATACGTTTAGTCGAGTTCATAAATATGTGTACACCTTAGTACCTTGTCACTTTAATCGCTGTGACAATTCATATATGGCAGTTAAAAAATGAGATTAAATAGACAAGGTACTAAAGTGTTCAACACACCATATCAGAAGCTATAAGTACGGTTAAAGCCCGGTGGAAATTCGGCCATTCCATCACGGACAAAGTTTTGGAATAATGGTATTTTAATTTGGTCACATCGGGCCTAAACCCCAATAGGTAGTCTACGTACGTCTTGCTTGACCCTACGTGCGCTATCCAGGTTTTCCGAAGACGTTTAAAAACTATATCGCTCGCTCCAGATATCGGCCGCGTCGGCAGTATCGCGCGCGATCCCGCCCGGTGCGGTCACGTCATGACGCGCTCCCGCGAGTGCCCGATCTCGCTACCGATCTAATAAAAAGGTAACAACACGTGATTACCAAACAAAAAAATACCATAGTGCAAATCCAAAAAGAAATTTCAAAATTTTAGGTTATAATTCTCCCGCGCGTTCCCGAACCGTTCGAGGTAATTGTTTCTCTGTTGCATAACGTTGCAGTTAGAGAAAAGTTGACGCGGTGAAAATTTTTTTTCTTAAAGTTGGCACACGGTGGCAGATTTGGGCCGATTTCAGTGCAATGACTTGTGAGGCCTGTTACGAAACGCTCCAGGCAAAAAGTTTGCCGGAAAAAAGTTTGTCGGCCAAGTGCTGCCTAATTACTGGCCAGTATTTTAAACTTAGACCTTTTCGGTGCGAACGTCGGTCGTTATCGAATTTGGATTGCGCTATGATATTTTTGCGTGGCTAAAAAGTGTCGCAGTGATAACTTACGAGTGTCATTAATATTGTGAATATTTTCAGCTGGGTGGTCGCTGGGAAATGTTACTAGTATCAATTACCTTCCCTGTGAGATTTCGTTTTGCGCCAATGCAGTGTTAGAGTTACTATTACTAACCACAAATGTGAACACGATAGTGGTGACAGTACTGACAGTACGAAAGTATACCGTGTTAGGAAACCGCGCGGTTTCGGAAAATACCTACTTGTGTGGAGGTTTCGAAAGTGCGCTGCGAACGCTGGACAATTGATACAGGTGAGATATTTTTAATTGCCTCTTATAATTTTCATATTTTTAAAATAAAATTGTACTTACCTACACATGTTCGATTTGGAGAAATTTAAAAGTGCAGCCTTACAATTCTCGCTTCTGACGACAATAGACAATCTTGGACACGAGACTTTATTTTCTACGTACGTTTTAGTAGAGAAGTTGCTATAGTAAGAATTCCCAATGTTAACTAAATTTCTTATAAGTAAGTACCTACCCATTTTCCTGTCTGACAAGACGACACGGTCATCACTCCTAAGTTTATCAAATTTGTTTTAACTTGGTAAGTATTACGGTATTACTTATTAGAATGTCTATGGTCCGACTTTTAATTCACTGCAGTAAAATGACACAGCCAAATGTCATTCTGAGAAATAATGATACCACATTTATTTAAATAGTGCTTGACACGTTCACCTAACGAATGATTTGATCAAAGAACGAACTAAATACGTTTCATCATTTTCATAACTTATCAGCTCGAAAATGATAAAATTTAAGTTCCTCTTTAGACCACTTAGGTACGCGTGATATTTGTAAAATTTAAGGAACCAACGGCATGTTGTTTAGTTACGTAATGGTTTGAATAAACCAAATATTAAATAAACCGGATAAAAAAGGTCACGGGTAAACGGATAGTCAGTCTAACCATTACCACGACGCAAAAGGCTCGAAACGGCGGGAGCAGTAATTAAATAATATACGCGTTTCTATCCCGTAAATATTTGTTTTGTTCAATGCATAACGGGCACGGAAGTTTGCGAAAATATTAACGTAATGTTTGTTTTGTTATTTTCTTAATTACTAAAGTCATTTTGAAACCCTCCTAAATATTAATAGTATTAATGTAGTGCAAATAACTCGAATGAACTACAATACATTGTTCATTTTTTCATTCATTCATTAGGCAACATCACTATTTTTTATACACCAAAAACCGACAACACTGAAGCTGTCATTCTACTGCACTGAATTAAAAGTCGGACCATAGTGTCTTCAACTGCATTTCTTTACCCTGCTTTTATAAGCCAGATGGTTGAGATTTTAGAAAAGTCCCCTAAAAGTTGAAAAGTCGTGTCCGTAACTATCGCCAGCTTTTTCTCCTTCTGATACGATACGACACTACATTGACCTTTCGTCTAATTTGGATTAAGTAACTAAGCCCAAGTTTTCCTCTAAGTACCTATTTTTCCTTCTACTCTTTTATTTCCTTTACTAAGTGAATTTAGTGTTAAATGAGCTACTCTACGTGAAGTTAATATTTTTATTAATTAAATAGGTACTTACCTATTATTATGTTTTACCAACTTAACGATTAAAATGACTACTTTTCCCTTGTAAGTTTCTTTTAAATAACAAAAGGCCTACGCGCAAGGCATTCTCAATTTTAGGTATAAAGACGATTATTTATTTGGCTGGAGAGTTACAAATTTTGAAACGTGGACCAGTTCCTTTTTTCAAATTAAGTGGCAGCTATGGAGGTCGGCGTGAAATTGCAAACTACTTTTACTCGATGTAATCGTTACATTTCGACTCGTGTACGTTCTTGGAGCAAATACCGAAACCATTAACTTACCCAATTCGTTTTCGAAGGACCTATGAAACATTGTACGATTTCACTTTCAGTTTTATAATACCAGTCTATGTTCGACAACGTGTTAACGATTAATAATAATAGTACATACCTAGTCCTTTTCGCGGCAAGGCAAGATAAAGTCGGATCGGATACCTCCAATATTGTTTAGAAAATACAATAGAGGCTTATTCTACTTGGTAGAATCGCTAAATCTAACCTTTTGACATGTATAGTAGGTATTGATTTTAACTCTGCCTCCGTTACTGCTAAGTAAATAAGAGCTATCCTAACATTGACAATACAAAAACACAAAAGCAATACGGTTTTTCCGAGAAGTATAGAGTCCATGCTGAAATCCCCTAAACTATAACCCCCTTCCTTATAAACGTGGAATAAGCTAGGAATAGTTAATGCCATGCTTTGTCCTTATCTGTAATTGTGACAAAGCATAGCATAAACTATTCCCAGCTTATTCCACGTTTATAAGGAAGGGGGTTAGTCTATGAGCAATTTTCTGTTTGTTCTCTGTCTACCGTGCGTTATTCAAGTTTGAAGAGTTTTACATTTGACTTTTTCAAAAGACGTATATTTTATAAAGCGTACAATTTGTACTTTCAACAAAAGATCTATAGAACCTACTCCAGCACTCAAAAAAATACGTAATAGCGATGTTGTTAAAGTTCCTAAAATACTTTTATCTAAGTCTAATGCCCGGCTTCCACAGCGAGCGGAGCGAGCACCGTACGCACTCAGTTTAGCCAATAATCAATGAATGAATGATATTTATTTTCCAAAGTAAGTCACACATTGCGAGTGGTAGGACCTTGTGCAGGGTCCGTCCGGAGCGCTACCAGCATCTTATCCATTAACCTACCGCCAAACAGCAGTGTTCGCATTGTTGTGTTCCGGTATGGGGATAACACAGCCGGTGAAATAATTAGCGTAGAGGCATTCCATCTTAGTTCTCAGGGTTGGCATCGCATCTGCAGTTTTAGGATTGTATTGCAGTCTTGTGAATGCGAATGTCTATGGGTCACAGTTTCCATTTACCATCAGTTGGCCTGTGTGCTCGTTTGTCTTCTCTATGCCATAAAAATATGTTATGTTATGTCAAAAGTACAAGAAATTACATTGGATCGTCAAAAATATACACAAATTTTAATAATTTTGATTAGTTAATCAAAAATAGAAATAAGAAATCGGGATAATAATAACAATACAGACCTAGGAATTATCATCGTTAAGGATCGTCTTAAGAATAGCATGAAAATGTTTGTTTTATAAGTTTTACAACGGTGTATCTTCAAAAGGTTTGCTCGCGGTGGAAAAACTTGAAGTCACCGTTGCAAGCTAAACCGAGTACGGTGTTCGCTCCGCTCGCAGTGGAAGGCGAGCATAAGTTTTGTTAGGGACTCAAGTACTGGGGTGTTATTCTCTGAAAAATAACGGACGGTCGTACGAACGAGCGAAATCGCAGCGGCGAGTTTAAGTAGATCCGTCAGAGCGAACAAAACACATTCTAGCGCGTGCATTTTCAATTAAGCAGCCTTATACTCGTACGTTCGATCCATCGGCGGAAACCATGCTCCTAAATTGAAAATGCACTCACTAGAATGTGTTTTGTTCTCACTGACGAGACTACTTAAACTCGCCGCTTGGAGATTCACTCGTACGTCCGTCCGACCGTCGTTGTTGAGAGAATCACTACCCTGAATTCCCTTGCCGCAGACAGTGAAAGAGATTACGCAAGCTAGATGTTTCAATATTCACGTATTGATTTGGTACAATAAAGATACAGACATGTCACGTTACTTAAGAGATTAACAGTTGGTCAAATAGTAGGTGTTGAGTCGTCAATGTTTACACTCACAGAAAAACACATGTATTCTCGTTATTTTCAGTAAATTATGCATGGCCGAGAATTGTCTTCATTGGGTTTCAATGGGGAAAAAAAACCGGAAAATTGGAATAATGAGAAGATCCTACATATACTCCGTTGCTTAAATACTAAAGGGCCACAAATCAAAATGTGTTTGTCAGCATGAAAAGTAACATGCTCAAAATGATCTAGTCACGACGAATTTCTTGATTCTTGATCGTGCAGATCCTTTTGACCTCTACGGTTGCGTAGCTACTTCTGCTGCTAACTGTACGTATAAGCATGATTTCTTTAGAAAAAAAAGTTAATATTGTCGATTATCTAATGCAATTGTTATATTAAAGACTGCCCCTTGTTCAACGCTGTTGCCACAACTTGGTTTCTACCCTGTACGTGTAACAATATTTCAACACATCTACGTGACCCGGTTAGTTTCACACTTATAAATTAACCTGAAAAATATCAAATCCATCATTTTTCCGGCTTCCAATTCTAGATAAGGTTCGCCAGCATACCTAAGGTGATCGACCTCTCGCAAACGGTGCCTCTTTGATGACCAAATAATGACGTGCTATGTGTAGTAGCCTTTTTTTCACTCGTAGTTGGAATTTGGTGACACCTGATGATAGATACGTATGCTAATCATTTCGTGGTATGACGCAAATATAATATTGTTTAAGCTTACGCCTACCGTTTATGTGTCATTTGCGTCGATCTGTGTTACTTTTTATTAGCACACAGTTTGGCAAAAAAGTTTTGAAATTAAAAAGTGGCAACACTGTAGTGTCGTTCCTTTTTTCTTAGATGGATTTGAAAGGGATGACACTACAGTGTTGCCAGTTACTATACTAATGTATCTAATAAATGCTTGAAATGGTAAGAACCATTTCAAGCATTCCATTCCCGAAGGAAGCCCAACGGAACCCTAATAATAAAGTCTGCGCTGTCCGTCCGTCCGTCCTATCTTTAAAGAGCTGTATCTTTTGAACCGTAATAGATAACGGTTTTTTTCAGAGGAATACGGCGGATTTACTAAGTGTAAGTTGGGCTCGCGCTGATACGATTCGAATTCGAAATCAAATAAGAATATAATAATACTTACAGTGCGGCGGTACGGAACCCTCCGTGCGCGAGCCCACTCGCGCTTGAACAGTTTTAGCGTTGGGTTAAGTTTGAACCGCAACCATTATCACAGGCGTCACAATAGAAATGCAAGGTTATTTTAAATTAATATTTGCAGTATTTTAACCCCCGACCCTAAAAAGTATTACCTAACACCGTATTAGTTTGACGTGTGTATCTGTGTATCTATCTGTGGTATCGTAGCTCCTAAACGGATGGACCGATTTGGATGCGGTTTTTTTTTATTTGAAAGTAAGTTATATAGCGGTGGCAGGTGGGCAAGTTTTATGAAAATCAGTTGAACCATTTAAGAGATACCAGCTATGAAAGAAGGGGCGCGCTTATCTCTGGGAGTTTATATCTATCTAATGAGATTCTCGATAGCATAGCCTGATTTATCTGTTTCGTTTAATATTTTGCCTTTCAGTGTCTCTCTTCTTGCTTTTATTTCAATATTTTCTTCTATTTTTTCGGTTTACAATTAAAATAAAACCACTTGTACTTGTAAAACTACCTATACTTAACCTAAAACGTCTCACATGTTTAGAATTTCGCTAGCGATAACTGTAATAGATTTTGTGCCGCCGCGTCTTCTGTTGCAATGACAGGTATTGATTTTAGAGATTATCGCTTGCAATAGATCTTGTGGAGGTATTTTAGGTAATGTTGGTGTAAGTAAGATGTTGTGTTTACTGAATTGTATACACCTGATATAAAAGAAACTTTACATAATATTAACTGAATTCGACATCTAAAATAATATGTAAAATAAGTTACAATACAATTAAAAATTAAAACAAAACGAACTTAAATAAAAATAAAACTAAGCTACTCAAATGTTAAAAGATATATACCACTACCACCACCCACCACTGTAAAAGAACACCCCCTCTCTCTAGCCAGTCCACCCGGCATGGTCCCGATGACACTGACTGCATTACCTCTCTGGATAGCTGGCCCAATCCTTTGCAAGAGGTAATGAGTTGTATTTAGAATTTAACTGAATCTGAACAGGACTTAAAATGGTGGAGATCTTTAGGGAAGGCCATGTCCATCCAATAGTGGACATTTTCGGCTAATATGGTTAAACATTGCTGTTTCCCACGAATTGTTTCGATAGAGGTCTAAGGAGCCTCTATGCTCGTAATTTTACTTGTTTTGCCCCACACAGGAGCACAACAATGCGAACACTACTGCTTGGCGGTAGATTAAAGGATAAGCGAGACGTTAGTCCC
Source organism: Acleris laterana (assembly GCA_963966035.1). Classification (NCBI taxonomy): domain Eukaryota; kingdom Metazoa; phylum Arthropoda; class Insecta; order Lepidoptera; family Tortricidae; genus Acleris; species Acleris laterana. The sequence goes on along the minus strand of OZ014459.1, from coordinate 12,353,308 downwards.
TAATCAATGATGTCAATTTAACATCCTGTACCCTTACCATGAGTTACAATTAACGTACTCGCTAGCGCCCTGTCCCTCGCAGACCTCGCAAGTATTCTTATAGAGTGCGAGAGGCAGAGCATTCGAGTCGCTAGCGAGTACGGTAATTGTAACTCATGGTAAGGGTACTGTGGCTTGTTTTTTCAAAGTCTATTGTTTGACAATTGTCGTTGCTCGCAGCGGCGACCTCGCACGAGATCCGTACGACTAAAAATACTCATAGTTGACCCTGGCGGACTTGCAGCAAAATCGCACATTCCTCACTAAGCGCTTGCCGATTTGTTGTTATGTTATTCTGTATCGCTCTTAATATTCCAAGCGTGGATTTGGTTACGCCAGGTTAAGTTTAGTTGGTTTTAAGACATGGAGAAGGTCTGCACACTGGCCTCTGAGGTCCATATTATTATACATGTGCGATCTCAATGATCGTATTTTCCCGATGAGGAAAGAGCAATGCAAACTACTTGTCGGAAGGTAAAAGAGTGCGATGGTGGTAGCGATCCAAGCGGACCCTGCACAGGGTCCTGCCTGACACCACAAAATTTGTCTCAGAGTGGAGAGTCTGAAGTTAAAAAATCTATTTGCAATACTTGTAAGTTGTAGGTAATGTAATAATTTTAAAATAAAAAACAGGGGATCTTACACAAGTTGATCTAGTCCCAAACTAAGTCTAGGGTTGTATTACAGGTACTATAGACAACTATAAACGTAGGAACCTAAATTGATATATAACAATAACTACGGAACCCCCGGTGCGCGAGTAATCGGTATAGTAGTTACGTTTCTTGAATATAACTGGCCGTTTAACAGATACCAGCTGTTATGTACCAGTCGCCATTATATTATGAGACTTTTATAAGAATAACAAGTCTAGTAATAGAGTAACAAAATCACCTTTAAAACACCCGACTGCTTTGTATAAATCCTAACCGATCAATCAAAATTAAACATAATTAAAGAAACCTAAAGATGATTTTTGAATAACCTATTCATCGATACCGCTTGTCATAGTTCGTCGACATATTTTTTCATTTTTTCAATATGGCGCCTGGTTACCGCCTTATTGCATTTTAATCACTGATATATCTTTCGTGACACAAGATTAAGACAAGTCGACTGACATAAGAATCATCATAATCGGTCCACGCGTTTAGTTTCTAGAGCGCGACTCAGGAACAAACCAGTGTTGCCAGATTTTCTTGCACCTTCCCTCCTAGATGTATTTAAAAAACGCCTAGTTTCTAGAGTACGATTCATAAAAAACCTCTGACGATTTTTGTATTTATCATATTTATCTAAAATATAAGGATTATTACATACAAGCTACATAATATTTACAGTTACTAAAATACTAAATTGATATCAAGTTTTTATTAGAACTTATTGATACATTGAACTTAACTACAAAATCGTAAGTATCCTTAACATTTGTCCAAAATGTCAGTGTAGTAGTAGTGTTATTGACCGATTTTAAAAGAAATTCACGGTTGGTAAGAATTGTGAGAATCCTTCAGAAAATCCCCTAGACAGATTTAGTGACATCGAAATCTCGAAAAAACCTCTACGACCTGGACAAACCTCTAAGTTTAAGGGAAAACCTCTAAATCTGGCAACACTGGAACAAACACATTTCCCTCCTCCTTCAGCAGTCGGATAAGTCTTCATTACCCCTCCGCGATTCCCAGCGGTAATAGTACTCCTGCGCATGGCACTGATTTCCAGCGATACCGGTAGAAAGTACACAACGTACGATACGGGGCGATAAGCGTTATCGCTATCGCTATCTCCCAAATGTGACGGAAGTCGGATTCACGCTCCTGACATAATTGTGTTACTTTTGCTTACTTTAATCCTTTCTTGAAGGGAATTATGTAATGTTAAGATTGTATTGGGGAAAAAAACAGGTCAAGTGCGAGCCAGACTCGCGCACCGAGGGTTCTGTAAACTTCCGTACTGCTGCATAGTGGGTATTATTATACTCCGATTTTAATTCGATTTCGAATCGAATTAGCGCGAGCCCAATCCACACTTTGTAGTATTCATTGATTTTCTTCAGGATGTGTTCTATAATCATACAAAAATTTACGGTGGTATGTTTTACCGTTTTTACGATACAACTAAAATAAAAACAAAGATTTGATTATGATTTTTTTCATTTTATGTCTGTCTTAGCAAAGTCCCGCCACGCGGGGCTCCTATTTCTGGGCGTTTTACCCTTCGAGCATTTAAAATTACCTAACGAACCTAACCTACCTAGTAACACCAACGAAATGGGCATTTTGCGACACGGAGATTTTATTATGTAGATGATGTTGTTTTACGAAGTCGTAATTTTGCGACTTGAGTCCTTCCGCATCGCGGGCGCGCCGCTCGGACACAGACGAGTCCGTAATATGTCGATCTTTACCTGATAACAATAGGTACGTGAGTAATGTTTGAAATTGTATCTAGAACCAAAACTATATAGTATTTATCTAACTCGAATCCAATTTCCCTATTTACTTGCCTTCACATTTCTTGTAAAGACAAATATCAGAATAAAGTTTCTTAGAAAGGTCACATAAAGTAAATAAGGTGATAAGAGGTAAAGGAGTCAAGTTGACTCACGAGTGACACACTTTACTTTAAATAATTAATATTAACTTTTTACATATATTTGTTCACCAGTAACTGTATAGTGTTATAATAAATTAATACCATGTGACTTTTACTACTTTTACTTTTTTTTTGGTACTAGCTGTACCCTGTGCGCGGTGCTACGTCGTACCAACTCAGAAACCTTCGTAGACTCATGCACAACACTTTGCTGAAGATCATCACATGATCAAATGCATAGTTAATGATTCTATGAAGGACATACAGACAAACATGAATGACCCGAACTACGCTCTATACCTACTTGTATGACTACTAGTCCACGATAAAAGTCAAAATCCATATACGAGTAAGTAAAGAGAAATAAATAAATTTTCAAATGCATAGAAATATCCAAAACTCGGAGTAAGTACTCGTGCTTATCATTGAAATATTTCAGATCGAAGCTGTGACCTCTAGCTTTGTAGGCAGGGCCGCCACCAACAAACCAGGGCAACAAAGCATGAATTATTCTGCGTACTACTACTTTTTTTTCTTCCTTTAGTACATTACCCGATGCTGTTACGGTGAAGGAAAAACATCGTGAGGAAAGCTTCACATTCTAACAACTGAGAGAACTGAGAGAGTAATTGCAAAGATGCTAAAGGGGTCGAAGTGTATCCGAAAGGGCCCCCCTGTAAGAAAGATTAAATCTACATTTTTGAACTTACTTGTGTAAAAATTATAGCTTTTTACCGTTGCTTTACTTATTTATTCGAATATCATCGGCGATTTAAACGTTATAGCGAACGTCACACGTATTTGTATACACAAGCAAATATTTTAAATCAATAATGCTAGAAAACTCAATTAACCTTAATGTTGGAAGCGGTTTAAGTTCGTCGAGTTCAACTTTTAACCCGTTCTTCGCCTCACTTATTTCCATTAGTTATGTTAAATTAACTTATTTGGCTGGTACTAAATCTTGGCTACAACTTCGTTAGGATTTTAATTAATTTATGTACTAAACATGGTGGTACGTAATCATCCCAATAGAATTGACTTTTTAGTAAACACTTTTTATAACCTCAAAACGCTCCCTTTTTCATGAAAAATACCATGTATGATGTAAAATCAGCAAAATGTGGTCTCTAGTTGCTTTGTGCAGCAGAGACTGGCCGTTTTAGCCAAAAACTATGCATTTTGAGGTTATAAAATGGTTATACCTATATGTATGATTATTTGGTTGAGTGGTAAAGAATGCCATTACGCACTGATTCCGCCATTCGTGATTTTTTTGTGCAATAAAGTATAAATAAATACCGGCAATCGAACTCAGGACCTTCTTGCTTTGTGGGAACTACCACGTGTAGGCTACACGCGTACGTCGTCGTTTTCCTAACGTTGTAGATTTCTAACTTTTATCGCAGATTTCGTCGATGAAGCAGCCTAGCTTTAGTGGTAGTACATAATTCTTACTTACGGGTCTCCGAGCGCAATTGTGCAAATGAGTTATTTAAAATAACACACTTGCATGCAAAGACAGCTTCTAGAGCCATGCATGCAAAGAGACAGCTTCTAGAGCCAGATTATTTTTCTCACTACTAAGTGTCGAAAGGTCAAATAAGGTCGATATATTTGTCATTTGTCACTTAAAAATGGGTTACTCTCGTGTGTAAATCAAGTTATACTGTTAATCTAAAACCAGATTTGATGATGTTTTTTCGCCCAAAAAGCTGTAGAATGCGTACCTATACGCATATGAAAGTTACACAGATTACGGCAATAAACTATGAGTAAAGGCCGGTTTGTGTTATAAAGTCGAATTTCGATTTTAATTGAGGAAAATCGAGTAATTGTGATGTAGAACGAATTTCGAACTGATGATTCCAAATTAGGGCCTCAGTTAATACATTTCGACTGAGAAGGCGAGGGGTCATGTCAAAAAGCAAATGTCGTTTATGACAAAACCTAAAAGACTACCTTTTTTCAGGCCCTCTATTCTACTCCGTAAAACAAAATTACTTTTGACATGTTATCGTATCGCCTATGTTCTAATTACTCTTATTTACTGGGCCATGTCAAAAATCAATAATTTGTCGTTTATGACAAAATCTAAAATTTTACCTATCGTTTCTCAGGGCCTCTATTCTAGTCTGTAAAACAAAACTACTTTTCACATGTTATCGTATCGCTAACGTTATGATAACTCTTATTCACTTGACCGTAATGATGGCCGAGTTAACTACAAATCGATAACATGTCTAAAGCAATATTATCTGTGTAGAAAAGAGACCCTGTTATGATACAACCTTTGCAATGCTACTAAAAATTGCTGATTTGAATTGAGATTATAACAATGTCTTTAAGTGCCTTATTAATAGTATGTTAAAGTAATAAACCGCATACTTATTACAAAATGATGGATCTTGATAGTTGAAATCCGTTGCACGTAACTTTACAAGCTAAAGGTTTCGCTTATTTATACATCTCGTTTCCTCGCAATTTGTTCACGATGGGTGTAAAAGAGACTGAGTATGAAGATTAAAGTTTTTTTAGTACAGAGACTTCGAGTAAAGTGGCCAAATATTGATTAGGGACTCAGATAAGCCGAGGGCGAGGTTTTCGATATAATGTTGAATTATGCTTTCGTTGATGGTAATGCCTTAAGGCTATAATAGTATTGGTTTTATGCCTATATTAATCTCTTGTTAAAGAGTAAAGGTAGTTTTTAGGGTTCTGTAGGTACTTGAAACGGAAAAAGGACAAGTTCCTCTCACACTAGTCCAGTTTTTTATTTGATAATAGGTACATATTTATTTCTCTACTAGCTGTTGCCGCGACTCCGTCTGTATCGCAGTTGGACATCGCTACTCGCGGTAAAAAGTATCCTATGTCGGGTTTTAAACTATCTCCGTACCACATTTCATCGCCCAAAAATATACTTTTACTTTATAATATTAGTTAAGATAAACTATAACACAAAGTAATAGTAATAAGTAAAATAATTGTTTAAAGCAAAATTAAACCTAGTTAAAAGTAAGCTAAAAAAATAATAAATCTAGGTACTTAAATAAATATAAAAAAATAGAGGCCCCCGGTGGCAGTGTCACACATGCTGGAAGCGTATTTTAAATGAAGTTCCAGAATATGAGTTAATTACCGAATCTGATTACAAATCAATAAATAAAAAAAACTACTTAGTTATAATTTATAACCTACATATTAAGTAAAAAACGAACATTATAATATTTTCTCATACTTATTTCTTTGCCGCGATTCCTCATCTTAATACAAAAACAACCCGAAAGGGCACCTTTTGGCAACGAACGTTTTCCAAAAAATGTGGACACCTGATACCTTAATTTGAATGTTAAATGAGGGGTCATTGGTAGCGGCCATTTATAATCAATCTCGCCAGAATTACCATAGAGAATAAACATCCGTATCTGTTTGTCCACGTGACAGGCATATGAACACTTTCACTGCTTTACAGAAAACCTCGCATTCCAGTGACGGAAAACATTCCATTTTATTTGATTGATAGCCGAGTACCCGGTAGTGTTCGCATCGTGTTGTGATGATTTGTAACAAAACCGCAAAAAAAAAAAGGTTTCTCGAAAGTGTTTACATTTTTGAACAATTGTACGCGAAAATACATAAAAGTATCATGGGCACTTTTGTATGGATTGGGTGTGGCATCAACAGAATTGAATCCTTTACATTTAAAATGTAATTAGTTAAAACATCAATCCATATAAACTTTAGCTAAATAAATAATAAAGTAAAGAATTTTCTTAGAATCAGAGACTTGTTTTGTTGTACAGAATACCTACACAATTTTTAAAATACATCATTACACAACATTCGACCCCTGTTAACTCTTTTCCGTTAAGTTGCTTAGGTTATGTTGATGATATAGTGTTATAATCAAATACCCTAAACCCAGTTCTATAATTATCCGTCACAATACTATATTTTACCGTGTTTCTATGGACTATATCATCAACATAATCTTGTTTTCAAGTGCTCACATTTTTGTTCTCCGGTGAGAAATTACGTTTTAACTAATTCATTTTTAATGATATAGGTTTAAATTCTGTTGGTGCCACACCTAATTTGCCCATGATCCTTTACTATCTTAAAAGGCGGTAATCAAGTAACTTACAACGAAAGGTTAAATCCTTGAACGGTGACCATAAAAACATCAGTTGTGTTAAAGCATTTGTTAAGAACTTTTTATGTAGATGGCAAGAATGAGCAAAAAGGTGTTACTTACGGCCTAAATAACCTACGTGCGATTGTGTTGGCAATAAAGCATTACGATAATATTTCGATAGTCAAAAATGAATACTTTATTGATTTATTTAATCGATGTTACAACATCAATTATTACCCAAAACACTTATTAAGAACCTATAAACCCTATTACCGTTACAGAAACATAGGACGCTCATTATAAAAAAGGCTACAGGTAAAAGAAAAAAAGGAATAAATCATAAAACATTAAAAGATAAAACATGTTTATGCATCAAGTAGGCTGCTCGGGTACTTTTACACTTTAAAAATGTATACCAGCGCTTCCCAAGAGGAAATCATTGTTAAGAAAAAACTTCGCAAGGAACTCACACGCAGTATTTTTTCTAAATACTTATTACTTATTGCAATGATAATACCTAGCATTATGTAAAACAATGAACGTAAAATAAAAATATCATGCGTAGTTTTGCAAAAAAAGAATTTATTTAAGACTAAGAAATAAATAAATAAGACAAATTAATAAAAATTGTTACTAATTACTTACTGAATGTATAAAGAAAGCTAAGGCCTATTTAAAGCAAACTATAGCTATTATTCGATACATTTTTATTCTGCAAGGGCCTTTATTTGTAAAGGCAAGTAATCAATGCTTAAAAAGGTATGTAAATAGGATAGAAAAAAAAGTGCAGTGTTTTTATCGCTCACTCGATCTTATCGGTTATCAAATGATGTGCTCGATACATGTAACCGATAATTAAAACATTTTCTTCTAGTGATATCGTACATATTGGGTCAATACGATTATTATTTTTATCTTGAAAATCTTTGCCGTGTCTGGTTTTTTTATTGATGCCGTGTTCTGTAGTACCTATTGTGGTGAAAAAGTGAATACATTCCTTTGTCCCATTTTACCCAGCCGTCGAAAAAGGAGGCTAATGTTTTTGACTTGTATCTGTTTGTAGCGAAATCAAGCTCAAGCTTCAGTAAGTATATGAATGTAGCTAGGTATGTCTGTATGTATGTATGATTCTTTGGGCACTAGAGGCTGAACAGGGGGGTTATTACCTATGACCAGGGATCGGAAATTCGGATCGATATTTACCTAAAGTTGGCAAAATCCCGGAAAAAGTTGAGTGAATATGGCGTCGGCTTCTTAAAAACATTATTTTAATAAAATAATTTCCGGAATTCTGGGATTCTACAAAACGTTTATTTTAATTATTTAACATTTAGGATAAAACGTTACGTCAATTTGCTCCTCAGACTTCGTTAGGTTAAGTTAGATGAGTTACCTGTAAAATAAACAACATTTTTAATAAATCTTAATTTAAAAAATAACTTCAAATGTTGAATGTCAAAACTTAATTACGGATTTATGTTGGCTTAATTTATTTATTCCTAAATCCCGGGAACTTTGTTAATAAATTAATATTGAGTCCGCCTCCATACAACTGAACAACATCGCCACCGCCAAAGATTAGGTAAATATCGATCCGAATTTCCGATCCTTGCCTATGACAGCTATGCAGTTCATTTTACGGCGAGTGTAAGGGACAGAGATATAAATACTACATAGCTCTGTCCCTTTCTCTAAGCGTAAACAGAACCCCCCATAATAACCCCCCAGGTCCCTCAATTTTGACAAGCGAGGTGTAGTTAGATATTTTGTCCTTACGTCGTGAGAGCAGACTGCGCGTCCACGTTTCAAAAAACAAAATGGCAGTTTGATTTTTTCCGACGTTGGTACCTTTTTATATACACGAGCGTATCAAAACACGTAGTTGGCTTTTTAAAGCGTGATCATTGTTAGGCACGGTGTAGTCTTAAGTTTGTACCACTGCTGGATATTTACGTACATTTAACAAACGCAATCGTGCAACATAAAATAAAATCATAGAGCGCGGGTTCGTGTATTGAAAACACTATTACCTGTAGGTACATAATAATTAATAAGTCAGGTGGCCCTTGGTTCCAAATAAACTTAGTATTATTTCTTCTTAGTTGAATAGCGTAGTAGTAAATCAATGATATCTGTTTATATCTGGGCCCTTTACGCTTTACGCTTGGGCGCACACGCACATGCTATAACCTTTTATTTCGTCATGCGTACATAACGGATCCTAGCTAGTATTAAAAGTAATAGTGTATACAATGACAATGTACGAAACAGTCCAAACTGGCTTCTTGGTATCCTAGAGTTTTGTACTATGACGAATTTTAGTGGTGTTAGGACCTTGGGTCTGTCCGGATCGCTACCACCATCTTATCCTTACCCACCGCCAAGCAGCAGTTCGCGATGTTGTGTTCCGGTGTGGGAATAAGATAACCGTTGAAAACTAGCTAGAGGCATTCCATCTTAGTCCTCTGGGTTGGTAACGCATTTGACGTCTTAGCATTGCAGTCTTGAGATTGTAGTCTTGAGAATGCAAATATCTATGGGTCTCAGATCGTATTTACCATCAGGTCGCCTGATTGCTGGAATGCATTAATAAAAAAAGTGAAACTGCGACAGGCAGTCTCGTGGTCTGTCGATCGTCGTCGCTTGTCGCATGAATATAACTTGCAGGCATGAATCATTTTATATGTAAGGTTTACAGATTTTGGACGGCATGCCGTCTTCTCGACTGCCAGCATATCTCAAATTTAATAACTAAAGTAAATTCAATCATCTCCCGTTAGTAATGAGGTTGCACTTGCTACTGCAGTTACGTTTGAGATACCGCCATTTGTCTTAGGATGGCAGACTTAGGATATGTCTGGGGGACCCTCAAAGAAACAAAGGTTAGTTTTCTGACGTGAAGTTAGGACGCGTTGAAAATACTTCACAGCGTTCCTTTAGTTCAAGCCGCACCGAGCTTCGCATAGAATCTAGAATGCATCGCGAGACAGTTCAATACTCCAGTAAACCTATACACGTATTAATCTATTCTTATCAGACTGTGTAGTGCCGTGCGGCCGCGATAGCGCGCGAGAGCACCCATTCACTATTACACTGCAATTTGTGTTAAGTACGCATGTTAAAATTAATGATAAATAAAATAATCGTTCATTGGCCAAAAACTGGTCACATCTGAATTATCCGTCAGTCTGATCTAGGCTGGGTATGGTTATGCAAGGTCTTTTAGGACTTGAGTGAGGTTCCTTCTCAAGATGTCAACGTGTTTTAATGTTTTAAGGGACAATTCTAACCTACTCTCACCTATGTAAAGAAAAGCAAGAAAAATAAATATATGTTCAAGATATCCTAAAAACATGATGGTTTCAGCGGAAAAAAACGTTCTATGAAATGATACAAAATACAGAATTATAGGACCTCGTAAACGCCGTATTTTTCTGTCTCCATCACTTAAGGTTCAATATAGCATCTAAAAGCTTAAAGAAATGGACAAATGCAATTCAAGTGAGTGACTTTCCCTGCACTTCTATACTTCTTGCTTGAGAAGCCCCGGTGCAAGATGCACTCTCTCAATCGTTCTGCTCTCGTCATGCCAGATTCGATTTTAGGTCGCGCGTTACCTAACAATTGAATAACACTCGTACGAGAGACCTATACTTAGACCACCTGTTTATGACACGAGTCACCGGCCATTGAAGACAATTCATGTTTGAGGAACGAGTCGCTAGGGGCAAAAGGACTTGAATAAATTCAGGAAATTAGCACCGAAGCCTGATCTTGAAAAAAATGCATGTTTCCTGCGTGCCTAGTATGGTTGCGTTTATCGCGTGACAAATTGTGGATAAAGCATCCGTCATACGTCTTATATACGTGTTAAAAAGTGACGGATGTTTTATCAACATTTTGTCACGTGATAAATGCAGCCATGTCCATAGTATAGTTTAAACTTTTTGAACTGAGCTCTTCCACTTACCTGTAAACACAATGGTCATTATGTATACAATCTTAGTCGGGCGGTTGTAAAAAGCAAAAAAAAATGCTTTCCATTATTCTATTACTGAATATTATTCTATTGCCTTCGAAGGCGGTTATTATCTGCTTTAACTGCGAGCTCGTGGTCCTAATTTGTGCTTAACTACACAATGGCTTTGTATTCTTCAGTGGATAAGCTCAGTTGAAAAAGTTTAAACTATAAAGGACTGAAAATCCGCGCTGTGGCTTGCCTCGGCATGGTACTGAGTGGGTCCCTTTTTGACGCAACGGCACAGATGAGAAGATGTTATCTGTCTTAATTATTTGTTTATTGTAACCGTGTCGTTTTTGTGTGGGTGTGAATAAACTTATTTTCTTCCTTATTCAAGTAAACGTGAACTGAACGAAAACAATTATTTTTGACTAATTTGCCCGTTTTTTTTATGGCGTTGCGTGATGTGGCGATGCGTTTAGCCTAGTTAACGAAGGTAGTGGTCTCGTGTTCGATTCCTGGTGTGGCCAAATATTTCTGATAAGCGCGTGTATTTGTTGCTGAGTCATGGATGTTTTCTATTTTATATGTATACTAGCGACCCGCCCTCGCTTCGCTTCGGTTTATGCGAGTTTCCTGTTACACCCGTATATAAAACAGAATTTATTATACATAAAAACCTTCTTCTTGAATCACTCTATCTATTAAAAAAAACCGCATCAAAATCCGTTGCGTAGTTTTAAAGATCTAAGCATACATAGGGACAGACAGCGGGACGCGACTTTGTTTTATACTATGTAGTGATAGTGATGTATTTAAGTATGTAATTTCCTTTATACTTAAGTAAGTCTATCAGTGTCTAGCGCCCAATAGTACAATCCTACTTAGTTTGGGGCTAGATCATTTGTGTGAGATTGTCCCCTGATAATTATTTATTTGTTTATTTCAATGTGAAGGCATAGGATAGGTAGGACCTATAGAAAACTGTCGTGTTTTGAGACGGGCATCTTACTCAAGATCGGATTACCCATTTTTTATTTAAACTCATGATCGCTATATAACATATCAAGAACCAAAACAGACTTTTAATTATCTACAGCTTTATCTAAAACCTTTTTTTAACTATGACTTGCGCCAGCTAAAAGATGCAATTAATTACGAAATAAGTAAATAATTACTTAGGTAATTCATAATTACCTAATAGAAAAGCAAATAATCAAGATGAAGCTTAATCTTTCAAGTTTTTATTAAACCGCATGCTTCTCTCTATTTAATTTAAAGCCCATGGTCATTATATATAAAAAAAAAAACTATCGGGTAGTAGCTGATAATAGATCTAGTTAACTGGTGTTAAGATTTGTATTGGAATGAAGTGGATTTCGATTCGCTTTTAATGGCTGTTACTTTTGATAATTACAATGCCAGCCAGTTCAATTTTGCTAATGCGTTACTATTGAACGTCTACTCACCGAAACATTATTGATTCGAGATTGATATCGCGGCACGCTGCTGTAAACTCGACTCGATCATTATCTTAGTAAGGTAAGAGCCCGTAGTAGCCCATCGGAAATGGGTAACAACAGAGAAGATAATTAAACGAATTTAGAGCGCCATTCTAATACCGCCAAACCATGGGCACTGATATGGAACCATTAAGAACCTTATTTCTCAAAGCTTGTTGCGTAAAAAACCAATTTCGCTATGGCCGCCAATAACTTAAATGTTTTATCGTTTTGTTTGTATCTAATTAGGTGTCTTGTTAACAATGTTTCAAAGTCAAGAAGCTGTTATTTAAGCTGTTAAGTATGCTGATTAAAGTGGTTTTTACTTTGACAGACAGGCTCGACGGATTCTTTAAACTTAAACCACAGATAAAGTTGTGTAAAACCGTTTTTTATCATTCCATCGACAAGCCATAGGTAATTTAGTTACATTTCGTTTACGCTCTTTGCGTCATAACGGAATTTTTCTACATTCGTATTCATAAATCGAACAAAAAACTCGATACTTATTGGCAGTTGATCACGTGTTTTTAAACAAACCTATTATCTCGCTCGAAGCACGTGTAACACTGGCTGAACAGCACTCAATGCCAAAACTGCTCGCTTTTTCAAATATAGAACGACACCTGAACGGGACTGTTGACCCAAACATTCTCGGGTCGGTGTGAATGATTCTTTTAAATAGGTTCTTTCTACATTCACCTTTTAGCTGTTTATTATACAATTTTCTTAAAATAGATTGTATATACTTTCATGAACTAGTACAGTGTGATAGTTCTTAAAACGTCCATCGTATTAGCACTTCCCTTTCACTCTATAATCTAACCGAATTTACTTAAACCCGAATGACTTTCTGCACTGAATTACACGTGATCACTGTCATTGTCAGCCATTTTGAATTAAGATTTACATATAGATTACATTTTATTGTCTTCGCTAACACCTTTTGAAAGGCTCCACCTTTAAAAACCTTTAACCTAAACTAAATAAAATGCCTACAAGAAAACGAGAATAGGAAGAAAGGTGGGTCGGTATAGAAAGACAAATTACAAAATAAATTATGTGTGTGGAATTACGCTACATTAATTGTTATTATTTTAAGAACAAATTGAGCTATTTTATTTGTTTAAGAGTTTTCTTTACCCCGTTATCTTAACTAATTAGATATATTATGTTCTAATGACTAAAATATGTCTGGTATTACCAATCGTCTATACATCGCCAAAACCTAGCCATGTTTTATTTGTTTTTTTTCCTAAAATATAATTTACGCAAAACTTACTGTAAATTTAAAATAGCTGTAAAAAAAAATTAAATTCTTTTTAAAACAAGGTTTGTATCTGTATGGCGTCTGGCCCATGCATCATATTGGCGCCTGTCTTTGTCTGCAGCCCGGACATATATAATCATGCGGTTTAGGCCGGCACATTGCGAAACAATATGTCGTAATGTCACACATTTTCTTCTGAGAGTGGACGCTAGCTTAGAAGGCTTTATCCAATGAGTATTAAAAACTGGCCAAGTGCGAGTCGGACTCACACACGAAGGGTTCCGTACCATTCTTGTATTGGGGGCCACTTTTTTTTACTATCATGGTCAGGTTAACTGGTAATTTTAAAGGGTTAAGTTTAGAGTACTAATTTAAAAAAAGGTTTGCCATTCTACACGTTGATCTCAAGTTTATGTACGTACTTTTTTAGTTACGTATCAGAACGCCTAAAATTAATAAACCTAATGTATCCTAACATAATCCCTAAAGTTTATAATATGTACCTAATCTTTTTTTTCTGAATTCTAAAACTTTTCACGATTGTTATAAAAAAATCTGATAAGTTTATGTTTTCACAAAAAATAACCATTAGGTATTATGAACATTAGGGATTATGAACAGTAGAGATTATTGTGATAGGTTTTAAATTCAAAGTGTAGTGATCATCTCATTGCATCTGTACAAGATAAGATTCTTAGATTCTGTTAGCTCTTTGTAGTTGTTAACGTTCGCAGAATGTTTATCTAGGCCCACTGATCTACATAGGCCGACATACCAGCTGAATTATCACTTGTTATACTTAATTGAAATGTATCGGGAAGTGATGAATGTGTTAACTGGCCTATTGCGGCTGAGTAAGAGGGTCGCGAATTCGATCCCGCTAATGTAAAGCTGTGGCCATATTCTCTATAAGTTAGGTACTAAAAGTACGAAGTTGTGATAATATAAGCGATAGGTAAGGACAGATGTTATGATATAGTTTAGCCTAGGCATTCTGTATGCCACACATAGGTACCCCATTGAGTACCACAGAAAGCATTCTGGTAAATAATTAAGAAAACTTATTGGGACACGGCTTGCGATCAAGGGTAGACACCACACCACAAGCCAGTTGGCCACCGACGTTCTCCTGGTACAGTCGCCCAAAAACGTGGTCTACCACCCTACGGTTGAAGTTCATTCGCACGTCATGATACAACAACTTCGATTTCCCTTGCAATAATACTATGACGGCGACAAGTGTCAACCTTAGCGATAATTAGATCTCACAGAAACTTTGTCAAAACTGGTAGACTGCTTTCTTGGCTTGGTACATCGTTAGTCTTTGGTTCATCGTACTCTATATCTATCCAACAGTATCCGAAAACAATATTCGTTCTGCTAATGTGACCGATTTTCTAATAAATGTATATAATTGACGTAAGCTACCGATCGCTCGCGTCCACAAGCTCTATCTTTTTACTCGGTAAACCCTTATTGCTTTCTACATGTTATCGCATTGTAAACAATATGATAGCTCTTGTTTACTTGACAGTAATGGCGACTGAGCTCAAAACAACGACGATACGATACCATAGAGCTCCAGCAATATATTTCAGATTTGAGCTTTAAATATAATGTTACAGTATGCATTATACGGCATGGCAATCAAGTTATAAGTCAGTCGACATTGATGTCGTCAGAAACAAAAATATAAAAAGTAAAAATTCAATTGTTTCTCCATGAACTCCACACAATTTGTCAAATTTTGAAAGTCGATTACTATTTTAATTGTCACAGATTAAATATAATTTCCTCTTTTTAATCTGTGACAATTACCGGGACGTTTCGGCGTTCAATCCAAGCGGTAGTTCTATTTTCCTCTGATTTGCTTCAGTCCATTTTACACGGAACCGCTCTAGTTAGCTTTTAGTGCTTGCCTGTTCTGTTGTTCGATACAAATAGTAGGAATCAGTAGCTTTCTAATTTGATCGGTCGTTAGACTCGCCTTATTTAAAATATATCTCTACTCGTACAAGTGTAAAACAAAGTCGCTTCCCGCCGTCTGTTCCTCTGTATGTACGATTCGATCTTTTAAACTACGGAACGGATTTTAAAGCGGTTTTCATCTACAGATAGAGTGATTTAAGAGTAAGGTTTTTATTTACAATACATTCTGGCTTATGTACGGGTGTATAAAAAAAGTCACATAAACCGAAGCGAAGCGAGGGCGGGTCGCTAATTTAGTACAATTAAAGTGACTGTCTAATTGAAAGAGTCCTAAAGACTTTTACAGTGATGAAATATTATTACTTATATTAACTATATGTTTATCGAACTTAAGGTTTCATTAGTAAATTGTTCTTTGATCAATATTTGTCATAGTGAAATAGGACAATTTGTTTGTTGTATCGATCAAACTCAACGAAAAGTTTGTAATGTGTCACAATATTCACAATAGATTATTTCTCTAAAACAGAATGCCGATGCAAATTCAGGTATAAAAACTAAAAATAACTCCATGCGGAAAATCAAGACGAATCTAAACGAAACGAATAAATTTTTAGATCCTCGTTCCATATTTGTACATAAATATATAGCTATAAAACAAAGGGAATCCATTAACTTCTGTGACCCCAGTGATGACATAACGTTACGTGTGTACTTGTTACTACATAGCCGACATAAAGCTGATTGCACTTAAATAAAACTACAAATGAATAAGTGTCACGGGAACTTTAACACAAATTGACCAAATTGGTATTAGCGATAATTAGATGTAACAGAAACTTTTGTCAAAACTGGTAAACCACTTTCTTGGCCGCCCGTACTATAGTGTACATAGGCGAACTTGTCTCATATGGGATTTCATCCAGTTAACCTTGAAGTAGAATAACAAGACAATACACCCGAAAAATAGATATCAAAAAATTGCTTTAATAAAATACATAGATAATTCCAGACAGTTCCAGACTTAACTTAACTCCGGGCTTATACTGCCTTTGTTAATAGTTGGGTCAATCAAAAATGCTCCCCGTGACAGCTCATAGTAGGTACCTAAACACGTATTACACTTTTTTTTTGACACGTATAACAAACAATGCGACGAGAACGTTCAGTTATTTAAATTATTAATCACCTCTTGCTATAAACGCTTTGCTTTCGAATCTTGCGAGTCAAGTAAGTGTTCGAAATAACGAATAACTGGTGTCACAGATATCATAATATCGACCGAGCCATAGACAACAAGTTAGTCTACCCATCGGTGTTCCCTCCATCTACGTCTATCCCTCGTCTACTCTGTGGTTCCACAATGCGTTGCGTCACGTCGTTAGTCAGTGGCAGTATTGGCAGGCGGCCGTGGTCCGTCTATTTTAGATGAGTGTTTACGGTTGGCTAAATCAAAAAAGCCGTGGGCGATTCCTTTCGGCGACACATAGCGGCTAATCACCCATTTTGAATAGAGTGGTGTAGACAAATCGGCTTTAGCTTTGCTTTTACACACTTATGTAGCATACCCTAAAAGAAAATGTTGATTAGTTTAGTGCCTTATCAAAATGAACTTCAAATCCAACATAGAATGACAAGTACTTACTGTTTAGTTAATGGTGTTTATAATGACATTTATGTTCTTAACATTTTTTTACTTACAGTCTGTAACTCTACAAGTACACCCAAACAATTTGATTATTTCGTACAAGATTGTGACCTTAAACAAGCTTCTTGATTTCATACGAGCCTAGAAATCCTAATACTATGTAAGTTAAATCACTTGCAAGGAAGAAACTCTTTCGGGACGAACAAATGACGTCTGCTTGTTAACGAATCAAATTATTGTGGTGTTGGCTTCGATACAACAAATTCCTTAAATGATTTACCTATTATGATTGTGTTTTTGAAATACGTAAGACTGGGCGCTGGCCCGCGTGTAAAACCGGAGGCCAAAACACACCATGGGTCGTTGCTGAAGAGTAGGTACCTATTTAGTAGCTATTTGGCGTAGAGAATTGATGACAATAGTCTTGCTAGTCTTGTCTGGTACAATTCTACCAAAAAGCCTAGCAGTCCGTTGACGTTGCGGACAGCTCATGGTAACACTCTTGGTGAGTAGTGTCTTGACAGGTATGGTATGTTGCCAGTTGCCAGTGTTGCCACTACAGGGCATGACTTGGGATGCAGTCTCTTCTTTACACAGAGGGCTGCCTGTAACAACTAGAGTAAAGTGTTTGGTAAATTCATAACCAGTTATCATGTCAAAAGTCTGAGCTGTCCGTTTCAGATGCTGTCCAGCTTCTATTACTTTCTGGCGTTTATCATCAAAAGGGTTTTTCTATTCTATCTTCGATTTATTATAATAATATTCACGCCAAATTCATTATTTACGGCTAAATTGATCACAACGTCTATTCCGCCACGGCCCTTTCTAACGATTTATAGATCATTCATCATGTTGTAGACGCTATGTAAATCTAATCGGGCAATCGCTGACAGTTGTAGATCGAGGTCTTTATTGGTTGTATTGATTTTATCGACCTAGGATCTAGGATTGTTGTGGACGTATTTGTTTTTAACAGCGCGGAATGATAAGAAATCTATGCTGATGGAGATATGTTTTTGGTATGTGTCGTATAAACTACTGGTTTTGACTAGAACGGTTATTCTTAAAGCGACACCCGTCTCTTGCACTTCTCACCGGTTGTTAGTACATATTTGTACCCTCAACCCTCAACAACCTCATCTTGACACCTGGATTCATAGCTATCGTTCCAGATCACAGTTCAAGTTACAAAGCAAAACCAAAACCAGCCAAATTTGACCTCGTTTTCAGAACAACACATTAAGCTTTTCAGTTCAAGGTCATCCTATTGAAACCGTCGTAAACAGTAGAGCTTTTATGACAGGCGGCTTGATCGGACGTCAAGCTATCATCATGGTGATGTCATTGTTAAAAAACCAGATTTGATGTTAACAGACTATCGCCAGATGTGTGTTAGTAACAATTGCTGACTATTTCTTTAGTTCAGTTGGCGTTATACTTTGATAATTTGTCTGACTAATATTATTACGCGTAAGTAGAAAGACGTTTATTCACTAATTTAATTATATTAAAGTAATAATAACTAATTGTTAATCAGCTTTTAGAGTTGTTAGTAATTTAGTAGCTCTGCCTAGCCCAGTCTAGGAACAAAGGTGTGAGTTTATGTATGTATGTATGAACGACGACAAAGTGTTTGATATTAAACCCTAGTTTAACTAAACTAGTGCAATACCCTTATAAAATATCACTGGAATATCGCAATTTAGGTTATTACTCAAGTCAAGACAAAGTAATAAAAAATCATTTGCTCCAATATAGTCGTAATAAAATTTTCGCGAGTCGTTTAGTTGTGGTCGTAAATTCGGGAATCGCTGTTATTAGAGACAATTTAGAAAATTAGACACGGTTGGTTAAAATGTTAGAAATATGTAACACATAATTATGTGCCATTTGTTATGTTGAATATACTTTTGACAATTTTTAGTTTTTAACCCCCGACGCAAAAAGAGGGGTGTTATAAGTTTGATTTGTAAGTCTGTGTATGTGTGTCTGTCTGTGGCACCGTATCTCTTAAACGGATGAGCCGATTTGTTAGTGGTCTGAAGGTTCAGTGCTAAGTGAAACGTTCCAACCAAAGGACATGGCCCGTTTGTGCCCCAATTTGTACACGAATGAGACATATGTGAAAAATCATTAAATAATTATTAATTACACGTGTGATTAATTAAATCTCTGTACAAGCAGCGGAAAAAAAGTAAATATAAAAAAGATATTGTGTGCCGGAAACCACCCACTTGACAGTTTGGCATGTACACATACGCGTGCCGGCGTGTTATTGAAAAAGGTGAATCCCTGGAGGCCGTATTACAAATTCTTAAAACTGACAAGTTCTAGGCAACGAAAGGGACAGAGCCATATGACATCACTCTGTACCTTTCACTAGAGGACGTTTAACTTGGCATGCCGCCTTTTTGGATTAAAGACTCGGGATTCAAAATAAAATAAAAAATTAAGGTGGTTCGCCTAAGGTTCGCGCCCTTTTCGCGCTATAGAGCAGTTTTTTTTTTTTTTCTATTTTCTGACAAAAATAACAGTAAAGACTAGAAAAACAACAAACGTTTTACTATTGATATTATTGCACGTAACATATATTTTTCCAAAGCAATTTGAACAATCCGTTTAGGAGCAGTAGGCCTTTAAAGAGAGATCATTATTGCAGTTTGAGGTGACAGCGCCTTGCACGTTATGATGTGTTTTGAGGTTATGTAAAAAACTAAGTATCGAATTACTTTAAAACCGCTGCTTTATATGTAAAATGACAAATACATATTGAAAGTACATAATTTTCGCTTTAATTTGAGATATAAATGATTGCTGTACATTCTGGGGCACAGGGCCATAGTAAAACGGGCCATGTCCTTTATGTTCATGTATCAACTGTGCACCTGCATTTCCTCCGGTAGGTATTGTTGACGTGAGCTTAGTTAGTAATGACCCTGCCGCCCTAGCTGGTTGCTAGGTTCGATCCCGGAAATAGCTAATAATTGGTTTTGTTTCCTATAAAATTTAAATAGATATTTAAGGTCTAATATAAACCTAGAGCTCAATTTAGGACTAGGATAAATTATAGTGACATGATTTTCAAAAAAATTGGGTGATCATGAGCATCATATTTTCCACTATTCCTACAAAAAAACGCGTAGAATAAAACTCCTAAAAAAATTCCCTAGACAATTTACTGCCAAATAGTTTACTCTCGTCTCGTCGTCGTCTGCAATAGATCACTGACTATAATGATCTAAAAGTGCTATTAAATCCGCGTTACGACTTAATTTATGAAGCAAATTAATCTCTGAAATCGACCATCTGTCTAACTAAACTTGTTGAATTCTGAAAACCCTTTCAATTCGTTTAAGTGCCAAGAACTCCTTAAGGACCAAGCTTTGTAAGGAATTCGGTGAGGAGCGTATTGAAAATGTTGATGGTATTTCTCTGTATTTCACGATAGTGACTTACAATGTTATAGCTTGACGGGGAATACTAATTAACTTCAACATCAATATGTAATCTAAGTACGTTCTTTATTTCTAACTAATTTTTGAAAACCAATAAATCATGCTTCATTGACGTAATTGATCAAGCCTATACATGCTGTCAGTACTTTTACTAGTACCATGAGTTACAGAGATCGTACTCGATAGCGAGTCCAATGCTTCGGGACTTATAACATAAATTTTAGAGCTCAGTAATTTGATTCCAGCTCAGATAAGTAGTTAAAATACCTCAAATAGGTACTAAATAAGCAACAGTGGAAGATAAACGTTAACTTAATCTCGCACGCAGAGCTACACTAATCGTTTTTGGACCATGTTATTACGATTTTTTGGACTCTAATGGCTAAAAATCAATATACTAACCCATAAAATTACGAATAACAAGTACACTACATTGTCCATCTTTTTTTATTTCGCAGCATTCAGTTAAAAATAAAGAACACTTCATTTCAAACCATCGTCTCGCACCTAATCTGCAAAAGGGCTCCTAAACAGGTTACGATGAAAATAAACTGAGTCCCAAAACCAGAAGCGGTAGCGACATCTGACAATACATAACTCGAGTCGGCGCGGTACAAATTTAGCATCGATATTTGCGTACGCGTCGCTTCGAGTCTAGAACACGCACGCGTCCCCTGTAGATCATTTCGGCTTACTCAATGAACCTATAGCTTACTTTTTATCTAGGGTCAACGAATGGAATTGGTGCAAGTGTTTTATTTAATTATATTTTTATGTTTTAATTTTATTAGTGGATTTTAGCTTTTGTTTATAATTGAATGCCAAGTTCCTTATCCGAGACACGTGCGAACTATTGAATGCTAAAAATAATTGCACTTTGAATACTTTTGAATTATTTATTTAAGATGTAACTACCACGTTAAGAATATTTCACGACTTACATAGATTTAGTGTGGCTAAAAAACCTATAGGTAGGTGCTATACTGAGATTAGATAAGTCACCGACTTATTGATATTTGAAAGCTATCTTCACGGCCTCTTTTTTCGAATACATTAATACGAGCTACGCTAGATACGTTACGTGTCCAAGATAATATATGTAATTATAATTGGCAGACCGGTTAATCACCGCTTGCCAATTAAACTAGAGTCGGCAGTTCAATTCCCGCCACAATCAGAACCATGGCATTACGAACTTGTTCGTATTCGTGCAAGCAGTTCGTTTAGGTTCTCATTGTTCGTGTAGGTTTTCCACAGAATCACGATCTACATAGTAAAAATTTAGACCTTCGTATACATATTTGCCATCGTCGACGTAAACTACTTTTTGTTTCCAATGTTTGAATAGCGAGCATTGAAAACTCAAAGGTAATAAAGGCGTGTACTCGTAGTACTGTTAGGCGATGGGCTTGCAACCTGTCACTAATACACTGGTAAACATCTTCGCCTAAGTGTGCAAAATGTGGTTACAGAAATATCAAAAGATTTTAGAGTTGTTGGTAATTCTGTAGCTCTGCCTACCCACTCTGGGAATAAAGGCGTGAGTTTATGTTATGTTTATGAAAACTCAATTCCATATTCAATCAGAGAGCTTGATATATTATAGCTTCCGTAGTGTTACCTTGTTAGTAGCTACAGATCATAAACTGGAACTGTGTTCCGTTTCACGTACTGTTTACAACCATTTAAAATTGCTCCCAAGATTCTTAACCCCGGATGCTAGTCACAGGAACAAAACCCGAGTGAGATATCTATAGATCAAAGAGCCTATTCCTCGCGTTATATTCGTTGGCGGCCGCTGCCAAATCTTTGGCGAAACGTCACCTCCAAATAGTTTCATATTTTCTAGTTTCTAATTGCCGTTGTCTTTATTTTTGCTTGCAACGTCACGAGGTCATTGGCTTTTGTGATTGCATGTGAGATTTGAATACTATCTTTTTCTTTCTGTATATGATCATCATCATCGAAGCCACCGATCCTGGTGATCAGAAAATGCATGGGCAGAAATCGTGTATATAAATTGACAAAATTATTTTAAAGTTTAATTTTTGGAGTTTATTTTACTTATATATTTCTTAGGTTCAACTACAATACTCCAAAACTCTTTTTTTTTAATGTTAGCGTTGATTGTATTTGCTAAATAGTTAAGTGTCACTGTCATTACATTTTAATAAATCGAAAAAAATATCTCGATATAGAAATATAAAAAACCTTTTAGATGAGTTATTTATAATGAACAAAGTCATATTCAAAGACATTATTTGACAAATCTTCGTCCCTCTGTTTTTATACTATTCTTTTTAATAACAATCTAATCTGCAACAGTTGCCATTGACAGGGTGTGAAAACATTGCATAAGAAGGGTGCCGTAATCGCTTATAATAATGCATTTGAGAATATTTCCCTTATGCAAACTGAGTGATAAAGGGTGGTTTATTAAATAAAAGATATTTTAGATTATATAGCTAGATAGGGTAAATTCTTGAAAACAAGAAAAGACGACTTATTAGACTTTGTAGAGCGCTAATTGTACTGAAGAAGATATATGCTGTTATCGATTTTGCTAACGGCATATCGATACTGAATATGGTAGAATTATTGTTAGATGTAAGCAAATAAACGTTTTTTCTTTCTTTATTTATTCATAAGCACGTTAAGAAATTCAACTCGTAAGAAACTGTGGTTGCGTACTAAGCTAGTATTCCTATGGATATTATGGATACCTTACAATCCGATTTGCAAATGATATTGGTGGCTTAACAATAACATTGGCACAATGACGCCTAGGATCACTAGAACTAAATTACGTGGAAATCAATCGATGTTTTATTGCGACAGGGTTCTATAGAACTCAACTACAAAAGTCCGCGATCGTAGCGTAACCTCATTCGTTGAATCCTTGACTGGTGACAGTTTTAATAAATTAGCCGCATAAATATGTTAATAGTTAATTGTGTTATTTATAACAACTTCATAGGATCTTAAATAAATAACACGCAATTTGTTAAACTTCGCTTTAGCAAAATACTTCACATGTTCTGTTAGTTATTGAAACGACGTAACTATAAAACCAATACGTGGTTAATACGACGTTTCAACAATAAACCCTCATGATCTAAACTGACATATCTTTCATGACTGAATTTATTACTCTGTTTAAATTCCTTCTTCAAAGGGTTTTATTGTAGATATTTGTCACCAATTAACTAACAAATGTACGACTATTTTTATTGGTCTGACGTGACGTGATAGCCCGCGAACGTTACTAATTTACACTTTATAGATAGGGTACACTGTTTTTTGTTATTTGACAGTGTTAGAAAATATTTTTCACAAGGTGGTATTATTATTCGACTGGCCTCGTTTGTGTGTTGTTATGTATCTCACTAGGATAAAAAAAATCTTTCAAAGTCGGCATTTGTAAGTCGGATGATCAATCAACTGACAATGTAATATGATGATCCTTAAATTTGACGATGTAGTAGGAAGGCGGCCACGACGACGCGCTGGCCTAGTTGGCAGTGACCCTGGCTACGAAGCTAGCGGTCCTGGGTTCAAATCCCGGTAATGGCAGATATTTGTGTGATGAGCGCGAATATTTGTCCCTGAGTCATGGATGTTTTTTATGTATTTAAGTATATGAGTATTTATATCGTTGTCTAGTACCGATAGTACCAGTCTATGCCTAGGTAGAGCTTAGTTTGGGACTAGGTCATTTGGTATAACATTGTCCCCCTGTCCCCCTGATATTTATAACTTTTTACAAATAAGAACAAGTATTAAATTGACAGTCACGTTATGTCAATTGTAAATAATTTTCTTCTTATTTTTTTTTCTTTTTCTTCTTATAGCTAGTAATATGTGCTTCACTTTAGGTTGTGTCCCTACTCCCCCCTTAGTGGAGACGGGTTGGTAAATCATATTTTTATACCGTCTTTGTGCAAGTTTTTTGTTTGTATTGGAACAAAATCAATAGGTATTACTTTCACGGATCTGTTTATTATCTGTTTCATTCGTGTGTCAATGATTTAAAAAAATAATTATAAAATTAGGTTTACGCTCATGCATTTTTTATGAGTTTTCGTTAAGGCGACAGGTAGGGCAACATCTTTCCATACTATGTTTGAGCATATCTATTGTATTTGCATATGCTCAAACATAGTATGGAAAGATGTTGCCCTACCTGTCGCCTTAACGAAAACTCATAAAAAATGTGAAAACGATCAGCCATATTAAAATGTTTTTTTGGACAACATCCGGATGTGGACATAACTCAAATTTAAATTGACTCTATTAGTTTTGCACGTAAACATAAGATAAAGATTTATTATCACTAACACTCGTATTAAGAACCAGTTTTGTTTTAACCCTATCTACATAAACAACATGATTTTAATTTTTAAGAGATTAATTTTAATGTAATTTTTAAGTTGAAACGTAATATTTTGTCTATTCCGTGAAGGTAAAAAGTAGACAACTAGGTCCCTACATTTTTTTGTCAACACGTTTTTTTCATCTTTCTCTTGTGTCTTCAAAGGCAATACAAAATTTAAATAATACGAACGAAAGTCTCTTTAAAAGTTTACAACCCATTACAAGCTTATGACGACTCTAGGCGTCTTTGATGTTCAAAAGTTTCATCTAAATCTTCTATAGTCAAAATCCGAAAAAAACATATAAAAGGGTTTGGGTAAAAGTGTTGTCATTCGTAAAAGTCATACATTTTCATGGTGAGCGGTCATTCGTAAAAGTGGTGAATTATTATAGAATTAATCAAAATAAACACATTTTATTATGTAATGTAATTAATGCTCTTAAGTGCATCGGAGCAGAGATATTTTAATATTAATTCCTGGGCGTACTTTTAGTATCAAAACTGAATATTTAAATCTTTAATATCTCGGCTCCGATATTATTTAACCCCATAAATTATATACGAGGGTGAATTGAAAAGTTTTGAGCCTAACCTGTAAAATAAAGAGTTGAGTTTTTATAACAATTTTATTTCTCTACATAGTCTCCAAAACGATCTATACACTTCTGCCATCTGGCTTCTAACTTCATTATTCCTTGTAAAAAAAAAGAATCTTCAAGGTGATCGAAATATTCAGTCACAGCTTCTTGTACCTCAATATCCGTCGAAAATTTCCGTCCTGCCAAGTGTTTTTTTAGGTTCGGGAAAAGATGATAATCAGAGGGGGCCAAGTCCGGCGAATAGGGTGGATGCGGCAACAATTCAAACCCACAGTTATGTATTTGTGCTATAGATTTCGCTGCAGTATGGACAGGTGCATTATCTTGGTGTAACAACACTTTTTTAGATATCATACCAGGTCTTTTCGTTTTAATTTCTTCACGCAGACGTTGTAAGAGGGTGCAATAGTAATCAGCATGTATGGTTTTACCCTTTTCGAGATAATCCACCATGATGACCCCTTTGCAATCCCAAAAAACTGAAGCCATTACCTTCTTCGCTGATAAAATTGCCTTAGCTTTTTTAGGAGGTGGAGACCCTGACCTTTTCCATTGTTTGGACTGCACTTTTGACTCCGGTGTATTGTGGTGGACCCAAGTCTCGTCCATAGTTATGAAACGACCGAGAAAATCTTGTGGGTCGCATTGAAACAGATCCAAACAATCCTGTGACACTGTATGGCGGGTGCGTTTATTTTCAGCTGAAAGTAGTCTAGGTACCCACCTTGCAGAGACCTTAGAAAATCCAAGATCCTTGGTGATTATGTTCTGTACTCGCTCATAGGAAATGGCAATTTTCTCTGCTATCTCTGCAACTTTCAACCGCCTGTCGTTCATAACCATATCTAGTATTTTATTGACATTTTCGTCTGTGGAAGCCGTTATTGGTCTACCACACCTGGGTTCATCTTCAACTGCTTCTCTGCCCCGTTTAAAGTCTGCTACCCATCGTTTTACGGTGGCATATGATGGAGCGGATTCTCCTAAAGTCTGGCACATATCTTCAAAAATTTGCTTCGGCGTTAAACCTTTTTTTTGTAAGTACTTTATGACAGAACGGTGCTCAATTTTATCCATTCTACAGGAAACCGCGAACCTCGTTTAGTAAATCGATTACAAAATTTGCAATTGTGACATAAGAAAAACAAAAGATAGTGCATTATGATAAATAAATATGTAAGTGTTACGTGCCAGTATTATTTTTTCTTTTTAATTTCATTATCAACCTCAGGCTCAAAACTTTTCAATTCACCCTAGTATATCTATGTGTATTTCGAGGTTCTCTAAATAACTATGTAAAAATCATACGTGGCCGCTGAAAGAAAATGACAATATTCTTCAAACAAATTTAAACAATGCCCTTTAAATTTAAAAAAATAATTTTAAGTAATTACTTTTGAAACAATGTCAAATTAACCTTGACCCGTACAAACGGGTTATAATGAAATTTAATTTATACGCAAAATAGGAGTTAAACCTGTTTTGATCAATGTTTATTACTATAATCGTTAATATTACATTTTCCTCGAAAAAATCAAAGATGTTAATAGTTTCGCCTTTGATGCCACTTTAATCAAAAGTTGGGTAAGGATTGTAATAAGGTGCGTTGTCCATTCTAGCCTCATTCTTGTTGCTGTTGCAGCGATGGTAAATTAGCGTTCTGTTTTTTTAAACTTTGACACAAAAAAGAGGGTAAGTAGTTATAAGTTTAACGGACGTGTATATATTTTTCTCCCTGTGACATAGTAGCTCCCAAAACGAATAGACGAATTCGGAGGCAGTTTTTTTTATAGAAATTAAGTCTGAATGGTTCTTTACTAGGTTTCTGGAAAATTGCTTTAGCCGTTGAAAATATGTCAGCTCTAGAATCAAAGATCGCCTTCAATATAAAACAGCGTGTACTAAACTATTAAATTAATGTACATAGGCGGACTTATCCCTAAATGGGATCTCTTCCAGCTAACCATGAAGAAGATGAGTAAGAACAATATGCGGGGTTGGACACATACAAGTTTTCACAAAAAGTTGCAAAAGGAGAAGATAATACCTACTTATAAATAAATAAATATTAAGCAAATACATAAACTAATATAAAGGTACATATATAAAACACACATAAATAAATATAAATAATAGCAATTGGCTTTGTGCCTCAAGAAACTCAAGATGCGAGCAGCGGAAAAATAAATGCAAAGAAAGCGCTACATCGGTTAGTGCGGCGCAGCGTGGCACACTTCTTACATCTCTGTGCATTTGTTTTGATCACTCACACACACCTCAGCCCCCCAAAACACCTCGCCAATAACTAAGGTCTTTGCCAAGATGCACTACGCTAACTATCGTTTCTATTCGTTTCGTTTTTAAACCAATCGCGTCACTGGTAGATCACGTGATACGAAAAGTCACGTGATCTACCAGTGACGCGATTGGCTACAAAACGAAACGAATAGAAACGCTAGTTAACGTAATGCATCTTGGCAAGGGCCTCTGGTCATAAACGAACAATAGTTAAGTGTGCTTAAAATACTATTTAGACACTTATCTTTCATTCATAGTGACATTTGAATTTTATACAAGGTGACTACGAATATTTTAACTTAAATAGGTTTATAGTGCGCTTATGAATATGCGGGTTTGACTTTATCTACAAAATTAACTCCTGTATGGAGTATTCGGTACTGATTGTTATAAACATTTTCCTGATAAAAATCCACAATTTGTATGCACAAATAATCCAATTTGTTCAATCGATTCGCTCTATACCTGATAGTTATTGGATTCTGAATCATACTGCCATTTTTAGTCAAAGTATCTTAATTGCAATACAATATCTAAAGCAAATTAAACCCTATATCTGACATAATAAGAATGCAAATGCAATTTAAGTTATATGTAAGATATGCCCGTCTTGCCCAGAGGGCAGTGGAAGCTTCAATGATCGCTTAAACGGGTCCAACACGATCATTTGTATCGATTATCGATTAAATTGGTATTATACCGAATTAAATGTGTTTGGTAACACCTTCGCATTATTTTTCGATGTTATGACAGTCGATTATCGTAATTTGGCCGTTTTCATTGGTAATAATGGTGCATCTGCATAAAAAATAAAGAATTATTTATCAAGAAAATGTAATAATTAACCCTTTGAACGCTGCGGCCGAGTGTAATTTCATATTACTATACAACCAGACAACATGTACGGAACGTAAAACATTTCACTAATTGTTGAGCATTGACCGAATATCATCAACATAATAAGTACTTTCGCTGCTTAGTGTAAAAATGACGTGTGAATTAACACTAAACTGCAAAAAAAAAAAACCTTTTACTTCGATAATTCCTAATTTAAAAGTTTCGTACCAAACCCTATGTCAATATAATGAGGTTCATATTATGTAAAGAAACTTTCCTTTCGCACAATATCACACATTCAATATTTATTAACACGTCAAGCCATTAATTTAATCTACTGCTAATGTCAACTTAACCTTCCTTCGTCTCCGATAGGGGTCACATTTCCAACTAATTTATATGATGGGCATTTTATTCTGCTCAGACTACCCTGCTTAGATAAAAGGGCACTTGTGGTTTGAACCCTTATTGAACACGAAGCTTTCTTCATAATGGAGGAGAGTTGAAATTGTCTTAGCTATTATGCTTATCATATGCCTTTATGATTGAGGCAGTGTAGTTCTTCAAAGTTAGTTAACAAATTAGACGATCGGACCGTTACCGGTCAATGAAGTCAAACTAACGGAAGTACAAGACAGTTTGTATCTGTATTATTCATAAGTTTTATCGGTTTACGTATTGCTGATAATCAGTTTTATCAAGTCATCAAGCATGAAATGTTGGTGCAGAGTTCAGCGTCATGACCAAAGACCAAGTTACATTTTGATAGTTGAACGCAAAAATTAGAAAAAGATCTTTTCGAGTAGAAAATTGAAAAAAAAATCTTCAACTTTCTAACTTAAAACTAGCGGAGTTAGTTGGTACTCAAGCGCTCATCTATTTTACATAAAAAAGGATTAGTCGGATAAGACCGTTCATTTTGAAGGTCACATACATACATAAACTCACGCCTTTATTCCCAGAGTGGGGTAGGCAGAGCTACAGAATTTCCAACAACTATAAAAACTCAAAAAAGAAGAAGAATAGATATACTTACATAGAAGATTGAAGGTCATAATTTGGATAATTATTCGTGAAAATCAGGTCTGGACAGGATCTTGGAATTTTATATAAGGGACGAAAAGTCAAAAAAGGCACCAATTACTTTACCTCTGTATATTCAACTAGACCTTACATAAAGAATAACATGAATGACGACGCGCTGGCCTAGTGGGTAGTGACCCTGCCTACGAAGCTAGCGGTCCTGGGTTCGAATCCCGGTAAGGGCAGACATTTGTGTGATGAGCGCGAATATTTGTTCCTGAGTCATGGATGTTTTCTATGTATTTAAGTATATATTTATCTATATAAGTATTTATATCGTTGTCTAGTACCCATAGTACAAGCCTAGAGCTTAGTTTGGGACTAGGTCAACTGGTGTGAGATTGTCCCCTAAAAAAAAAAAAAAAAGACCTAATATGTATAGTAACGGACGGACTACGTGACTGTAGCCAAACAGTTTTTTGTGATGTGATGTTATTTGGTTACCACGTGAAAAAAAGCAAATAGTGGGACCATTTGCTCTTTTTCACTGTTTTTCATACATATTTAATAGGCTATTTAATAATCGTTTGATGTTAATAAAATATAGTATTATATGACAACGGTTCTCAAATTATATATAGTTCAAAACAGCATACAATGTGTGATTTTATTTTTAAAATAGTGTTAATATCATAAAATAATAGAAGCACATTCTCAAGAACATTCCACCGCTTCCGAACGGTTCTTATCTGTCAACAGCTTTAAAACTTTTATGGTTTTTGATTATTTCCATCACATAATCTTCAAAATACAACCACACTTCAACGAGATAAAGCTTCAAATCTAACGGCTTTGTCTTAATTGTTTTTGCGTCGACAGCAGTGTTTGGTTTAAAACTTTGGTTTACAAAAATGCCTAATGTCAAGAAAATGTCGACATTAATGCAATACGGGGTTAAGTTCAAATTGTCTGTTCTTGGATATTCAATTGTGAATGGATTGACTTACGATTCAGTTCTGACCGTGGAAAGGTTTTGACTTGTATGTTTTCGGTCAATAATGCAGCTTAATGTTTTACAAATGGCGTAACCTTTGACGTGTGACCTAATATATTTGTGTGATCTTTAAAGAAAAATTGGGTTAGAGTATCTCTCACATAAATATTGTCTTCGCAAAATTTTCTGCAAAAGAAAACTAATAATTGTGCACGGAAAAAGTAGTGTCATTATAATTTAAACTTCGGAAAGACTTCCAATATTAGTTGGAGTATTGGTTTAGATATACATAAGATAAAGATGATTATTTCCAAGAAAACATACTAAAACTCATGTAAGAATATTGTATAAACTCTCATCGGAAACAACACAACCTTTCATTTTCCGCAAAACGATGTTTATCAAGCAACTCTTAACGTGTTGATTCATAAATCTTTACTTTCTCTTCTCTACTTTGTTGCCAATAAATCCCTGTTTAAATACAAAAGCGCCACAAATCAAAACATAAATGAAGTTTGATTGAAAACTTAAAGTAGGTAACTAGCATTCCGAATTTAAAAGCAACACAAACGCATTTTGATTTGAGTCGCTTTCAATTTCAACTAGCTACATCCTCCCTTGACACTAAGTGCATAAGTACATACATATACATACATTAAATCACGCCTGTTTCCCAGAGGGGTAGGCAGAGACCTCGTACTCGTACAATGTCACATGTAATCTTATGTCTTTCTCGTAGAAATTCGACGTAAGACGTTGTCAAATTATTTCAACTAAAATCTCTTGTTCGTTATTAAGTACTAAAGTTTCAATCATTACACGAACGTTCTTACTCTGACGGCCTTGTTTCAACTATTTAAATAGAAAAGGGCTTAAGTTTACTATATTTTAAACCACTATCCGCCCTTTTAACTTACGACAGTATTTCCACACGCTTATTGCATATATGTTAAAATGTGTTAGGCGTTTAACGCAGTCATAAATCATTTGGTGACCAACGTCGGCTGTATTTTGTTTCCCTATAGTGTTGCTATATTTTTGTTAAATAGCAAATTTTTCTTCTGTCATCGTCAACGCAATTTGTTTGGCAATTGCGTAATAAAGCTAAATGGCTTTACATTTGCGTGTAGGTACGCATGTACAGTCGGCCAAACAAGTGGTCTTGTAATAAAAAAATCGGATATCTAACGATTACTACTTACAATTACTTAATAATTACTTTGTTAAGGTAAGGTTCTATCTTAAGTTCGAAAAAAATTTGTCCGCTGTTTCGTTCGTCCGAATTTTCATTTTCTCTGATACCGTTTTACTTTCCGGGATAGTTATAGGTAAAACTAACCTAACCTACATGTTCTGTAGGTATATCTTTTTAAACATTTTGAAAGTTAGGGTTTAGAGAAAAAATATTTTCTGGATAAACGAAACAGCTACAAAAGTTTTTCGAAATATCTGTTCTTCTAAATGTACCCTTTGTAAATGTCACTTGAGATCATATTTTATTTGTTTATGCTTTTCCAAATGGAATAAATTTTGTGTTGTTAGTTTGAGACTTTAAATATAATCTTACTAACAGACCTTCCTCAACCCGTCTTTATCCCGACCTTTAGCTTCCGTTACTATCATATTTATACAAAAACATTCTTGTTTAATAAGCATAATTGATATAAAGTGTGGGTGACGGAGGCGGGTCACACAGATAACGACTCAGTATTCAGCATTAATTTTTTATCGATCGAAAAGCTATTAATAGTAATATTTAGAGGTGTTTAAGATAACTACTTGCTTGACAGCGGTAAAATAAACAAGGTACCGGATGGTCGGCGTAAACCGTTGTATAGCGAAGTACTGAGGTAATAAACAATCAATCGACGCGCTGGAACAAAATGTATGCATGAAAATACTTTATTGTACTAGGAACGAAAACAAGTTACAATGTACATCAAATAGGGGTGTATAGCCATTTAAAATGGTTTAGGAGTTATGATTCCTTTGATGTCCTTAGTTCACGAGTCCATCCCCCTATTGTTCTATTATAAAGAAAAGCATGCTCGTTTGCCTGAATAAAAATA
This sequence comes from Acleris laterana, assembly GCA_963966035.1. Lineage (NCBI taxonomy): Eukaryota > Metazoa > Arthropoda > Insecta > Lepidoptera > Tortricidae > Acleris > Acleris laterana. Next base: position 12,320,576 of record OZ014459.1, on the reverse strand, counting down.
GTGAATAATTTAATTAGTTTTCAACATATTCATATACGACAAAAAGTTGTTTGTGTCGTTACACCTCTGTAATACCTAATTATATTTTTTTGTGCGAACTTATAACACATTCTGTACAACAGAATTAAGTTTAAAGGTTATCTCAATTTGTATCTAATCTAATATTACTCGTTTGTTGCAGATCGTGTGAACGCCCGCACCGTTTGCGGTCGGGTAACCCGAACTCAGAAACCACGCAACGTTATTAAATATGACATATAACAATCGAAATCGAAAGCGGATCAACAGGGATTGCAGTTAGATTGCAGAAGAAATTGAGCCCCACGGCGGGGCGCCAGTTAGTTCGGGGCTAGTTAAAAAGGGTTTTTTTTTGGCGTTTTTGGGCGGGTTATGCGGGAGGGTTTTGAGCAGTAACGGCGCCCGCGCGGCTGCCATGGGCGCGGCGTGCCATGCGCCCGCGCACGCTGCGGCTGCTCCTTGCGGCGTTGGCGTTGGCGACGTGCGCCGCTGCCCCCGCCCCGGAAGCGCGCGCGCAGCGGTCGGCCAACCTCAGCCACATTACCGGCACGTCGCGAAATATACAGATGTTCCTCAAGAATCGCTATTTGCAGTTGCTGCCAGATGGCACTGTCAACGGTACCACAGATGGCAACAGTGTTCACAGTGAGTACTTAGACTATACCTATGGTTATTTATTTTTGAACTTCACTCGATTTTAAGTCTTACTTGAATACGTGACGGTATTGGAATAATATGTTGTATAATTATTTTTAATACCAATTTTGATCTTTAGCCATTGAAATATTAATAGCTCCTGTTTTAAACACATCCTTAATATTTACCTTTTATGCTCGTAATCATCATCATCATCATGTCAGCAGAAAGACGTCCACTGCTGGACATAGGCCTCCACCAAGGCTCTCCACTCAGACCGGTCTTGTGCTTTTCGCATCCACTGGGTCCTCGTAAGGCCCACGTCAAATTTAGTTAGTTCGAAAAATAATCTTGAGTCAGTCAACTAAAGACAAAAGTCAAATTTGACAAGTCCTACATGTAGGACGTTAGGCCTTAACGAGGAAATGAAAATACCGATGTTATACACTTTAATCCCAGCGTCTCCACTAAAAGCCAATTTTACCTACAAAATACCATCGATGGTAAAATGTGAACCGAGCGGTCAGTGAAACCAGAGAAGGCTTATTATGGTTGGTGCTTACGTGGTTGTAACAAATCTACTCGGTGATATATAATTATTTACTAATTAAAAGTTGCTAATCGATACTGTCAGCAAGCAAAACCCGAATTTCTAGTTATAAAGTGGCTTTAATGGTAATAAAGTCATGAGATTACATCTGCGACTGACTGTACAACTAATTAAGTCCACCATACCATAACCGACGCCTCCCTAATTTATTTCATTTATTAGAAACACATTTAGATCTTATATCTAATTCTAAATTGCAACAATACCACGAATATGCGACAAAAAAACATTTAATGGCGGGTTTTTGTTTAATTGGATCATCTTAATCTAGCCTATAATTAATGTTCCAGACGAGGCCTAGACGGTTAATTGCTGCCTGTGACATAAGTTAACTCCAAACTATAAAAAAAACTAGCGACCCGCCCTCGCTTCGCTTCGGTTTATTTGAGTTTTCTATAACACACGTACATAAAACAAAATTTATTATACATAAAAACCTTCCTCTTGAATCACTCTATCTACTAAAAAAAACCGCATCAAAATCCGTTACTTAGTTTTAAAGATCTAAGCATACATAGGGACAGACAGCGGGAAGCGACTTTGTTTTATACTATGTAGTGATGTACCAAGTGCGATTCTCTTTTAGCATGAGAGTTATTTTTTGTTGTTTTTGTGAAAGAAGATCTTAAGTTTTGTATTAATCGACGACGCGCTGGCCTAGTTGGTAGTGACCCTGCCTACGAAGCTAGCGGTCCTGGGTTCTAATCCCGATAAGGGCAGATATTAGTGTGATGAGCGCGAATATTTGTTCCTGAGTCATGGATGTTTTCTATATATTTAAGTATATATTTCTCTATATAAGTACTTATATCGTTGTCTAGTACCCATAATACAAGCCTTGAGCTTAGTTTGGGACTAGGTCAATTGGTGTAACATTGTCAACTGATAAAAAAAACTGATAATCTACATTTTGGAAGCAGAACTCTACTATATTCGGTAAAACCTTATTGCTTTTGACGTGTCATCGTATCGCTCTTATTTACTTGACATGCATGCCTGCCGAGTTAAAAACAATACGACAACATGTCAAAAGCAATATGGTTTTACCGAGTAGAATAGAAGTTATAGTTGAGACTGAAAGGTGATAGTTGTATGATCTATTATATTGACGTGACCGTGATTTATATCTTATATGGTTCCACCAATAATGTGACGTAAAAGGATAACCCCCTTTTAGATTTTGTTTAGACCATTACGGACTACTAAAACACTAAAGAACCCTGGCAACATGAAATTGCAAATTAAAACTTCGACCAACTTACTCACCGATTTTCTGTACGTTTCCTCTAAGTTCTACGGTGATGACCCAACAATCTGATTAATTTTTACATCTTTTTAGCAAGCTCGCTTCTCCCGGTACCCTAAAATCTTTATTAGACACGATAATTGTACATTTGAAACATAGATATTTAATAGCTCTATAATAACAACGTTGTTACAGTTCGAATGGAACTAGGTCGTAATTACGACGGGTCAAGAATTGCGATAATGGCTCAATAGGAAGATTTGTATCGCCCGGAGCGCGCCACGCGGTGGTCTCTGATGAACCGATTATAGGAATGTGAGAGGCTACTTAAAAGTATAAAAAATTAAGTGATTTTTTTAGCATCAGCTAGAGGAAGTGACGGTGTGGTCAAGAAAAAAATTACTTTTTATATTTCACTAGCGACCCGCCCTCGCTATGCTTCGGTTTATGTGAGTTTTCTGTAACACCCGTACATAAAATAGAATTTATTATACATAAAAACTTCCTCTTGAATCACTCTATTTATTATATATCATCTCATCACGTAATAATTGGCTCCACACTTCGCCCACACAATTTCAGGAATCGAAAATTTAATTTTGTAATGACATATGACCATGTGCAAGTAAAACTAGAACCACATGCTATAGACAAGTACAATAAAGTGTTTACATACATACATACAAGTGTTCCAAAGCACCTCGTAAATTAACCGGCACACAAATACTATTGTTATACACTGTAACCAATATTTAGAGTTAGTAAGCTAAGCAATAACCCGCCGTGACATTTCCTATGACCAAAATAACGTTTTGCGCACTGCAATAGCCGGACTGGAGTATGCAAGTAAGTATACACTGCGTGTCTTCCATACGAACATATATTTTAAGGGCTGAAAGAATAAAACTCACTGAATATAATTTGAAATATTTTGTTAAAAATGTTTTTTTTTTAATACAAATTAATTCAGCACGCAATGTATTGGTAACAAGTTAACAACTGATGTTACTCTAGCAAATATTACAAATTTAAATGAAACTAAGAGTGCGTGTCAGAAGTATCAAAAAAAACTTTGCATTATGTTACGTAAAAACTTTAAAAATTTGTTACGTTAAATTACCAAACGTAATCGTTATATTTTTATTATAGCATTGTTAACAGTACTTTAATAACGTTAGTTAAAAATTATCTTCGTGTGATGACACACACTATAGACGACAATGATCAACCAACGCCGGGATAAATAATTTGATAAGATGTCCATAAGCTTCTTTTTTCTTATAAAGATACAGTCATACTGGAAAAAGTGGGAGTAATACCGTCTCAACATGTCAATGACAAGGCTAGGGTAACAAATATACTTCACAACCAAGAGCTCATACATAACAAATAATGTTCATCATCATCATCATCAGCCTATATTAGTCCACTGCTGGACATAGGCCTCTCCCATTGCACGCCAACGAGCACGATTCAACAAACAAACAAACAAACAAACAAAACAACAACACAACATCCAACAAATAATGAACAAACATGATGATTCGAACAAATAATGTTACTATTCAAAATTTACTTGGCCATGTCATACACAGTGTTTGTGTTAAATTGAATGTAATTAACAGTATTTGTGGTGTGAGACATAATGAACACACTTTTGAAGAACGAAGAAGGCTTGAGCTGGATGATAAACGTGACCAACTACGGAACAGACCGCCTTCCGATCGATGTACATTAGGTACCTTTACAATCGTAAGTGACTAAAATCCGATATATTAGCCATATGAGAGCGAAAGACTAAATTTCTAGAGTTAACTTACCAAACTTACCAAAATCGGCATTGATTGGCTTGATTGATTGTTTCCCGCCCAGGCAGGTGGAATGAAATTTGCAGTATTAATTGTTGTGTAAGGCTGAGGTGCAATGTCATTAACAGTAGCAGTTATGGGCGATTAAATGATAATAGCAGTATTTATTGTATGAAAATGAATTGGAACAGCAGTATTTGTTGTGTAAGATTGAGTATCAGTGTCAGTAGCGATTAAATAACAGTAAAAGTTCGTATAAGCACATACGCATATGCTTATACGAACTGTTACTGATATTGCAAACTGTTAATGCCAACCCGAGGCCGAAGAGATTTAATTATACCGTCTATAATTTGTAGATATCGATCATGATGATAATGATGATTCATAATTTTCCACATTTTCAAAAGTTTAGCTGTCAAGAGAAGCCGTATCAGTACCACCGTATTAGTTTTAGCTCAAATCATCAAAAAGATAATACGTTTTTTCCTTTCTCATGCCAATAAACATCATTCAATTTCGTCGTATTGTAAACTGAAGCAGACATGTTTGTTAGGCATTTAATAATGGTCTTTGAAATGTCTTTCTTTCAGTTCACAGACTCCGTTTAGCTAAACAATGGGAGCAATGATCTGGTTTTTAAATATACAGTAATATGAAATGGAAGTAGGTCTAGTAATTGTCGTTTTTTCTTTCTCTCTATTGTTTTTTTCTTTCAAATTAATGATTTTTCAAACTAAATTTGGTACTTGGGAAACAAGTCCTCCTGCTTAGCTTTAATTCTTTTTTTCATTGCTCTGATCACAACTCTAATATAATTTTTTGATCTTTCCACTACCTATTTCTGTTTTTTCGCCCAACTACGCAAAGCCAAAAAAAGGGTAACATGTAAAACATAGAAAGGTAATGTACCTATGTATGCTGCTAAGTATTCAAGGTAAGATGTGACTCGAAATTGGCTGTGTCTTACAATTAGACCAAGAAGGCAGTCGGATTTTCGTTTTTAACTTTTTTGCTAATGTCAACCTTCTGAACTGCATTGCCATTTCAAGGAACAATTTAGCTTCGTCTCCAAGCCACCATAAAACCAACCAAGCATGTGCTTGCCTGTTGCTAGCCAATTTACCTTTCTCCGCTTCTCAGTATTCATTTCCTTCGATTTTTTCAACTGCTACACTTCGCAGTTATTTATCAATGTTCTCCTTCATCAAAACTACCAATTTTAAATCTTCTTCCCATGTTAATAATGCTTTTTGAAGCGTGGCATTAAGTTGGTGTTTCGGAACGGTCTTGTAATCTTGTGCTCCGATTATATCATTATAGTCTTTGTTCGTTTCGGCTTATCAGTACTTTGCTCACGAATTTGAAGTCAATTTTCCGCTAAATACTAGCATTGTTCTCAATTTGTGCTCAAGTGTCCAACTGGTGGAACAGTTGGCGTTGAAACATAACTAAGTCTTACTCTATAACAAGAAATAATTGACAGTCGGTTGCAGAACCCCGTAATTGATAAGAGATGTGCATATTGTACTTTAGCTGTGCCCGAGTCTTCGTCCGCGTGGAAATCATAAAACAACATGTTGTCTAAGGCATACTAGGGTTCCATAATGCAACATCAGACCGTGGAATCTATTAGTTTTCTACTATTACTTGACCCGTTTTTCACAACAAATCGTGGTGTACAGTCAACCAATTTGATTCCTAGGCCACAATGGACTTTGTCAACGTGACGTTGTAAAATCATAGGAAGTCTCTTACGTTTTGGTTGACAACGTCACTTTGACATAGTCCAAAGGGGTCTAGAAATCAAATTGGTTGACTGTACATAATTTCAAATTAAACTATCGTAAGTCGTTCCACAAACAAAATAAGATACCGCGTACTCACTTAATCTGCTCGAAAAATTTCAGACATAAGAGATGTGTTATAATATAACTATTATGTTGTGTACTTGTATGTCAAACTTTTGGTGGTTTGTACGTAGGCGATCGTCTACGCGGATACTAGGAGTGTTGTGTTTAAACCGCTACATGTATCAAATTCATAGTATTACATACTTAAGGGTAATGTTAGGTTATTTTAAGACTTAGACCATAAAAGTTGTTTTTGCATACGGTAATAATATCTGCCAAATGGTAATTTGTGAAACATTAGTAAAAGATGTCTAAATCAAAATCTATTACAATAGATTCCAATTAATCCTTGACAAGAGTAATAAAGTTTTTACTGAAAATGAGCATTTGGTGAGTGCGATTTGTATTGGACGGCCTTACGCAACCGTGTCGTAAAGAACAATTACTAGCACGTGTTACTGACGGGCGTTGACTTTAGGCAAAAACTGAAGGCTATTTTAATTACTACGTATGAATATTTGTGTAAAATACTAGTTCTTATTGCTTTGCTTTAAGATACTCTTAGTATTAAAGTTACATACCTACTTCTTGAAATTTCAGGTAGTTTTTACTATAATGTAATGAAGTGTGGTGCTTCTGATCATAGTGATCATAGATTAGACATCATCAAGAAAGGTAAAAACTATATTACGACATTCACTAACTACATCAATGGAGAGTGTAAATGAACGTTACGAGTTATTGATTTTCGAAAGTATAAGTAAAATTTGAATATTTATACGGTACCCTTAGATTCTAATTAATTTAATTTGTACGTATGCGAATAATTGGGTCAATCAACTTTTCTTAGTACCTCGTTGCCACGGTGACATCCACTGGGCCACTCTTTAAAACTATGATTTCAATAGGTAGATAAAGTCCACTATAAACCAGTTTTATTGGCAATTACAAACCCATTGTTTAATGGCCTTTCTTCTGAGTGTGCTAAAATCTAAGAAACTCTTTCACTGTTGTCCAGGAGACACAGGACAGAATAACAACAACAAAAAGTTGATCCACCCAATTATGCTTTGTCCCTAGGTTTTTTTTCAGAGTTCACGCCAGTCATACCAGAACAATGATACATAGACGATAATTATGAATCTTTATGTGATGGTTTTAAACAACACCAATGACAATGCCAAAAACATCAACAAGAAAATAACAAGCACTTTCACGCGTTCAAAATGGAATTGTAAAAACACAGCTTAGATTTCTTGCAAAAATTCCTCTTAACCCACACTCCCTTGTTCGGCCCACCTCAGATCGTAGATTAGACCCATAAAGTGCAATCGCTGTGCCCATCTGTGACGATGACGGATTTATTGTATGTAGCATCTCCATAAATTGTATGAATAAGGGGTAAAGTATAAATTGTATGATGGCGCTTGAAGATATGAGATGTGCTATCACACGAAGATGGTACTCTCTTGCCCAAAGACGCTATCTTTTCTTTTAATATTGTGTATAATAAAGATAACATTCACAACTGTTTATGGTGCAAACTTTGTTCTGAAATTTTTATTAGGCTTTTTTCATAAACCACAGATTTCTCCTATATAATATCGTTCCACGTTAATAATCTCGCTTGACGTTAAGCAGTTCATTTCACATTTCACTATTACCTTTTTATCAAGACTTTTTTAACTTTCTTACCTTCTCTCTTCTTAAAAGGAGGATACGGATAAAAGGACACGTACGCAAAAATCTGTGCTCATTTTTGACAAATTATCTTAAGTCATAGATGACCGTGACCTTAGCATTGCCTCCACCGTGAAATTCTATAAAGGCCTTCGGTCTTGAATTTATTTCTTCATTCTTGTGCTCTTGTCAATGGAGTAACTTCTAATCTTCTCTTTTCTGGGGCAGACATTTTAAATCTTTAAACATCACGACATGGATCTTCCTAAATTAAATCTGGATAACTTTTCCTTGGTCGTTCTCTTTGTCTATCTTTAATCTTTCAATCATCACTGTGCTATTCTGTATTGTTTCCATTATCCTTCACCTCTCCTGTACCTTCAATACTTTCTGATTTGACACCATGTTTTGCAAATCAACATTGTAATTACGTGTACTCCTTACACGCTCTTTGTATTAAATCTTCCAGACCCCGAAGGCGCAAATTGAGTGACACAAGTCAAGTGCGACAAGGGATGTCCAAAAATCAACTCAGGCACCGGAAAAACCGGCCCCAGCTGTCTTGTTCCGCTTTTGTCTTCCATTTTGTCCAGTTTTTTACGCCTTTTATGTAATACTGGTTTAAATAAGTTGTTAAACGCTATTTACGACGTGGTATGCTGAGTAATTGAACGGATGTAACCTAAGAGATGAAACGTTAAGTAATCAGGTTCGGCAGTTAAAATAATAGTTGTCTAAGGTTAGATGAAGTAATGCACTAACAGGGTCGAAGTGTATCTAAAGGGAGGGTCCCTTTAGATACACTACGTATTATAGATTACACTAGGAAGATAATAAAATGATAAGGTGGCTTGACAACTGTCGGAGTTGATCTACTTCAACGAAACGGTTAGCCTAGTTGGTATTGACGGGTTCGATTCCCCGTAAATATTTGTGTATACGAGTATATTGTGTATTGTTTTGTTTTTGCACAAAGCTGAGAGGGGCTCTTTTCAACGCCATGTTAAATGTTTTTTGTTTTAGTCATCAATTTTTTTTTTTCAAATGTATGTTTGCGTTGAATAAATGATTTCTATTCTATTCTATTTTTTTCTATTCTATTGAGTCTGATGTTTTGTCTGTATTTTCTACAGAAATTGTTGTTCGTTGTTGTGTATGTTTGTCATACCTATACCACAAAGCTAGAGCATGGTTTGGAACTGGGTTTGTATGACAGCCTATATACTTATACTAGCGACCGCCTTCTTTCGTGAGATTTCTGTAAAAAAAATCCAACTGAAGGTGAAAATTGCATCGATATCCGTTACGAGGTTGAGAAGTTAGGGGATATAAGATCTTTGTTTTATACGTGAAAATTTTACAATTAATAAATATTTCTTGTGTGAAATAGCTAAACCAGTTATCGGCCAGTTAATTGCTCTTATCAGCCCATCGTGGCACAGTTTCCAGTTTATTTATACCGCGAGTGCTCAAGCCTATCCTTATCACAACGAAAACGTGGGAAATGGGTGAATGCGAAACGGATATGCCAATTATTTCTGCGTATAACATATTACAAACTGATTTAATACCGTTTAGAGTACTGCTTGATCACTACCTACGTATTTTAACCGTTGACTTTTCTCTTTTTGAATTTTCTTTACGGGTGACGTGATCCGTAACAACGTTGTATCTATTACAAAAATTGGTTCGCCTGCCAGTTTGTTTGTTAACCCTTCATGGCTAAACCGCTACACATATACTCATATACTCACATACTCATTTATTCATAATATTATTAGAATATTACATGTCACGTTATAATAATTACAAAAATTACATTTAAAGTTAAGGTACAAAATTAATTTATTTATCCGGTACAATATTACAATGTCTTGCTGGTAAATTTACTGAAGAATTATTTTATGTCGTAAAATGCGTTATTAATTAGTATTTTTTTTAATTCATTTTTAAAAGAATTTTCGTTTGACAATTTTATGATGCTGTCAGGTAAGGCGTTGTAAATTTTTGGGCCAATTACGTGGGTAGTTTTGGTAGACTTAGCTAATTTACATGTTACCGTCTTGAGTTTTCCGGCGTGATTATTTCTTAAACCTTTATGTGAATCAGATCTTACTGGGAAAGAGTCAATGTTTGTTCTCGTGTAGCACGCCATGTTGAAAATGTACTGTGATGCAACCGTCATTATCCCTAACGAAATAAAGAGCTCACGAGCAGGTGTACCCGGAGGGACACATGCCACTATTCTGACTGCTCGCTTCTGCAGGATGAAGACACGGCGACATATTACCATCAACCGCATCCGGTAAGTCGTTGACTTGCATTAGTAAACACAAGTTTGCGAGAGAAGATCCCTGAGGAACCCCAATGTGGATGCAGCCTTCGTTTGACTTAACCAACCCGTTATTTAAAACGATTGACTGTTGCCTATTATACAAGAAGTCAAGCATCAGCTGCAATGTTGGGCCACGAAGCCCGAAATGTTCGAACTTTTTAGCCAAAACATTGTGATCGCAAAGGTCGAAAGCGCGCGTCATATCACACAAAAGTATAGCCACGTGGGAGGAATTTTCTTTTGCCCGCATTATGTGGTGTACTGTTGTGCGGATGGCGGACGCGCACGAGCGGTCCCGGCGATAGGCGTATTGTTTGTCATGGAGTAAATCAAACTTTTCCAAAAAAGTGTAAATTCGCTTCGTTATGCCGGCTTCAAATATTTTAGCTATTGTGGGAATTATAAATTATTATTATATTAGCTATATTGATTTGATGAAATTTCACGTGGAGATAGCTCGACCCACGGGAAAGAACATACTTTCTATTCTTAATAATGTGCATAAAAAAAAAAGGATGTTCGCCGCGGACAAAGTTAAAGGCAAAATCTAGTTACAGCGCAAGAGGTCTTAAAAAGTCACCGTACCATTTAAGAGACAATATAGCTATCGGGGTCTTACGAAGATAAATCAAATATAAGGATCCAGGTGGAACCGGCGGTTCATGTGTGCGCCTGCGCGGACAAGACGGATCGACGCTGGTAATGCGGCAATTACATGTTGGCCCACAGGCCTCCTGATGCCTTCATCACCCGATGTTAATGGTGATGGGTTCGATCAGGTCATTAGTGACGTGAGTGATGGCAATTCATCCTACTAATCATACTCTTCTCACTATAATATTATAAATGCGAAAGTTTGTGTGTGTGTGTGTGTGTGTGTTAGTTTGTTACTCCTTCACACTGCAATGCAACAGTTGGACGGATTTAAAATGGAGATAGCTTTAAACCCTGGATTAAACACATACTACTTACTACTATTACGATTCACTCCAGAAAAAAATTAAAGTTCCCGAGGGAATAGCGATAGTCAAAATTTACGCGGACAAAGTCGCGGGCAGAAGCTAGATAGACCTAGATAGTAGGATATCGGGGGACAATAAATATCAGGGGATAATCTCACACAAATTGACCTAACCCCAAACCAGAGATGGGCATTATTCGAATAATTATTTATTCGAATGATTATTCGAATAAAAAATAATTCCTAATATTTTTTTCGCGGATAATTTATTCGTCGAATGATTTATTTGCGAATAAATTATCCGTGAATGATAGTACCTAATAGCTCATGATAATGTGCAAACAACATCTTTCAGTTATGTTTAGTTATTATTTTTTTTGAAAAATGGAGCAGTTATTCCACGCAGGTAACGTAATAATTATTTGTGGCAATTCATTCAACGAATAAATTATTCGCAAATAAATTATTCGACGAATAATTTATTCGAATAAGAATAATCATCCGAGAATTTCATTCGTTATTCGCGAATAATTTGGTTATTCTTTTTCGTTATTCGTCCTTCGAATAAATTTTGCCCATCTCTGCCCCAAACTAAGCTCTAGGCTTGTGCTATGAGTACTAGACAAAGATAAACACTCTTATATAGAGAAATAAATAAATACTCTAATACATAGAAAATATCCAGGACTCAGGAACAAATGCTCGATCTTATCGCACAAATATTTACCCATAGAGGGTATAGAATTGGGGCCCTTGTAGGCAGTGGGCTTTGTAGGCAGGGTCACTACCAACTAAGCTAAACACCTCGTCATAATGTTAATTGTATGAGTAGCTTAGGTCAAAACAGTTATTTATCTATACTAATATTATAAAGCTGAAGAGTTTGTTTGTTGGTTTGTTTGCTTGAACGCGCTAATCTCAGGAATTACTGGTCCGATTTGAAAAGTTCTTTCAGTGTTAGATAGCCCATTTATCGAGGAAGGCTATAGGCTATATATCATACTCATACACCGAAGCGAAGCGAGGGCGGGACGCTATTCAAAGTAAAAAGGTATGCATCATTGATTAAATATTGCAGAGAATACAAACAGTCTTATTCCAAAATAAACCGGTCTTCCGTTCAAGTTAACAGCTCGTTTCCTAATGCAAATATCAATAATGCAGGTTTTTTGTCTTAAATTCGATCATTATCGATATCAATAATATCAAATGACGAACAAAATGGCAACCGCATGATCATTGATTCGGTATCGTGTCAATCAAATGATTCGGAATAAGTAAAACTTGTTGCCAAAGATCGAGCTTGCTGATTATGTTGACGTTGATTGTTTTTGAATATTTTTGTTTAAATTTAGAATGTTAAGAGGAGATTAAAAATAATGTATGGTTTTACATATGGTATTTATGCAAATAACGTGTTAGGAAACGGTATGAATAAACGATGATTGCCTGTATCCCGGGTCTATAAACATACACACTGTCACACAAATGACATTAAGTAGGGTAAAGTCATCAGTGGTCAGCCAGAGACCATAGTCGGCCTATGCCTATAGTCATAGTCAAAGTCATAGTCATATCATTTATTGCATTTATGTGTTACATTGTTGTTACAATTATTAGTATAGTCCAACATAAACCCTGTAAGGGCACAGCAATTTACAAGTTTATTAATTTACACAAACTTAACCTATGTACTTATAACTCATACTTAAAATCTAAAAACTCATGCAACGTGCAAAGCTATTAGCTATTAGAAAATCCTACTTTGTATGAGTGGGAAGAGTACGAAAGATATATTTACCACTCTTCGCACTCATATAAGGTCGACTACTGGTCTCTGGCTGACCACTGGCGACTTTACCCTACCTCAAGATATCCTAAATAGTTATTCAAATATCAAACTAAGTTACCAGTACCTTTAATTACGAAAAGACTTAAAAATCGTCATTTTACGAAGGTTTTTTTTATTACATTGACTTTTTCCTTTATAAGTATTAGTATTAGGCAACGTAGGTACCTACCCGTTATTTAGTTTGAAAACATCAAAGTTCAAACAAATCTCAAAGATCAAAATACGAACAAATTGACTCAAACATTTCATTAAAAAAAAAACCAATGTGGGTCATTTTCTGGTCAATTAATATTTACTTTTATATTTACCACATAATATTATAACTCTATTACCTATATCTCTTCGCCGTCCTTTTCGGGTACCCCTTGTTCGAATGTGCCGGTTTCCTCTCAGTGTTTCCCTTCACCGTAAGAGCATAACGCATTGCACTATTTTTAACGTGTGTAGCAAAAATATTGGCGTAATGGCAATGGCATAGCTGGGGTTCAAATTCAGGATCTCATGGTCACGAGTCGATACCGTAAGCCGCTAAGCCACCGACGCTCTTCACGTAACATTTGCTAAATTTCTAGCTCATTGACTAGAGCTAATAGCAGATGCCGTCTTTAATTATGCATGTTCTTATCAACAATCGACTGACTTTGTATTCGGGTTGAACGATCTGATATGCTAGGCATCGCCGCGATTGCCTACTCTAGATTCATTCTTATCTATCGAACAAAAAACAGTGCAAAATATCGATTAATTTGTAGTGTCTGTTAAAAGAAATACATTGGATGAATTGTTAATTATCAGCAGGCAATCTAATACAAATTGACCTAGTCCCAAACTAAGCTCTAGACTTGTACCATGGGTACTAAAGAATGATAAACATACTTTTATTTAAGGAAATAGAAAACATGCAAGACTCAGGAACAATCACTCGCGTTCATCACACAAATATTAGCCCATATGGGAATCAAACCCGGGACCGCTAGCTTCGTAATCAGAACACAGCTAAACGCGTCGTTCAATAGTAATGTATGCTACCAACCTAAGTAATGTATACTACCGACTCCAGTAATGTATACTACTGACACCCTGAGTACCTATGTAATTCCTACTACTGTGATTCTTTTATTTCGGCGGCATCTTTGTCAAAAGAAAATAATTGTATCGTCTCCACAAGTTTTATGAGAACCAACAGAAACAGAAAAGGTATCAACTTTATACCGAGAAAGAGTTTTATGGCCCTAAATGAGAGCGAATCTCGGGACTGTAAATCTTTGCATCACATCGGTTTTACAAGAACACAAACATTAAGCGTCTATACGTCCATCCTATACTAAACCTTAGTCTGTGTCATCAAAGTTGAAAGTCGAATGATATTTTATGTGGATATGTATCAGTTTTAGCGTATGCGGGTGACATGTGCGCGTGCGCAAACGGGTTGGTGTCGGACTCAACTCACTTAACGAAATGATGTACCGCCAAATTGTGGACCAAAAAATTATTCCACCTGTACTACTGGTTCTCGGTGACTTAAAACTTAATCAGTTTAAGGTTGCGTTTGCAATAGTATCTGTATAAACAATTACCAATAGATAACTAATAGTTCACCCGTTCACTGTAAAGTAAATCACTTCGGACACGATAGAACGTTCGTTTGTCATTCATTGAACAATTTGTGTGACATTTCTGATATTTTTTATTTATTTATTTATTGAGTGATTGAATCAAAACTATTTGGTTTATTCGGATTTCGTAAACGATGTGAATTTGAAGGCATATTTGATTAATATAAAATGGCCAATCCTGGAAAATGCATTTTTGTAATTTTCGATCGACTACCAGTGGTACAGTTTTCGGGAAAGTCACGTCGGATTCAGTAATGTCTTTTATTTTGCTTTGCGATTTAACAGGGTTGTCACTTGGGTTGTTAATGCCGTACAATGCAATACTTCTTTTATATTTTAATTGACTTTAAATAATGGTTTTCTTGAAACTAACGTGGGAATTCTTTGTTGTTTTAATGGTTAGTTTGATAGATTTTGTGATAAAATCTAATCGCACCGTGTCATGCAATGGATTCTCATACTTTCCATTCATGTTGATAGTTTCGACATTTTCTATGTCCAAACTAGTACGTACACTTGTACAGTCGGCCAAATAAGAAGTCTTTAAAATCTGTCATAACTCTCTGTCAAATAAAAATGTCATTAAAGTCGACCCATCAATTTGACAGACTTATCTCAATGATCTTATTGTTAATATTAAGGTAACAGACCACATACATATTAAATCGTGCTTTTTATTGTACAAGGAACGAAACATTACAATTAAAACATTTTTCCAGGTTTATGTGTAATTTTCAGAAAAATGCCTTTAATGACTAAAGAAAACAAAAAATAATTGTTCTTAATTCACAGTTTGCTGGAGACTTTGACAGGGTATTAATGTATCATTTTACGGTCCATTATGGGCATGAAATAAGTAAGATTGCATGAATTTCTGATTCTACCAATCATTGGAAATATTTGGTTCCGGTTTCGGTTCGGTAAATATACTGGCCCGTAAAACTAAGTATCACACTTTCAATGAAATTTTCATTAAAAGTGTGATGCTCAGTTTTGCGGGCCAGTGTAGTTGGTTCCGCAATTTGCAAATATTTTATAGTGGCCAGGCAACCCTAAACATTCTTGATTGAAACGCGTCCTTGAGGTTCGGGACTCAGGCACATGTTTTATTCATCACAATTATACAATCAACTCGATACTTCGTTACTTTGTAATCGCTCCAACAACCAAACGGTATAAGTAACATTTCGATATGAGATAAATTACTCTACGTCACGCAGACAACGTCATCTTACAAGGGTACTTCGGTCTTCGGTACGAAACCCTAAAAACGACTGTTGAGTTTCTTACCGGTCTCGTCTTAAGAGGAATAGCGTTATACCGACTGCTGCTGATAATGACATGTTCTAGGTTATTTCTTGTGAAGATTTCTAAACTTCCGGGAATGTTGTGCAATTTGCACATTGCTACTTGGGAAGCGCTGCGGGCCTAGTAAGTATGGTTGCATTTATCGCATGACAAAAGGTGGATAAAGCATCCGTCACTCTCGTACTTTATGCACGCGTCAAAAAGTGAAGGATGTTTTGTCCACATTTTGTCATGCGATAAATGCAGCCAAATCAGGCCCCCTTATATATTTTGGCGAGACGAAGTGCCCTACGTAGTATTTTTCCTGAATAAACATTTTCTCCATTTTCACCACATTTGTTTTGGCCATTCGAAGGATTTGACACTATTTCTCCCTTTCATTTTCAAGTTCGTATATCAATTTATTCTAGCGGGGTAGCTTGCGTAAACCCATGATGAACTGATTGAGAAAACTGTTTTTTTTTTAAGTTCTTGAAATAGTCTCAAATAACGCAACCGAACTGTCAAAGACTTAATTAACGATTAACTAGAAAAAACAAACTGACCGCAAACGCGTCATATTACGTAATAGATTAGGAGTCCATTAGATAACCTGTTATCTCCTCAATTAATTATCTTTGATAAGTCAAGTTATCTAAGAATTCAATTATACTGTTTGTACTGGGCTTCCGTTGCTATTGACGCATTCAGTCAGAAGTATCCAGTTTTCATACAAACTGGAGTCGAATCCAGATTTTTGGCACTGAATATATCTTTGTGGTCATTCAAATCAAACAGGACTTTACGATAGCTGGCGGTTACGGCGTTCTTAACTTTACTATTATACGGTTAACATGGCAGCAGTGCTCAGAATATCGTAAACGCCAGATGCTATAAAATCGTTCTTTATTCGAAAGTTCATACGCATAGTTGGTTATGATTACGAGGTAAAGTATATTCACACGATTACAATTTCGTAATCAAACGGTTTTGTGCATTTTAATTGTTAATTTACTGCGGTCTTTATTTGATAACAATGTTTTGAAATTTATATCGTTTCATAGATAAACTCTTATGCAGATTTGTGACTAACCAAGCTCAGAAAATGTACAAAATAATCTTTTAACCGCGCTCGGCGGGTTTTTAGGAATTGTTTTCATTTGGAAGGCAGACACACCTTTGGACTGTCAAAATTAAAACGATTTCGATTGTGAGTGCGTTAGCAATAAGCCCTCAGGATTTTCGTATATTTTGATACAAGTTTGTCGGATCTTAATCGATAGGGCCAAGCTTATAGGTGAAAATGAAAATGAAAATTTGTTTATTGGTCGCAATCAGTGTGTTTACAATAAGGATAGGGTTGGGACCTTCTTGTAAGTATGGCAATACTTGTGATAGAAGATCCCGCTCTTCCAGCATCAAGATTAAGGGTACAAAAACAACCAATACAATACAGGGTTCACAAGAAAGTTAACAGTTAGTTTATATATTTAACTTGCGCTAAAAACTTATAAATAACCTAAGAAACTATGTAGGTAAGTTTTGTTACTCATTATGGTTATTTATGCGCGTGCGCGCGCGCGTGCGTGCGTGTGTGTGTGTGTGTATGTGTGTGTGTGTGTGTGTGTGTGTGTGAGTGTGCGTGTGTGTGTGTGTTTAAGTTCATATAATTTTCTACTTGTAAGTAATTACAATTTTAACATATTAGTATTTCAGTCTCATCATAGTTTAAAGTATTTAATAATTCTACGATGACTTTTCTACATAGGTATTTCGGTATTTAAGGATGACCATACTTTAATCCCATTTGCGATTTCAGTCCTATGTAAAAATTAGTCGTGTAACCGAATCGTAAATAATCCAGGTCCTACTACAAAAAACGAGAAGCTCTAGCATGCGCATAAAGCACGAGTCGTAGCAAATCGTGGTCTCTCCGTCATGGCTAACGAACGGTAGGCGACGTGGGCGATGCTAGGCTTGCTAAAGATGGATGAAATATACGTGGATCTGATTTATACTGACAGTTATAAGGAAATTTATTTATTTTCTAGAACATTCTGGAACGTATTTCGGGTAGTTTCGGAGTTTAAGTTCCTAGAATACTCGTGCCCATATACATATCTACATACTTGCTTATTTGGCATTGTTTTAAATTGCACCGGTAATGAAGATAAAAAAAAAAAAAGATAAAAGATATTTATTCAGTAAGTAGGCCGCACGGGCACTTTTACACGTCAAGAATCTACCAGCGCTTCCCAAGAGGAGACACTGCTGAGAAGAAACGCCGCAAGAAACTCAGCAGTCAGTCATTTTTTAAACATATTACAATGGTACTACTTAATCTAGCATTATATAAAGCAATAAATATTAAATTCAATATAATATTAAATAACATGCGTAGATCAGCAGGAAAACATGCCAAAAATGTTATGTGAGAGATAAAGGAAGAAATAGGAGAAAAAAAAAAAAAAAAGAAAATTGGAACAATGCGTTACCGTTATAAGCTATGTCAAGCTTTCGTATAAATCTCAAAAATACGGTTCTTTTTGCTTTGATATATATTTTTGCATAAATTCAAAGTTTCATACAAAATATTCGGATAAAAAATAACCAATCACAAATCACTTGATAAAATGTTACTCATTTTTTAATGTCAGTAAACGTAAAGTTTCTATCTCGTAGTAGAGCATTTCTAAAAAAGTTTGTACATTTCATTTAAGACTCCGATTTGCGAAAAAAATTGCAGTTAGGTAGGGTAAATGATAAAGAGCCTAAATAACATAGTCTCCCAAAATGTCCCAATTAATTTGTATGGAAACTTCCTTTTTTGTTATCACGAACGGAAGAATTTTGGTATCATTTACCCTACCTACCTGCAATTTTTTTCGCAAATCGGAGTCGTAAATGAAATGTACAAACTTTTTTAGAAATGCTCAGTATTTATTCATATTGTCTAGTTCCCGTACCGCTGGCAATTCTACTTGTTTCAAGAATCATAGATAGGTACTTATTACGTATCATTCAAATGTCTAAAATACGTTTATTTTACTCATCTGTATTCTACGACGATAAACAATATTGCTTTTGACGAGTTATTTATTAATTTTATTTTTATTACACAAAAATAATTACAAATGGCGGAGCTAATGCCTAATGGCATTCTCTACCAGTCGACCAAATAACTAATCAGAAATATTATATTATATTGTTATGGTATTGTTTTAAACTCAGCCGCCATTACTGTAAATAAAAGCTATGAAAACTTTAACAATACTATAAAAGGTCAAAAGCAATGTTGTTTAACGTCGTAGAATTATGATTAAAACGCGAATTTCACATTGTTTAACTGTGAAAGCCCTCAAAAACAAAAAATCACCGCCAATATTTATATAAAAAGAAAATCAAATACACACCATCCATGAATAGCAAAAGAAAAATTCGTTGCAAATGCGACGACAAGTCTAAGATTAAACCAGAGTGAAAATACACGCGATAAAAAACGAAGTTTATTCGGTGCTTGGACAATGCGACCGCGAGATTATTGACGAGATGTACAGTTCGAAACCACTTTCTCGTTGTTATTTTGGTAAGTATTTATATTTTGTTTTACTTATTTTATTGAAGGTCAAAGATATTACCACGCTGAAATATCGTTCATTTATAGAATTAGGGTATCATCATGATCAGATTTTTAGCATTTTTTTTATAGCCATAAAAATACAAACGTGCGGATTGGTGACAGGTGACATTAATATAGGGTTTTCAATAGTTCAAACTCTTCTTTGGGTTAAATTTTATACAATTCCAGGGCCTAGTACCTATGGTTGCGTTTATCACGTGACAAAATACGGATAAAGCATCCGTCACTCTCGTACTTTATAATGTGTAAAATACTTGGCAGATTTTAACACGGTCTCTATTCCACACTGTATTGACCCATAGTGCTTTCCATATCGTAGTAAGGTGGTTGGCCTTATGGCAGCTCTAATTCACCTGACAATTAGAGCCATTAAAAAGCAAAATATAAAAGGCATTATACTCTTACTCTCATTAATCAAAAATACAGTGGCGCCATCTATAAATCGCAATCTCTTTGGAACTAATCCTTACTATATCAAGTTAGTCTCTCTATCAGCACGAATGCCTTTGTCGGTCCGTCTGTTCGTCCATAAACCACACTCAACGTATTAGGAATGCGTTTAGCCGATTGGCTCCGGGCTATGCGTACGCGCATTACAACGTGACAACTTGATATTTATTGCTATCCAAATTTTGACTTTAAATGTAGCTGTTTGTGCTTTGATATTGGATGTTAAAAGGTTTGGCGATAGCCCTTTTTATATTAAGTTGGGATATATGGGAAACTTTTGATTTATGCACTTCGTAAAGATTTTATTTTCATCGTATTACAGTTTGTGGTATTGTTTTTTTGAACTTCTGTAATTGGGACTAACGATTTTTGAATTTGATGTATTTGCTACTAAAGCTGAAGAAACTTCGATTGTAAGCCCGAATATGGGTGTTCCGCACTGTTACGTTGCATGTGGAAGTTTACACAGCCTGTACGATTCCCAGCATCGAGGCGTTTTACCCTGGTGCTCAGGGCTGCAAACGCATGAGGAAAGGCTCAGAACCAACAAATCATCAAGTGGAAAAAACTAGATGCGTAACGATGACGTTAGCTATTTTGTTAAAAATGGTTTGGCGTAAGTTAACGATCTATTGCTCCGGAAGCTTATATACTCTTTACTCTTTGTCAATTATCAAAAATCGCTAACCATAGCGCTATGCATCTTTTCTAGGTCCCCAAGTAGCTTGAGTGCCCGCATGCCTTTACCATGATATAAAGAAAGAAAATAATTTGTTCGTGAAACAACAACAGAGAACAGACGAACACGCATAAGAAGAATGTACTTAGTCACGAAATGGTCCCAACTCAGTGCTAGCATTTCGTCAGCGCTGGTCTTCCGTTGCAACCAAGTGAAACCGCGGAGCTGAAAAATGATAGTGTGATATAATAGTGTGCGAAAATAACTACATTTTGTATACAAATCAAAGATCCTGCGCTGAAAGGTTAAGCAACAAACTTTGCCTTTCTAGGCCTAGGCCGTTCAACGTAAAGTCGGTGTTCACTGGCTACACAATGCGATAGCGTTACATGCCAGTAATTAGCGTGACAAGGACATCGGTATCTGCTACACATCTACAAGCCTTGCAATTAATGCTTGACATGTCAAACTGTCGAAGCGTGTTAAATGGAAGAAGATATTATATTAGCGGTCTAACGGCCAGTTAAAGTCTACGTATTAAACTCATGCGTGACAGCCCAACTAAACCGCTAGACTTGGGAGAGAATATAATGTGTGATGTTATCATTCAGTACCACCATGCATCTCAAAAAAAATATATATCTGGCTGGTCCTGCATTTAACCGTAATTCCCAACTTCGTCAACCTCTTAACTAGTGAAATTTATAATGTTAATAAAAACAATAACTGTCCTGAGATCCTGGTCATCAATCTTGGGTTTCGTCCTCAATTTATCATGGGGTTTTTAGAGATTTTGGTTGACTAATTGGTATAGTATGTCACCGTGTCAACGTCAACTATAAAAAATAGTTAAAAGGTTGAATATAAAAACAAGGGAATCGCAGCGGCGAGTTTAAATAGTCCCGTCAGAGGGAACAAAACACATTTTAGCGCGTGCATTTTCAATTAAGCAGCCTTATACGTTCGATCCATTGCCACAAACCATGCTGTTAAATTAAAAATGCACGCGCTAATATATGTTTTGTTCGCACTGACGGGACTACTTAAACACGCCGCTTGGACATTCACTCGTTCGTCCGTCCGACCGTCGTTGTTGAGAGAACCACTACCCTGTTGGGGCCTTTACTCAAAAACTAGCTTCTGCCCGCGACTTCGTCTCGTCTTCGACTCGTTTTAGTTGTTTTAATGTCAAATAAAGGAAATGTTATAACGTAAAAGATATAATTACATCATAGAGGCAATATTGGTAAATACAATGTAGAGAAGGTTCTAGAAACAACACTTAATGTTTCACACGAATTTCTTGCTCAACAACTACA
Source organism: Acleris laterana (assembly GCA_963966035.1). Classification (NCBI taxonomy): domain Eukaryota; kingdom Metazoa; phylum Arthropoda; class Insecta; order Lepidoptera; family Tortricidae; genus Acleris; species Acleris laterana. The sequence goes on along the minus strand of OZ014459.1, from coordinate 12,298,586 downwards.
AATCACCAAACGCAGTCCATAAAGCCATTCAAAACACAAATGAACAGTTTAATTTATCCCAGCATTGTAAATGTTCCTGGAATAACAGGAGTTTTACTGCCCTTGTTAGATGTAACAAAACTGGCATTTATGGTTAGGACGGTAAAATGGAATAGATCTTTGTCGAACTGTCAATTAGGAAGGGTTAATTTGGTTGCGTCTTTATTCAACTAGGGCTCAGATTGATAGTTTAGAAATATACTAGGTGACACCTAAGACGTAATACAAAATGTTATTTTCCGAATCTACTCATGATTACGATCAACTATTAATATAGGACCAACTTCGAAAACGTAAACACAAAATCGCTGTCTCCAAGCAAATTCTGAAACCAGCTGATTGCTTATAGTATGGGAGATTCCATTTTTTTCTACCGATTTCGATATTAGTCCCATGGTAAAAGTTGATCGTACTCATGAGTAGATCCAGAAAATAAAATTTTGTATTACGTCTTAGGTGTCACCCTGTAGATAGAAGACAGAATTGTAGTTCAGTGTGACATCTCAGTAGCGTCTGTTCTGCATGACTACTTCCTCTAATTAAAAGGAGTTCAGTTCAAAATTGACTATTATAACACATAACAGTAACTTGCAAGAAAAAGATTTCTTATAGAAGTATCAGGGGCTTATTCATTATTATTTTGCTTAAAACTAAAATCTAACATCTTGCAACTTACGACTATACATCTATATCTAGTCAACTCGGTTTCAATGGGTAATTTCCTCCTTCCGGCCTTTCCACAATTCCCTGGGGAGTGATTCTCTCAACAACGACGGTGGGTCGCATTTTAGCGCGTGCATTTTCAATTTGGCAGCTTGGTTTCTGCGATGAGATCGAGCGTATAAGGCTGCTTAATTAAAAATGCACGCGCTAAAATGTGTTTTGTTAGCTCTGAGACGGGACTACTTAAACTCGCCGTTGCAATTTCGATCGTTCGTCCGACCGTCCGTTGTTTTTGAGAGAATTACACCCCTGGGCATTGATTCGTAAGCCTAGTCTTTTCCTACAGGACTGACCCAGCTGTCTTGCCATATTACTAAGCTAAAGCTAGAGCCTAGCCTAGACTTTTGCAGGGTCCGTCCGGATTGCTACCACCATCTTATCCATTAACCTATCGCCAAACAGCAGTGTTCGCATTGTTGTGTTCCGGTTTGGGGATAAGACATTCGGTGAAATGACTAGCATAGAGGCATTCCATCTTAGTCCTCAGAGGTTGATGGATGGTTGGCAACGAATTTGCAGTCTTAGGATTGCATTGCAGTCTTGTGAATGCGAATGTCACAGTTTCCACTTACCATCAGGTGGCCTGTGTGCTCATTTGTCTTCTCCATGCCATAAAAAAAAACATTTTGAGACTAGGTACTTAAAGTGTGAGATTGTCCCCATCAATGTTGTCACATCTACCAACTTTTTGGTAGATCTACCTAATTTGCCTCCTGTCTACCTATCTACCTACCACCCACGGCCCCGAAGCTACCTAATTTTGATATGTTTCAATATGTTATGATGCGTGTAGTGTAACGAAACGTTACTTGTTATCGAATTTAACCTGTCTTGTACTTTCAGCAATTAACACGGAACGCGTTACGTTAAGTGTATAATCTGTGTATTAGGTGACATAAAAAAAATGAGATGCTATCTGTGAGTGACAGCTGACACTGACAGATAGCAAAGCATTTCGCGGTATTTTAGCTAAGCTTTGTTCAATCGTTATAACAAATTATTGTTTACTTCATAGTTTTACAGAAGCTCATAACAGATGGCGCTAGTTGTACGCATTTGCAAAGGTTATCCTTCATGTTTGAAAGGTACAAAAATGCTGGAATGTTTCCTAGAATTATGTCGGTTATGTCTGTTAAGGTTTTAGTTTCATAAGTTCACATTTTGTTCCAAATAATTAGTTCAAAAAAGTTCCCTAGATGTCGCTGTTCCCGCAAGTTAACTCGATAGCGATATGTCCCCCAGCTTTCATGACCCGACCTACGTCGTTTAGTTAAGAGTATGCAAACATATAGGTTGTACTACTAATATATTTGTGCAATAGAAAATTGGTAGTAGAAATCAGTGTTTCATTTTTGGGACCCTTGAACATGGTCCTTACGAACTGGAAGGAATTCGGTTTGCAAGGATTTGGCAGTAGAGGGCGCTACTGATAGCACTGCTGTGGATCGCAGCGAAGTGTAGCTATCTAGTGACGTTGGATCGGAAGGCAACGTCATCGGGCTCAGCAGCAGACGACAGACGGCGGCACCGTGGACATCAGTTATCATCAACCAAGTGTCGTCATTCTAGTGACGTAAGGTGACGTGTGAGTGCAAGTGGATCAACTGTGAGTACTTTAATATATTTATGAAGTGAGGGACCTTGGAACTTGTAAAATTTACGAATAATAAAGTGGACTTAGAAAATTTCTTGAAATATTAGCTAGGACTTAGAATAGTTTCAATAAAAGTGAAACGACGGGGAATCCACGCCCATTTCTAGTCAGAAGTTGGAGTGTTTTAAAACACTTAGAAAAATAGCAATGGATTCACGAATCAAAGTTCAGGAAGACTTATACTATAGAATAGGACGCGCCTTTGAAAACTTTAAAAAGTCTCCTAAAGAGCGACGTAGTTCAGTTGATTATCTCCAGACTAGATTGGAATTGTTGGAGGAATTATGGACTCAATTTTCACTAACCCATACGCAGATCGTGCAAGATAGTGATACTGATGTCTTGAATAAAAGTAGCTATGTTAAGAACGGTGTTTACGATAAGGCTGAAGATATATATATTGATTATAAATGCCTCATTAAGTCAACATTGAATACACTCAATCCTTCAACAGAGCCTTGTAATAGAGACAACGAATCAAATACGGTGTCAAATAAATCCAATGAACTTATAAGATTGCCTAAGATAACTATACCAACCTTTTCTGGGAAATATTCGGAATGGGTTAGTTTCCGTGATCTATTTGTTTCACTGATTCATAATAACGAAACTTTAGATGAAGTCCAAAAGCTACATTACTTAAAAGGACACTTAACTGGAGAAGCGGAGCAATTATTACGTCATGTACAAATTACTAAAGATAACTATAGTACTTGTTGGGATCAATTGGAAAAACGATACAACAATAAAAAATATTTGTCAAGCTGCATTCTTAAGAGACTTTTGAGTCAGCGCAATTTAGTCACCGAGTCTGCAAGTGCCCTCAAGGAGTTATTGGACACTACAAATGAGTGTCTACAGGCGTTAAAGAATTTAGGGATAAATATTGACAGTTGGGACATTATCGTCATCCATTTAATTTGTTTAAAGTTAGATAACGAGTCACGAAAGCAATGGGAACTCAAGTCTAGTGAATTAAGTAATGAGTTACCCACTTATCAACAATTCGTAGATTTCCTTGAAACTCGGTTCCGGGCATTTGAGTTTATTGAACCAAGGGCTCCAAAACCTAATTATTTGTATAAAAATGCCAACGCCCCTGTATACTCAAAGGTTCATCACGTATCAACCCTATCCTGTGCTTATTGTTCTGAAACCCATAAAATTTGCAATTGTAAAGAGTTTTCTAAAATTGATACTGACGCTCGTCGTGGTTTTGTTCAATCAAATAACTTGTGCTTTAACTGTTTAGGTCCCAGTCACACAGTCTATTCTTGCCGCCAATCATCTAGATGCCGAATCTGCAAAAAGAAGCATCATTCCTTATTACATCCCAAAAATGTTGCACAAACATCTGATTCTCAATCAGTTGTAGCAAATGTGGTTGTACCTGAAACTACACCAGGCCCATCATCGCATGATGAGTCAACTACCAACATAAAAACCCATTTTTCGACTTCTCGTGGTCAGGTTTTATTAGCAACTGCATTAGTAAATGCTAAGTCGGAATCTGGTAAACTCGTAACCCTCAGATGCTTACTCGACCAAGGTTCACAGGCTTCGTTGATAACGGAGTCTGCAGTTCAACTGTTAGGACTGAAGAAGATAGCGCACAAAAGCACAATATCAGGTTTAGGAAGTGACGAGAGTGCTACAATAGCATCTAAGTCATTAGTGAACTTTAAAATTCAATCACTTCTTGATACCAAGCTGGAGTTTAATGTAAATGCTTTTGTGCTCAGCAAGCTTACGTCGGTTTTGCCGGAAAGGAGAATCGTCGTGGAGTTATGGTCAGAGTTTTCAAATCTAAATTTAGCTGATCCTTATTTCAATCAACCAAACAAGGTCGACTTGCTTCTTGGAGCAGATATCTATGGAAAGATATTGCTAGAAGGAGTCATAAAAGGATCACCAGGAGCACCAACTGCCCAAACAACAGCACTGGGTTGGATTCTTTCAGGCCCGATTCATATGAATGAGTCAGGATTACACAACCATGTCAGAATAAATCACGTTAATGTAAACGATAACGAACTCTTAAAAAAGTTTTGGGAGCTGGAATCTGACAATTTTGTTATGACCCGTAAAGAAAATTATAGTGATGAAGAGCGGAGGAGCGAAGAAATATACACCGCCACAACCAAACGGGATAACAATGGGAGATATATCGTCAAGCTGCCGTTTCGTGACGAAAATCCAGGCTGCAAACAAGGGAAATTCAACCTCATAGCTTCTAAGCGTTTTAGCTTTTTAGAAAAAAGATTTGTCAAAAATCCTGAGCTTAAAAAGCGGTATACTGACGTAATTAATGAATACGAAGAACTTGGTCACATGGAAACAATTCCAAAAGAAGAGCAAAACAAGTCAGACGCCGTATATTTACCCCATCACGCCATTATTAGGGAAGAAAAAAGCACATCTAAGTTGCGAGTTGTCTTCGACGCCTCCTGCCCGGGAAGTAACGGTGTCTCACTGAATCAGGACTTGTTAATTGGGCCACAGCTGCAACAAGACTTACGCCACATTCTATTGCGTTGGCGGCTTTTTAAAATCAGTCTCGTATCAGACATCGTTAAGATGTATAGACAAGTGAAGGTTTACCAAGAAGATGCAGACTTCCAACGTATCTTATGGCGAGATAATCCAGACGAGCCTATGAAGCACATGAGACTTCTCAGAGTTACCTTCGGAACAGCCGCCGCGCCCTATCTAGCCGTCAGAACCTTGCATCAGGTTGCGTACGATGAAGGTGAATCGTATCCGTTGGCAGCTAACAGGGTCCTTGAAGATTTTTATATGGACGACCTATTGTCAGGATGCGAGACTGTAGCCGAAGGGGAACAAATTTACCAGCAACTTAATGAATTACTTGGGAAGGCAGGTTTCGAACTTCAGAAATGGAGTACCAGCAATGAGGAACTAATGAGAATAATAAACAAGGATGCGGAAGAAAGCCAAGAAAATATGCAAATAAACTCTGACACAGTTATGAAAATCTTGGGCCTTGTTTGGAACAGAAAAACTGATAGTTTTGAATACGCTGTGCAATTACCTCTTCTCAAGATTCCTGTAACAAAGAGACAAATGATATCCGACATTTCTCGGCTGTTTGATCCTCTCGGCTGGTTGGCGCCAGTCATTATCCGCGCTAAAATATTTATTCAACAATTGTGGTTGTCTGGTGTCGATTGGGATGATAAGGTTCCAACACAGTTGATGTCGGATTGGATGAACTACAGGGACGGATTAAATCAAATTACCAAGTTCAGTATCCCGCGATGGCTACATGTAGAGAAAAGCACCAAGACTCTTGAATTACAAGGATTTAGTGATGCTTCCTGTGACGCTTACGCTGCAGTGGTCTATCTGCGTACCATTAACGAAGATGGAACTATAAAAGTTTCACTAATTACAGCCAAAACGAAGGTTGCACCGATTAAACAAGTTTCAATCCCACGTTTAGAACTGTGCGGTGCGGTGTTACTTACTAAGTTGCTAATGGAGGTATCAGTCGTATTAAAAATAGACAAATTAAATGTGCACGCGTGGACTGACTCAACAATTGTCTTATCATGGCTTAACAGCAGACCCAATCGATGGAAAACGTTTGTTGCAAATCGAGTCTCCGAAATTCTTACATCACTCGATCCTCATCAATGGTCTCACGTCTCATCTAAAGAGAACCCGGCCGACTGTGCCTCTAGAGGAACACATAATATTCACGATGAACACCTGTGGAAGGAAGGTCCAAGATGGCTGCAAGAAAAAGAAATAAACTATAAAACAAATATTCAACAGCAGACAAATTTAGAAGAAAAAAGCAAAAAGATTTTTTTAATAAATACCTGTGGCGCAGATGATGAAATGAACATCTTAATAAGATTCTCTAGCCTAAGAAGACTCATTCGTGTAGTGGCCTATTGTAAAAGATTTATTAAACGCATGCATAATAGATGGCTAACTGCCAAAGAAATTCAAGAAAGCTTGACAACATGCATTAAACTAATCCAAAGTGAATGTTTTGCAGAAGATATAATGAACCTGAAACAAGAAAATAAAATTAGGAAAAATAGCAAACTTACCTCGCTGAATCCTTACATCGATGACGCAGGAATTTTGAGAGTAGGTGGTCGCCTTCAGCATGCTTATATGAGTGAAAAAATGAAGCACCCAATTATAATTCCGCAAAAATCCTACTTTACCAACTTGATCATAGCTGACGCGCATGAAAGAACATTTCACGGTGGTCCAAATTTGATGCTTAATTATTTAAGCTCAAACTACATGATTCTTGGTGTCAAAAACTTGGTTAAATATTACGTACGTAAGTGTGTAACATGTATTAGGTATTCAGCTTCATCTAAGCACCCTCTAATGGGTCAGCTTCCTGCCGCCAGAGGAATGCCCAGCCGACCCTTTTATCATAGTGGGGTTGACTATGCCGGTCCCATTAGCATCCGGACTTCCAAGGGCAGAGGTCACCACTCATACAAGGGCTACATATGCCTGTTTATTTGCATGTCCACAAGAGCAATTCATCTCGAAGCAGTGAGCGACATGACAACTCAAGGATTTTTGGCGGCATTTAAACGCTTTGTATCTAGACGAGGTTACTGTTCCGACTTATGGAGTGACAATGGCAGTAATTTTATAGGAGCTGCTCGCGAATTAAAACATCTATATGCAGAAGAAAAATCAGGTATAGCAGATGAAATAGCCGAGCAACTTGCCACAAATGGCACCACCTGGCATTTCATCCCACCTCACGCCCCCAACTTTGGAGGACTATGGGAAGCAGGCATAAAATCGACCAAACATCACCTTAAAAGAATAATAGGTAACTCAACCCTCACGTTCGAGGAGATGTCCACTGTACTTACACAGATCGAGGCCTGCCTCAATTCAAGGCCAATGTGCAAGGGCAGTGACCACAGTGGAGACCCTGCACCATTGACCCCGGGTCATTTTCTGGTAGGAGAACCGCTTGTGTTAGTTCCCGACAGCAACTACGAGACAACTACTATTAGCAGCCTTAAAAGATGGCAACTAACTCAAAGGCTAGTACAAGACTTTTGGCGTCGTTGGGCAAGTGAATATCTCACGCAATTCTACCATCGATATAAGTGGGCCCATCATATTTCTGAGCCATCCGTCGGGGATGTGGTCCTAGTAAAGGAAGATGACCTCCCGCCATCTAGATGGTTGTACGGCATTATAGTACAAAAACATACAGGTTCGGACAATATCACACGAGTAGTCAGTTTGAGGTGTAAAGGCAGCATCATCAAAAGAGCTGTAAACAAACTATGTTTTCTGCCCGTAGAATAATTAGATTAAGTAATTTCTCATCTATTTTTACATTTAGACATTTAGTGCAGAAAAACTGCGCACAAAATGTTACTAGTTTTAATAATAGAAATTAATGTTTAAGCTACCTACTAGTTTTATTATGTTAATATTTAAGTTAAGGAAATTAGTTGCTTACTCTTGCGTCATGGTGGGCGGAATTAAGGACATATGCTTCACTCTGTCCTTGGTGGGCGGAATGTTCAATCGTTATAACAAATTATTGTTTACTTCATAGTTTTACAGAAGCTCATAACAGATGGCGCTAGTTGTACGCATTTGCAAAGGTTATCCTTCATGTTTGAAAGGTACAAAAATGCTGGAATGTTTCCTAGAATTATGTCGGTTATGTCTGTTAAGGTTTTAGTTTCATAAGTTCACATTTTGTTCCAAATAATTAGTTCAAAAAAGTTCCCTAGATGTCGCTGTTCCCGCAAGTTAACTCGATAGCGATATGTCCCCCAGCTTTCATGACCCGACCTACGTCGTTTAGTTAAGAGTATGCAAACATATAGGTTGTACTACTAATATATTTGTGCAATAGAAAATTGGTAGTAGAAATCAGTGTTTCATTTTTGGGACCCTTGAACAAGCTTGGTGTTAATTTTGAACATTTTCAACGCATTTTTAATCTTTAAAAACAGGGTGGTAGATCTACCTTATTTACATTTCAAATTCTACCAATTCCTACTAATTTCTGGATCATGTTGTACCAACTTGACGAAATTAGATGTGACAACACTGGTCCCCATACCATCTTAGCCTGTTAGTGCAAAATGTGGTTACGGAATGGGAATGAACGCGTGAGTTTTAAGTATGTAGGTATGTATTGTCCCCAGATTGTTCCCAGATATTGCAAGGAACAATAAGTTATACATTATGTACTTTAGCAGCTTAATATATGGTTTATTTAATTTAGTTTAAGGCCTGTTTCACAATCGACAAGTAAATTTATCTGTCACATAAAGTTGTCTCTCTCCTTGTCTATTTTCAAGTGTATGACAAAGAAAGGGCTAAACTTATCCGTCAAATATCCTTTACTTGTCGATTGTGAAACAGGCGGTTAGTGTTACTCACCAAAATACCATTTAACTATGGCAATCTAAATAATCACTGAACATTTAAAATTTGATATAAGTACACGAAGGAAAATTAAAACACGAAATTTTGTATATATACGACGATTATATTATTTTCATAAAAAGCTCGTTAACACTCGTTATTAAGTAAAAACCAGTATTTTTTCATGGTTATTTTTAATAGTAATAGCCACCAAATCCAGTATTCAGTGTGGGAACTTCAACGCACTGTTATTTATTACGTAACAACTTAACTTGTAAATCGGCGCGGGCGCAAGAGAATTAACCTGTAACATGTGTAAATTCAAATAAGCTGGCATTTGCATGGGCAATACGAGAGCATTGTATTTTTAGGCTGGTCGGTAACAGGGATAAATACTTGGTATTCAAAATTGGTATCGTAAATATAGTTACTTTTACTTGTTCAGTTTTTTAAACAAATATGTACTTAAACTTTAAGCTAATTAAATATACATAAGCTGTTTACTTGCTGGTGAGCTTTTAGAGATAAGAGTTTCAAATTCACGCGAACGCGCTTCTATATATCATTTATATTTATGATGAAATAAGATAAGACGTTACACAAAATAGGCGACTCATACGGTTATAATTTGTTTCCAGAAAACCAATAGGTACTTTTTATGCTGTTAAAGGTCAAATTCGTTTAATCTTAAAAAATTGTTTCTCTTGATAACTACAGAAGTATGTAAAATATTACATTTTACGTTTTTAAGAATCGTAAAATCTTTATATCGTATGGCATTCGGTTTTACGTTAAGTCGTTTAGGATGTACGTACATTGTAAAAACGATTTTATTCGTATAGATTCCTTACAAGGTAGTTAACAAGTAGTCACCATTGCAGTTGAGTTAAAGTTTAACTTTGTTTAGAAAACCGTCGAGCTACTATGTCTATTTTACTTGACGTTACAAAGTCCCGAAATACTATGTAGTATTTATCCCCGTGAAATACTCAGTCCGAATGCTAAGTGTTATTGTAATGGAGACATGATCGTGCGCCTGTCGATAGTCATTGTTCGGGCGAAAGTAACACTCTTTTGTTGAACGAAAAGTGAGCTTTATACGAGGGCTGCCTTTTAAGTTGTGTCGTTTGGAAAAACTAAAGACAATTTAAGTGTTAAATGGTATTTATTGTTTTTCAAAGTAATCACCGTGATATGTAATACACTTTTTCATTCGATCGAACCAGTTTTCGAAACACTTATTCCAGTCCGAAGTCGGGGTCTCCAAAATGGCCGTTTTGTATGCCTCAACGGCTTCTTCAGGCGTCTGGTACCGTTGACCACGAAGTCGTTGCTTGATTTTTGGAAAAGTAAAAAAATCGTTAGGGCTTAAGTCTGGACTGTGCGGCGGGTGTTCCAGAATTTCGACGTTTTGCTCTTTTAAAAACGCAATTGTTTGCCGGGCGGTGTGCGAGCTCGCATTATCGTGATGCAGTCTTATACGACGTCTTGGGTTATTTTTTCGAAACTCGCCGATGACTTCTGGTAAACAGACAGTGGTATACCAGTCAGCATTAACCGTTTTACGATCCTCGAGCACGATGTTGGCCACGTGGCCACTTTTCGCCACAAACGTGGCGACTATTTTTTTCGAAATGCTCCGTGAGCGTATTACTTTGGTCGGTTTTGGCTCATCTTGGAACACCCAAACAGTCGACTGCTGTTTAGAATCGGGTTCGTAGGCATATATCCAAGATTCGTCACCACTGATAATGTCGTAAACATGTTTCGAGTTTCCTCGGTTGAATTGCCGCAGAGTTTTGCGACACCATCGAACGCGAGCCGTTTTTTGGTCTTCACTGAGTAAATGTGGTATCCAGCGAGAGATCAACTTTTTTACGCCTAAGTGATCATGCAAAATACTGTGAACACTGGTCCCTGAAATACTTAAGGAAGCTTCTATCTCACGGTATGTCGCATGGCGATCTTCGACGATCAGTTGCCGTACAGCATCAATGTTCTCCTGGGTTACGGCTGTTTTTGGTCGACCTTCACGATGTCTATCACCAAGACTAGAGCAACAACGTTGAAATTCTAAATACCAGCGTTCCACAGTCCGGAGGCATGGTGCTTTATCATTGAAAACCGTAGTCAACTCTTCGAAGCACTGAAGTCGCGTTAAGCCCCTTTTGAAGTTGTAAAAAAATATCGCACGTAAATTTTCCTTCGAAATTTCCATTTTCACAACTGACTTGTCAACTTTGAACGAGCGCTGTACTAAAACGGTTGGGCCGATTTCGAGTCATTCTTTTGTTTTCGAATTCTAATTTCAAATATTTTAAGATGACACTAGTTCTTTTTTATGCAATCACGGAAGGCTTGCAAACGACAGAACTTAAAAGGCAGCCCTCGTAGTTCACGTCGTGTATTATGGTGCGTTTTCTTGGTTACCGGAACAATTAGTAACCGAACGAAACAATTAATGATGCGACTTAAGTTGTCGAAAAATGGAAAATTATTCGACTATATGATAATTGATACCGGATTTATAGACGACGAAAAAATGCCGAGCTGACCTCATATAAATGGCAATAATAACTTATGTTATCATAAGTGGTACTGAACTCAGTGCGTTTAGAATACATATTTGTGCATGTAACGACCTCGATCGTAACTCAACGTTGTTTGATCAAAATCGAAGATACAAGGTCAAATTATGATTTTTAGTGGGTACAAATCAGGGACGAAGTAGGCCATTATGTTTTCTAATGCTCGTTTATCCCAATATACAAACATATCACAATATCACAATTTCTGGGAAAAAAATATACATTTTGTTCATCGACTATGTAATTTTTTATCCCATGTACCCAAATCAAGGATTTGAATATTGTTATCGAGCATAAGAGAATTCACTGAGTTCAAAGCAGAGAAACATACTCTCTCTATTTCTTCACGTCCGGTGTTTACATAAATTCAAAATTCAGAGGCATCGAATGTGAACCATTCTATGATAATGCCTGATTGACAAACCGAATGCCACCGACACGTGTTCGCCTGCCTCCAAGGCGGGTGGTCACACAGCACGTTTTGTCTTTAATATGTACACTGTTATTTCAACATAACTTAGAATCTTTAATATTATAAATGCGAAAGTTTGGAGGTTTGTTACTCAATCACGCCAGAATGGCTGAACAGATCTAGATGATATTTGGCACAGACATAGATTATACTCTGGAATAGCTCATATGTTTCTTTTTATCTCGGAACCTCAGCAAGCCCCCGTGGGAATACCGATAAACTACTAGGTGTAGGGAATCGCGCGCAGAAGCTAGTATAGTCATATTATCAATCCACGGGGCGGATAGTCTCGACTGATATTTTGTATTCTATAACATTTCATAATCGCCATGTGCAAGTTACGGAGCATTTCCAAAATATGTAAAATTATTGAGAAGGTCCTCTTTTCATACTATTTTTTTAATGATTGATCATTGATCGTTACCTCTATAATTCAATTGTTTTATATCGTATAATAACTTTCAAAAGATAAGGAATACGGATATAATTCCAAGCGCTACTTTTACAACTGACACTCGAAAATATCCCTACAGATGTTCATCAAATTTAGCAAAAAACATTCCGATTAAATTATTTAGGAAGATTAATTTAGGAGCACATAAAGGCTCACAGACACATATAGGCATCGGTGCCATTATTTTTGGTCGGGCGTAAAAGAAGACGCTACTTTACAACATTTCATCAGCGATGATGAAGTGTCTTCTGCGGAACCTAAGGGTTCCATGGAGGAGTAACCAGGGTTCCACGAAATCGATTACTAAAACTACAGCTAAAATAAAAATACTCATATGTAGACGATAGTATTTCAAGTGGGGTACCATAAAACAAAAGTAATTTTGTGAGTGTTCCATGACCTTAAAAGTTTTGGAACCCATCATACACAACACACTTCCAAATGACTCTAATAGTTTTATATCTCCATCAATCATAGACCAATTAAAACGTAGACGTGGTCTAATTACATTTTGCCGTATTTACGTCGCCTTGACACCTAGCTCTGCATTGCATGATGTTGCTCAATATGGCAACTATGTATGGCATGTCGTCTGGTTCCTGGGTCGTTGCCATATGCCATTACACTTACGAATGTTTCATTTTACTTTGCATATCTTTATTAAAGCATAATATGCCTAGGTTCTTAGTAAAGTGTAGAAATGTAATGTCACTGGAAAAGAAGTGGTTATTACGTAAAGGGGTTTGGGTAAAAGGGTGGTCATTTGTAAAAGTCATACATTTTCAAGGTAAGCGGCCATTAGTGAAAGTGGTAAATTATGATAGAAAAATTCAAAATAAACATGTTTTGTTATGTAATGTAATACTCTAAAGTGCAACGGAGACGAGATATTTAATATTCTTACCTAGGCGTACTTTTAGTACCAACGACTGAACACTTAAATCGTAAATATCTCGGCTCCGATATTATTAAACGCCATAAATTATACATATCTATGTGTATTTCGAGGTCCTCTAAATAACTATGAAAAAACATCCGTGGCCGCTGAAAAAAAGAATGACAATATTCTTCAAACAAATTTACCCAATGCCCTTTCACAAAAATACCTAAAAACAAACTATAAATGTAATTAAATTGATAAGTAAAACGGGTCGATATCAAATAGTGTTTTTTGACATCGATCATAACCAGTGAGCGGCTGACGGATGCAAAATAGGGACGTAAACAGAACATGGATAAGACTTTTATTAAATTTCGAGAAATATTTATGAATACAAAATTATGCTTTTTTTAGCTTTATCATACATTATTAGTAAATACATAATAATATATAATTACGAATACGCACCTCTTTCATCTTTAGATGTAGATCATTTTCCTTATATAAGTGGATTGTGAACCATAAAAGGAATGGATTGAAAATATGCAATATAGAATAAAATATGATTATTTACTACAACAATACAATTATATAACTATTTTACAATTTCGTTCTTTTTATTAAACCCCTTGCAGTCATATCCATATTACGTATATGACGTATAACGTTCGACATTATTTTGACGTAATTTGCATCCGTCAGCCGCCCATTGATCATAACTGTCTGATTCACACTACGCATTTTGAGACAGGTGCGAAATTTTACCGAAATCAGGTCGCTTGAAAGAAAAGCATTATCGTTTTTATCACTTTTTAGGGTACCGTAGCCGAATGACAAAAACGCTACACAAATGATTTGTCGTTTCTATTATACTTACCCCTTTTTTAAATAATTGCAAAAACTCGTAAATTTCTCTCGCGTAATGTGTCGGGCAACACTTGTAACTCCGCGCCGTATAAGGTTATTTTAATCAATTAAAGAAACCGGTAGCGGGAGTTCCTTTCCACGGTAAGAAAAGGCGAGGAGATGTTTAGAAAATGCGCCTTTTTTAATAACCCATTTGCTAAAGACTTTTAAAGTTGTAACAATATCTGCAGATTGCCTGGGCCTCTATTCCACTCGGTAAAACCATATTGCCTTTGACGTGTAATGGTATTGTTTTTAACTCGGCCACCATTACCGTGGTGTTATTCTCTTAAAAACGAGTCTGTTTTGTACGCTCTGATGGGACTACTTCAACTCGTCGGTTTATAAGCTGCACCGCCAATTTGTAACCACTGGTAACAGCTGGGATTTTTTTCCCATCTGTTACCACTAAAGTACTCGGTGGTAACATGTGGGAATCTTTTTCCCAATTGTTATCACTAAAATATTTGGTGATAACTACTGGGGAAAAAAATTTTTTAGTTGGGACAGTGGTAACAGGTGGGAAAAAAAATCCCGGCTGTTACCAGTGGTAACAAATTGGTAGTTACAGGTGGGAATAACCCACCGAACGCCTCTTTAAGAGAATGATACCCCTGTAGTAAATAAGAGATATCGTGACGTTGACAATAACATGTCAAAGGCAATGTGGTTTTACCCGGTAGAATAGATGCCCTGTTTGCCATATGGTTGGAAAGTAGACAATGGTTTAGTCTGCCATTTGTAATTTATTTCGCAATCTGTAGCACTTAAGGTAGAATTAAGGATTATTTTCAAACGTTTAAAAAGTCTTATAAAACCTTGTAAAAAGTAATGGATTAAGACTTGTTTCTACCGGTTTTTTTATACCGATTGGTTCAAAGGACAAGTGACACCGACTTTTTATAGCAATAACATTACCATTGTGTCTGGCGCGTCGTCGTCGGTCTGTCTGTGCAGATATTTCTAAACAATTAAAATGTCATTATCATAAAAACAGGAAATTAACGACAAAAACTTGCTAATGAGTATGATTTTTTTTCAAGCTTGGCCTTTTCAACACCTAGTAGTTATAGATGTCATTTTTTTGTCCTTTTACAATCCGATTTAAATTATGTTTATTAATATGTTTTAATGAAATGCTACCTGATCTTTTTAATACTTAAATCCACTTTGATTCGTATAAGAAGTTGTAGGTACTATTCAGAGGTGCTAATTTTAGTTTAGTTATCATAGTAAAATCATAATGTTTACTACGTTTTTGTACAGTCAGCAGCAGAAGAGATCAAAATGATCAGCACTCGACACTATTGTCAAGAGAATACGTCGTGTCTAGATCATTTTGAGCATGTTATTTCTGCTTAGCTCTACTTTTGATGCGGACTGTACTAGCGATGGATCAACTTACCCTTTTTTTTTTAACGTTGTTTTATAACTAGAGTAAAACTGGATTTATGGTGTCTACTTGTGTAAGTAGGTACAGTCGAGTACAAAGATGTACATACACTTTTGCACCTTATCTATTGAAATAAGGTGTAAAAGTGTATTCATATCTTTGACCTCGACTGTACTATCAGTCTAATAGAATCCCGACTTACTATAGAACGGTGTCACAGTGACATTATAAAACAATTTGTTTGACACTTCTTACGACTTGAATCTTAACGTCACTGTGACACAGTTCTATGGTGGGTCAGGGTTCCATTGGTTCCATAGTACATTCTTACATTTTTATGGATAGTAGCTTTTGCGCGCGTCTCCGTCCACGTAGAAGTCATTTATCGCTATTCCCTCAGGAACCGTCCAATTTTCTGTGCTATTCCAAAATATAATCTATCTCTATGCCAAATCTCATCCAGATCCGTCCAGCCGTTTTGGCATGAGTAACAAACATCGAAACATTCGCATTTAAAATATTAGTAAGATTTCCAACTGCTTTACTAGTCTAACAGTAATAGATTGCTCAGAAAACGCATATATGCGTTTGAGGAAGTGCAGATGTTAAGGATAAACGTCACCTCCTCACTTCCCTACTCCGCTGTCTTGACGACTTAATAACTTAACTCGTTACGTATCCTACTTATTTAATGATTAATCTAGCGTATTCGTTACTGCCAGGACCTTAACTTACAAAAACAGACGTAAGATGCACCAATCATCAGTTTTATTTTCATCTTTATACGTAAAGGATATGATTCAAATTACTATAAATTCTTGTTTAAACTTTGACTTTTTGGTTTTATGTGTCAGTTGATGATGTTATAATGATCGGTTACCGCAGGCGCGTATGCATTTCAATTAACGATTATATTTTATTTATATTTTTGTATAAAATTGGTTAAAGCATACTTTTGAGGGAAAAAACTCATACAAATTGACCTAAAAGTACTTGATAGTAAAAAAGTGTTGTTATTACTATTCCCTCACACGCCACAAATAAGATTGGCATTTATGCAACTGTCAAAAACTTCATCGTTGTGACAAACTTGACTTCTTATTTGCCCAGTACTCTAAAAAAAAAACAAAGCTCTAGGCTTTTTACTACAGGTACTAGACAACGATAAACGTACGTACAATTAATGAAAAACCATCCATAACTCAGAAACAAACACTCGAAATATTTGCCCTAATCGAAACCGGGACCTCTAGCTTCGTAGGCAGGATCACTTACTACCAACTAGCAACTAGGCCAACCGCGTCTTCAAAACAAAAAAATATCTACTATAATATTTAATTAAACATTATTCATATTCCTTTTAGTTTCCATTTCCAAAAACCTTTAACGGGAACTTTGGGTATCCGAAAATAGTTCAATAAGTTATCCCACAGATAAGACCATGTTTAATTAATAAATTAGCATCTGTGGTCTATTGGAGGCGTTAAAACGTCAAATTTCCCGCCTTTTCACGCTGCCATATTGGGCAGTGAATCGTGCGCATGGCAACTGCGTACCCTATTAGGGTCCAGTAGGGAATGACTGGCAAGCTGAGTACTTACACCTTAACACGTAAACTGCCGCATTACCTTTAAATGTATGTAAACCGATCTATAGAAAAATGGTACAGAGACAATGTACAGACAAAAGACGGACACAGTATTGTAGTGACCGGAGTATTAGTTTCTGACTCGTGAATGTTTTCTTTGTATTTAAGTATATTTATTTATTTATCTATCTACTTAAGTATTTATATCGTTGTCTAGTGCGTATATTATACAAGCCTAGAGCTTAGTTTGGAACTAGGCCATTCTGTATGAGATTGTCCCCTGATAGGTATTTATTTTGTATATTTATTCCTAGGGACTTGAGATAGACGATTTCGCGTATCATGATTGCATAGCTGTTAGAAATGAATGAGTTAATCCGCATGTGCAATATTTACGATAGTACAGATGCAAATCGCTTTCGAATCGTTTTTAAGTTGTTAACACCTTTGTCGAGCAAAAATATTAGCCGAAGTTTGTGCAAACATTGATTTTCATTTGTTTTTACTTTGTTCCTTTTTTGTTTTTGTCTGTTGAGGTTAATACTAGGACAGGGTCTCTATTCAACTCGGTAAAAACAATATAGTTTTTGAGCTGTTATCGTATTGTCCACGTTTTGATAGCTCCTATTTACTTGACAGTAATGGCGGGCGAGTTAAAAACAATACCAAAACAGGTAATTTTACCGCCTAGCCGCCGGCGCAGATCGTGTTCAAATAAAACTGCCCAAGTGCGAGTGGGACTTGCACACAAAGGGTTCCGTACCATTCTTGTACTGGGACTCCTATTAATTCTCTTTAAAAAAATTAACTGTCTTCTTCTTAGGGGACACTGGATGCTTAGTAATACGGTTCTGTGGCACCCTTTAGAACTTGAAAAAAATTAGGTTATGTTTGTCATTCAGGCTATTCCCAGGACGTCCCGTGTAAGGATACGAAACTAGATGTAATGGCTTTAACATCACCTAGATGTAAGAACAGAGTGGCTCAGATTTTTTAGGATGCAACAGGTGCGTCTGCGCAGTGAACCTGTTATTTTGTTACGTCACGAAGATTACTGTCACTATCAGCGTCAACACTGTATATCGTGATGGATTGCCCGAGCTAGAGCATTGCATGATCGCCGGGGAGCTGTGGAGAACATTCCTTAGCATTGAGCACGAAGAATAATTTATATTTATTTATACAAGATAAAAGATAAAAAGATATTTATTCAGTAAGTAGGCCGAACGGGCACTTTTACACGTCAAGAATCTACCAGCGCTTCCCAAGAGGAGACCACTGTCGAGAAGAAACGCCGCAAGAAACTCAGCTGTCAGTCATTTTTTAACCATATTTAATAATACAATGATACTACTTAGTCTAGCATTATATAAAGCTATAAATATTAAATTAAATATAATATCAAATAGCATGCGTAGTTCAGCAGGAAAACATGTCAAAAATATTACGAGAGAGACAAAGGGAGAAAAGGAAAAAAAAGAGGGAATAAAACACAGGATAATCAAATAAAAGTTTGATATGTTTACCTACATCAACGGTGTCCCCTAGACAAACAACTTTGCAATTTTACAAATGATTAATGACTAAGTTTCGGGTTTAGGCCAAGCATTTTTATCTGTAAGATAGTCCTCGACCCTATAGCACGCTTTAGATATTAACGACTTTTTTAAGTAATTTACCCCGCACTCGCTTTGCTTCAGTTCATGTGAGTTGTCTGTAACACCCGAACATAAACCAGAATTTATTACACATAAACCTTCCGTGAAAAATTATCTAACTTGGCAAATCCTCATAAAAATCTGTTCGATTTTGAGATCAGCGAACATACATAAAGACAGACAGATGTGCGGGGACTATGTTTTATAATATGTAGTGACTCTCTGTTGCCCGTGACTCCGTCACCAAAAAATATCTTTTTACCACATTTCACGTCGATAGACCAGCAATGATCAACTGTCAGACTGACTAAATTCACTTCCACATTTGTAAAATTAGTTAGGGTTACGATCATGCAAAATATAAATGATAAAGCAAGGAGCGTCTTCTTTGCTACCATTTTGAAATGCCAGAGCGGTAACATTTCATAGAACGTAAAGTCGTATAACAAAGACAAATATGTATCATGGACAGTCCTTTAAGGATATTAATAGCATTTCTAAAGCACAAATGTGTGGTTATTGAAATATAATGGAAATTTCAAACATAACGCTTTAGTAAATTTTACAATCGCATCGTATTGTGAGCAGCTAAACTTCCTTATTTGAAAACTGGACACAACTATACGAAGTCTCAAAATAACACGCACGGAATTTAATGAATAATAGAGAATTTGTATGGTTTAAAGATTTAGTTTATTATACTACATATATATTATAAGTTTAGCTCCGGGTAATAATGTTTCTTACGCCCTCCTTAATCATGTCCGATTTCAACGATTTTTGAATTTGTTTCAGTTGTTATAATAACTAGGTTTGTAATTTCCGGTCTTTTTCTTTTACTTTTTTCTTTACAGGGAATATTTTCTTGGAATGGAACACGTACATACCTAGTTTTTCATAATATCTACTAAATGTTCAAAAATCGTTCAACTCGGACAAGTTTAGGGGAAGACAAATGCTATCGCATTTTGCATGACAATTTTTAGCTTCACAATCCTCTTAAGTACAGTTTAGTTGTGACAAAATGCATATAACTAAAATCTTCACAAATCTGGATGTAACTTTGATTTTTGATGCCAGTAAATTTCAGTTTAATGATGGCCAGATGTGCAGTAAAAACCATAGTTTAATTCTTGTACAGTTTAGTTACTTATGTCAAGAATTATAATTTAATTATAAGACTATCTTCTATTGTCTGTATGTCCTTTATTATAGAATCGTAAACTGTACATTTGATCGTGTGATGATCTTCAGCAAAGTGTTGTGCATGAGTCTACGAAGGTTTCTGAGTTGGTACGACGTAGCACCGCGCGCAGGGTACAGATAGTGCCTGATAAACTTATAGGATGTAGTCCTATATGTAGCCTTTTAGTGCAAGTGACACTTAAGAGGGTAATTATCTAGCTAGGTACTGACTTAGAGAACTTCGTAACGGCTCGTTTGGTATCGCGCGTGCTTGCGCGATCTATCTCTCGATTACTTAAGCAAGTAATAATCGATAGCTAATTATAGCGGGAATGGAGCGGCGAGATATTAGTTCATGTTCATTAATAGCACCTTTAGCGGGGGTAGCTGTGTGTGTAGCAAGGACAGGAAACGCGTAACGGCACTCTAGTAGTCCCCCCGCTACCTCCCAAACGTTTGTCCCCCCGGCGTGGGACGATCGCGAAAGAACTTGTCGAAATATAATAAATTCTGCAGCTGTTTAAAAACACGTGATTTTAAAAGTAAACTAATCGACATTATTTAAGACATAATACGCGTCTTTCCAGTCAAATACACCTCGGAAGATTTATATATATCAGAATGCTAATGCTCATCCCACGTAAAAATATTTCACATATAAACTGTCGCGAGTTGCCATCAGAGCCATTGTCATTAGCCGGTAAAACGCTATAATTTGCATTTTTTATTTGTTATCGCCTGGAATCGAGACAGTTACGTGTATTTATGACGTGTTCTTCGGAAGATTCTGGGTGTCCTCGTAAATTAAACTAAATTGGCCCTTCGCGGAATTTTAACGTGTCGATTGACTTATCCACTGGTCTTAGATGTCTGCTTTTGTTAAATAATATTTTTTGTATTTATATAATTTGATTGTAAAGAATTATAGCGATGAAATGGACATTGTATTTTTAATTTTTGGCAAGTTTTTCATTTATTACGAGTATTATGAGAGTTGTATTTTTATAAAGTAGAGGCTAGCCTACATTCGTTTTTAAGCGTGAATAAATTGATATAAACTTAGATGAACAAGCGATTAAAGTAATATAGTTACGCGGAAACTGAAAATCAATCCCAAAACCACATCAGCGGTGAAATAGCTTTCAAACAGCGTTTTTACAAGTGTCACTCAAAAACCAAAGCCAAAAACAACTCGCGATAGACTCGAACAGCGTCCCGTTGTATGCATTTCTGCATTCCGAATGACATCGTATCAAATAACCCGCCACGATGGCGTTAGAGACAACCTTGCAGTCAACTCCAAAACAACATAAAGTCAAACAAAGTTTTCATCTCGATTGAAACTTTATCTGTTGGAAAGAAGATACATTTGAGAGGCTTCAAGAGAAGCGAGCTTGTTAAACGAAATCTGTTTGATCTTGCGTTTGCTTATGTGAGAGTAAATAGACTACAATCGTCATTGACAAGCATTAAGATGTGTATGTCAATTTCGTTCTGAATTACATGTAAATAAAATTAATACTTGAACACAATCTAACGCTATTTTACTGAGTCCCAAATTAAAATAATGGCTTGTTTTATGCATACTAGACAAAGATAAACATAGTGTTTAAAGAAACTGGCGACCCGCCCTCGCTTCTTCATTTATATGAGTTTATTGTAACAACCGTACATAATCCAGAATTTATTATACATTCAAATCTTCCTCTTGAATCACTATATATATTGATGACCGCATTAAATTCCAATGCGTAGTTTGGTTTGAAAGATTTAAGCGTAGGTACATACAGAGAGAAAGAGGGCGGGAAGCGACTTTATTTACTATGTAAAGAAAATACATATTAAAGTACAAAGAAAACATCCAAGGAACAAATACATGCGCATACACAAATCTTTGCGCACATTTGGTCCGCTAGCTTCGTAGGCAAGGCCCAACCAACAAGGTTAAACGCATTGTCGTATTGTGAATGTGTTGCCTTAACCACTACATTGAAACACCATAACCCTTTGATTTACCTATGTGTGTAAGAATCAGTCTGCCGTGTGTCTGTCACATGGCATTTGACACGCTGTGTATAATAATCGCGATGCGAGGGTCAGGTTGTCGCGCGCGTCAGCTAATGGCTAGGCGACAGCGTGGCGAAGTCAGCCGTAACTGTCAGGCGACAGCAGACGGGGATAAATTGACAGTCCGGTTCAAAGGCTCGTTAGAGACACTATTTGTTTTGTGTTAGTGTTTTGTTTGAAGCTTGGAACGCAGAAAGAGCGTAAACCTCTTCCTGTGGTTACCTATAGATTCTTCGTACTGTTTTAATTTTAAAGATCATTTGATTAAATGGACTATTAAAGAACTCTGTTCATAATCGAGAATACATTGTTTCTTTTGTGTTTAAACCTCGAGATGAGTTAATATTCATAGGTGTGTCAGGTGTAAAACCTCGATATAATTGTGGAAAAGATTATGAACAACTTTTTCATTTACAAAAGTATTACTTATTTGAGGCATCTAATTCTTTTGCAGGTCAATTAACATTCTACGATCACTAACGGATTTCAGAAACTGTTAAAATTTATGGAATTGACATAAGCACCCGAAACAACCGTCCAGCACGTATCCTTTACGTTTTCTTTGATTTCGTTGATCGTTTTTGCAAAATGCATCTAGTCTTATCCTGATGCTAGCAGCAATGCACTTTTTCTTGTCACTAAAATCGATGACATGCTTCTTAAGAAAAGATCTTTGTACCTGTGTCTTATATGTAGTTACAGACTTGCCCATTACTGACCGATCTGAATGAGCCAAGCTGTAGGTACATATACATACATACATACATTAAATCACGCCTGTTTCCCAGAGGGGTAGGCAGAGACCACTTCTTTCCACTTGCTACGATCTTGACAAAGTTCTTTCGCTTCTTCCACATTCATACATCGAGTCATGCACGCACGTCGGTTTCGGGTACTTAAGATTCGGCCCTTTTCCATTATTTCTCCGATTTGACTCGTCCACTCACTTTCGATCTGTATATCTCTTTCGTCAATCTTCTTTCATCCATCCTTTCCAAATGACCGAACCATCGAATCATGCCCTTTTCAATCTTAGTCACTACATCTTCTTTTATTCCACATTTCTCTCTGACTTTTTAATTCCTTACGCTGTACATATGATCTTATTTATTGCAGTCCAGTAGACAAAGGACCTCGCGTGCTAGTTTTAGTACAACATATTTACGACTTCCTGGCCTGTTCTGAATTTGTGTCAGGTTCAACTTCCCGCTCGCGAAGAGTTCCGTCAAGGGTCAACAGGATTACAGGTCACAAGCGATTGTAGTCCTGCTTTAATTCGTTTAGAACTGTCGTTCGTTTCCTCTCTAACCCAGCCAGATTGTAACCGGACTCCCACTGTTGGTATTATGCGGAGTTAGGTGCCTACCTTGTCAGCTTGACACAGTTGGAGATTCACGCGAGTAGCGAAGCGAAGATAAGGAGTCAATCCTTACAACTGTCATCGCTGCACAATTCTTAACCTGTATTTGAGTTTGAGGTTATAATTTGTACTGTCATGACTTGTGTTAAGATGGAAAATAAAAAAAAAAACAAAATTCTAAATATTTATTCAGTAAGTAGGCCACATAAGGCTCTTTAACACGTCAGTAATGTGATTCTACTAGCGCTTTGATTGAGTTTTTGTTTTCCATTTACTGTACCAAATAAATCATGAGTGTCATCGCTCCTCTATAAGATATTTTACGCTTAACCTACAATTTCATTATTATGTGAAATCTGGTACCATTTAGGGTTGTGTTTGATGCTTTTCCAAAAAACGTATCTTAACCGCTCTTCGCTCGTCTCTTGCGCCGATGCGTAGGCGCAACGGTGAGTGACAGAGACGATACGCGAGATTTAAAGGCTGGCGGGACTACTAGCCTCGTGGTTTATTGTCGGAGAGATAGGGCTAGTCTTCCGGTGTTTACTATGGCTGAGCTTACATTTACAATAAATTCGACTACTAACACAAGTAAAACAAAAAGCAAGCGTTAAAACATAAAATATGTTTGTAGAATGTTGCCTTTTAGAGCCAATGTCTATAAAGTCTAGACAGGAATCGGAACTTAAAACTAGATTAAAACTAACAGTGTTCGCATTATTGTTACAGTGTGGCAATAAGACAACAGGTGAAATTATTAGTAATGCGGGACTTCATGTTAGTCCTCTGGGTTGGCCACAATTTTGCAGACTTACTACTTTTAGCATTGCAGTCTTGGGATCAAACGTTTCAGATTCCTCTTACGCTTGGCGTGTGACCTAATTTGCCTTCTATTTGTCATAAAAAATCTACTACTTTCGATACAAAACTATCCAATCTTCAATTCCTCGGCACTGAACAAGTGAACATGTTAAATAAATCGAAGCAGTAAACGTTATTAGTCGTTGTGGAGCAGTAAATCATCGGTACAAATGAGTTCTGCAGGAAATATTCCCAGGCCGAATAGTTGCGGGAGCTGACCCACTTCGGTTAGTATCTTGAAGGTGATTTAATGAATTCCTGAGTAATGCGCTGTCTAGATGTAAACTAAACCTCAGTATCTTTCTAAATAAAAATACAAATGGAGAAAAAACCTTGCTAAAACGAGCAATCAGGCCACCTGTAGTTGTATTCTACTCGATAAACCATAATGTTTTTGACATGTTACATGTTAAAGCTCTTATTTACTTGACAGTACGCGTAATAGCGGCCGGATTATAACAATACGATAACGTGTTAAAAGCAATATGTTTTTATCGAGTATGATAAGGATGACGTAAATGAGTTCTAAGGGCCAAGGATATTGGAAATCTTGAGTTAAAATACGTCATCAACATAATTTTACCGATTGTCTTACGACCAGATTCAAGTGCAGGAAAATTGTATGCAAATTATGTTTTTAGAGCTGGCATCATAATCCATTTACAAATTTCTAGTAGTTTACGATTTCACGACTGTTCAAAAGATTTTTGATTGACAGTATTGACACTGGCTTACTGAGGGATACCTACGAGAACTGATGTCTTCCTTCACGCTTTTAAGTGTAAGGTTTTTAAATTCTGGATTTCTATGTTCGAGAATTTTAGGAAACCGATGTGGCCGTTCAGTTAAAAAAAAAATCCATAACCAATAGTTATCAAAGCATCGGGACATTACATATAGATAGAAATTCTCGTAAATCATTTTGGACATCTTCGAAAAAATCTAGACTATCTTACAGGGCAAGTTGAATCTGTTGTTCAAGCCGTGACTATCTATTTACAGGTATTTTGTCTATGTCAGTATTTTTTTGTTTTGTTGTCTACTATTTGTCACAAATAAATGTTTTTTCTTTTTTTTTCTTTCTTGGTTTTCTATTTTCCTTCCCACCTCTTAATAACGAGGCATAAACCTAATAAAATATTAAACAAGTTGATACTTCTCATGAGTTTACAGTCATGTTAAAGTGGCGAATAAATGTGGTAGACCCATGTTCGCAGGGGCTTTTAGTTGGTGGGTGTTTATGGCCCATTACGATAAGGCTGTGCCTGGCTGCGTCATAAAAGATACGGCCAAGTCTCTGTTAATGTCTAGAGCCAGGTGGGTTTCCTTCCTGAGATCTATTTAGATGTTTTCTGACCTGATGTAGGCTGCCTTTTAAGCCCAGTTTTGTTCCCACTGTTAATTTAACAGTGTGAGACCTGATTTTTCCTGTTTTACATATATTTGTGTGATGAGCGCGGGTATTTGTTCCCGAGTCTTGGTTGTTTTATAAGTACATACATACAAAGTTAGAAGTAAAACTTGAGTACCAATACCTATTTCATAATGCAATAATAATAATATTTAAGCAAATAAATATTTTAAACAAGTAGAGCTCTCGTACATACATTAAATCACGCCTGTTTCCCAGAGGGGTAGGCAGAGACCAGTTCTTTCCAGTTGCTACGATCCTGACAAATTTCTTTCGCTTCTTCCACATTCATACATCGAGTCATGCACGCACGTCGCGTCGGTTTCGGGTACTTAAGATTCGGCCCTATTCCAGTATTTCTCCGATTTGATTCGAAAAAGTAAGCCTAGGGCGGCCCCTTCTGACCCGTCCACTCACTTTCGATCTGTATATTTCTTTCGTCAATCTTCTTTCATAAGTATTGAAGTATTTATTTGTCTATAATAATTATGTTTAACGATGCCTTGTCCTTGTACCCATATTACAAGCCTAGAGCTTAGTTTGGGACTGGGTTATTTTGTGTCATATTTGTCCTATGATATAAGTATACACGCGAATGTGAGTTTGATTGTGTGTTCACGGTATAGCGCTTTCAAATTATTCAAAATTATTTTAATTATTCACTAAAACTAAAAATATGTAGTGGAGAGCAAATTGTTTAAATTGGCAAAAATAGAATGATGTGGAATGAGATGCAGTGATCGTTTATAACTTGGAGACGGACACGAGGTACTAACTTAAGACAAGGATCCTGAGACAACGATATGCATAATACAGATACAAAAAATGGGACCACTTCGAAATAAACACAATATTACGCGAAATAAACATTATAGATTCCAATATAAACCCACATAAAATACATAACATCCAAGACTCATGAACAAATATTACACTCATTTTTTTTTATCCTTGTCTTTAATCGAACCCAGGACCCCTGGCTTCGTAAGTAAAGTCGCTACCAACTAAACTAACCGCGTTGACGGAGGAAACATTTCATAATACTTTATTGGTAGGAAATATAACTTCACGCTGGTTTGGAATTAAGGTACTTAAACAGTTTTGTGTGCACAGTTGCGTATGCGCAAATATAAGCCACACTAAGTGCCGTGTAGGTTTCTGTATTGTGTTCTGAGGTATTTCGTTCCGGCGTGTTTGGGACACTCGGTTTTTTTTTTTTTTAGGCATCGAGTAGACAAACGAGCACACAGGCCACCTGATGGTAAGTGGAAACTGTGACCCATAGACATTCGCAATCACAAGACTGCAATGCAATCCTAAGACTGCAAATGCGTTGCCAACCCTGAGGCTAAGATGGAATGCTCTATGCTAGTCATTTCACCGGCTGTCTTATCCCCAAACCGGAACACAACAATGGTCGTAGGACCATTCACCATTTTTTTGTGCATCTATTCCATTGTTTTTTAATCATAATATACATACATAAGCTCACGCCTTCACTAGAGTGGGGTAGGCAAGGCTACAGAATTACTAACAACTCTAAAAAAAATATGATAATTCTGTAACCACATTTTGCACAATTAGGTTAAGATGTTTACCAGTGTATTAGTGACAGGTTGCAAGCCCATGGCCTTTGTTTACTTAAATCGCCTCTTATGAAATCCACGAGAAGACATGAAGTGGCACTATTCTTGACGACGATGGGGGTTTTTAATCATATCATTAACATATGTTAAAGTTATGGTAGCTTGTATTTTCTTGATTTTCTTGTATTCGAGTTTTACTTCTTATTTGTTTAGGTTAGGTTAGAACTGTTACCACATTAGTAGAAATCAAAGACATTAGATATATGTACTTTTTAACCTATGAACATTATGATTTACGAAATCATGCGTTGATATGCATTATAAATTGTTATATCGTAGGTTTATTATAGAGTTCGAAATCATGCAATTATTTTATGAAAAAATAAAATTAGTACATTCGTTTTTATGAAAATAATTACTCACATAATAGTAATGGCGGCCGTGTTAAAAACTTGTCAAAAGCAAAATTGTCTCGCCGAATAGAGCACCAGATTTATCGCCAAAGCGATATAGCTTTGTGTCACTCTCGTCTCGTCAGTCACATGAAATAGGTAGGTACTGTGTTTCGTTTGGCCAGCGAGAGTGCCATCAATGGACTTTCTCGTATTCTAAGCCTCGCTTATATTTACATATATTCACACGGGACTGTGTCTATTGACAGAAACTGTCAACAAACGCGGTCCCAATGCCACGTCTGACGACCTAGTTATAAGAGTTTAAACATATAATAAGAAACAATACAATCTAAAAAATAAACAATAGTTAACACTTTTGTTATAAATAAAGTTTAACCAACTACATTTTTAAACCAAACACGCAATTCACCCATTTTGAGTAAAATAATAAAAGTTCCATGAAATAATTTTAGATTATTTATTTTTGTAACCTCTCAAGCTTAAAAAACACACCTTGTATAAACAATCAGAACTTACTACCGATATTTTAGTAACACCCTAAAAAACAGAATTCGTCTCTCCGACGTCCACACGATAACGTTTTCACACCCCGACGCGGTCGGTCCATGACCTTAGCCTTGGCAGTAACGGCGGTAACCCACTGGCCCACAGATAGCACGCCGTCATAAAACGATACAGGTGTCATATAACGTGATATGAGATTCCGGGAGATACGTCATATTTTTAGAATACAGCGTGATGTTAATTTTGGGTTGGGTATTTTGAAAGGCTTGTTTAGATTTTTTTACCTTGTTTCTTATTTTGTAGTTTTTAATAGTATACAAATATTTACATCAGAAGTTGTAGTACCTATTAACCGCGTCTTTTTAGTTCTAGCTCTCTTATCTTATGTGTATAATTATTAATCGTGTAAAATGCCTGCATGTCAAAAGTTACACATTGAACAATCAATGTCGTCTTTACTTATCGAATGAAAATTGTAAAGAGTAAAATATCTAAAAGTAAAATGTTTTTAAATAATCCAAAAAGAACAATACTAATATTTAATATTAATATTTTTACTTTATTTCAAATGATTTATCTTAGCTATAAATAAAACAGTCAACTTTCAATAGAGGAACCTCTCATATAAGTTTGTGTCAAAAATATGAATATTACAATCATTGGGTTTAAGAACATATTCATTACAAATTTCAGCACATTTCAATAGCAAGAAAATAAATGCAAAATTCGATCTAAAAAATCAGGCTAGGCTATAAAATAACACCCTGGCTAATTCCCCAGGCTCCTTAAAAGTGACCGCCCTGTACCAAATTTCACGGAACAGCCGTATCATCTCACTCACAACACTTTTGTCGGCAGGATTGGGTTACAAACGCACTGAATTAATTAACATTGTTGACAGTTAGAATCTCTTCTTTATGCGGGGACACGGAGTCATATGAATCATGTGGGAAATTACCTGGTAGGTGATTCTGTAAACCAACTCGCTTTACAATTGGACGGACGAATTATTAACCGGCGAGTTTAAGTCGTTCCGTCATCTCTACATAACATAAAACAAAGTCGCTTACTGCCGTCTGTCACTCTGTATATACGTTTAGATCTTTCAAACTTCCCAACGGATTTTAATGCGTTCATCAATAGATAGAATTTATCTATAAATCATTCCGTATAATCCATGGATGTTACGGATCACTCTCATACTTAAATCGAAGCGAAGCGAGGGCGGGTCGTTAGTAGCCTTAAAACCACATTTGGGCGTGCATACTTACTGAGGTAGCTGTTTAATTTATGACCTCGTGTGGTACAGTCACGAGATCTAATTTGGTACCCACCTTAGGTCCAAAGTCAAACTGACATTCTACAAAAATAAGGTTGAGTGTCCTATCAGTTACAGATGACTTGACATCTCTAATGACATTGACGACTTCAAGCATATTCTTCTTGAAATGGGTCCCAAATTAACGCTCGTGACCGTACGACATGTTCGGCAATTTAAAATAACACCATTTTTTTTGTAACCGTTTTCACAATTATGTACCGCAAATGTATTATTAAAGTTATTTAGGTAGTATAAATATGTAATTTTATTAACTGCCATCAGCTGTCTATCGTCATCACATTCGCGAATCAGGTGCGAGACCTGAAATTATTCGCCATTCCATGAAAAAAGGCAATATTTTATAATTTAGAAGTTCGTTAGTGTTTTAAGCTTAATGTTTTATTCAGTGTCTTCTTTATTGTTTTCAGGTAAGTATGGAATACATTATCAACTCTGCAAGAGCCCGATCTCAACTTAAATGTAAGTCATTTTTAAGGAATCAGGACAAACCAAAATGTCAATACGAACAATTGACGAAAATATAATTTATTACCATCAAAATATCAAGAATCTGACAGTTGAATACAGGCTAACCTAAGTATTATCCTTGAAATGTTTTTAGTGACCTTAGTCAGAATTAATTCGGTGGACGTTGTCGTTACCGAAAATGTATAGGGTTGACGTAAGTTGCCGGGAAGTTGCGTCGAGCGCTATGTCAATTCCATAATTATGTTTTGACCGTTTTCGATAATCGTTTACATTAGCTTTATGCATGTTGCTTAGGACCTTGACATTGTAGTAATTATGTAATAATCATGGTCCATTTCAAAATGGTTTGATATATATGTATACAGGATGCTCCAAAAAAAAGTGAACCCTCTTAACCGATCCCAACTTTATCTGTGAACTGAACTATAAAATATACCTATCCAGGGGCCGGTGGTCCGGATCGCTGTCCTAATGAAGACGGTTTACGTCGCCTAACAAACGTTTAGACGTTTGTCAGCGAGTGCGGGTTAGCATTGGCGCACGACAAGTCAAAAAACAATAATTGGCGTCAATTATACAAATTTTGTCCATATATTATGAGCTCAATGATTCCTATTGAATACAATAAAGTCGGAATTGCACTTGAAGAGCGAACACTTTTTTCTACACTAAATCGATCTGCTTGATTGCACAATTTGTCAATGATCAAAAGCCGATCGATGACAGATCGTATTTCACATACATCGGTCGACGTTAATTAAATAACGGTCGACAAACGATGATCATACTGACATCAGTCGCAACAATTCCTTAGAAGGAGGTTAGTTTTTAAATTTACTTTCTAGATTGTGATGTAATGATTAATATCTAAAGAAACTTCTTAAGAATTGAATTAAAATGTCACTTTGACTTGGTTTCATTCAGCAATTATTATTATAACATCGTCAAATTAATAGAAACGGTTCTCTGTCGTTTGCCCGAAAGTCATTTGCCATAATTCTATCACTTGCCATAATATTCATTCGCCATAAAGGCATTTTTTCTGAAATCGTGAACTATTCAGAATTGTTATAAAACAAACCTAACCTAACCTATTGGGCTCTATACGATGGCATGTAAAAAATACCTGAAAGGTTGACAGTTTCAGAAAAAAATTCTTTATGTCAAATTAACATTATGGCAAGTGACACAATTATGGCAAAAGAAATTCGGGTAAACGAAGTGATCCGAATAGAAACAGTATCAGAGAGGAAATAAAATGATGCACACGACAAGTTCTCGTGGTTTTTTTTTACAAGCTTACACGGGTATAAACGGATCTATATTGGAATCCCTAATCGTCATTTGTCCTAATGCATCGTTTGTCGGAATGATCATTTATCCTAAAGCCATTTCTGCCTGAATTTAGAATTTTATTATCTACTGTTAACTATAATACAATACAATACAACTCGTTGTTATACAACCCCAACATAACCTAACCTAACCGCGATTCTGGAAAATTAAAAAAGGTATATGCCTCAGCTGAACCCAGGGGTGTAATTCTCTAAAGAGTATCACTTGTTCACTCGGCGCAACTCGTATTAACCGGCGAGTTTAGGTAGTCCAGTCAGAGCGCAAAAAAACACATTTAGGCGCTTACTTCTAAATTAGGCAGCGGCTTATGACAAACAATAATTCGGACAAACAATGCGTTAGGACAAACGTTATTAGAGATCGAGGGGCACACGTGCAAATGCTAGATTGAAGTTATTAAATACACGTTTCGCTTACCTCCTTATTTAGACACGTCAAGTTCAAATGCCGGATGTGCCCCAGCAGTGGGCCCACGCGGCGCTGCAGAAACCATGTAATAGTGGCCGTTGTCAGCGCCCCGCTGGCTTAAGTAAGTCTTCTGTCGAGTACTAGGCGTTTAGTGCTGGCACGAGTTACTAGCTCTAGCGGAGGAGTTTCGCATTCTAGACATATCGTTTTTTTTTGGAAGTTTATACTTTATATCCCGCGATTCGAGTTTCACTGAAAAATTACAATGTAAACTAATAATAGTTCGGAAATTAATACAGGAAAAAATAAACTGAGGGCCCTGGCATTGTGCTAGTGAGGTTGACTGCATTTCCTCGCTGATTAACAAAGCTATTTCAATACGTTAAGTGAGACAGCTTTGAAGTCGATCAAATCTGCAACTTTACAGACCAATTCATTTCCCTTTAAAAAAAAACACAAATTTATTTTAGTTACTTATTTTAAAAAAAGTATTAAAAGTATTCATTGTCCATCTCTGTCAAATTCAAATAATGACAGATGATAACAGAGCATATTTCATAAGAGGGTTAAAGGTTAAGGGCACACAGTAAAATTTTAAATCTAGATATATACATAAATCTGGATTAAATTTCCGGTTCCATACATTTTGACACAGCTCAACGTTGGTAACTCCTTTACTGTATTAAAACGTTGCAAAATATTAAAATAATTGTTAGTTTTAATATTTCGCGATGGTTATAGGTATATGTATAAATCTGAAACACTTAATCTTGTAAAAACATAAATACCTCGACGTTTCGATCGTGATGCAACTGTCGTTACAAGCAGACTGACGCTATGGTGACGTTCAGGTATAAAGGTTGAACACGCCAAAACTTGGGCACACTATTAATTCAATCATAGAAAATGTTCAATAAATAATTAAAAGGAGATTACTTTAAATATAAGTAAATTTAATGTATTTTAATTAATAATTACGTTTGTCCAAGATTTCTTGACGAGTAAGCCATCGATCGTACTTTTCCTCGAACACGACTCATAAGGGACTGCACCATCACGTCGGGATACCTCTTGGTCGCCCAAGTCCACATTTTTCGCAGCTCAACCGCGGATTTTACCTCTCCGCCTCTCTTTTTAAGAAGTCCCTTCATTATACTCCAATACTCCTCGACGGGCCGGAGTTCTGGGCAGTTGGGTGGATTGCTGACTTTCGGTACCACGGCCACCCCGTGTGATTCGTACCACTCCATCAGGGGTTTAGCGTAATGGCAACTGGCCAGATCTGGCCAAAACAAAGGTGGAGAGTCGTGCTTCTTAATAAATGGAATTAACCGCTTTTGTAAGCACTCCTTTTGATAGATACTGCCATTTATTGTTCCGGTAGTTATAAACGAGCTACGTCTTTACCCGCAACTACAAATTGCCTGCCAAAGGAGATATTTTTTTGGAAACTTGGATCGTTTTTTTGTTTTACAGTCCTCAGGAGCGTCTGTGCGGTTTTTGCTGGTATAAAACTCTTGTCCAGGAATTTGTTTGAAATCGGCTTTGATGTAAGTTTCGTCGTCCATCACAACGCAGTCAAATTTCGTTAAAAAACCATCATACAGTTTTCTTGATCGTGTTTTTGCTAATAAATTCTGTCTCGCGTTCCGATCTGGTGCTGTCTGAGCTTTAAAACTTCTTAAACCTGCTCTACGTTTCACTTTTTGTACATAGGATACCCAACAAACAAACTAACCTTATAAAATTAAGTCTATAAGGTCTAAATTCTTATACTTGTTATAAAAGAGCATTCATTATGTCAATGTTCCTTATAATGGCACATTATAAGAAGATTTGGCTAATATTACCTATATTCTTATAATTTTGCTGGGTAAACGTTAATATAGCCAACTTATAAGGGTACAATAAGGGTTCGAAATCTGTTCTTCTTATAGAGGCTAGTTACATTGCTTTTTAGCCGTATAAAACTCGAAGTTATATAAAGGCTTTTAATATGGCCAATGATTCTTATAAAAGTAATGCATAAGGTAACTATTGAGCTTTTAAACTTATAGAAGCATTTGATACGACGTCTATCCAACAAACAAATTCTAACATTTTATATGATCTTTACAAGGATGAAAGCAATCCATATTCCCTTATACAGAGATTATAAAGATATTATTCTCTATTCGGTTATATTACAATGTTTTATATGACTAGATTTGCCATTTTGAGAAAAACAGCAGATTGTGTGAATTTATTACGCAGCGGAATTTACATTTCAAAATGGATTCAAAAGACTGGAAGAAATTGAAAAGGAGCGGTAGTTACAGAAGAAAAGTGAAAAAGGTCTATGAAAACATGGTTGTGAGCACTACACCCACCACTTGTACTCCTATGATCTCAGTGCCTATGGTACTACAAAATGACCAAGCCGATACCAACGAATCAGCCTGTGGTTCCGTAGAATATTATTTCACAGAAAATGAAAATGACAAGGAATCCAGTGAGGAAGAATATAATTGTAATTGTAAAGGTAAAGTAGAATGGGTCGGATGTGCACAATTAAAACATTCCTTTCTTAGAATAAAATGTGTCCACTTCCATGGCCAGCGCATAATATTATGCAATTTAAGATCTTCTCTTTTCAAAAATTTGTCAATATCTGCCAATATGTACACAACCATTGTAATGTCTGCGGACAAACATTAATAAACATTATTATTACATCGTTTATGGTGTACCTACTTACAATTAAAATTGTATGTCAATCTGAAAATTTAGTGCACAAACCGAGCTTATCCCTATATAGATCTCTTCCATCCAACTGAACTATAGAGAAAAGTGAAAAATAAATTTATATTATAAAAACAAGACTAAGGTACAAGACTAGCTAGGTAAATGATTTTGTTCGTGAGTTAAGGAACCCTAACGATGTATAAAATGGCGAAAGCATAAGTAATATAACGTTGCCATTATAAAGTCTTCAGTCTCATAGACTCCTTGTAGAGGATGTGCGAATCGTTTTGCCCTCATAATAGCAGTGTATATAACCTGACTAAATAATTAATAACGTTTGGAGCACAAAAACAGCTTAAACTCGAGGGCGGGTTGATATTATAACACACAGCGTACCACCTTTTATCATGCATTTGAATTCCCATGCACTTTTCACTATACACAAGCACATAAGTCAGGTAAATAAACTACATAAAATAATAACTTACCGTTCACTTTCCAATAAAATGGTTGACGTTTGTCTTTCTTCTTCAAACTGTTACGAAAATGTAAATCACTTTAAAAAAAGACTTATTGCAGAATCATAAACAGACGGCTATAAGGGCCAACGGATTTTTAAGAGACTTTGATTTGCCGCAATAAGTTGAACTCCCTTGTATCGGAACATAATAAAACATGTATAAGGGTGATCGCCCTTATTAACGTTTTATAAATGGCTCTTATAAGATGTATTGACTTTTACGAGATTTTTTCTTGCCATTATAAGGAAGTTATCCTTGTTACTTGTCATAATATGAGACGTTTAAGAAAAAAAAGCAGACAATAAGGAAGCTAAAAGCGGGGTATAAAGTTATTGTTCTTATAATTTGTGCCCAAACGCACCCTTATTAGCGGTAATGCGGCTCTTATAAGAATATTATTTTTAGCCGTTTAAGCCACTACAAGACCAATTTTTGTTTGTTGGGTAGAGACATTTTCACTTTTTTAGCCACATCGCGAGATGATAACTTACAATTTGAGGCAAATATCTTTAAGATGCGTTCCCCCTTTTTTTATCCTTAATACCCTGCAATCCACCACTTCCTCGTTTTCTTTCTATAGTTAAGCGTTCCCGAAACCTCTTCAATACGGAACAAACAGTAGATTGTGGACATTTCAACCTTTTTGCCACATCCCTGTAGCTGAGCATTGGGTTTTGTGTGTGTTCGAGCAAAATAAGTTCGCGTTGTTGGAGTTGCCGGTTCGACATCTTGATAGATATAAACTTTTGATAAAAATAACTGTCGTTGTCATAAAGTTTACTTTTTTACGATTAATATGGCATCAAAAAAGTATCCATATCTTTAATTTTAACGTAGCAGTAAATACTATTACATGCCCATGTTTTGGCGTGTTCAACCTTTATACATATAATTAAGTCCCATTTTATATTTAAGACAGTATATCAAGATATTATAGGGTCCATCCTTAAACACTTACCTCCTTACTTATAAACGTGGAATAGGCTTGGTATAGTTTATGCCATGCTTTATCCTTATCTGTAATTATGACATTTTCATCTGACAGAAAGTGACAAAGCATGGCATAAACTATTCCAAGCTTATTCCACGTTTATATGTAAGGGGGTAAGACATTGTTTATGTGTGTAGTGGCTAAAGTGGTCCTTAGTGTTTAATTCCGTGAGTTTTGTGACCGTAGTAAACCTCGCTCCGCTCCTGCCTTGACCCCCGTGCCCTACAGCGCGGGTCGTTTATTTTGCATCACATTGTTTACGCTCGCACTATGTCGCAAAATCGTTCCTTTGAACAACTCCGACAATTCTGCCCTCTATAACTTTAAACGTCTTAATACAGTTTAAGGATAGGATCGAGATAAAATGGAAACTGGGATTGTTTTATTTTTATTCAGATGTAACCAAGTAGAATAAAAAGGCTCAGGATCCCTTGACCTGGGTAGTGATTATCTCAACAACGACGGTCGGACGGACGAACGAGTGAATGTCCAAGCGGCGAGTTTAAGTAGTCCCGTCAGTGCGAACAAAACATATTTCAGCGCGTGCATTTTCAATTTAGCAGCATGTTTTCTGCCGATGGATCGAACGTAAATGTGTTTTGTTCGCTCTGATGGGACTACTTAAACTCGCCGCT
The DNA here is from genome assembly GCA_963966035.1 of Acleris laterana. Taxonomy (NCBI): domain Eukaryota; kingdom Metazoa; phylum Arthropoda; class Insecta; order Lepidoptera; family Tortricidae; genus Acleris; species Acleris laterana. Next base: position 12,261,988 of record OZ014459.1, on the reverse strand, counting down.
GCGATTTCGCTCGTCCGTCCGACCGTCGTTATTTTTGAGAGAATTCCCCTATGTGATGTAACAACACAAGTGACGGCACTTTCGCAACTAACGATAGACACACTTATTTTATACGATTACCAGTCATAAACAATACGGTGTGGTTACCTATCTTAAATTCGAAAAACTTTTGCCCGCTTATTCGTTGGCCGAAATTTTAATATCTCCGATTTTTTTTTCTCTTAAACCGTTTAACTTTCCTGGATTGATATCAAACTAACCTAACCTAACAGGTTCTGTAGGAATATCTCTTTAAATATTTTAAAGAGTACCTGTTACGTAACGCCCCTTGCATATCGGATCTCTCTGTCAGCAGTTTAAAATGCTTGTATTATCCGAATTTTTGGCGGATTTTAACTTTAATTTCACTTTTGTTGATCTTTTTTACGGTATTGTCATATTTCGTTGAGAAATGTGATTTAAAAATCCCAATTAGCGATTCATGTGCCTTCGACACGCCGAAAAAAAAACATGTATCTTCCTCGAGCATTCCCAAATCATATCGTAGATAATTGCGCGCGAGTTGTAATAGTAATTAACTGTAATTACCTTTTTGTACCGTTGTAATTGCTATTGATGTTTTGTGATCGAATTAGTATCGCGATAATGGTGCGCCTAATGGGAGTAATTTGGGGATTTGGAACAGTTAATTGTGGTGTGCTATTATACTGAGCAGCTGATTTGAGATAGGACTAGATGTAACATTATTAAGGGCGTAATAGACTAGCAATTAAAATTGCACAAGTTGATTGCTGTCTTGCTTTAACTTTAGTTCTAGAGCAAGAAGCACAATTTTGATATCTTTTTCTAACTTTAAACTTAGGGAAAGACAGCAAGCAGTCAACTTATGCAATTTTTATACACCGTGGGAACTAGTAACCCGACAAATTTTAACCATCAATTCTAGAGCCAATTTGTAGTACTTATATAATGTGATATAACATGTAGCCCAATAACGCATAATTTCAGAGTTTTTAATTATAAAAAAAAACATAGTTAATTGAATTTAAACTCTGTCACCTTGACGTAAAGCAATATTTTTTAAGAAAGATTCATCTTGTAAATAGCAATGTCATCAACGTACAACGTAAATTAATTTAATCAATTTCTTAGTACCTAAATAATGCTTTAGGCATAGGCGACAAAGTTCAAATTAAATTAACTATGGAATATTTTTTTTAATAATAAATATCTTGGAAATTATGCGTTATTGGACTACATGTTATATCACATCACTACAAAACAATTTGGCTCTAGAATCGATGGTTAAAGTTTGTCGGATTCCTCGTTCCCACGGTGTAGTTAGTCTAAACCCCGCTTTACTCTTAGCATTCTGGTCAATAAATCATAAAAGTATCTATTTATTTAAAGGCAACAATTTTAGGTACAGTCATGAGATTAAATTTGATAGCCACCTTAGGTCCAAAGTCAATCTGACGTTCTGCAACAATAAGGTTGAGTTTCCTAAGAGTTACAAATGACTTGACATCTCTAATGACATTGACGACTTCAAGCATATTTTTCATGAAATGGGTCCCAAATCGTGACCGTACCTATCAAACAAGCTGACACATTATAAGTACAGTGGGCTTTATAAGTAGTTGCACACTTTTGTACTTTCTTTCTAAAATCGCATCGCTTATCTGCACGGTAGAGCGCTCGCCAAGTTCGCCGCCGAATCTTAACTCAACATCAAAAATAATAAACCTCGCGTTCTTTTATTAAATATCTCAATTCGGCGATTATCTTGATCGTAATAAAGTTGTACAAATGGCATAACAAGGCGTCATAATGCATTTTATCGTGCCATCTTGTTTTATCCGGTTCATCTGGTACAAAATGCATTTTGGGTGTAGTTTCGTCGTGATTTATTAATCCATTCGCTTATTACACGGTTGGTTTGTTGCCAAATAATATTTCATACAAAGTTTTGTGGAAACGAGATAATTACGTCGTGTAATGTAATAATGGTATGATGCAGAGATTTTCAGTTGCAAAATTACTTTAGTTGAAATAATGTTGTTTTCTTTTCTTATTTGCGTTAGTTTCTAAAAAAACTGCTAAAAAAAACAAGTTCAAGTTCAGTTCATTTCACACCTAACTAGTTTTGTTTACATAGTTCTATTTCTACTAAGCCAGTATAGAAATCACAGCCCTAGTTCTTCGAACTAAACACCATATAAAACCTACTTATAAAATGTATGATAATAAAGACGGAATTAGCGAATGTTCGTGAGTGCTATGTTTGCTTTCATTCGACATTCAACACTTCCGAATGCCCTTATTTGAATGAATAAGAGCGGTCTCAATGGACCTAACGCCGTTTAAGTGACCAACAAACAACTTACGGATTCAATTGACACTCGTAAAAGCATTCAGAAATAGTGCATTACCATACAATTTAACCGCGTTATAAAACGTCGTATCTCCGTTAGAAATAGCATGATATGCGCCTTTTTGAAAGAGAACAGTATAAATACGACCGCGAAATGCAGGTACGCTCGGAAAGTAAATATTTGTGAGTTAGCAGGCTAGCTTAAAACAAGCGGACAGGTTCAACGGACTTGTTGCATAAGCAACTGCGTCAAAACTCGATCAAGGTGATTCATCATCCGATACTACGCACATAAATCACCAGCTATTTACGAATGAAAAGCAAACTTAATTTAACGTCGTAAAGACTCATTTGGAATAAATTAGAACGCGTTTGACACGTTCTTGAATACGGTGGAGCTAACGACAATTTTGTGAATTTAAAGATCGGTTTTCGAATAAAACGCGCCCGTTTGAAACATTGAACGTTTATTTTTGATCGTTTGTCGATGGCCAAGAATGGTTGGGAGCTTTTTTTAATCGGTTCGATTCTGGTTCGGAACGGCATTTGAGTAATTCGAAAAACAAATTACGGGATGGTATCTAACTGCCGTATATCATAATTCATTAATTTGTATGGAATGAATTGGTGCAGCCCCTTTTGATGGGATTAAACAAATATATTAGGATAATGTATCGAGATTGGGGTATTTGTCAAAATTACAATGATTTACAGGTTTTGTTTAATGAGATTTTGTCACGCGATGGGGTGAAAAATAGAGCTAAAAATGCCTTTTAAAATGATCAGTAGCTATAAATACGAAGTTTGCCCTCTAACGAATCAAGTTTTTACGTGTTTTTTATAACCTTTAAAGTAGACTTTAATACTTGGCTCTTTAGCCGGATAAGTTAATAATTAAGTCATTCAGAGTTTTTAATATTTAATCGAAGTTTTTACTTACTTTCTATGAGGCACTCTCGCCTTTCTGTTTAATTCCGTCGTTACGTATTCAAACAAATTAATGGATTTTTATACTGTTTAATTTGTAATCAAATCCTAATGAGATTTTATAATTATGGCTTCTTAAATTGAAATTCTTGACGAGTAATTATAGTAGTTACATGAATTAATTGATAATTATTTGAGTTGAATGTCTTCATTTTCATAATATTAAACGAGATGGTCAAATTACAAATTGATAATTAAATTCTTTTTACGAATGAATGAGCCTACACTCAAAAAGTATACTTAAGTTGACATTAAATTGGTAGCCTCAGCTCATCAATTCGGTACTTATTCATTAATGCATCAACGTAATTAAGTATTGAACAACTAAGTGATTCTGAAAACAGCATAACTATTTAAGAACATTTAGTCAATTACAGACAATTTAAAAAAAAGTTACATTCTCAACTAAATACAGATGTAGCTGTCAAACCATAACCAACGTTCTCACTTATCATATACCCTTATTGCTCAACATAGTAACATAAGCCGCTTCCCGCCGTCTATTCTACTATTTCCTTTTGGATCTTTCAAACTACGCAACGGATTTTGATGCGGTTTTCGCTATCAGTTAGATATTTTTTCTCGAAAGGTCTGGTTTATGTACGGGTTTTACAGAAAACTCACATATAGGTACCGCAGCGAAGCGATGGTGGGTGGCTAGTTGTCACTATTTATTACACCAAACATTCTCCCATGCTCTAATGTCTATTTCGTTATTGGCGACATCCATCTCGAACATAGTTAAACTTACCATATCGATTGCAAACTGATCTTTGGATTTAATCCGGATTTCTCAAAGTGGGGTACGCGACAAAACTTACTAAATTACTCAACCTTATAAGGTATTTCTAGTAAAATTTTTGACGAGGTTCACAGTAATCTGGCGAATTAAATAGGGGTACAAGGGGCTATATGTTTGACTAGCGATCCGCCCTCGCTTCGCTTCGGTTTATACGAGTATGATATAATAGCCTATAGCCTTTCTTGATAAATGGGCTACTAACACTGAAAGATTTTTTTAAATCGGACCAGTAGTTTCTGAGATGCAAACAAACAAACAAACTCTTTAGCTTTATAATATCAGTATAGATAAACTATGGATTAAATTACCCAGTTCCTTTAAACAAACTCTATGACAACACGTACTCGTACAAATCAACGCACAATACGAACACCTGCTTCCAGTTGCTAATTTCGGAAGCGAAAGAGTGTTCCCCGAGCATCATCGCGGTGTAAATCAATTGTATATATTTGTCTATTTCGGGCGTTTGTTTAGACTTGGCCCGTTTTTACCGGGTGCGTCGCTGGTCGTAATATTCCTATTTTGTTGATCTTCAGTTCATTATAACTTGTTTTAAGTGTAATGGGTTATTAATGGGAATAACAGTTGATTATTATAATGATTATGAACCTGATAGTTTTTTTTTTTAGTTTTCTAATCTTAACTCCGTATAATCTATTTATTTATTTATTTAATTTGGTACAATATCATGATTTTAACACAATAACATAATAACATAAATCACTATCCTGATCAATTTATGTGAACAGCACTGTTATAATTCTAATTCTATAATCTAGCATATTTTTATAAATGATACAGCCCTCTTTTTGAGAGAAAGGAAAGGTGTTCGAGTATTAAATTAGGTAGGTACTAGGTACATATACGTCCTTATAGATGGCAGCACAAGTAATAAGGACATTGTTAATATAACTTTATCTTTTATCTTATATTGCAAAATATAACACATTGTATTTTTTATATCGTCGCGGTTTGGTACGAAATGTTGAATTTTACACACTCAAAGAAAACAAAGTATTTGTTTACGTAACCTTAAAAAATAATTTAGAACTGAACTTGTTTATGTGTTTTATCCGCTATTTTATACTAAATACAACTGCTTACACATTTATCCGTTGAACTTAATTCGCTGTTACAGTGATACTTCACAGTGTTTGCGGAAGACTCGAAGCGTGATTTGACAGTTTGACAGATCCAGGTTACTTGCGATTCCGGGTTGTTAAAATTTGGTGTTTAACTTTAATAGACGCACATTAGAATTCTGAAGCGTTTATTTTCAATGCTCATCAATCTAGGCAGTTTCATGCGGAAGTCAAAGAACTTGGCGCACATTCGTCAAGTACTGTACAATAGGTACAACACACTTTTTTTCAATATAAATACCACAGATAGTTCACATTAAAATTATAAAAAAAAGCATGCAGCAGTCTTATAGATAGCTAAATAGAAAAAAAAATAAGGTGGAAAGTTATAAAAGTATAGGTGTTTTTGACTTTTACCAGAGAACCATAAAATTTGACAACCACTTTAATAAATTGTGCAGTATTGTCGCTTGATGCGAAAAAATATTCTTTAAACAATTCTAAACAATTACCAATGTTTAACTTACAGCACATAAACAAATATTTCGCCATATCTTATTTAAGGATCGATCATACCAAGTCTTAAAATACAATGATTTAACGTTTCTTTACTGACGTTTTTAACGCGTCTGTTATACCGACCGGTGTGGTCACGTCCGAAATAACGCCATGTACTTAATTAATTTTTGCGTAAGTATATTACACGCAGGTTAATTTGCGCAGTGATGGGGTATGGTTAATGTTGCCAGACGTCCCGATTTTGATTTCAGACGCTTCATATGTAAGATTCTAATTTATAACAACCGAGAAAGCCAAAAACGGTTTGTCACAATTGGCATTGCAAGAGGACTGTAATTCTGTCCCGATTAAAAACCTAGGTCAGTTTTTATTTTTTGTTCAATTTGTGATCGAATAGACCTGGTAACATTAGGTATGTTTGGTCATTTATTATACCACATTTTGCTCGCTTTGTCGCCTTTGTCCCCGTGAAACTGTCATCGCTGCTCAACAAGTAGGCCGTGGTCGCCGTGGAACAAAAAAAAATCAAGAACTCTAACCTCCTTCACACACAATATAGATAAAACTATCGCAACATCCTTAACACATGCTCAACCCTATTTAATTTTCCTTAAATAAAATATCCATAAAGGCACTTATCGCTTTCCTCTCAAGCCATAAAATAGTGATGGGAAAACAGTCGATAACACTGCTCTAAATTTGTCGATGGTCCTTTATTTCGGCCCTCGTAAAATATTTAATGCCTTATAAGGTGCTTAAAAAGCTGTCTATTGAAGTGCCGACTGGACTGCGACTGTGCGGCTAAGTGTAGAGACTTTATGCGCGATAGTTATTTTGAAATTTTACATACATACATACATACATAAACTCACGCCTTTATTCCCAGAGTGGGGTAGGCAGAGCTACAGAATTTCTGACAACTCTAAAAACTTGTTGATAATTCTGTAACCACTTGCACACTTAGGCGAAGATGTTTGAAATTTTACTATATCAATATAATATAGAACTGCCACGTAAGCATTTATTTTTCTAAAAACAGTGTGGGGCATTTGTATTAACGATTATGGCATTGTATTTCTAGCGTAGGTACAGTTTATATTATAACTAGCTATTGCCTGCGGCTCCATTCGCCTAGAAGTCGTCTCTATTTCGTCGGGAGTGTTTTATTTCCCAGGATCAAAAGTATCCTATGCCCTTCTCCGGAGGTCAAGCTTTCTCTAGATAGTTTTTTTATCGAAATCGGTTCATCGGTTTATACGTGAAAATGTAAGAAACAGACAAAAAGAGTTACCTAAATTAGTAGTATGGATTTATTAGGAAGTTTTTGAACTCGACTTAGAACATCTCTTTGCTAACTGAATCGAAGAGTTTATCTTTTAGTAGGTACTGTATTGTATCCCACAGATAGTCTTTAACTAAATGACTATATCTCCCTGTTCAGTGTTAATAGCTACATACGTTTATGTATATTTTATTGTTGTATATTCTTCTTCTTAATAGCCTTTGGTCACACACAACTATGTGTAGGCCTCCTCACACTACTCTCTCTGTGGTATGCTAAACAAAAAACAAAAACTAAGAAACTTTCTACTTCAGCATTAAGTACATTAAAAATCAATCCTGACATATTGTGCAAACATGAACTTTCTAAATATTGTTATTGCTGTTATTATTATTCCTTCACAAGCAACGAATAAGTTAAGCGATGTTTTACTGCTGTCAACATGATCAATATTCAAACACTTCATGGTTGTTCAATGCGTTATGATTTGATTTATGACTTTTTTGTTATCTACCTAGTATTATAGGTATAAGAGAATAATCGTCCTTGTAGCTTTTCATTCGTATTTTACTTTTTCTAAGTGACACTTTTAGAGGTTGTCTCTAAGTTGTCTCTCTCTTGGTGGTCCTGTCACTAAGGATGTTTGTTACCTAATTTAGCCGCCGACATAAAAAAGTAAAATATACACATTAAAACAAATTAAGTAGCTACACTAACACAACCGGCCGTGCTTAAAGCCACCGAAGTTGCAATAACATTTTTATTGCCCCGAATACAATTTTAATCGTCATTGAATGGTGCCCCTTATAATTAAGAGCGAATCCAGGCGAAATTTCAGATTAGGAGGTTGTAAAACTTTTAACGACTTGAGATTGGCGTTTGGGAACCTTTGATATAAATAACTAATAAAAGTTATCGATGTCGGTATGTTTGTTGTCGATGTTTTAATGGTGAATAAATGGAGTTTATGGGTTGTCTATCTGTGTGTCAGATTGCTGCGTGCTTGAGAACTGGTTAATGCTCTTCATGTGTTCTGAATTTTTAATATGTCAGAATAGAAAATAGGTAAATACTAAGATTAACCTGCTTTATATGACGTTTGCGCTTTTAGCCACTGGGCTATCCTGTCGGTATTAGGTTCGATCCACGGTAAGGACACAGTCGAGTAGTACTAGTGTAGGGCTTAGTTTAGGACTAGGTCATGGTATCGCAGGGCCGTATTCTACATTGTCTTTACCCCTATTGCTATCGGATTAGCAATGTTATGATAGCTCTTTTTTATTTGATAGTGATATGAAGATAATAAGCGAAAACACAATGTAGAATTACCTAGGTAGGTACGCCTTATATTCTTCTGAGCTGCTTTTTGACTTGTTAGCGTGTTTTTTTAAACTCGGCCGCCATCAAGGACTATTTTAATAAAAGCTATCATAACGTGGACAATACGATAACAATAGGGGTAAAGACAAAGTAGAATACAGCCCAAGTCCTGTGATGCCAAGTAAATAAGAGGCGAAGGTCTAAGGCAATATGGTTTTAAACAGTAGAATTGGAGCGGCGTCGCTATTGCCTAAAGCACTCGCAATCTCAATTGGCTTCAAAGCATTTTTTTTTATGGCATAGAGAAGACAAACGAGCACACAGGCCACCTGATGGTAAGTGGAAACTGTGACCCATAGACATTCGCATTCACAAGACTGCATTGCAATCCTAAGACTGCAAATGCGTTGTCAACCCTGAGGACTAAGATGGAATGCCGGTATGCTAGACATTTCACCGGCTGTCATATCCCCAAACCGGAACACAACAATGCGAACACTGCTGTTTGGCGGTAGGTTAATGGATAAGATGGTGGTAGCGATCCGGACGGACCCTGCACAAGGTCCTACCACCCGCAACACACAAGCCTTCGATTTTCAAAATGCAAACAATTGCGATTGCGAGTGCGTTAAGCAATAGCCCCTCTGGTCTAATGATGGAGGTTATTTGTTTCCGATTCGCATGTATGAGTAGTTGGTGACCAAGAAAAAAAATAGTCGGAAAGGACGTCTTAAAAAAATATTGAATAAAATTCATTTTGAACTGTACGCTTGGAAAGTACGGGCATCCTCCAGTTTCTTATTATGTATAATGGAACAGACAACAACCGATGCTTGTTCATAAGTAATTAATGACTTAATTGGGAATAATGGCATATTTATATTGATATCTGAGGTCAAGAATGTTGTTTTTTTTTAAATTGGCATCAAAGAATCCTTCGTTATTTGAAAGATAATATCCGCTTATACATGTGTTATTAACACGTCCTGCCAAATTACACGGTTATTTTTATTCTACTTTATCATTAAGTGATTTAAATGTACCTATAATGTGTTTCTTTTTGAAATAAAAGAGGTCCCGCGATAAAGTCTAGTGCAAAGGTAGGTAAATAAAGATTTTTATAATTTTTAAGTGATTGCAATATGACTATGACAAGTAATATATGTTTGTAAACTACAACCATAACGACTAAAGTAGCACTAGTGACTTAATAAATATCAGGGGGGGCTAATTTACACACAATTTATACTTTAAACTTTTTCAACTGAGCGTATCCACTTAAGAATAAAAAGCCATTGTGTAGTTAACCACAAATAAGGACAACGAGCTCGCAGTTAAAGCAGATAATAACCGCCTTCGAACGTTAACATTGATTATCGACTCTATTTCTTTAGACAATAGACTACAAAATACAGTTTTAGAATAATGGCAATCATTTTTTTTTTACATTTTACAACCTCCCGACTAAGATTGTACAGATACAATCACCATTGTGTTTACAGGTAAGTGGAAGAGCTCAGTTCAAAAAGTTTAAACTATACCTAGTCCTATAATAAGCTACGCGTGTTCTAGCTACTAGGGATCAAATCCTAGACCGCAAGCTTTGTAAAGACAAAGAGAGACACTACAACTGCCTACTGAGCATTTCTCTTTTTTTTTGCCACTGTTAGTGACACCTCCAGATTTTCAAAAAAAATGGCAGACAGGTAGAGACCATCGAACTAGGCAATAATTAAATAATATTGTAATGTGTCCCAAAATATTTGTATGGAAAGTTCCTTTTGTGTTACCAAAAATGTATGAATATCGGTAACACAAAAGGAACTTTCCATACAAATATTTTGGGACACATTACAATATTATTTAATTATTGCATAGTTCGATGGTCTCTACCTGTCTGCCATTTTTTTTTTTAATCTGGAGGTGTCACTAACAGTGGCAAAAAAAAAGAGAAATGCTCTACTTACTACGCTAAGGTTCACCCAGATCCGCTTGAAATAAACACCATTTTCAAATACAGACCCTAAATATCCATTAAAAATAAATGTGTTCGAATTTCAAATTACCAGAGCTGCGCAAGCGTCTCAGGCTGTATAGGGGGTGTTATCTGCGCCTCCGTGACATGATTTGGGCCATAAACCTCTCACATGCCTCACTTGGCAAACATTTCGTTATTATAACAAATGCTGGCTTATGGTGGATATGCCTTTACCTTTCTAATATTACGCTTACCTACTTAATATGTACCTATTTGAATTAAAAAAACGAATCTTTAACAAGATGTTACAGCTTCTGAAAACAATATAACTGGCAACTGCGTCGTTACATTTTCAATTTAACAGAAGTTAATCTACGGTGGCTTGATGATAAAGGATGAATATGCGAAAAGGCATGTCCACACTACGGCCTGATCCATGTACAAATCTGTTATCTGCGCCGCTTACTGCGCAAAGGCACCGCGTTCGTTAAGTGTGAGCCTGGCTTTAGGCTAAGGACAGGCTCACCCATACATGTTCATATATATGTGTTATACTCTGTTCCCGAAATAGTTTTTATTAAAAAATCTGTACGCTAGACATGGAAAAGTACAATTAAAAAATAGAGGTATTAAACAGGTAGTCTTACCGCGAAATAGCTATCTCCAGACCACCCGAGATAAGGATAAAAATCAATAAGTTCCAAATATGTACATAAATACATAGAAAACATCTAAGACTCAGGCACCAATTACTCACACTCATCCTTACCGGGATTCGAACCCGGGACCGCTAGCTTTGTAGGCACCTCACTACCATCTAGGCTTACGTGTTTTTACGTATGGATTTGCGCTCGTGTATCCCTTCGCTTATCACAACGGACCGATGCATGTCGTGCGTGAATGTGTGACATACCGACCGGCGTGATTTATTGCTGATACACATTTATCAGCTGTTACAGTTGCAGCGAAACCAGGTATTACCTCTTATCGGTATTAGCGTCGGTATTGTTAAGTATAAGCTGTCAAGCCACATTCTTAAACGTTGTACGGTCGAAAGCATTGAAATCTACACAGCCCTTGTGTCAAATATATGTATAGAGGTACATAGACCTTATTGTTATTCGGATAGGGATATCTACACGTAGATAGTAGTAGATAGATAGTAGACACCGTATCTTTCTATCTCTCACGCACACACACACATACACTTTTAATTTTGTATGAGTTACTGTTTTCACCCTCTGTTTTCTAAAATATAGAATAAAATAATCCACTTCAATAGTAAATTGTTGCAGTTAGACGTTAATGTTGTTTGTTAATAATAAAATACCATCTAGCCCCCGGGACAGACAATGCCTGGTGTCGGCGTCAGTTTTAACCGTAAATTTTATGGAATTTGGAAATTAATTATTTGTATTTGTACATATTTGGAGTATTTTATAACTTTAACGGTACTTGAATAATAACTATGTTGTACTTGTGATAGAGTACAAATTGTATTGTCTGCAACATCTTTAGCTGTTGCCCCCGACTCGGTCCGCGTAGGAGTCGTTTATCGTTACTCGCGGTAAAAAAGTTTCATTATGATCTTCCTCAAGTTCAACCTATCTCTATAGATACCAAATTTGAACTTCAATATTAGAAAAAATAACATTAGGAACTTAAAAAACACATAAAACAGAAACGTACAGACCTAGTTCTTGATAATAACTACAACATATTTAAAAATCGTGAAAATCGGACTTGATTTAGGTGAGAAACGTTATCGCCCCTAAATTTGTATGGTTTTTTTTGACAGCTACGCGATTATAGCGTCGCTTAAATCCTTTTAAGTACTCGTTTTACAGAAATCCCACATTGACTGAAGCAAAGCGAAGACGGGTCGCTGGTATCGAATATAATGAAACAAAGCATTTGTCGTTATGGAAACTGTAAATCTTTCAACTGCTAAAAACCCAGAGCCAGACTAATTGTTATTACCCTAGTCCGCAACCTGAACAAACACGCTTGATCGATTCGCCATCGCCAGCGATTTCGGTCTGGCCAAATTTCACACAGCGATTACACACTGAGATCATTCCTTAAAAGACAATCGTTATCAGATCCCCTTGGAATATTCGCACGTATTTTGTATATCACAAAGTATTTTTATTTGTATGTAATAAATAATAGCTATAGCATAGATGAAAAATAACCCCTTCTTTCAGAGCTGATATCTCTTAAACGACTCAATCGATTTTGATAAAACTTAGCTTAGAACTACCGCTAGAAAACATGCTTTCAAATAAAAAAAATCGCATCCAAATCGGTTCACCCCTTTAAGAGATACGCAGACACACACACGAACACACACAGCGGTAAAATTTATAACCCCAGCTTTTTGCGTCGGGGGTTAAAAATCAATTGCCATATGAATGAATGACGAAGCATCACTATTGGAGCTTTGAGATTGTAGTCTTGAGAATTCAAATTCATCATACATACCATCTGAGGGCCCAGACAAGATGCATTACGCTAACTATCGTTTCTCTTCGTTTAGTTTTTAAAACAATCGCGTCACTAGCACATCACGTGACTTTTCGTATCACGTCATCTACCAGTGACGCGATTGGTTTTAAAACTGAACGAAGAGAAACGATAGTTAGCGTAATGCATCTTGTCTGGGCCCTCAGATGGTATGTATGATGAATTTGAATTCTCAAGACTACAATCTCAAAGCTCCAATAGTGATGCTTCGTCATTCATTCATATGGCAGCTAGCGTAGTGCATCTTGTCTGGGCCCTCAGGTGACCTGTGCGTTTGTGTTTCCTTGATATAAAAAACCCATACTATATTGGTAAAAGTAGTGGATACTTTATTGTAACGTTTTTATAAGTTCCAATTGTATATGCATCCTCCCACTATCACCGGGTTACGCGTTAAAGGACCAAATATCCCTATTAACAATGATTTAACTCTTATTAATCTTAAATACCATATCAATAACAGTAATATGAATCAATACAAGTTCCGGGTGGCCGGGGCAACAGAGGTTTATGGGGCATTAGCGGTATAACTTACCCCAGATAATAACATCGTCGTTGTAAATATAAATATTTCGGTGGCTGTGATTTAATAGGGTGCTCGAGGGTCTTAGTGTGGATACGACTGATCATTTTTTGTAAGTTGGAGTGTCCTGTTATGAAGGGACACCGCACGCAAGTATGTAAGAAAAATATTGAACAAATAAAATATATGTTCTAGTAACCATTTACTTAATCACGAAAGGTACTTACATAAAAGGAGATTCGAGATAGTACAAATAACTAAAAAGATACTTTGTGCATTTATTTTACTACCACACCTTATTCTTCAGTATTTTGATTAGAAAATATTTTTTTAGGAAATTCGAAATTCAAAATATTTATTCAGTAAATTGGCCATATAAGGGCTCTTTTACAAGTGAAGTGAAGTAAATCTTGTGGTTTTTTGTGGTAATTTTAATGAATCTGTGAAAAACTGATTTTTTAATGTCTTATAACTTGTCTTATTGTTCACAGAAATGCTTCAAATTGAATCTATGTACAGTTTAAAATATAATTATTATATTAAAACAGGTCACTTAAATTTTGCCTTCATTATTTTTTATGTGGAACCAATATTTACATGATTTCTTTCAAAATGTAGTCATTTTATTAGATTTTCTTACCCAAATACGGGTCAGAGCGCAACGAGGGCAAGATGAGCTTGTACAAATGGTAAATCAAAATCTGACGCTTTGTTTAATTTCTAGTCTCAACTTCTTGATCCTTCTAAGGAGCTGGCCCAGTTGGTAGTGACTCTGTCTACGAAGCTAGCGTTTCTGGTTTCAAATACCGGTAAGAACAGATATTTATTTGATGAGCGCAAATATTTGTTCCTCCATACAAGTATTTAGTACTACAAGCCTAGAGCTTAATTTGGGATAACGTCAATTGGTGTGACATTGCCCCCACCCGAATTGTCACCCTGAACCCTGAACCCTGAACCCTGAATTGAATCTCAGAAAATTCTCAACGCAAGAGTGCTTCTCCATTCAGCCTTACAGCGTATCAACACAAGTCCCACCGGGAAGGAATCAGGATCAGTTTAGGATGTTTATAGTCGGAGGTGCGCTCGCGCACGTCGGCGCGTGCCCCACAAATAACTGCTAATCGATTAGAAACCGGGGTGTTCCTCGGTTGAATACCTACTTGGAAGTTATTCGGAAAAGTTGAAAGCAAGATTTCGGTGATTATAACAGTTTAATAAATTTTAATGTGTTGTTTTTGTTTTTGAAATTGAAATCTACGTTACCGTTGTGGTCATTGGTTTTTTATTGACTTAAACGTATTAGTAACTGTACAGGACTAAAGAATATGTTCTTCCTTTTGAAGGTTCCGTACCTAAAGGGTTCCAAAGGGAACTTATTAACAAATTCTCCATTGTCAGTTGGTTTTTTCATGAACCCTATTTAGACAGTCGTAGTTTTTTATCATCATTATTTAAAAATACACGTTCCTTGCGGATCCTTTAATTCTTAACGGTATCACATCTTCATTATTTGTTGTTATAGCGGTTATATATTATAAACACACTCTGAAATTTTTAAGTGTCTAGCTTTTAGGGTTCATGAGATACAGCTTGCTGACGGACAGACTGACAGACGGACGGACAGTGGAAGCTTAGTAATAGAGTGTAATAGGGTTCCGTTAGAGCTGAACCTTAAAAAAGTAAGTAAAAGTAAGTAAAGTAAAACGTAATTTAAGTACGGAACTCTAAAAAGGGCATAAATTTAGGTTTTATACACTGAAATAGCGAAGGTAACAGCCTGTGTACAGAAACTGTTTCCTTATAGTTTATTGATATTAGCTCCCGACCAACCAACGAATGAATAATATTAGGCCCTATACGCTTAGCGGTAAGACCAGCCTTATTGTTGTAGAATGTCAGACTTACTTTGGACCTAAGGGACCTAAATTTAAGTTGTTGACTGTACATCCATAAATATTTATTAGAAAACGTAAGAGATTATTCAGTTTGGATTGGAGATGTCATAACGATGATTCTGTAAGCAAAATAATATTATATTTCTAGTTATGTTTTATATTAAACCATTAAAAAAAGTTAACTAACTGGAATAGTTGACTGGCCTCTAAATTACGGAAAAGCTTACCGAAACAAGTTAAACGATCTCGACCTTGTAATAAAGACTAATTATCAGATGTTTCTCTACAAATTGGACGGTTAAATATTTCAAAAGTTTGAATAAACAACTAAAAACGTTCTTCCTTTTGTACTCGTATCATTTATCTGTGTTTTTGTAAACAAAATATTTACATGGTTTTAAATAATTTTTAAGCTTCTTGGAAATGTTTATGCACTTCCTAAAAATCGGAATACTTAATCTGAGGTTTAAGATTGCGAAACATTATAGATTTAAACGGCTAAAACGATCAACTTAATCATCTCGTTTATCCAAACTCAACTCCCTAAACACTGTAATAATATGAACCTATATTAAGCTCTAAGCAAACAAGCCTAACCACCAATCACCACCTAATCACGCCTAATAAAAATACACACGAAAAGTAAACACGAAAGCGAGAGTTCCGAAACCCACAATTTTCATTCGAAATTTGATGACTTCATCTCGGGCTAATGACGGTGTGTAACCGAAAATTGCCGTGCACCAATCACGTGCGCGCATTTAAACGGTGCGCGTTTGAATTTGGAACGTTTCATATCAAACGCGCACCGACTGCCCGCGCGTGCAGACGTATGTTTACTCATAATTTGGTTGATAATTTGGTAAATTGGCGACGAGGAGAGTTTGAGGTTTTTTGCTGAGTTGTTCGAGGTGTCAGCGACCCGTGAGGTGAAAGTACTTGGACGTGTAATTGAATATTTTATCAGTGGGGGGGTAATGGGTCGGGTCGAGCTCATGAATATAAAAGCGGGGCCCCGGGCATTCGACTAAAGGGTCGTTTATCGGGTGCGATGAAACTGAAACGGAACTTTCACTTTTTAAGCGGTTTTTTACTACTTTTGGGACCTTTTTTATGAGTAGCCTGTCAACTGTAGCGTGGAGTAAATATAATAAAAACAAAGCAATTTACAACACGTTTGATAAAACAGGTTTACGAAATATTGTATTGATTTTGACGGTTTTTTGACTTTTATTATTAGAAGCAAATATTCTACACAGGTCATTGATACGAAAAGAATTATTACCTTTGATACTAATAGTTTACATGCAAACGTCATGTATTGTTTATGCTTGAACATGTGAACATGTTATCTCCAAGTTTACAAGCAAACAATATCGTAAAACATACGTCTTTATTAGCTAACATAACACAAATCATAAATTACTATTAAATTATATATCAAATGATATGAAACTTCAAATAATGAACTAAAATACTTATTAAATAAGTTAAAAAAAAAACAAATCATTTAATTGGTCATAAGTTCATAACTTTTAATTTTTGAATTTTTTTATTTAACTTAAATGGAAATATAACCTAGTTTATATTTGTATTGTATGACAAAATATATAATTCATACCAAAAATTACTTCACACCTAAATATTTTACAATTCGCCCACACACGTCGACCAATGCCTCGTCCCCGCCGGACATGACACCTTGTTATCTAAGTAAGCCAGCCTTGTATGACGAACTGGAAGTAAACGTCGGGACATAATACGAGAAGGTTAATTGGTAGCAGAGATCAGGCAATATGTCCACGGTAGTGATAAGGGGAGATAAATGTTTCTTTTTTAGAATAGAACTGTTAGTTTTGCACCTAACTAATTGAAAATTATGGAGAAGAAAGTGTTCACATAATAGTTTCTTAGTCCACAACTGGATCTGCTGATGTAGGTTTCGCGCTAACTTTTTAATCAGAAGAAACGTATATCGAATGTAAAACACTCCTTGTCCAGATTTAATTATTGGTTACGTTTTTTTAACAACTCGTTATGTTTTAGCTTCGGAATCTGGAAACTATACACGTGGTAATTTTTTTATAAAAGAGTTATGTCAAAGTCGACAAAGTTTTTTAGACCGCCACTGTACCGTACCTAGTCAAAGTGGCATACCTGATAAAAAAACCGCCCAAGTGCTAGTCGGACTCGCGCACAGAGGGTTCCGTACAAACCTTTACATGAATTTCAAATTAATACCTCTACACGTTCATGAGGTAGTAACTTTAAAAATATTAAAAATATTTTTATTATATGATGTAACAAAAAATTTACGGGTATCGAATTTTTTCCTTTATCTGTGCTATGAGGCGTTGGGCCCTGGTTTTGATTCACTTGCTAGTTTTGAAAATTTGCGTAAATTTGCGGCATTTATAAACGGCTGTATCTTCTGATTGCGTTGGCTTAGAAGTTTGATATTTGATATAAATTTCAGCTTGATACCTCCACGCGTTCCTGAGAAAAAGGGTATTGACAGACAGACGGACGAACGGCTTTTTCCTTTCGAGGTGCGGAACCCTAAACAGATATCTAAAATACGCCGGATATACAAACTCTAGCGACGTAAATAGATAAATGGAAGTACAAATAAATAATAAATTAAAAAGTGATACATTATGATAGCAAAGCATCCATGCCACACTACAGGCAAGCATCTTTAGGTCCTACGTGATACCAGGCCGGTGACACTCCGCGCTATCGCCCACAAAATGTGCTGCCCCTTGCAAGGGGCGAATCAGTTGAGTGTCACGCGAGCGCTCGTCTCGACGCGCGCCGCCGTGCGCTGCCAAAGTTTTTGTTTGAATACGCACTTACACGAATATGGCTAATCGAAAAGGCAAAAAGTACTGCATCGCATACGGGTGCGTAAATAATAACTCCAATGTCGAATTATCTTTTTTTAACCTGCCTCAGGATGACGAAAGGTAATATTATTATTAATATTATTAATAACTACGACCTAGATAGGTAGTTACGAGTAGCTGGACTTAATTACACACAATCAGTACAGTTTTGAATCCTCGACGCAAAAAGAGCGATATAATATTATTTATTTTATTAACGACCCGTCCGCAGTTTCGCAGTTTTCAACTTATTCGGACCAAAAAGCAGTTATCTACTTGCCTTAAACAGCGTTCAGTGTAAGTAAGTAGATCTTCCAGTACTAGTAACTGCCTGCTAAAGCAAGGTCAGCATGTGCTGGATATTAGGTAAACACAACACACAAACAAATGGCAGCTTTTTTAAGTAACGATAGTACTTGAGTTTGTAACAAACAAAAAGTTTTAAGGTCTATATTGATTTGTTTATTTTATTTATTTATTTATTCTATTAGACACACCAATAGTTGTACAAACAAATACAAATACAAAAGGTATGTATAAATAAAATAGTTAAATAGTTAGTACCAATTACAGGTGTGCAACAGTATTAGCACAGTCGGGATTCAATAAAACTAAAAATTTGGCATTTCTCACATTACAGCAAAATTCCAAAAAATAAATAATTAAATTAACATATATTTTGAAGGTTAATACTAGTAAACTACGTCTTATTACTTAGATGGAAAGGGAGATCGGAGCAAACAACAAACAAGTCGCGGACAACTTTTGCCAGCCCTCCAGGCATGAACTATTTTTTCTCGTCATTTAAGTAACTACATAAAAAACTACAAATTATCATAAATTCAATTTGTTTTCTTACAACAGCCGTGGAAAGAAATAGTACAAGTAAGTGCCAGCCCTGGGAGGTGGGCGGAGTCAGTAAAGCTCATGACGGGCGAAATAATACAGACTCTCGCGGCGCAGATTTAAGGTGCATTTTGCCTCGTTAGGGGCGCCCCCACTATCGATCGCAAAAATGTAACCAAGGTCACTTCCGTGCGTGCACTTGTATTATTATCGTTCCCGCGTTCTGAATAGGTTTAAATTCGCATGTTTGCTGTCACAGAGAGTCGCTTCTGTACTTGTACTATTACTTATTCTGTGGTGATACCAAGTAAAACCAGTATTACCCGGTAAATGCAAATCTTTATCAGCTATCGCGATTGCAGCTGGCGTCTGTTTGGTGGGGTCAACGGTTCCTTATCACTATAGAAACCGCATTCTAGTCAGTTCATTTTGTTTGAGGATGACCTGGGGGCTCAGTATGGATGCGTTTATAAGATAAGATAAGATAAAGAGACATTTGTTCGCAACAATACAAAACAACATTAGGTACAGATACAAAAAATAAGACACTGAAACAGTTGCGAAACGGTCCCAACTCAGCATTCGCTAGTCGTAACGCCAGCACCGGTCTTCCGTTGGAACCGCTTGGTGAAGAGACGGAAAGTGACACACTTAACACAAAATAACATAAAATTGAAAACATCAAGGATCAAAATTTAAATCATTTCGCTCCTTTAGGATTATAGTGACCTAATTCTAAATTTTCAGCGTTCGACATTGAGTCATAAATTTATTACTGTAGAGACCTGACTCGAAATCCTAAATTTGCTAATTAGGTCAGTATAATTCTAAAGATGCGATTTGTTATTCATTTATCGCGTGACAAAATGTGGATAAAACCTCTGTCACTTTCTGACGCGTTTATAAGTACGAGTCAGCTGGATAAAACTATTTTGCCTGACATATTATTGTATTGTTAGTAACTCGGCCGCAATTACTGTACAAGTAAATAAGAGCTATAGTAACGTTAATGTCAAAGCCAATCAATATCGTTTTAAGCAGTAGAATAGTGCAAAAGTGATCAGCTTCTTTTGACGCTGACTGTACGTATCGTTGACAAGAAAAACCTCAAGGATTTTTTTACGAAAGATATTACGTCCTAACTTTGCGTTAAGCATTGAAATACTGAAAAAAGTTCCTTAAAATTTACTTTTCCGATGATAATCTGTGGTGTGAGTTGTGAACAACTAGCTGTTTTCCGTGACTGCCCGCGTAGAAGTCGTTTATCGCTTCTCCCTCGGAAACTGACAGATTTTTCGAAATAAGAAGTACCCCGTCCATATTTTTGTCTATCTCCAGATGGTCCATACCGTAAAGATGGAACAGACAAGTACGCTTTCACATGTTTCGTCTTTCCAAGTAAACGGATACATTTCAATAATAATTCCGAAGATGCTTTAAAACATTGTTTAGTATACGTGCCTTACGTAAGACGTCTAATTTAAACAACAGTGAAACAATCGTAAAGTATATTTTCATAGCAAATTTCATGCTTGCCGGGCTATTCACCTTTTTGGCAAGGCCGCAGCAGACAGAGATAGTGTATTACGATTAGATACGAGTCAGATAAGGAGGGGGTGTCGTGACGTGACGATGAAAGATACAACCGGAATCGCCCTGAAAATAATAAGATAGAAGTGAAAATAGTTGACCTTGGATTCAGTTTTTGAACTAGGAATTAATGATCAAATTCCGAGCCATTATATTTATTTCATTGCATTTAGGTACACAATTGCATGTATGTAAACTCTTTATTGCACAAACAGAAATACAAAAGGTATGTACAAAGGCGAACACATTGGACGTTTTTAAAATTAAAAAATATTTAAATTCTGTTTACCGGTTTAGTTTTTATTTATATATTAGTTTATTACTAACTTTAACTCGAAACTACGTTATTTGTCTTATTTAATTTCATACGAACAATTGGGATAGTGCCAATTCAATGTGAACGCATTTTTGACTAATGATTTTCGTTTACCCTCATTATGGTAACATATGTAAACGTCAAATCGAAAATATTAATTAGGGGAATTAAATAAAAAAATGGTACGTTCGATTAGTTTTTGTTTTGCTAATTATTAAGTTATTTATCATTTTTATGTAGATTATCATGTAGAATGCAAACAAAGCACACAGACCACCACTGGTATTTTGTCGCGGCGTGTGTCTATTTAGTTACCTACATTACAAGCTAGGTAGAGAGGGATTACCGAACGAAAGGTAAACGCGGGAAACTTGTGCTAGCCGTCTTGTCTCGGCAAAGATATCATGACAGTTGTATGATATGCCAATTTCTGGGCTTCTATTTTAAAAAAAAAACTAGTTTCTTATTGCAAGTGAAATCTGAGACCATAGACATTTCAATTCACAAGACTACAATCTCAAGACTGCAATCCTAAGGCCCGTATTAATAAACTAATCTCAACTTTAATGCTCGTCTCGAGATGCGTCAAAAATGACAGTGTTTTATGGTTTGACGTTTACTTTGACGTATCTTGTGACGGCCTCTAAACCAAGATATGTTTATTAATACTGCCCAAAAACTCCAAATGCGTAGTCAACCTTGAGAACTAAGATAAAATGCGTCTATGCTACTTATTTCACCGGTGGATATCCCCACACCAGAACATAACAATGCTAAAACTGCTCAGCTGCTTACTATGTGATTTTGTACCCTATTTGGACGACGCGTTTGCCTAGTTGGTAGTGATAGTGACCCTGCCTACGGAGCTAGCGGTCCCGGGTTCAATTCATTTCATTTATGTGGCGAGCACGAGTATTTTTATCTAAGTCGTAAATGTTTTCCATGTATTTAAGTATTTATTTCTCTATACAATCATTTCTATCGTCGTCTAGTACCCATAGTAAAAGCCTATTTATTACGATCTATTTATTTTTACTACGATCCCAGATTTCAGCTTCATCATAATTCATAATCCGCGTCGCGCGTTCCACAGGTGTCTGCGCCACTAGCCAGATGCTTGTGCTATTTTATTTCTAAGAGGAGCAAAGAAACGTTAGGTATTCGCCGTTCAAGGCCGTCTGTGTTTGCCTTCACGTTTTGACTAATTAAACCAGTTGTTAAGCGATATCTGGCTAGCGGGCCTGCTTCCTTGGCACACTGTTTTTTTTACATCATGAGATTCATGAGTAATAGAGTGCCTCACAGCCTAAATGCTAGTTATTTCACAGCCAATCTTAGCTCAGTATAGGAAACAATGCTTAGACGCATAGGGGTACGAAACCATAGAGGGAATATAAAAACGGTTCATAGAATAGTACTACTCTTCGCATCTGTTACAAATGCCCTTCGTTAAAAAGAGTCGTCTATATATATGATCGCTTTCGATTGAATTTCAAAAGTCTACCACTTTGTAGGTGTGTCAGTGTGTGACTCTGCATTAGTGTGCGTAAGTTTGCAGTCAGTGATGAGCGGTTTATCAATAACTAGCGACCCGCCCTCGCTTCGCTTCGGTTTATGTGAGTTTTCTGTAATACCCGTACGTAAAACAAAGTTTATTATACATGAAAACCTTCCTCTTGAATTATCCTATCTATTAAAAAAAACCGCATCAAAATCCGTTGCGTACTTTTAAAGATCTAAGCATACATAGGGACAGACAGCGGGAAGCGACTTTGTTTTATAATATGTAGTGATGATAGTGATGATATTGGCGACAAGTTGTGTTGTACACAGAAGAAAATCGTGGTACGCTTGACATTTGGCTACACGGGATCTATGTTATCCTACATCTATGTTTAGACGTTTGTAGGTACTTCAGATACTTGACGTTATCCAAAAAACGGTTTATTATCTGGTTAACATGTATTCCATTGGCTATACATTGCTGAGCAATATTCGCAAACCGCCTCACGTGCTAGTGTTGACAAGTTAATGTATAACGAAGCTGGTCGATATTAACTTAATGTGTCAACGCATCTGTGCTCTACTGTAAATTATTTCACACTCTTAAATTAAAAAGTCGTATGTACGTTTAATAGCTAATATAGTTTGAACCTATCCACGTTGTAAATGAAGCAACTAATGCAATAGAATTTCTATTAGCGTATGTGTTATTTTCTAAAGCAGTGTTGGTGTTAAGAGACCAATTATAATAACTCGGGCGAATATAAATTTTGTGAGACGACGAGACCACACCGATAGCTTTGGATTTAAGGAGAAGTACGAGTATATAAGAAGTACAATTGAAGAAAAAAAAACGCGGTTTTTCTAGAGAAACTAGTAGGGTTAACTGAATCCAGGCGAAGGAGAAGGTTGAATACTGGTGTCATAATTTTGAATCTTCTAATTTGAAAATCGAACAGTTTTGCCAGTATCCTAATAGCGGTCGGCTGGCTAGGAAAGAGATCGCTATTTAACTATCGCCTATTACCGCCTGTTGACACACTATGTAATATTTTTTTGTACTTTATATCGTTGCTGGATGTGGAGTACAATTAACAGTTTCTGTATTTAATAATAATAATAATAATAATAAAAATATTTATTCACAACAACACACTTAAAAAGAAAAAAAGAAAACAAATATAATTTAAAAAAAAAGGTTGTTATGAAACGGTCCCAACTCAGCATGTGCCAGCTGTTAAGCCAGCGCTGGTCTTCCGTTGAGACCGCATTTTAGTGTATGGTATTGTATTAGTTATCACAGCATTCAGTTTATAAATATTCTTAAGCTTGAAAACTTCATTGGAGTCATTGGTATTCGACCGGTGGGGCTAACACCTTAAGATCGCGAATCGACCATAATGTTCGCCTTTGTAGGTAGGTATTTCTTGTGTTTTTTTTATACTTTTACAAAAAATACTGTACATACATACACACTATTTGTATTCTATCCAAGAATAATCTATTAAGACCTATATTTTGACCGCTGAATTTTGCTTGGAAAGATACATGCAACAGAACATTTTACTGTAATTTGTTTATTTTTCCATATAAAATGCAATGTAAACATTGCAAAAAAACAAACAATCCTATTGGCACAGCTCCGCTCCGCTCGTCACCGCCTCAGTGGAAAGGCGGTCTTCCTCTAACGCTCTTGACGAAGAAACTCTCTTAACAACACGTGATTATCCATGTCAGTTACGTTAAAATGGGCGAAGATATATCTTTTACAATTTGGTAAAAAACAGAATGCGTAATTTCAATCGACCGTTCTGTATTATGAAGCGGTCTTCCCCTTATGCAATAACTGTCAAACGGCTCACCTGGCAAAACGCCAGGAGTCTGAATACTAAAGCAAGAAAAAGATTGAGCGGTCGCGATTGACGCGCCAGACGCGCGCGACAGTTTACGGCAATGGCTATTTACACGTTTGAGAGATTTAAAAGAAAAAATAAAAGTCCACACAGCGATACATTCAAATTTGAATCGTAATATGTGCCTACAAAGTATGATTATTAAGGTGGGTTTTGGGGTTAAGTTCTTTTTGCATTATGACGGTCGGTTTTACAACGTGTAAAAGTTATGTTAACGTATGCTAAAAGGTTTTTTGCATGTTTAAAAGGTGTCGTTAAATAATTATAAAACTGTTTTTGCTTTTTAACCAAATTAAATTCACGCAGATTAAATGAACAATATAATAAATAATATAATATATACAATATTGTCAAAAGTAATATTTTTTTATTTTATTTTCTAGTTTCAGTCATATCAGGTTTCATCGTCATCGTCACGATCATTTCCTTCCTTGCCATTATCCCAATTATCTGGGATTGTAGTAGCATGTAATTTTTTCCACACTGTTTCCCTTTAGGTATTGTCGGTCTAAGCTCTGGGATCCTAGTGAAAAGATGTGTAAGTTTTCTAAAGATTAAGTGAAAAAAGGTATAAATCTAGGTATCAATATAAAAATATACCCTCTTTTATTACGACTTAAGTTTCCTTCACGGTTTTTCCCTAGGACACCAGGATCGAAGTATTTTTTTTTACTAGTGATTTATAATTTATGTAATGAATCTAGACATTCCAACAAAACGTAACGGTTATAGCTAAATTATCAAAAAACGCTCGTATAGTTTAAAATAGAGATATGAATAGTAAAAATGAATCATCATTCATCTGAAACTGACGCAACTTTTTGCGCAATTATTCCAAATGCACTTGCCAAGAGCCCAGAAAAAACATAAACAAGATAAGTCATTGCACTGCAAAAACTCTACAATCGAAAGTGCATAGTATTTTAAATTATGAATGGACTCGTACGATTTATTAGTATTTGTATAGTAAACACTGAGCAAAAACCAAGTGCTTCAGGTTTAAGTGTTAGACTAGGTTTTATTTGCGTTTACGATTTCACGATCGTAAAAGTCATTCAT
Source organism: Acleris laterana (assembly GCA_963966035.1). NCBI lineage: Eukaryota > Metazoa > Arthropoda > Insecta > Lepidoptera > Tortricidae > Acleris > Acleris laterana. Next base: position 12,236,585 of record OZ014459.1, on the reverse strand, counting down.
CGTTGAGGAAACAGTTTGCCATTGGATGGGAGGGTGTTTGTTTAGTGTTTGTTTGTAAGCTTGACGATTATATTATGTGTGCGATATGAATTGATTAAGGAGACTGGAGGCTGTGTTTTTTTTTTGGTTTGTAATCCATTTGGAAAGGCTAAGGGTTCTATGCCCATACTGCCATGTATACCTAATATGTATAATTTCTGGAGGCTGTGAAATAAGAAATAAATTTTGAACTTTGAATTTTGGACGATGATTTTACGAAAAATGCTTTTTCGGGGGCCCAACCTATAAAATTAATCGTACACATAATGGTGGCTAGGGTCCCCTCAGAAAATTCCTTCTTCGTCCCTAGTTCAAGCGGGTTAGGTTGTTCGTTGTCTTTCAGTCAGTCAGTCAGTCACATGTTTTGTTGGTATAAATTACTGACAGTTTGGCATAGCTTTTTTTACCATTACTGAGTAAAAGACAAAGGCTCTTTATTTCTAGATTAAACACCGAATTTGTATGGACTAATCTCGGAATAAGTCTTTTTCCAAGTTCGTGAAATGCGGTCTAAATATCAAAATGAGACGCTTACTAATAAAATATTCAAAATATGTGCAAAAAATGTGACTCGATACGCGGTCAGATTAAAGGTCAATTAAGAATATCGAACATGGGTGGTGTTGCGTTTCATATTAGCGTATTGTTATTAGGGTGCCCGCAAACATGCGGTCGAGACGGCGACAAACAATCGGCACAGAGCGACTGTGGAGCCGCTGTACATCTACAATATTTGCGTGATTATAAAATAGTTGAATAGTAAACAATTAAAAAAAATATCATCCACACGTACCTACTCATCCCATTTCCCTTCAAAAAAGCTAAATAACTGCATTCCACCATCTTGCATCTTTTTTTTTATCTTCATCTGACTACTAGTGAGCCTTGTAAGGTCACAAGATTCACAAGTGAATAACTGTATTGCTGATTTCACAACTGTTTTTAACTAGGTGTGCTTTTTAATTTGTTGGTGGTTAAGTTCCCCCCGCCCCACCTTTCGTTAACCCTAAAAAATATAATATTGTCCCCTGATATTTATTTATTTATTTATTACTTATTTAATTTAAACAAAAAAAACATTACTGCTACTCTATAGTGGTCCATGTTCTTATACGGCGTCTTGGACAATTAGGTGACACAATTGCAGTGCGGTCGCCTCGAATTATTAATATTCGTCAATAATAAACTAACAGGTATTTACCGGTTATAATTAACGAGTTTGAATAAATATTAATCCTTCATATTAGTTGCGCATACGTTGGTTTAGCAAGACTATCAATATTAAATTTCACATCGGCCAGTTTAGGCGTTGAGCTGAGAGGTCGGAACAAATAAATAATCACACTTTCAAATTTATTTATACTAAAGAAAAATAATACGAATGTAAAATACAAACAAATTGTTAATCATATTTTAAGATCTTTATTTATAAACTGGGCCTCATTCTACTGGGTAAATCCATATTGCCTTTAAAATATTATTGTATTATCATCGTTACGATAGCTCCTATTTACTTGAAAATAATGGCGGCTGAGTTCAAAACAATACGATAACATGTCATAGGCAATATGACTTTACCCAGTGGAATAAAGGCCCTGGGGCCCATTTGTTTATTACAGGGATGTACCCTACCAACGCTTTCAAAGTCATGAAGTCATATAACAAACCACCTTTTAAAAGGGATCCAGATCCAGCTAATGTAATGTTTTAATTTAAAATACTGTACCGACCCGTTGGAAAGTTGTTCTCCGATCGAAACATCGGTAATCCATAACAAATGTGTACAGCTACAGACTGGTATAACTCTGATATATGTCCCGGAAAACACATGTTTTCTAAAAACATGTCCATTTTGTTGCATTTATGTTTTTTAATGTAAGTCGGTTTGACCAGTGCGTACCTACAATGTATTTGGAATATCGATGAGACGTTCGAAAATAATTACTTGGCCGAAGGTTCTACAGTATAGACGAATTTCTCGAGCTGCCGATCATATAGACACTGTGTTTGATGAATAAATAAATAACATTTCGAAAGGTTTTATGCCATTAATGAATCATTTTTTACATGTAAACTATGGAGTTATCAATAAATTATTGTATTGTATTGTTGAGTTGTACAAAACTCTGGGGAAGTACATTAATTATTCAGTAATATTGTGCTGTTCCACCTGCGAGGCGAAACGAGGCGAGACTAGGCGGCGCGAGAGTTTAAGTTTGTATTAAAAAACCATTTCCTCCGAGGATATGAGAGAAACTGAACTTTTTCGATACTTTTCTGTCGTTGGAACAGCACCTTTAGCCATCTATTTTTCGTCTATGAGTTAAAATAGTGCCTTGTTTTAAGATTACATTTCGCACTGCTAGATCTAAACAGGATCAACTCAAAATCCTTGCTAGTTTTGTTTCAAGTTCATAGAAATTGTATTAAAGTTGATTTTTAAATACAGTTGTATTTTGAGTTGATCCTGTTTAGATCTAGCAGTGCGATTTTATTTTACGGGGCATACAGACGATAAACTTAATCAGTTTTTTCTTTTTATAACTTGTTCTATTTAATTACCTACCTATGTCTACTTTGTAAATGAAAAGTGGTTTTCAGAATACACGTACCTTACGTATAAGTAGCTGCACACTTTCGTCCTGTATCACTTTAACTTCACGTTTGAACTACTGTACTAGTCTGTCAAAGGCGTTAAAGCGTCAAGGTACTAAAAGTGTTTGGCTACAAGGCCAACTGTACTATTCAGCAGGATTATTATAATAATTGGTCGAAGCATAAAATCTATTCCTAGACGGACATAAAAGCTATGCTGCTTAATTAACGTTATTTTCCTTATTTCATGCTGCGCCGGCACCGTTTTCGCTGTGCGCTGCGCTTGCGCCCCTATAGCGTGAAAATTAATCAATTCTATACAAATTATAAAGGTGCTTTTACCGATAAACCGATTCTGACGTAAACTTGAAGATACTTTGCCAACACTTTTATAGTAAAATGAACGGGTCTCTATTGACTGCCATAATTATTTTTAGTCATAATCTGTTTCAAGTCATAATTTTCGCAAGTCATAATGCATTTTTCTCAGGACACCGTTATTTTTTCAGGATTTTTATAAAACTAACCTAACCTAACGAATCTACACGATAAACGTTTATTAAAAACTGTAACTTCAGCCTAAAAGAAGATATGACCAACGACATGTATGGCAGTCAAAGGGATCCGAAAATGAACATTTACCTCGACGTTTCGACTGTGTTACAACAGCCGTGGTCACGAGAACTTGGTCTTGAACTTCTTTTTGTACCTCTTTTTGAATACCTTTTTGTGAGTGATATTACCTACTTGTCGGAAGGTTATTTTGAGGAACCGATTAGATTCCAGTTAATTTTAACATCCTACCGTATCTTAGTCATTTATCGGTTCATACTGCAACTGGTTAATCACTGCATTTGCATATAAATCGTCGGAAATTACCCCAAGGTGTGAAAATGGTTGTAACCATAACCCCTTTATATGGAAAAGTTGGTTGACACAGTTTTTTAAGCAGTTATTTTCTGTTAATTTGAGGGTTTAGGCTTAGAATGTTGTTTAGTGATTCAAGGTGTGAATGCACAATTAGAGAAAACCGGTCAAGTGCGAACCGGGTTCGTGTTTCTTGCAACCACCAAGTTTTTTTGAACGTAGATGTGTCAGTGTTCCTCTTCTATTGGCTGAGGCACTGTATCACGTGGTTTTATTTGTTTATACTTAGTTAATACCAAGTTAGAAGAAGGAACGTCCCTTCCGTTCCTTCGGTCCGAAGGGGCCGCCCTAGGCGGAGAAATACTGGAAAAGGGCCGAATCTTAAGTACCCGAAACCAACGTGCATGCATGACTCGATGTATGAATGTGGAAGAAGCGGGAAAATTTTGTCGAGATCGTAGCAAATGGAAAGAGGTGGTCTCTGCCTACCCCTCTGGGAAACAGGCGTGATTTAATGTATGTATGTATGTAATACCAAGTAAATTTAGTATAGTAAATATCTGAGCAAGCAGGGTATTGGTTAATTTAATAGAAATTCTACCACAGCAATTGACTTAAAAAAAAATGCCCAGCCCAAAAAGTTAAGAAACCATGGCGTTTGCGTCAGGAGTGGGATCCTTCCTAGCATTTTTTTGATATCATCGTTACGAATCACAAATTGAATAATAATAGTTTATCTTATCAGTCTTATCACAAACGGATAAACGGTTGTTTTGATTTATTATTATTATAAAATAACTAGATGGCATTTGCTAATCAAAACACGGCTCACGATTTAGTTTGATGTGATACACATGGGTGGATGGAGTGTTTCAAAAGAGGCAGCGGATTAGTTTTGCGTATAGTCTACTCAACAAAAAAAAACAACTACTTATAATATTAAATTAACGTTATTTCTTATATCGTACTCAAAACGAAACTCAAACTCACAGACTCAGTATCTGTGGCACCCGTTGTAATTGGTGTCACTAAAAAAATAACGGATAGTACCGCAACGTCACGCAAAAAAAAACTAAGTTTACTTAAGTTACTTATTCCCTGGGTTTTTTTTTAATTAATCAAACTCAGTATCAAAAAGGAATTGTTTCATAGTAATATAAAAATACATAAGTACTTAATTAACTTGTAATTTAGGTGCATGCATAGCAGAAAATGTAATGTGAGCGTGATCTCGCTAACAAACTGTCTTGTCAGTTTGGCGGATTAACTTGTAATGATGGTGGTGGTCATGTACCTATGCTTTGAAACAATAAATAATTTACAAAAAACACTTAAGTGAAATTAATAAAAGTATCCGGTATTTTCCGAGGACTCACGCTATCTCCATTCCAACACTTTAAAATCGCGCTAGTGTAACAGGCAGGCTGACATACTCCCTTTCTTTTGTATTATATGAAATAGTCGTGTTTTGTCTGTAATAATTCTATTTAAAACGTCATAAATACGCTTTCCCCTGTCCCCTAGATCTGTCCCTCTGTCCTAGGGTTGCCAACCGTATCGTACGTTATTTTGCTTATTTACACTTAATACTATTTAATAAAAAAAGTATCGAAAATACTTATGCGTGGAATGGATCGAAATTGATGACCGTCACGCAGAATCAAGTCTGCGAAATTTCTGAACGTGCGTGAAGTTACATTACAGTACAGACAGTGTGCTAAGAGCACAAAAAAGTAGGTTTTACAAATAAATAAATAAATTTGAAGAATACTTTTTTTTTGGAAATGCTTTTATTTTATACTCGTCAGACAGGTATATATGTTATTATTATTATAATTATTAAGAACCGGATGTGTCCCACTGCTGGGCAAAGGCCTCCCCCACTTACGGTATATACGTTATTTACCTAAAAAAAAGTTGGCAACCCTAGTCTGTCCCCCTAATCACCGACATAAGAAGTTAACTAATAAAACCGCTCCGCGGCTAATCAAAGACAACAAAGTCGGCCGTGACGTCTTAATCCCGAGATCGACCTTTTTCTTAAGCGCTAATGTAAACTCAAGATTGAGTTGTTATTTATTTTCTAAATTTGCAAATTTATTACTTATGCCTTTGGTTTTATGTTGTGTTGAACATTGGATTTGCTTACAGCACCTTAGCTAAATTATACGTCACAACATGTGGAAGAGCGGTGTTCTCTTAGCACAAGTATCTAGTACAGCAAGAGATCCCTTAAACGGATAAGTTCGCCTTTGTACATACTTTTTGTGTTTTTGTCTATTTTGTTGCTTGTCATTTTCCCGTTTCTACAATAAAGTATTTACATACATACATAAACTGAAGCGAAACGACGGCGGGTTGCTAGTACAGTCAAGGAAATTGATTTCTAGACCACTTTGGACTATGTCAAAGTGACGTAATCAATCATAACGTAAGAGACTTTCTTATGATTTTATTTACAGTGTCACTTTGACATAGTCCAAATTGGTCGAGTACACAATTTCCTTGACTGTTCCTACCTATTTATAAAATCTAAAACTATTTACCATGTTACTAATAGGTACGCGAAATTTTTCCCTTGACAATGCAGATATATCATCGAGCGATGTCGACGGGTATATTAGGGGGTAATAATAGCCAAGTATTTTCGTCTCGCGCAAAACGAACAGCCAGACAGAGACGGAAGACGGGATTGTGTGGTAATGGCCCGTGTGTTCCAGACTGTTGACGGACAATTAACATTGATTAAGATATAATAAAGTGGCGTTACCAACATTTGCTTGTTGGTGGTGGTATTCGGGATTTATGTAAAGAATTTGATTATTACTATTATTTCTGTTTGTTATGATTACACGGTTAAACCGCTTGTGATTTTGATGATATTAAGAGTAAAGATAGTTAAAAAAATTAGATAGTTATTTGGGTCAGGGTAGTTAAGCGCTGTTAACCATACAAACATCGAAGTCGAAAAAAGTTCCGTTGTGCGACAAAAAGTATCCCTACATTGGATGGCTAATTTTCGTGTCACAACGGAAAAGTTTCATAGAAAATTTTATTGAGTGAGTTAGCGTGCCCAATTTTTTGGTCATTACCCATTTTTTCCAAAAATAAAATAGTGCCCTATGTTTTTTTCCCATCTGTTCTGTAAAACTATCAATTGTACGTGGATAAAGCTGCAGACAAATTCTATTACTTACTCAAAATTTAAATTTCCACATTATTAAGCTTACGTATTGCTCTAAACTAAACTCTAAACTTTCGGTTTTATAAAAGTTTTAAGTTAGTAATTTTAAACTTCTTTCTTCGTCTTGTAGCTTTAAAGCTAGGCACATATCGTAGGAAGAGACAATGGCTTTCATAAAATAACTTTCCTTGATGAGTTAGTTTAAAAAACTAAATAAATTTAAGTGCTAATTTTTTTAAACCTTCTGTTTCTTTTTCTATAAAATGTTTACAGTTATTGCAAAAGGTACCTACGTAATAAGATAATCGTATCTAATGATAAGAAATACTAAACACCATTTACACACAACTAAAATTTAATTAACTTGCTCGGTGGTCTATCAATCCAGTGTACCCCGCCCTTATATCAGCCGAGACAAGACCAAAATACAAACAACCCTGATTCACAAAAACGACCTCAAACCCACAGCTCAACATACCCTGGTCATCCTCAATTAAGCGATCCGCGCTCCGTTGGTGAAATATAAAACAAGGAACAGTGATATATTTCTATTTCTCAGTACTTACTTAGATTGTTTTTTGTTTGTTAAGTGTAAGTGAGTTATAGATAATGCGATTTATTATGTGTTATGTCACTTAGAACATGGCTTAAGTGGGGTTAGGATGTTTGCGTTCGGTAATTTATATCAGGAAGTGGTTGCTTATGATTTACGAGCAGTGGAACGGTTAAATTAAACTGTTATCCTATGATCATTTGAATTAGGAATGCGCTAGTTTAAAAAACATATTTTAGTATAAGCTTTTAAAAAATATGCTAAAATCGATTGTTTTTTTTTGGGTAATTTGGGTATGTTTCAATGAATCTATTAACAATTAATTGTGGCTTATTTGGTACTGTATTTAAAAAATATTGACCAAGTACAAGGCTTAAGAAATGTGGTTCTTGCTTGAGAAATATTTTACATACATTATCCTAAGACATACATTTAAAGATCAAAAAACCAAAATTCGAAATGTATGCGTCAACGATACAGGTAAAGAAATAACTAAAAGTAGTTTTTTATTCGCAGAAATCTAGATAGAATAAAAAATAGGCAAAAAAGTGATTAGCTAGGCAGGAAACGCGCCTAGAAAACGTTGAGTCATTTAACAATACAGTTTAAAAAGGGAAGTCATTGAACTGAAATCACTAAATATATTAACTGCCTAAAGAGTTTTTTTCATTTGCATTGAACTATCTGTGACTCACCCAACTTAGTATTTGTTTATACGTAGATAGGCTCAATAACTAATAACAAATCAATTTGTATTCATTTGGTCAAATCTTAGATTTAAAATTTAAATAAATGATAAACACATTTATTTTATAACTTTATTTGTTAGCCTAAAGTGTCCCACTGCTGGGTAAAGGCTTCCCTTTCAGCCTTTCACGCATCCTTGTCTTGTGCAGCCTCCTGCCAGTCCCTTAAAGCTGCGTCAAGCTCATCTCGCCATCTGCGCGTTGACACATACTTAATAATTTTGTAGTTAAACAATAAAAATGTTAAGCATACTTCTTATTCTAATTTTAATTAATGTCTTTCACTCCTGTTAAGGTGTACGAGTATTTCATTCATATCAAGTTATTAATAGAAAATCGCCATCTTCATATTTTCTATTCTTCATGTTTTCTCTGTATTTAAGTAGGTAGTTTATTTCTCTATATAAGTATTTATATCGTTGTCTAGTACCCATAGTACAAGCCTAGAGCTTAGTTTGGGGCTAGGTCAATTGGTGTGACATAGTCCCCTGATATTATTATTATTATTATTATATTATCTATAGACATTACTTACTAGCTGTTGCCCGCGACTCCGTCCGCTCAGAAAAATAAAACATAGCCTATGTCACTCAGGGTGAATGTAACTTTCCACTGGTGAAAGACTTTTTGAAAGCGGCATAGTAGTTTTTGAGTTTATTCATTACAAACATACACACACACAAAAATACAAAAATACAAAACTTTTCTCTTTATAATATTAGTGTAAATACACTCAGGGGCAAAAATAACGGGTCAGAGTGCGTTTTTCATACAAACGAGGCTATTTCGAAGCCTTGGTTCTTCGCCAGGGGATGCTTGTAGTGAAATCTGATGATGGATACCCCGAGCATTGATACAGGACGTCCAGAGTGCCTAGGAGACCCAACTGATTGAATCTGCGGCTAACGCCGGAATTGTGCATGTTCAAAAAACATCTAAAATGACCATAAAATGTAAGGAAATCCAAATGCTGACTCAAACTCTCTTGCTGTGGTGTCAACTGATTGTGCGATCAGTTAGGTATCTTAAGAACTTTTGACCTCCTCTATTGAACCTTGGTGTATCCACCATTAAACCTCACTCAAAACAACCGCTGGCTAGGAACCAAGAGTTCGAAATAGCCTCGTTTGTATGAAAAACGCACTCTGACCCGTTATTTTTGCCCCTGAGTGTATTATAGCATCAGCTACTCAAAATAATTTAAAATAGTAATAAAAATATTATACTCATATCAATTAACCCAAATCCCGCATCCGGTATCGCCTAAGTTGTTCTAGGCGCGATTTTTGCACACTCGCCGATCACGCGCGTTAATGACGCGATAATTGGTCGAGTTAGTGCGCGCGCGCAACTACCGTACGCGCGCGTTTAGGTGACACTCGCGCTAATGACAGCGGTTATAGTAATCACCCGTTTACTAGCAGGATATTAATACTAGTAGTACAATTATTACAAATAGCTATTAAATAGGTAAAACACTATCACTAATATTATGAATGCAAAAGTTCGTGTTTGTGTGTCTGTTAGTACCTATTAGTCTGTTAGAATTAACGCAAAGGCTTATTCAGGAAAAAACTCCTTCCGCGTGGAAGTAGTTTATCGAGGGTTAAAAGTGCACTTCGACGGGGTACGAGCTATCTCCATACCAAATTTTATCGAAATCCGTTCAGTATTTTAGCTGAAAAAGAGTAACAGACACACGGACAAACTTTCACACTTACAATAGGTATTATACTACCTGCTGCCCGCAACTCCGTCCTCGTTGAAGTCGATTATCGCGTATAAAAAAAGTACCTTACAGTTATGTATTTACTTCCTCGGATAGACAGGCAGATAGACAGAGTTACTTTCGCATATAGAACATTAAGTAAATATTGGATACGCGGAGTAAGTCGTGGCGTGGGCGGAAGCTATTGATTTATTGAAGCCTTAAATAAAACCAAAAACGGCAACTCACTCTATCCAAAAAGCGTTACGTATGTTGTGAAGTTTGTGTAAATTTCAGCTATTTGTTTTTGTTCTACATTCTCTAGATTGTTTGTAAATTATATAATAACATTAGCCACCAACGGTTATAATAACTGGAATTCCGTTAACGTTGCGAAATAGGGCGTGGCACATATGCCATGTGTATTCTGGGACGGGTAAGTACTATAGAATTCTAATAAGGAAATGGTCTACTTCCCAATTCTCAGAGTAGATTTGTTCTTCAGGCATGTTTGCTTCTTTACGGAGGAACCACGCGCGAATAAATACTAACCACTAGTTCTAGAGTTATCGTTTATATGAGACTAGATGTTGCCCGCGAATACGTCCGCGCAAAAAAAAAACCTATTTTCGTCAAGGATAATTTAGGATTCTAATGGTGAAAGAATTTTTCAAATCTGTCCAGTAGTTTCGGAGCTTATTAAATTCAAACAAACAAACAAACAGTTTTAGTAGTGTAATAGTAGTGTAGAAGTGTAGAAGACTAGCACACCAAGTTATCCTTTAAAATGGTTAAATGAACCTATTGATTGCTGGCTTCAGCATCTTAGTACGCTCTATAGTCTATACTTGTAGGTATTTAAAAATATATAATATAAAAATGTAAACAAAACTACCACGTGATAGTTTGACAGCCAATAGAAGCAGAACACTGATACGTCAAAGTGCAATAAAACAGTTTTGATTGGCTGATTAACAATTTCACGTGCCTTGGATTGTTTAAAAAAAATTAAATACCATAAAGTATAGACTATAGTTATAAAAAGTTGCGACCTTGATATCGTATGCAAAAAATAAATAATAACCTAGGTATATTAGACACAGATATCATAGCTTTCTACTAGTGATTTGAAATCATTTACCCTCAACATACAATCAAGCACAACTTTACCTGTTAATCATATAAAGTACTAGCGACCCGCCCTCGCTTCGCTTCGGTTTAGATTTTTCATACAAAAGGATTTTCCCGCTAATTCCCGTTCCCGTGGGAATTTCGGGAATTCCTTTCTTAGTGCACCTCTACAGTACCTAAGCTACGCCCCTTCCAAATTTCAAGTGCCTACGTTTAGCCGTTTAGGCTGTGCGTTGATATGTCAGTCAGTCAGTCAGTTTCTCCTTTTATATATTTAAAAGATAAACGTTATAGATCTAGATAATTTCACGACACAATAAGATCATACCGCATCGTACCGTATGGCTTACGTTGTCACCCAATAAATACCTGTTCCAGTAAATACCTGTTCCCTATAAATTACAATTACCCTGAGGCGCTGTCAATACACCAGGTATTGAGTAATGGATAGCCCCGCGCTACCGTCGTGATGTTTAATACTAAGTTAGTGCTTTAATAATTGCAGGTTGGTAGCGTAAAGGCGGTCTCTAACGTCACTTCACGGTAGGGCAGTGAATTCTTTACCTAAAGCTGTCACTTACGCGTTGGAGGTGTTACTGTCTCGGCCTTAACTTCAACTTTAAACCCTTAAGAGCGGTCATATGACCTTCCTGCTGATACTGTACCAAGGTCACTAGGTCATTGTGTCGCTCGAAGGAGGTTATTAATTTCACTGCAATGACAACTTGAAACGATAGGAAGAATTCAGTTTTAGTTTACCTAATGGTCGTTATTGTGTAGGAAAAAGAATAAAAACCGAGCTTTTAGACCTGGAGTTTCTTTATAATTTTTATCATTGTGCCGCGTCTATCACAATCAAAAATATGTAAGTGGATAAATTACAGACATCTCTAGGTATTCCTAAATCTAAAGTCGTAATTTTAATCGTATTATATCAGATACTAGCGACCCGCCCTCGCTTCGCTTCGGTTTATATGAGTTTTCTGTAACACCAGTCCATAAAATAAAAAAATATTATACATATAAACCTTCCTCTTGAATCACTCTATCTATTAAAAAAAACCGCATCAAAATCCGTTGCGTAGTTTTAAAGATCTAAGCATACATGGGGACAGACAGCGGAAAGCGACTTTGTTTTATACTATGTAGTGATTAAAACTGCATCATAGTAGATATTAATCCATATCATCTTTTCTTTGCTCTATACTTATTCCATATCATTTCGTTTAAATTCCATAAAATACCAAAATAATTTACAATCGTAATTACGTTTCTAAAGTCAATAAGCGAGTGTTAAATAAATCAATAATTCTTCTTCAACGTCGGGCCACTAAATTAACGTGAAGGCCATTCAGGGAGGATTAGTGCCGTGGCCTGCAAATGTCACGGTTCAGGAACCGCAAACATAAATCACAATTTATGCCCATAGGAAGTCACATTGACAGAGGAATCTGTTTCGGTTAGTGGAAAATCGATAATACATGAACTAGTAGCTACAATTATGCGAAGAGTTCCGGGATATTTCAAACTGTATTAAGTGTAGCTACACTTTTTTTTTTTACGGCAATTGATTGATGTATTTAACAACTTTTGCATGTGATGATGATTTGTGAAGTCGCGGACAAGAAGCGCTTGGACGCAGAAAGAAATCATGACTAAGCAATATCCAAAAGCGGCTGTGATGGCAAGCAAATGCGGAGCCCTAACCAAGATGCAAACGCTACTAACGTTTTTATTTTCTTTCACTCAAAGTGGATTGGGTGACATTCTCGTGCGTAAAAAAAACACGTGGTCACCCTATACAGTTTGAGTTATAGAAAATAAGGGACCTGCGAGTTTAAGTAGTCAGAGCGTACAAACCACATTTTAGCGCGTTCATTCTCAATTCAGAATGTGATAGCCGACTTTCGTTAGTTATAGAAGCGCTTGACGAAAAAGGCAACAATAGTTATGAATTTAGCGTAAATAAGAAAGAAAAAAACAATAATCAACTTTTTCGTAGCGATGGTTAATACGAAGCTGATACCTATACTTTTTCAAAAAGTCGTATCCTTTTATTTAAATTAGGCCTTTTTAAAACCGTCTAAAAACATTTAAATCATCTGTACAAAATGCATATAAAAATGAATTCTATATATTTGTTGATTGAACTTAGAATACGTCTATCTCTGTGGTAAAAAACAAAACAAAAAAATCGCTAAGATGTCCTATAAAGTGACGTTGTCACTCAATCGGTTCATTAAACATTCCCGGTTCGATTCCCGGCTCACGCAAACTTCATTAGCGGCCATTCGGGTGCTAAGTGTATGGAGATGCCACGGACTCAAGGAAGTGTCAGGCAGTTTGCATATATTTTACTTCATTTAGATAATGACATAAAACTATATCAACGACATTTTAATATTTTTATTTTTTTTATTGAACTTTTTTATTGTTATTCTCTCTACGATAACATGTCAACTGCAATATGATTTTACCCAGGAGAAGAGAGACCCTGCTCGTATGCATCGGTTACCAGCAATTTTCGGTCGTCGGTCCTTCGGTACCTCAATTTGGTGACTTGTTAATTTTCAGGAGCGTTCCACCTGACAAAAGAGGTTTTGACATCAAATTCCGGTTGTGATCCAAGTTTTTAGGGTTCCGTAGTCAAACTAGGAACCCTTATAGTTTCGCCATGTCCGTCCGTCCGTCCGTCCCCAGTCTAGCTCAGAGACTCATAGTACTAGAAAGCTGTAATTTGGCATGAATATACATATTAGTCACGCCAACAAAGTGGTAAAATAAAATTTTGAAAAATATTTTTTTTTATGCACCTCCCCTGCACGTAACGTGGGGATGCCTTTTTTTTTTCTTGCCTATCCCATAGTGTGGGGTGTCGTTGGATAGGTCTTTCAAAAATATTGCGGGTTTATGAAAACAATTTTTCGATTAAGGGATCCGTTTATGAAATATTAAGCTTTAAAGCGCTATTTTTTGTTAGAGTCAAGTGTCCCCCCCCCCTACAGCCAAAACTACAAATACTAAAAATCTGAAAAATATCTTCAACGACAGCGCATATAACGAATTTTAAAGAAAAACTATCACGGCTAAGTAGACATGATTAGTTCCTGAGATACAGGCGACTAAAGTGTTTATACCTATCAAAATCGCCTATGATAACTTTGATAGAAAAATTGTGAACGGGGGGGGGCCTGCACGCGCGGGGGGAGTCGAACTGTCCAAGTAATAAATCGAGCGACAGCCGCGCTCATAAGCGCGAGCGCCTAGATGCTGTTCGGACGTGCCCCGAAATGCTACCTACAAGTTTGCGATTTGCGATCTGAAAGTTTACAAATACTTAATCGATTAGATTATTGAATTGAGTCGAGTATCGTTTGGAAAACTTAAAATTCTATTTACTGGCCCTTGTTTTTTTTTCAATTTCTATTAATTGCCTTGGTGCCTTGGTTCGACTGTACTCGGCTACGCAGAGCAGAGGTTGTCAGCGCGCATAGGCTTCGGTCCGGACATGTTCCTTTAAATCAGTTTGCACATCTCATGAGGAAAGTGGAGTCGCCCAACTGCGAAGAGTGTGGGTCAGTAGAGGATGTGCAACATTTTTTAATGGAATGTGTTCGGACTCGTGCAAAGAGGGAACAGTTGTTTATACACTTTGGTATTAATTGTTCAAATGTTGGCATCTTCCAATCCATATTGGCAGAGCCTTTGTCAGAGGTGGCTAAATTTGTTTATGGTTTTTTTTTCTAAATGAGCCTCCAAATTTGGTAGCCTTTTTATTATCAACCTTTTTTTATGTGTTATTTTGGTTAGTGTTGTAGTATTTAGGCCAGCTGGAGCTGACATGTTCAAGGTTGAACAAAGCTTCTAAATAAATAAAGAGAGAAAAAAAAAAAGATTTTAATTTAAAGTTTAAAAACTTTTATTGTAATTTAAAGTCGGTTTGAAGCAGTTTAGATACCTAACTACCTACATAGGTAGGTATACTGATCTCACACTTAAAAGCTTGGCTCTTGTTTGAGATATTATATACGAATTTATAAGAAAAAGAATCCTTACTTAGTAGACTTAATTAGTTCCTGAGATACAGGCGACTAACGGGCTTAACCTACTAAAAATCATCTAAGACAGCGCCAAATAACTTTAAATAGAAAATTGGTTCATACATGTTGATTTTTGAGATAGTTTTTTGTGTTTGTCGTTACGGCTTCGGAACCCTACACTGAGCATGGTCCGACATGCTCTTGCCCGTTTTTTCTTACTTGTAGCTTCCTTCAAAATTATAGATGTGAAATCCAGCAAACAACTTTTTCGATCGCGTGTTCACTACACATAAATCCTAACTACAGCTACCGGGGTAAACAGAAAGCATATATTCCTGGTATTTTAATACATTAAACCTGCTATGTAATAAACACGAAATTTGCATGGTCGGAAATATGCGGAACAATTATTGAAAAATTATGCAAGTATTTATTGAGATAACCTAATAACAACCAATAAATCTTTTTCATAGAGGGTGTTTAAAGTAGATTACTACTATACTTAGTTACTTAAATAATTTGCACAACTTTTCCAGAATTTTGGAGATGTTCTCAAGAAATGACTGCAATAGGAACGTTCGCAGAAACATTTAAAAGCACTGAGAGAGCTTTTCTTCCGACCGACCATTTCTCATCAAAACTTTTGACGGTTTGAGAGGTTTCTCGTTTTGACAATGCAAGTTTAGAGTCCTCAGATTTTCGCGAAGGCACCTGTAATACGAAAAATCTTCACTCACCGCGCCAGCAGACGAGAGGGATGTGTTGTTTAGGTGTTGCCATACAAAACATACCGTTTGCTATTTACTCTAATTTATTTTTTGCTTCTAATTTTAATTTAACAATTTTCGTCGCTATGGTTTTTTTTTTCACTTATGTAGTTAGTTAGTTTTAATCAGGGTCCCTTCGAAAATAAGCGTCGTGGCCTGCACAAGTGTACAATGCTGAGAGGGGCTCTCTTTAACACGATATTTCTCGTTCTGCTTTTTGTGTTTTTGTAGTTGTACGTGTATCAATATTTATTTCCTTCGGCCAGTTCATCGGCAATACATTTACTAAGTTCCTCTTTCAGCAAGTGTGATTTCCTAACATATTATGAGTAGGTAAATCAGCGATGAAAAATATACACACATTAAGAAACATGCAATTAACTTGACATAGGTAAAATATGCAAAGGCATATGCAAATGGACTTATAATCCGCCTCTAACTTATAGTCCGTAGGTAATTCGTATTTGCAAGTCATGAGACGGATAATTCCGAGTCATTATTAGCGATAAAACCAATGGCGCCTATTTGTTGATATTGATAAGTAATGGCGACGATAAGTGGGGGCTGGCTTGTCTGATGGAATTATGAGGCCCACGCCCATTTTATCTAGCGAGTCTTTTCTTCCGACACTATACAAACAAAGTATAAATGTTATAGTAGTTCCATATAGAAGTTTCTGTTACCTATTGCCGCTCGATACTTAACGAGCACGCAATTGGTTGCGTGGCGATGTGGCGGCGGCGCGGCCCCGACTCAACCGGCTCGGTCCGTCTTGTTGAGGTTGCTTGTGGTGGCTCGCGGCGAGTACGGTCGAGGCACGCACACATGCAAGCCGCGCGATATACCTTTTGTTAGAAGACGAACTACTGTGTATACTGTAATATAAAGCTTGCGATTAACAGTTGTCATTTTCGTAGTCCTCTAAAGACTTCCGTGGTTGCAGTCAATAGCAATAATATCTTCGCCAACATTGGACTCAAAAATATCTAGCATGTCTAAGCATGTCAGTTATTGGATAAAAATATTCTGACTGGCATCTATTACTAGAGGCTAAGAAGCATGTCAGATATTATCCATCCAATATCTTAATAAACAAAGAGCGTTTGGCTCCTGGTATTTTAATACATTAAACCTGCTATATATAGTAAAGTTATACTATATAATAAACGCATTTCGGAAATATCTGACACGTCTGAGTTAGTCTAACCTAACCTAACCTAACCTAACCGTGTTAGGTATTGAACTCAAACATATCTGCAACGTATCTTTTACCTTTTTTTTTCTTTTTTTCTTCTTAGAGCCTTTAGATTTGGTCAGATATTGGGCTCAAAATATCTGATGTCTCCATATCTAAAGACTTGGAGAGTGTCAGATATAGGACTCAAAGGTAAGGAAATGTAAGATACTTCTAGTGACTAGAGGGTATATAGCGTTAAAATTGGACTCAAAAACATCTGACACGTGTCGATTACCAACTAGAGGCTAAGAAGCCTGTCAGATGTTGGTTGCAAAAATATCCGACGTCTCTTATACTAGAGGATTTAAAACGTGTCAGATATTAGACTCCAAAACGACGATGTCACAAAATCGTATAATATTGCAATAAACTAGCGTTTTAGCTCAAAACTGAAAGTTCCCAATACTGAAGTAAACCCTTACGCTTTGCTATAACGGTGCCAAGGTAACCATCTACTCTTTAAAATACTCTAAAGTAATTAACACAATTTATCAGATCCTGCTTTACCTGACTTGGTTCAGAAACTACTCGACACTGATAAGTTCTCAGCTCAGACATGATCAATCTTTGTCCAACACACGTTTAAGATACATAAAATTGTTTTAATTAATATTGAAACGGATCACGTTATATTAAAATTGAAATAGAAACACCTTATTAGGGTACTTGTCCGTCAAACATGGCGCCGACTTTAATCTATCAGGTCATGCAAATTAAAGTAATTTATACATAATAATTGTGATTCACATAATGATACTTGTTATAGGCTTCCGTTTGCTTGTCATAATAATTTGACGTAAATAAACGAGTTGTCACACATTCCTGATATTTAATACTCAATTAAGTATATTAATTTGTAATGAATATGTAAAATAAGATTCCATTGCGTGTTTTGTTTCAGGATGTTGATTGATTGTGTGTGACTGAGAGTCAAGACAATAAGTGAATAAGTACCTATTACATACATTTTTCAAAAAAGGGTTATTGTAGGGTATGTAAATAAGACTGAAATAGAGAAATAAAATACCTAGATTAAATAATATACGTGTAAGCTACCATTTTTATATTTTATATTTGTATTTTATGCGGGTTGGTTTTCGCAACAACTTGCGCATATTTTGCTTCTAGAAAAGACATTAAAACATTGTATTACTTCTGGAAATAAATATATTTCTCCTCTCGTCTAACTTAACCAAAAAGCCCATGCATTTTAAAAATCACAGTGTTACGACATTCGGTTTTAACAAACCAAACAGAAGCTAAACAAAACCATTTAAACTCCATGTTTGTAAAATACTTATTTTTAAAGTGTTACAATGTCGCAACAAGCTCTGCTCTGCCCCCCGGCGGGACATCGGATCCCGTGTAAACATACTTTACATAAAATCTCAACTCTTTCCGTTGTAAAAATACCTCATTATGTGTCTACTGTTGTAACTTTTGTAGTTCTCATTTGTTTTGTCTAAATTCTTAGTTATTAGTTGAGGCGTAGAACTGTGTAGATGGGACAAACAAACATACTTTAGCAGGTTCACTGTTCAAATCTTTTGGCCAAAGACTGTTTATACAATAAAAAATAACCTAACCTAATCTAAACTATAGATGTTATGCGATTTCAGCCTAAAAGGATGTTATGCGAAAAGATACGTGTTATTTTTGCCGTTTTTCGCTCGATAATAATAACGACAAGTGTATAGTGATGTATAGATAACTTGACTGGTTTAAATAAAATATATTTTAGATCACTGTTTCACCGGGGAATAGAACGTGGAGCCTTGTTACAGCCTCGTTATAGGGCGAGTAAAACGAAGTCATGGGGTCTGTAATCCAGAGCACATGCATTATTAATACAAATAACATAATATATGTCTGTCTGTCAAGCGCTTACAGGGCAGCTTATTTATTACCTACATTGTATGAAATATTTTACGTTAACTATTTACTCGTTAAGTGACCCTTAGAGCTTTGTTTTGGGACCAAGTTTAATCGCGTGAGATTATTTTAAAATATTATTATTTTTTTTATTTTATTAGTAGACTGATTTTGTCTGTTCTTCCCATCTCAAAATACTTTCCGTCCTGAAATTACGGTTAGTTTAAGACGGACATTTTCCAAGATCACTTTATTAATACCGCTCTAACTCTAAATAATAATAAGGACGTAGTGTCCATTTTTTTTTCTTCAGTTATGTCATGATTATTTTTTGTTACAGGTAAGTACAGTCTACGTCATACAAATTTCGCAAGAACCCGATCTCAACCGCAGCGTAAGTAATTTAACTTATCGAGTAATCACTCAATTAACTTATTATCGCTTTATTTTGAGTTTCCCGAATACTTTTTCAACGTAACGATTATGACCGCTAAATAAGTCTTTTGTTGTAAAAAGGTTTTATTATCGATGCAAAAAAATGGCGTCAAATATGGCGCGCTTAATCAAGTGCGAATGGGGCCATAGAGTTAGCGAAAACTTGCAAATCTTTGATTTATTTCACAACCCAAGAAATTCCAACTATTAAAATATTAATGAATGTATTTCTATTGCACCTACCTTACTTTTAGACTTTTGTTTTATCTTAATATCGACTGGTAGAAATATTTGTACAGTCGACGCCATAAATATGTTTACACTTTAGTACCTTGTCTATTTAGCGTCATGTTTAAACTGCCATTTGAAATTGTCATAGCGGGTAAAGTGACGAGGTAAAGTAGACATAGGTAAAGTGTACCTAAACATATTTATGGCGTCGACTGTACCATTGAGTCCATCTTTTGTACGCATTTTGTTACGATAAAGTATTTAAATCAATAAAAGCGGCATTATTCCGATTATTCCGAAGAAGTATTATTTTATTAATCTCGACGTCTTCGACATATTCCTGTCTCGATAAACTGTTTTAATCTACGCAGTCGCCTTGGCACTGATAAATTGGTCTAGCGCGGATATGTGAATGTAAGTAGGTACGTAGAATTAAGCTGCGACAAAGCAGTTTGGTATCACAAATAATTTTGTTGTGGTTACCATAGAACGTCTCACAAGTTTGATTTTTCCTTGCATTAATATTATGACAATGACAAGTGTCAACCTTAGGGAATATTAGATCTCGCAGAAACTTTTGTCAAAACTGGCCTAACTTTCTTGGCCGACTGTACTAGGCTGAGATTCTAGGCATTAAATCCATATTACTTTTGATATGTTTCCGTATTGTCAATGTTTGGATAGCTCCTATTTACTTGACAATAATGACAGCCCAGTAATAAATTACCAACAGTAAGATAACATGTAAAAAACATTATTTTACAGCGTTCAGTAGACGCCCTGATAAAAGGAACGCGTAGCGATCATTGTCTGCTACGTTCTCCGCCCGTAGCAATTGTCACCGCCTCCGTTGCTACGGTAAGCAAATAACTTTATTTACTGAGCCACCATGGAACCCTGTTGCAGAAAGCCTGATTAACGCGGTCACGCTGACAGGGTTCCACCGTGGCTCAACAATTAAAGTCCGTGAGCAGTACAAGAATACACCGGGATACATCTGTTCAAGTCGGCAAAAGCATGTTGCCTTTGACCTGTTAGTATTGTTTTCAACCCGGCCGTCATTACTGTCAAGTAAATAAGAGCTATAAAACGTTGACAAAAACAATAAGATTTAACGCGTGGTATCACAGCATAGGCTTATTGTTAAGCTTATTCAGGTAATCTAAAGATAATTCTGGTTAATTCATAGAATATACATCTGTAAAACTTTTACGTGGAATGGCGCCGCTTCCATGTGAATCTTATTATTTTATTCTATACTAGCTGTTGCGCGCGACTCTGTCTACGGAGATAAATAAAACATAGCCTATGTCACTCAGGGTGAATGTAGCTCCACCAATGGTGAAAGAATTTTAAAATCTGCACGGTAGTTTTTGTGTTTATTCATTACAAACATACACACACACAAAAATAAAAATCTTTTCTCTTTATACTATTAGTGTAGATTAAAACTACTTACTTTTCGAATATCATTTTCTCAATCGCTGACTTTGTGGCCACACATACAAGTGCATCTTGAAGTACTAAAGCGATCATCTTCCATTACCCCTATCACCATACCACCACTTTATCCCCATGTGCTAAGGTTTAAATTACCTTAAAACTTCTCGCGGAAGCTGCGTCTGCGCAGTCAGGTGTAAACGATGCATTATGAACTTGATTGAACGATATAGAACTAAAATAAAGCGCGTGGAGCCATTATAGACTTTATGTCTAAGAAATAAGATACGACAAGCATCTTGAGAGTTTAGAGTTAGATCTTGTTACAAGTGTTTGAAGATCTAATGCTAAGGGCTACTAGCAAGAAATAATATATATATAGTTTTAGTCCTAAATCTAGATTTAAGTCAGAATATTTTATACATTTTGATAGAACGAAAGTCTACTAGTTATTTCTTGCTATTAACCCTTACCTTTAAGTAAATATGAGGCTCTACGAGTATTCTACTCGGTTAAACCATATTGTGTTTGACATGCTATCGTATTGTTTTCATAACTACGGCCGCTATTACCGTCTAGTAAATTATAACATAGAAAATACATGTTTCTGTTTCTTATTTTACTTTATTTCTTTCTGTTTGTGCAATAAAGAATTTACATACATACTTAATTACTGAAACTGTATTACAGGGAGTAAAATATGGCTGCCTTTATAAAATCAACATTTTCAGACTACTGGTTTTACGCCATTTGATATATTTGACAGATAATTCAAAATGGCGTCTGACGTGTTGTCTTTTTACCGTGTTTACTTATCTGTTCATAAATATTAATTCCAAATAGATTATTTACAACCCGTTCATAATTACTTTAATATAAACTCTGATATTTATTATAATTTAAATGTTAGAGTGCGTTTCATAGTAGATAATTACATTTACATAAATCTTCGCGCCTAGAGGAGAAGTACAATAACTTACTGCGGTCACAGCGAACAGTTTCAAATCAGTACGCAGCACCCAATTCTTTTGGCTAAGGCTAAAAAGAGTCTCTGGTTAAAGAATGGACACGCGTTGATAGGAGATGGGATTATTCTTATAAAGGTAGAGTTTAAGAAGTTGGTCATATTAAGTATAAAGTTGCCTGTAGTTAATCATATAAACGACTATGTCTAAAAAGTTTTGATGGGCCCAAAACAACAAAAAACTTTATAACAATTCGAACTTTTTGAACTCCACCCAAAAAGCTTGTTAACAAACAAAGATCCTAATTTAAAACGCACAATACAATGTACAGTAAGCTGCAGAGGAATTTTCCCCCCCTTTGCTAGGGAACTTGTATGCACGGGGGGTTACTTTTCTCTGCAGCTGACCGTCTTTCCCGTGGCTTAATTAAATTATCGGGGTTTTTATAGATATCTTTTCATTCGGTACTTTAAATTTATTATAATAGTGTAACTTAATTCGGTGATTGCACTTGCAGACGTCCGAGATACAGGCGCAGCCTAGTTAAGACCCTGACAGACACTTCATGTAATTGTAACCTGTTTTATAAATAAACGATTTGATTTGATTTGTTTTTCTGAATATCAACTTATATCCTTCCAAGGCGATAAACCTGCTTTCAAGTTTATTAATTTTATTACATTACTCAAGATGTATTTAATTATATAATTGCTAGTCTAACTTAACTTATTCAAGATACTAACAGTTCTACTCTTCTCAAATGACCATATTTAAACTAATCAACCCATTAAAACATCTCGAGTACTGTTATTAACACGTGCACTGCATTGAAACCGTAGAACCGCGCTCTTAACACTTCCACAGTTCAATTTAATGGGTGCTTAATAGTCCTAGATTATCTAGCTACTTAATTTACTACCACGAAATGCACTACAAATACTAGATTAACCGTTACCCACATGAGAGGGTTAGATTAGGTTATTACTGGTAAAGGTGATTCGAAATGGGTATTCAAGTTAAATAGATAACCGACAGTTTTTAATTAATAACTGATGTATAACTATGTTCAGAAGGTAGGCTACACTGGTATTTTTACGAGGCAGACTTCTGGTGCTTCCAAAGAGGAGACTGCGGTTGATGAGAAGAACAGTTAGTAATTTTAACATGTTATAGTGACAAAGGACACCGCACGGAAAGTATGGAAAAAAAAACATCGGTGAATTTTGATAAAAAAAATATATGTTACGCGTCTTGATCGATATATAAAAATACTTGGAGGGCAATAAAATCCTATGACTAGTTTTTGACAAAAAAAATATTTAGTGAAAAATCAAGGGAATTCGGTTCCATAGAAAAATGTATGAAGGAAAAAAAAAAAGTGTTCTGTTTTGGACGAAATAATATATGTTTTAGAAACCATTAAATTGATCAACTTCATCAAAAAACTTCTTTAAAAAAGAGTTTGGTTTTTAAGTTATAGCGTTTCATAAAAATAAGTAAAAAATGTCTTTAATTTTTTTTTTATCGTTAATATTTCCGTTTATGGCGATAGTAAAAATAACTAAAAACATACTGTGTGCATCTTTTTTACTAACATAAGTTTTGTATCACAGTTGCCTATTCTTCAGTATTTAGATTTGAAATGAATTTTAAGGAAAAAAACTTGGTTTTTCGTGTTTTTTTTTTAATCCGTTCATAGAATGTTTGAATTTTAATGATTTATGTTAACAATAACACAACTTATAAAATATTCAAAATGCACAATTTTTCACCGATCGGTTTAAAAAAAAAAACACGAAAAACCAAGTTTTTTTCCTTAAAATTCATTTCAAATCTAAATACTGAAGAATAGGTGACTGTGATACAAAACTTATGCAAGTAAAAAAGATGCACACAGTATGTTTTTAGTTATTTTTACTATCGCCATAAACGGAAATATTAACGATAAAAAAAAAAACAAAAAATTAAAGACCTTTTTTACTTATTTTTATGAAACGCTATAACTTAAAAACCAAACTCTTTTTTAAAGAAGTTTTTTTGATGAAGTTGATCAATTTAATGGTTTCTAAAACATATATTTTTTTCGTCCAAAACAGAACACTTTTTTTTTCCTTCATACATTTTTCTATGGAACCGAATTCCCTTGATTTTTCACTAAATAATTTTTTTCTCAAAAACTAGTCATAGGATTTTATTGCCCTCCAAGTATTTTTATATATCGATCAAGGCGCGTAACATATATTTTTTTTATCAAAATTCACCGATGTTTTTTTTTTCATACTTTCCGTGCGGTGTCCAAATGTTTAATTTATTTATCAATTGAATTGCATTACAAAAAATAAGAAGCTATATTTAGATCGTCAACATAATAATAACAGAATAAAAACTTAAGTTATAAAAGTAACATTACTAAACAACTATAAAGAATTTTTGGAATTTTTCGTTTTATATTAGGTAAACATGAAGACTAAAATTTAAAAAGGCTTATTGTAGAGCAACATGTTTTCCGAATAGTGTTTTCAAAAATGGCTAAAGAACTCCGGCAAAGTTAGCGATGTTTTATGAGTTTTCTTGGGTAAAATACTATGTGTCTAGGTTCAAAATCAAAGGCTTGGGATCTTACATGATCTATTATTGTTTAACCTTATAATTACTGATTACACAAAGTTTGTTCCATGGGAGATCGCACCCACTAATTACATAGTAGTACTGCAATATCTCGACTTAACCATCAGTCTTTACATTCCTACCATTGGTTAGACAACGGCGCCTTGTCTTCCCATAACCAATAAACAATTTCGACCAATCCCGTTGCAGCTTGTAGGCTAATGACGCGGATCAAGGACGTAACGTATTTCTGCGCAGACGCAACTAACTAACCAACAATGTCGTCGTAAGTTGCGCTTGATTCACAGGGAATGCGGTTTATTTTCTATTAAATATGAAATGGGTTGGTTAGTTATGGTCAGTTTTTAATGAATAAAATGGACTGTTGAACGTGGAAACAATATGTTCTATGTATCATTTTTATGTAAGTAAGTTAAGGCTTAACTCGATAATAATGCAGAACAAAATTACCGCATTTCGCGGTGCTAAGTCTAAAGCTTTTTAGCTATATTAGAGCGTTGGCTCCGTCGTAAACCGCACATAATTTAACAGGGGACATGTCACACCAATTGACATACATACATAGAAAACATCCAAAAGTCAGAAACAAATACTCGCACTCATTTTACAAATATTTGTCCATACCGGGATTTGGACCCGGGACCGCTAGCTTCGTAGACAGGGTAAATATATTTAACAAAAATGGAACATCTTTTGAAACAAACTCACTTTCGCATTTCTTACATTGAAAATAATGAAGAAGAACGAGAGATTCCTTTACTTAAGGAATTTATTCATTGGATTATCAACTTGTCGTTTACAGAAACACAGCTTACAAATATGTAAAACAACTAGGAAATACACGCTGAAATCATCTCTGTGTACCCAACGAGTTTCTACTAAAATCAATCAAAACGAGATCAAAGATATAATTATGTAACTTGACATTTTAATTGGACTTAACTAAGTTGAACATCGTCCGATTCAAATTAAGTTATTGAACATAACAGTGCTGGAATAGCGCCCTATCGCTTATTTCGCTATCTGGACACGACATCGCGACCAGTTTTATTCTGAGACTAAGTTTCATTAACACAGCTTAGTATAGAGTGGTTTATTTTGTTAATACGATCGTTTAGAACGCTAATATTTTAAAATATTAAGTCTGAAGAGCCACAAAGAATCTACGCGTTGAGAAGTCAAAGTTGATAGCAAGTCATTGTCCAAAACCTAGTTTGTAAGTTTTTACTTTAAACCTATTTATGTTAAACTACAAAATAAAATCTCATGAAACAATTTATTCTACAGAATCATTCAATCACCGTTTTAATGTATTTTTAGAGCAATAATTCGATCTTAACATTCATATATTTGCAAGTATTCCATAACAACCAAAATTAACAACATAAGCCGTATCAGGCCCGTATTATGAGCGGTCGAATACTGCCTTCTAAGTCAGCAGTCAATTTGGCTAGTTTTGACAGCTACAGTAGTTGTCGCTGTCATGTTTTATCCAGTGTAACCTCGCTGGCCCCTACTCTGTGCACCTAGTGCATTTTAGAACGTATAACTTCATCATTACAGGTACATTCTCGCATAGATGTCGCAGCGATAGCACTGGACCGCTTTATGCGCGAGCGAACATTCTAGACTTTATGTCGCTTGGTGCGTTTTGCATAATGTATTCCTTCATACGTTTGTTAATTGTGTTTTCCCGTTAATTGAAGTGGAAAGTTGATTTAGAAAGGAATATAAGTTATGGTTAGTGTAATTAACAATTTAACGGATGTAAATGTGAAACTGTTCTTGAATGTAGCTAATAAAGCGTTTAAACGTCTTTTAAATTGTACTTTTATTGGGTATTAATAGATACTAAAGGGGATTTCATTACTTATTAAATATAAAAAACTCCCGATATAATGGCGACCTCTAACAAACTGATAACTCATAAACGGCCCGATTTTCATCACCTATAGCTAAGAACCACTCCAATTAAACTAGTTATCTATTAAAATTACCACGTTGAACCTGATCAATCCGTTTGGGAGCTACGATGCCACAGACAGACACACAGATACACATATTAAACTTATAACAATGTTAATGTCGGGAGACAAAAACGTTAACATCTGTACTCTGGTAAAATTAACCTTCGTCTATTGACACAGCAGTTTAAAAAAACGTCCCTAACTTACTTGAATTAAAATCATACTTAATTAAATAGAATCGCCCAGGCTATGCTGTTCAGAGGTCTTAAGGTGCTTTTCCACAGGCGAGGTAAGGTGAGGCGATACGAGAATTTTGTGTTTAAAAATGTAAATTCTCTCCTCGTGCATCTTTGGTGAAATGGGTATTTAATACAAATAAAAATTATCGCGCCGCCTTGTCTCTCCTTGGCTCGCCAGTGGAAAAGCACCTTAAGTTTAGACAAAGATCACCGCGATATCCAATCCCCCACACGTGTCAAAAAAAAGCTAGATGCTTTTACTGCATAACTGTAGTGAACTCTACCACTTATCTACAAATTAAGACATAGCCATTGTCGTTCTTGGGTTTGGGGGAGGCAAACGAGCACACAAGCCACCTAATGGTAAGTGGAATCGAAGACTCACAGACATTTGCATATCTCCAGGTGGTTAAAACAAGAGATAGATTAAAGCCGTCGTCACGAAGTAACGCCCCTGTTTTAATTGTCTTGGAGGTAATTATCACACTTTCCGCACGATTTCCGCGTTCAAACGACTTACCATAAACGCGTCGATACTTCAACCTCGATATAGTAGCCAATTCCGAAGATTCATCGGCAATTTGTTAGACAACGATAAGATAGAGGATTGAACTGGCATGTTATATGCTAATAATGTAAATTTTATCGTCACTAACTCCTATATGGCACGACAAGTTTATCTTTACCGTTAAAAATGTTCACGTCGCCAACGTGAAATATGAAGTCGTTTAAAAATCGGCGTTTTTAATAAGCTTGTTATTCGTCGAGTATCAATTTGTAGAAATTAAATAATTATATACGTGGGAATTCAATTTAGTTTTGGTTCAAGTTTTGGAGGGACCACTTGAGTAAATAAAATGAATGCGCCGCGTTTAAATTTGCAAGTGCAATGGCCGCTGGATAATTAAGCTGTATTTTATAACTGCCAGTTTCTTTTATCAAATTAAATAAATGTCTTCTGAGATTGTTTTTGTAGGTAAAACGACAAGTATTTTTTATTCCAAATTGTAATTATAGTCAAACACTTTTAGCAATACATTTTTTACAAATCAACTTGAGCGATCATCAATCAAAATTTTTAATTATCCGTCAAATATGTTGTCTTCTTCAATCAAACGTAAATAAATCTTGACTATCCCTGCAGCCTAAACAAACAGAAGGATAGAAAGTTGCCAAATACTGGCATTCAATTTAACTGGAATCGAGTCCATCGGCCAAAGGGATATTTTTAATTATTCCCTTTCCACACTTCAATCAGTCCTGCGCGCACAATATTATCCCAATAAATATTTATCCCAGGATAAGCCAACTTGGCTCTGCTCCAGGCACTTTGAGGCTCATAAATTCTCTAATCAGCGATCTAATTGCTTCAATGGTGTTATTCTCTTACATTCAAGTAAATAGATCGAATTTGACTAACATAACATGACCCCAGCGTAGGCCAGAATTGCACAGCAATACGTGTCTATGACCATTGGATTTGCAACTTCCACCTAACCAATGATTGAAGACACGAATCATCAAACCATTCCAACGCATGCGGGGCTCAATTTAGACCAGCTTATAAGATCGAGCTGGCTTTTGCTACTGAGAATACACACAGTACTTGGTGTTAGTTACTTGCATATACTGATAGGGATGCGCAAATTAGATTAAGTTAGTTCCTAGTTGCTTAGTAATGGGTGCTTAGTGTTCATGCTTCGTGGACGGGGGCGGCAGTTGGTGTTGTTAATGAGCTTCTGGGTTAATTTAGTTAAAGAGACTACTAATTCTTAGATTGGCGGTCATTGATAGTTTTAGAAATACTATTACTGTATCCGGACGAGAATTTCTCCTTATGAAACCTAAAAAAACAAATCGTCAGTGCGCCTGCAATACCGCGTAACTAACAAATTAAATAAGTTGCAAAGTACACCTTAGCACCTAAGTCAGTAAGGTACATTTTGCAACTACATGATTTTTTTACTTACGCGGTATTGCAGGCGCACTGACGAAATGGTGATTGAAGATCGGGTCAGGAAGAAGGATCACATGACATCACAAAAAAAAACATGGCAAATTTAATTTTTTTTTCTACCTATCACAATAGCTATCAATGTTTTAATGTTTTAATGTTTATTAGGGTACAAACGGTACAATATGGCTAATACAATAAAAATCTTAGATTATACATCAACCAGTAAAGTTACCACAGTTAAAAATTACATATACTAACCGAGCAATATAGTTAATTACCTACTTGTGACATTACTTCAAAAAAGACTAAGGATACCTTTAAAGGCAGAAAACAAAAATAAAGATAAAGATGCGTTACGCGAAAATCCATAAATTTCATAATTAAGTATTGTCTTTATGTGCGAGCGTTTTAATTTTAATTTTGAAGAGACGTGGTAAAACACATTTGCAACTTGCAATTAAGACTTCAATTTAAAATTTTAGTTGAAATATACCAAGCTAAAATTATTGGACACACAACTTTAACCAAAGTCGCAAAACGATTTCACACCTCGTCCGTCAAACCACAACATTTGATACGCCTGGTCCAACCTGCTTCAAAATGGCTCCCAATCCCGTCTCAGATGCATCAGTAATCGGTTTAATGAATTAAGATGAGCCATCTTAAAATACATCTAAGTCGAAGAAAAATGAACTTTTAGCCCAACAATATAAAGATTTTCATGTGCACCTTGTTTTGTATGGTTTTGCTAAAACCGTTGGATTTCGTAATGGTATGGCGACATAATCGTGGTTAAGTGGCATTTAAATATTTTAGAAAATGAACGAGCCGTTATAGACTTTAACCTGAGACCTTTAGTCGTAAATAAGACCTAATGCTTGCTGGTTAAACCGTGACGTCATAAACGAAATTTAAACCGTAAATCAGGCTACAAGATGTATTAAACTCAAAGCAATGTTTTTTTTATAATGTATGTATCTATTATGTTTTGCACATAAACAATTACAAGATATTATTTGCATCTAGACATAGTTAATTTACATCTTTACATAGTATAAAAAAAACACTTCCCACCGTCTGTCTCTCTGTAGGTATGTACGCTTAGATCTTTCTAACTACGCAACGGTTTTTTATGCGGTTTTCATCAATAGATAGAGCGGTTCAAGAGATAATTTTAATTTTAATTCTGGATTATATACGGGTGTTACGGAAAAGTCACATAAACCGAAGTGAAGCGAGGGCGGGTCGCTAATAGGGAATAAATGCAAGAAGGAAAACTGGTAACAAAATACAAAAAAACACCCAGATTCATTCATAAAATCACGAAATAATACATTCATAGATAATTCACTAGCAAAAGTCAACTGCGCGGCGCGAGCAGAAATTATATACAAACGTATTTTGTTTTAGTATATTTAGTTGGCAATTAAACCTTGATAGTAAATCACAGATAATTTTAATACATGGTCGCACAGCCGTTCTCTGGTATAAATAACCTAGTTCTAAACACCTTGGGTTATTCAGTAATTAATTAACTTAGAAGTTTAGATTCTTAATTTAATGTGGCTGAATTCGATTTTCCACGTTCAGGATTTTTTTTATGCCAATCAACTCTAGGTTTAAAAAAAAAACAGTTCTACCAATGACTTATGTATATGCAGATTTAGTTTAATATAAGAAATGAAAATTACAAAAATAATAATAAAATATTACTCTAAATTACTTCTAGTCTATTGTGGTAGGTAAATAGTGTACAATTTGACGAAGAAAAACAAAACCGAGATCCGCCGATAGCTAGACCTCTAATAATCCTATAGTAAGATCCCGTAAAATAATAATCCTTTTTATTCAATAATATTACCTGTCAAATAAACCACTTTGCTCCTGCAGTGTCCCGGGCACAATAACTAATGACAAACAAGAAAGTGTCAAGACTTTTTAGTTTCAATGCTACTTGATCGTTGATCAAGCCAGCTTCCGTTGGCGTCCCGCTGGTAATTTACAGTTTACGTGGCATATTTATTTGCAAAGCATTAAGTTAACACTGGAAAAGATATGTATGCTGAGATTTACTTACCGAACCCAGCAAAGGTAGAGTAACATATTTTAGAGTAAATAATTGTAAAAGGGGAACATTTCAGTTCATTTCATCGAAATTCACTTCATCGATTGTATCTTTTCATCGATTTTTATTTTCTGCGTTAACCATGATGATTACAGGATATCTTAAACTTTAACTACGTAGATAGTTGATCCTTGTGTGGCCTTTAACGGTTTGGTGTGACTTATTAAAAAAACAGCACCCGGTTTTTTTTTAGTTTAATTTAAAGTGTGAAATAGATTTCAATATTTATATCTACATAATTTATAAGGAGCTTAAAGCGCCTCCATGCTAAATTGAATCAAAATATTTTGTAGGTGGCAGTTTAGCCACGAACGCGTAACAGACACGCAAACACATCAACGGTAAAAACGCTGTTCAGATGAAGTCACTAGCAAATAATTGTGTTATAAAACAACGCAAAAAAACGCAAAAAGAGAGATATGTTGCGGTCAAAACATTTTAACAACCTTAGGGCTTTTCTGATAGCTATTCAACACCTTGATGAGATAATAAGATCATCCATTACTTACATCCCCTCACAGCACAATCCTGAGGCGCTAGCATCCAATCTAATATCAAAAACAACTCCGGCGCACCGCTAAAGAAGTGATCAGGGAGAAAAATAAGCCTTCTTCGAGCTAGGCGTATATCTTAAGGCCTATGTCGCATTATGTCTTAAGTTATGGATGTAATCGATCTTGAGGCTTATTTTCTAACAGTCGCTTACAATTACTAGACTTAAATGTCATATTGTTATGCATGCAAATTTGAAGATTACATCAATGTAAATGAACATTCTGTTTGGTATGTCACTAAAATAAAAAACTTTTATACTGTTTTAAGAATTTCCATGAATTTTCTTAAACCTTTATATCGACTTACATAGTAACTAATAGTAATCGAAAAGAAGCAAAATTATTAATATTTTTTTAAATCGATTATTTTTACACATCAGGTTGACCAAGCCCAATGTCGGAAATGACAGTTTTCCATGACCCTTGTGTATATTATTTGATCGAAATACCTTTCATCGAACGTATCATTACGCAGAATTTTCATTCCATCGAAAAGCATTTTTCGCCGCAAGAGTTTTTTTTTTGTAGTCACAAGTGTAACCTAACCTATCGTACGTAATTAATGTTTAAGATATCCTGAAAACATTATGGTTTCAGCAGAAAATAACGTTCGATAAAATGTTATCTATACTAATATTATAAAGCTGAAGAGTTTGTTTGTTTGTTTGTTTGCTTGAACGCGCTAATCTCAGGAACCTCTGGTCCGATTTGAAAAATCATTTCAATGTTAGATGGCCGAGTTATCGAGGAAGGCTATAGGCTATATATCATACTCACATAAACCGAAGCGAAGCGAGGGCGGGTACTAGTAACCGATAAAGTGATATTCGATAAAATTAGTTTAAAAACTATCATGATTGAAACGGGTACTTCAGCCTAGTCTTGTTTAACAATACCCTTATTGCATGAGAACGCTGTACATTATATACTAACTATAAAGTAAAACTATACGCACATGTTATAAAAGCATAAAAATATGACATTATTCACCTATAGCTTACTTCCAAAGTCCCAAGTCCAGCATGTCTTCGTTTATCCCTTCTAGGTGAACTAAGTCTCGACTAGTCTCACGTCGCATTATGACTAACTTATGGAGGCAATCAGTTGGGCTGTCTGCGTTAAGTGAGACTTAAGTTATAGGAAGTACTTGAGTAAGATGTTCTAGTATTTAAATATGCGGTTGGGTTATGTAAGATTTGTAACTTAGTTTGACAAATGACTTGTTAAATCTGAGTTTAGGGAAGGCATCGCGTTTAGGGTGCAAACAGTAATTATTGTTCATTGTTATAGAAAGTTGTAACTGTTTTTAATTGTTACTAAACACAGTACAAAAGCTTCAAAAATTATTGACCAAAAAGTGTATCGTAAATATTTTAGACATCATTATGACTAGCCTGTTTTTGGATCCAAAATCTTCCTTCATCGTTCGTTTACCATTGATTTTTGTTCGACTGTTTCATATGGCTAAACGTTTTATTTCTTCTACAATGACATAAGATTAGTGTTTTTATAGTCGCTAGATGACAAATACATCTTACAGAAACTACATTGACAATATTGGACAGTGTAACACTTCGAGGTCTTTTCAGTATTCCCAGTTTCTTGATAGCTTTCGACTGGCTATCGCTATCCACTTGCAACTGACAGTTCATTTTTCAAAGAAAGACGAAGATAGCCGATCGCTGTTAAGAAAATGGTAGCACTGTAGATGCTTTACTATAGTAGTGGTTTGAAGAGCTTTTCAAATTATTACGAACTGAACAGTTCTACCACAGACGACGCGCTGGCCTAGTGGGTAGTGACCCTGCCTACGAAGCTAGCGGTCCTGGGTTCGAATCCCGGTAAGGGCAGATATTAGTGTGATGAGCGCGAATATTTGTTCCTGAGTCATGGATGTTTTAAGTATAATATTTCTCTATATAAGTATTTATATTGTTGTCTAGTACCCATAGTACAAGCCTAGAGCTTAGTTTGGGACTAGGTCAATTGGTGTGATATTGTCCCCTGATATTTATTTATTTATTATTATTTATTTATTGTATTGACTGACGAACTCGTAATAAATTCCATCCACATCACCTTGATAAAACATAGTAAGTACACTAAACAATAGCACTTTTACGGCCGAACTCAGGGTCAGTTAATGACGGTTAGGTCGTTCACAAGAGCCGATTTTTCATAAACAATTTTGAAAAAGGAACCCGTTAGTTGTCTCTAAAATTTTTCTAACGGTGAAACTATGGAACCGACTGCCCGTGCGGAGTTTCTTTCTCTTTCGGTATTGTGACTTGGGGAGAGTCAAAGTAGAGGTAAAGAACTTTAATTACTAACTTGCTGGTGTCCGTAGCCGGCGGTGATAACTTTTTATTAAACACGCGCATACTTGTTTACCTCCCTTTCAAATAAAAGTCATAAAACGATCGTAACTTGCTCTTTGAAAGGTGCTAAGTGCATCTTTAGGAGAGCAAGCGATGGGCAAATTTTTAGGCAATCATTTCCAGTCTCTATGACTAAAAATTCTAGAGCAAGACAGCTCAAAAAATTGCGAGTCTAACCAAATTTTCTCGAACCTTCGGTATAAGTCGATTGCCTCGATTTGTCGCACTATAACTTCGGAGTTGCGACATCCCTAGCTCAGATGAAGATGTTTTATTGCGATGTAAATGCTCTTGCGCAATCCTCGCGGCTTACGCATGGGACAACGTAAGCCGATTGGATGCTTCATGGCTACTGTGTTAGGTAAATTGCCCGATGCAACTTAGGAAGATTTATTTCATACCTACTTGGTTTTGCTCCCGACATCGTCTGCAGAACTTGTTTACCACCACTTTTTTTTTATGTATTAGCTTCTTCCTGCGACTTCGTCCGCATAGATTTGGATATTCATTGTTTTAAGGCACATAATTACACATTGTTTAAATGCAATAAACGTGTATGAAAAAAGGCATAAGCACAACTCAGACGAATTTTAGCTCAACCTTGGTGAGTAATGGAGATATTAAATTAAATATATACTTGGATTAAAGCTTGTTACATAATTTTAAACATTGTAGATCGTAGTTATTTGACATCGCAAATATTATTAATCGAAAACCCCTACTCTGAAATGATATTGAGATGAAAAGTATGAATATCAAAATCAAATTGTCAAAATCAGTTTGAAGGTGGGGACTAAACTAACTTTTGCATAAGTAGGGTAACCTTTACTGTCAAGTACCCAAACCATTTAAAAGGATGGGGCTGAAAAAGAACCGGGGTCTTATCGTACTCAGTAAAATCATATTGCTATAGCTAGCTCTTATTTACTTGACAGTAATTGCGGCCGAGTTAAAAACAAAACGATAATGTGGTTTTAACGAGTAGAATAGAGATTTTCACTAAAGAACCACCATCCTAGCACGGTTGGCCAATGTGATGTTTTTCTCCGGCCCGGAAAAAAACAAGAAACAATAGAAATTCCGGCCAATACCTAGGAATGTTCACATACATACACATACATAAACTCACGCCTTTATTCCCAGAGTGGGGTAGGCAGAGCTACAGAATTTCCAACAACTATAAAAACTTTTTGATAATTCTGTAACCACATTTTTCACACTTAGGCGAAGATGTTTACCAGTGTATTAGTGACAGGTTGCAAGCCCATCGCCTAACAGTACTACACGCCTTTATTACCTTAGTCGGCTAGGTAGGGTAGGAAAGTTCCTCCAGTAAAAGTACTATATTGTAACCACTGATGTCTAAAAATACGTAAAGATGACGCAGGTGCGTTAATGGCCCTCTTCGTAGTTAAAACTAACACTAAACGCGATACAGTCCGACGGAAAGTTTCCATGGAATGTAAAAACAACAGATTTAATGTCCTTTTTAGGGTTCCGTAGCCGAATGGCAAAAAACGGAACCCTTATGGATTCGTCATGTCTGTCCGTCCGTCCGTCCGTCCGTCTGTCCGTCCGTATGTCACAGCCACTTTTTTCCGTAACTATAAGAGCTATACTGTGGAAACTTTGTAAGTCGATGTATTCGGTGAACCGCTTTAAGATTTTCATACAAAAATAGAAAAAAAACAATAAATTTTTGGGGTTCCCCATACTTAGAACTGAAACTAAAATATTTTTTTTTGATCAAACCCATACGTGTGGGGTATCTATGGATAGGTCTTCAAAAATGATATTGAGGTTTCTAATATAATTTTTTTCTAAACTGAATAATTTGCGCGAGAGACGCTTCCAAAAGGGGAAAAATGTGTGTCCCCCCCCCCGTAACTTCTAAAATAAGGGAATGATAAATGTAAAAATAATATATGATATACATTACCATGCAAACTTCCACCGAAAATTGGTTTGAACGAGATCTAATAATTAGTTTTTTTTTAATACGTTATAAATCGTAAACCGCATTTTACCTTTCATTCAATCCACTCCAATATAATAAAGAATAAAGAAATACATTTATTTAGATGTATAGTGGTACGGAACCCTACATGCGCGAGTCCGACTCGCACTTGGCCGCTTTTTTTAAATTGTTACCAGAACTGCGAATTTATGTATCTTCTGGAAAATTTATTTTCAACCCGATTGATATACCTACGATCTCCCAGAGGCTCCGCCAAGATGCATTACGCTAACTAGCGTTTCTATTCGTTTCGTTTTCTATTTCGTGACTTTTCTATTACGGTATTTTCGTATTTTGTTGAGAAATGCGATTTAAATAATCCATGCATATTCCCTATTATACAGAAGCGACGTAAGGCGAGGATACGGTGCTAGCGAAATTTCTTGTATGAGCGCACGGGCGTCGCGTCGCTTAAAAACTTACGCATATAAAATAAGTCGCGCCTGCGCGGTATTCGCGCCTTAGTTAGGCCGGATTTTCACTTTTCGAAGTGGAAGTCCATACATCCATTTCGCAAAGTGTAAATCA
This sequence comes from Acleris laterana, assembly GCA_963966035.1. NCBI lineage: Eukaryota > Metazoa > Arthropoda > Insecta > Lepidoptera > Tortricidae > Acleris > Acleris laterana. The sequence continues at coordinate 12,200,382 of OZ014459.1, read as the reverse complement.
AGCATTACGTCGCTTCTGTGTGATTGGCGCCTAAAATATATCAGGGTAGTGATTCTCTCAACAACGACGGTCGGACTGACAAACGAGTGAATGTCCCAGCGGCGAGTTTAAGTAGTCCCGTCAGTGCGAACAAAACGTATGATAGAGCGTGCATTTTCAATTTAGCAGCATGGTTTCTGCCGATGGATCGAATCGAACGTATAAGGCTGCTTAATTGAAAATGCACGCGCTAAAATGTCTTTTGTTCGCTCTGACGGGACTACGTAAACTCGCCGCTGGGACATTCACTCGTTTGTCAGTCCGACCGTCGTTGTTGAGAGAATCACTACCCTGATATATTTTAGGCGCCAATCACACAGAAGCGACGTAATGCTTGATTTACACTTTGCGAAATGGATGTATGGACTTCCACTTCGAAAAGTGAAAATCCGGCGATTTCGCTCGTTCGTCCGCCCGTCCGTTGTTTTTGAGAGAATAACACCCCAGCTCTGAAAGGAGCTGCCATTAAATCGGGTGATTTTTCTATCCAATATCTATTATTGACTAAAACGCATTTACATTACCATATTTTTGGTGTTAAAAGCCTGTTTTGTCCCACTGTCAGACCTATAGTTGTCACTAAATTAGAAATGTACTTGTAAGGGACACAGTGAGGCGCTAATAGAGCTTTCAGCCTGCCATTCACGGCGCTCAGTTAAAATTATCTCCGGCCCACTCGCGCGCACGTCGCCGCGCTACTTCTGCAACTGGTTGATACTTTATTAGTAAAATAAAAGTTAAGTTAGGGGTTTAATGTTAAGTGATAATAATAGTAATATCCGTTCTATGTATTGAAAAATAACTAACATAAATTTGAGACGTTTTTTATATAAAGTTCTTTTCGGGTATAGAAGAACGTATGCCGAAGAGATGAAATTATATAATTCCTTACCAAAAACTAACTTTAGAAGATCTTACATGAATAATAGAAAAAAGCAAGTGATGCATGTTTTACTAGGTGACATGTTTAACGATATAAAAAACCAATTATTTCAACACCACTAGCCTTTTCTACTCGGTTAAACCATATTGCTTTTGACATGCTATCGTATTGTCAACGTCATGATATCTCTTACTTGACAGTAATGGCGGCCAAGTTCAAAACAATACGATAGAACGAAATAATGTTTTACGGAGTAGAATAGCCTAAGGAGCTTCTCCGTTTATAGTCAGCAAATTTCTAAGCATGTTAAATACAGCGCACGCAGTGTGTAGCGTGCTGCATAAAGTATCAAAACCGTTCTGTCGGGCACTCCCGCGCACGGCGCGTGCCTTTTCTGTAAACTGCGCGATCCACTTATTTAATTATGAGAGTTAAACATGCATTATAATTAGTTTCATGCCAGTTTACACTTGCCTGCTCGTAATAATCACTATTTAGGGCTCGGTTGGAGTAAAAATAGTTTCATGTAAGTTTTGTATGGGTTTGAAATGAGTTAGGCTTTTATAATTCTAATTTTAAAGTTGTTACGTAATTAACTTGGTTAAAAATACTTATAGAAAAACCAAGACACTTGAGTCTTAACTGGTAGTGGTTATAACAGTGGAAAAGTACAATAACTGTTGACGTTAGAATCTGATGCACAATTGGGATTGTTCATATTTTTACAATTACTCCAATTCGAAAACCATTTCGAGGAATAGGGATTTAAAGCCGTTCTGCATTACTAAGTTTTTGAATTATTTATCTATTTTGGATATTTAGAAAAAAGTATATTTAACCTTTGTTTGACTTTCCTTTTCGGCTTGAAGCCCTTCTAGGTTTATCTTACGGGTTAGGCGAAAACAGCTTGAAATAGTATGTTTTAATACACTATTACAATCACGTTTTTTCATTGGATAACATTTAATTGTTGTAATTTATTAGAAAATGCCATCCCAAATTTAAAATAATCATGTCATCCATAAAATGTCTGCTAAATAAATAAATATATTAAATCAAAACTATTGGGTCAAATACAAAATTAATGAAAGTGGTGTCTTAAAATTTCCTATTCTTTCGAATGAGAAAGTAAAAACTGTGAGTTATTTTTTTTGGTCAATCCCAATTCAGTGTTACATAATTCTTAACCTAAAATTAAACCTTTACTTTATTCGTTGTTGTTAACTTTTTCCCATAAATAAGCCCTTAGTCTTGAATCAATGTTATTCCAACAATTACTCTCAACATATTCACAATTAGCGATATAGGTTACCGTCTCACCGGAAACCAACGAGTTTCCCAACAAAGAGTTATCGCCGACCCCGCTGGTTTCTGCCGGGAAAGCCAGTCTGCATAATTAACTTGTATGATTTAGTTTGTTGTATTTTAATGGGTAGTTATTATCTCTCTTAATATCTATCTAGTGCTACCGAGCCAGAGTCATTTGCAAAATTAACAATTTAATTTAGTCGATACTGATCAAAGATAGCAATATTACGCAGAAGCGACACTTATAGTCGTGTAGGCAATAATCTATAATCCATATTCATACTAATATTATAAATTCGAGTGTGTCGGTATGTCTGTCTGCTACCTCTTTACGCTTAAACCGCTGAACCGATTTAGGTGAAATTTGGTGCAAAGATAGTTTGAATCCTGGGAAATGACATAGGATGGCTTTTTTCTCGAAATTCATCCCCTAAGGGGGTGAAATAGAGGGTGAAAATTTGTATGGAGCTACGATAAACGAGTTCCACGCGGACGGAGTCGCGGGCAGAAGTTAAAGAAATAATTAAATTAAAGTGTCTGTCTGCGGTTCAAAGGATACCTCGACGATGATAAAACATTACTGTTAGTAAGATTTTTGTCTATATAAAAGTTTGTTTTAAAAAGTTTTCGAAACAGCTCAACGGATTTTAATAAAAAATAATATTTAAACTTGTGAAGCGTTGCTTCATTCTTAAATATATGCAAATACAGTAAACGTGAGTTGGTTTGTATTCAAAATAAGATTTCATTAATAAGAATTAGTTTTTTTAACCTTAAATCAAACGTCGGGGTTCCTTACATATGCTCCTAATTAAGAAGTGCAAATTAGATTAATGAATTTATGGCGCTATAAAGTCTTAATCTGTTTGATTTATCGGAGTGTTGTATAATTTATTGACCAGACCCGTCATATGAAAAACGAAAAAGTTTCTCAAATAATCATGTTATTTATTTTGGTTAATACTTAAGTCTTTTGGGATGAGGTACTAGATTTAAAAAAAATAAAACAAATATATGACTGCTTTAGACGAATCTTATTTTTTTTCGATTTCAGTTTACCACTTTAATTAGAATTGATTAATTTGTAATAACATGAAGTATGTCGTAAAGAGTATTGTAATATATTCAACATTGTGAATTAATACATTTTAGATTATATAAGTACCTACATAAACAATGGTCTCATTGTCATACCTGAATATTACTTAACATTATTAAGTAACTAATAATAAACGGGTTCTTATGGCGGCGGTTTGAATTATTTTACGAGTTTGCAGCATATTATTATTATTAGTGTCGCATGAATAAAAACCTCAATAGTTTAAATGGGTATATTATTAATTATTTTAATTCGTGTAGTACTGTTAGGCGATGGGCTTGCAACCTGTCACTAATAGTATATCAGCCTAAGTGTGCAAAATGTGGTTACAGAATTATCAACACGTTTTTAGAGTTGTTGGAAATTCTGCAGCTCTGCCTACCCTACTCTGGGAATAAAGGCGTGTTTATGTATGTATGTATTATATTTAACATATAACAAAATAGCAGTTTCCGTCCTCAGAGAAACGTACGCCGGGTAAGGCATGTGTGGTCAGTGTGGTGACCGTCTTTGGTATTTTGTTGCGGAGCGAGTCCTTTGAAGATTATTTTTATTCGAAGGAGCTAATAATAAATATGTTAATTTTACATGCGCGTGATTGGACTGGATTAGGTGTTTATAAGGTTAGGGTTGTCAAAAGTTTTTGATTACATATAATTCTAATGCGTAAGAACTTTGCCCGCCAGGAACGTATAATTTATTTATTGCTTTGCCTTGATTTTTTTTCTAATTTTCTGGACTGCGCTGAATGTTCTGGATTTGTATACAAAATGTATGCAAACCCCAGACCATTGATTATCTATGTGCCGATTTCATCTTAACCCAATCATGCGTGATAGAAATTCAAACATCCAAACATGTAAACCTTCTTACAACCTTTCACATTTATGATATTAGCAGAAGGACAACAACTAGAATATACTTTTATATTTTTTGTTTTTACTAATTTTAAACCTCGAAGTACAGTAATAATCTGAAGTGATTTCCAAGTGGTTTAAAAACCCTACATGTGACAAGGAATAGTCGAGAACTAAAGTAACATGTTACTACAATCAGAGCCGAAGTTGCAGGCACTGGACATGTTAAATCGGTCGACACCGGTGACTCGTGTAGCGATCCCAATTTTCATATAATTTCTTCTCGTTGGTCGGGATTGTGTGTAATCTGATAATATTCGGTGGCCACAAAGACAATCATAAATAACACCAAATATTGCGTATCTCATAATCTTAATATAAAGATGTTAGCAATGATACAATTAATTTACGAGCTGCCTCCGAAGTATTTCGATAGTGAGAGATGTTATTTTGTTTTATTTTTGGACTGTGTGCCAGCCCTGTGGTAAACTTGTCAGGATAAGTTAATTTAGTTTATTTACAACTTGGAATTAGTTAAGTTTTATTTTTAAAAATCATCTCGATTGACGAAATTACTAGATAATTATTAAAAAAATCCCTCTTAGTTACGCAAGAAATAGTTCCTCCAGATTTCTATACTAAAGATCCGGTGGTTAAGGCTAACGTTGTCTTCAGTCAGATCATCAGTCAATCAGTCAGTCACAAGAGCCTTGTATTTATGCTTAACTTGCGACCCGCCCTCGCTTCGCTTCGGTTTATATGTGTTTTCTGTAACACCCGTGCATAAAACAGAATTTATTATATATAAAAACCTCCCTCTTGAATTAATCTATCTATTAAAAAAACTGTGTTTAAATCCGTTGCGTAGTTTTAAATATCTAAGCATTCATAGGGACAGACCGATAGCGGGAAGCGACTTAGTTTTATATCTACTACTTATGTAGTGATTTATTAGGGCTAGTTATTGTTCACGTTTTTTATTTAAAAGCCAATTTCAACTAAGAAAATATGACAGCTCTCCAACTACACATTTGTTTTCGTTGAAAAATTACCTTCTGCTGGAATATATTTTCTATTCCATTATGACAAAAATTAGCATCAATATATCAATTTAAATTTTCATTTACATATCACTACATATTATAAAACAAAGTCGCTTCCCGCTGTCTGTCCCTATGTATGCTTAGATCTTTAAAACTACGCACCGGATTTTGATGCGGTTTTTTTAATAGATAGAGTGATTTAAGAGGAAGGTTTTTATGTATAATAAATTCAGCTTTATGTACGGGTGTTACAGAAAACTCACATTAACCGAAGCGAAGCGAGGGCGGGTCGCTAGTGATATGATAAATGTGGGTGCGAGCAACGACTCGAAACACAATAAAAATATTCTGTTTGACTTTTAACACCGTAGGGTTTCAAAAGAGATTGAATACTGTTTTAATGGTCGTAATAATTTTAATGCGAACGTGGTGTCGCATCTGTCCCCGATCCATCTATGATATGTAACTAGCATCCAAGTGGCAATAATGCATGAATAAGTCATTGGGTCAAGGGTTTTATTCTACTCGGTAAAATCATATTGTTTCTGACATTTTATTGTTTTGTCGTTACCATAGTTTCGTGTGGTTGCTAGTGATAGAATAGTGTCACTCCATGTCTTCCCGTAGATGTTGTAAGAGGCGACTAAGGGCATAAAGACTGTATAGTACTGTTAGGCGATGACATTGCAACCTGTCACTAATTGAATACATTGGTGAACATCTTAGCCTAATTGTGCAAAATGTGGTTACATAATTATCAGTACTTTTACTTTTTTAAGAGTTGTAGGTAATTCTGTAGCTCTGCCTACTCCATTCTGGGATTACAGGCGTGAAGAAATGCAATGTTATGACAGTTCTTATTTACTTGGCAGTGATGGCTATCGCGGCTGAGTCAAAAACAATACGATAACATGTCAAAGCTATATGGTTTTACCGAGTAGAATAGATCCCTGCCCCCTGGCTTTCACTATAGAGCCAGCATTCTAGACCAGAAAAGGGCAAATGGATGTTCTTCTGTAAAATCCGTTATAATACAGCACCAGTTACTGTTTAGGTCAAAAAATAATAGTTGTTACAGCGTAATTGGCAAATGGTTGAAATGGTAGATGGCGTAGATCTATTTATATCTTTATTTATGGAATTTTTAAATGCTACCCAAAAAATCCTAAGGAACTTTTAAAAGGTGATAATCATCATATTTCCGCCTTGTGGTGGGGATACATTCCTAATAACAACAAGAATTAATAAATCGAAACAAATTCACATCATGCTGTTTACAAAACACGTAATTTCACGGCCGTTTTTAATACATCTTCATTTCAAGTAAATAATAAGTGAGATTTCAAATGTAAGTATAGAATAAATGAATGGGCTAGTGTACTTTATTTGACGTTTTCATTGGCCCCTGGGTCGCCACAGCCACCGCGGTGTTGCCAATGTCGTCTTACAAAAGACGTATGGCTGTATAGACTCCCCTTTGCATTGTGGTTTTGTTTGTGCTAGTTTTCTATTTGTAATGTCTTTTAGTATTATAATTTTATTGAATAAAGCAACCGGCATTATTGAATATGATTTTTAATCCGGGAGCAATGTAGAGGCTTGACCCCTATGTCTGTCTGTCTATTCGTTACTTTCGATCGGATGGATCGTTTTCATTACCTATAGTTTTTGAAGGCTGGTTTAACGGGGTGGTTCTTAATTACGTTTCATGCAAATAGGTTGGATTTTGAGTTATCAGATCTGAAAGCAAGGGTCACAATTACTTATTTTTTACAAGCCTGTGATCATCGTGCATGCCACTGCGTCGAAATATCGGAATCTCATCATTTAATTATCTTGATTTTTAATGTTAAGAAACATGTCCGGTGTGAAAGTCCATAAAAAAATTAACTGGTACTTTTATTATTTGTATAGGGCTTCTAAAAACAAGTCAAAATATAAAAACCCATTTCTGTGTAGGAAAAAATATTCCACAAATTGATACTTTAGAGAGAGCCACGTTAACACACTGATCTTGTGTGAGACGCTGGTCTCAATACAAAGTTTAGTCTCAAGTCCTATTAAATAACGAAAGCGCTGAAGACGGGATCTCACTCATTCAATCATTCATTCATATCGGCCGACGATGTCCATTGAAATCCTTAAGTAATTAATTAATTATTTTAATTACTTAATTAAGTATTTGAGAGTAAATTATCTTTATTTACCTACGTAAAACCCATTTCATTTCACCTCCCACTCTTAAGAATAAAAATAACTTCTCACGAAAAAAAAACCTGACTCATTATTAATCAATTCAAAGCCCGAAGCAAGCAGAGTAAACATTTTGACACCTGTAACGAACCGAGAAGCGTAAGCGGGCGTGAAGGACTGTCAAACCGCCGCGGGGGGCGCCCGCCCGGCCGACTGTCAACCGGCTGTCAAAACTGTCAGCTGACTGTCACGCCGCAGGGATCATAATTGGGCCCTTGCTTTGATTGATATGTAAGGTTTTGTTTCTTGGTTTTTGTGACGATTTTAAGATATTTATTTAGTACAATATTGTTTGATTTAAATGCTGGTTTAGCTAACACTGAGAGCTTTAAATATCGTTTTTTTTTAATATGTAAGTTTTGTTATTTAAGGTTATTCTTCATAAAATAATACTAAGGTGCATACGTCCGTACTTCTGTAATGATTGTCAAAAAAAAATGCATGAATAGAAAAACAAGCATCATCAATCATCTTAAACAAACTGGTTGCTTTCTTATCATACGAGAAATAATTTGTATTTTATAAATAAAGCAATAGCAATATCGAATAATTACAATTATAAATTAATAAAAACATGAGTATTTTAATTGGTTATTTAAACGAATATAATACGATAAAAATGCCGCTAAATATTGTAATAACACCAATATATATTACGCCAAATTAACATTTTAAAATATCTTAATAAATTCCGGTGCTATCTTCAAATTTATCAAGCAGTTAAGCCGATGAGGCTTTGAACCAAAATATAAAGTTTAAATTTATGCAAATACATAATAAGTATAATAACCTTGATTTTCACAATCCTTGTTGAGTCCAAATAGAAGCAGATCCGTGTATTTACTCCGTAAGGGATACGGTCTCACTGACCAACTGTCAGTTAAATAAAAAGATTTAAAGAAAAAAGTATTTGGGCACGTTTTATAAAGCAACAAGTAACAATTTTACAGGTCTAAAGTTCTAAACTGGCAACACTGCTCAAATGGCTGATCGTCATTGGTCGAGGTTGTGTCAAATGGAAACTTGTAACCTGTAAATTGTAATTTGTAGCTTTGTAAAAAAGACCACTGATGGCAAGTGGGGATATGAGACCCATATGCATATGCATATGCAATTTAAGACTGTAATCCTAAGATTACAAATCCGTTGCCAACCCGGAGGAGTAAAATACTTCTATGAATACTTATATGATAGTTTTGCACACCGGAACACAACACAGCGAACATTGCTACTTGGCGACAAGTTGAAAAAGATGCTGGTCGCGATCCGAACGGACCCTGCACAAGGAAATCCTCTAATTTCGTACAAGTCATTGGAACGCGAAATGAATGTTATTTTTTCTTAAAATGAATTTTCAAATGTAGCTTGAAACTTTAGAAAACACGTTAACGGCCGGACTTATTTCCTTTACCGACGATTTTTCATAAACAAGTTTGAAAAAGGAACGAGTTAATTGTCAAGTGAAAAAGAGATTACGTCTTGTTTACTGCGTTTATTTATACACCCTTTTTATTATGAGTTACTCGTAAGTCGACATACTTATACACTTTTTCACTAGATCCCGAGTGTCTCTAAGTACGGCGGGTATTTTGTTCTAAGTGACCGTACAAAGTTCTCACAGAGAGAAAGTCGTAATAACCTAATAACAATAATGTAGTATCGAATATCCTGCGATATAGTACTATCGACTTTCTTTAATTAAGTGCGAGAACTCGATAAGACGCGGTTATTAGTCGAGGGACTTTAATGAAGAGATTTCTCTTTAGGCTCGGTGCCTTATCTGAAGTTTATAGGAAATAGAATCACTTTCATTTGTAAAATAATTTAATATAAGAATGTTCTTTGAATGTGAATAAGTTAAACCTTAACATTATCTTGGTTAGGTTCGTATAAAAAAGTTTCATTGGTACCTGGTGAAAATGTTCTATTGTGTAGCAGGTTGCGTAGTGTTATTAATTTAAGTATTGAATCACACGGCCATTTGTAATCACACGATATCACTAGCGATGTTTAAATGATTAAATTTCCATACATAATGCGGTAATGTTTCTTTCTACCTTAACCCAGTCCGATATTAACGATTTTTGTTAACCATAGATATTATAAAAAACTGAGTCAATGTTAGTTTTTTTTTTGAAAACCAACCAATTTAATAAAAGAACGGAAACGTATAAATCTAGTTTTTCATAATACGTACAACATATTCGAAAATCGTGGAAATCGGGTTGATGCAAAATGAAAATGAGTACATTAGTTTTTAAGCATTTGTCCATTTCTAACCAGTATTTACACTTAAAGACGTCTTTCATTCAATTTCAGAGCCTTATATATTCATTTTCTGGGCAAAGCTTCCCGTTGTTTTCATGCCCATGAACCCATTTGAATAAGTATCGTTTATCAAATAAACCTTGACGATGCTGTAGATTTAATAACTGAAGTACTTTAAAATAATAATCTTTTCATAACCAGGAACGTGTCATTATAATCAGATTTCGCAGAACATCACCTCAACCTTCACCTACCGACAGAGCTATCTTAACTGCCTTTATCACCCGTTAATGAAATACTTCAAAAACCCGCTTTATTAGCCGCGGAAGTTGAGGAGAATATTATTTTTATTTGAACAGTAGTCTACTGTTTATATTGATAAGTTTAATAACAAAACCTTGGGTCTAATCGTTGGATAATTCGACTCACGAGTCGATTATACCTTGACACATTTATTTATGATCAAGAAATATGTCATATAAGAAGGAGTGATTGTGGAGATTGAATAATTACTTACACATACGGTAATTGTTGTTGGTAATTCTGTAGCTCTGCCTACCCCACTCCAGGAATGACTGAACCTAAGGTAGGTACTAAATTTAATCTCGTGACTGTACATACGGGGTCCTGGTAAAAAAGCGTATAAGTCTCCTGAAGATCAAGTCTGTTAATCACCTTTTTTACGAGTTATGTCGACTGACCCTTTTTCTGAAAGTCCCAGATTTCATTGTAAATGCGGCATTTGGAAAAAGCTCGTTGTGTTATTAAACTACAATTTTCCGCGCATGGCATACTTAAATAGAATCGACGAATTCGATATTTTAAAGTGGATTAAGGACATCCTTTACCTTTTTTCGACTATATTTAGTCTAGGGTCCATAAATAGTAAAGAACCTTTGTGAACGTTCTTTTGACAACGCGTTGAGCTTATTTGGTTGTTACACTTGTTCCTCTAGTTTTCCAGTCTACAAAGTCATTGCTTTGAACTTTGATTTCTGGTAAGGCCAAATATTTATGTTTTATAAATTTAAATTTAAGTGTCTGATTATCTAATTTAGTTTAAAAATATTGTCTGTTACAAGTACAAGCCTAGAATTTAGTTTGGGACTAGATCAATCCCGTCTCGCGACTTTACCCAAGAAACACAATCCATAGTTTTTGAAGTATATCGGGAATACTTTGTACTACTTGTACTCTTATGTATTCACCAAGTATTACACCAAGTTATTTAAATAAAAGTAAGAACCTTCCGTTTTTAATTCTATTACCTACTGATCTATAATCTCTCATCGTTGAATTCATAAAACAAGTGATAAACACCTTCATAAAACTAAAGTCGTAAAAATAATGGTCTAGGAAGTGCCTGAAATACTATAAATATTGGTATGCCGTCCAAAATAACGTACCTACAGGTTATTTGCCTTTGGATGTTAAATGGATTAGTATCGGAAAATTACAAGAGATATACTTTGGGGCCTTAGTGAAAAAGGGTGTAAGTCTCCTGAAGATCAAGTGAAAAAGGGTTTGTCATGAATACTCCGTTTATGTACATATAATAGATAAAAAAGGTATTAGTAGCGACCACATTAGAGGTTTTTTTATGTTTCTGGTCAAACTATATATAAACGGATCGCATCATACTATAGCCGTCTCTTTCTGCATTGGTTTTATCAGAACTACGTTACGAGTAAATAAACAGTACAATTTACCCAGTTTCTTGGAACTCTGGGTATTTTATGCAAAAAACAAATAAAGGAGTACATAAGGAAGGGGCTTAATATTGTATGTTATGAACTTATGAAGGTACCAGATTGTAAAAGTGAAGTTAGGAGAAGCCTTAGGTCATCAATGTTACTGTCGTAAATGAGGATTTGTAATAAGGGCTGTAATCGTAACGATCGATGTCGATAGTTATATAATACTTATGTAAATAATCAAGGCAATTTTCACCTTTATTTGATAACCAGTTTTTACTTACTGTTCGATTAGTGCAATGTGTATGGATCGCAGATCTCGCTTACGATCAGGGGTGTCATTCTCTTGAAAAAGAAGAGTCGTTCTTAAGAGAATAACCCCCCCCCGTTGGCTTGCGTAACTGTGGAGCCATCCACTGGTGAAGAAAAAGAATTTAAATAACTTTTGAATGCTTTGTAATCATTTATATTAAGAGGTAAGTATGTTAAATTTGTTGTTAGTTGTTTTTTTAATATCCGTTCCAAGTCTTGAACTTAATTCAAAATACAAAAATGTGAACTGAATATTTTTGAAAATATTTTTAAACAAAGCTTTTGGTTTGATTGAAAAGAAGTAAACAACATGATGTAAATATGGCAACTAGATAAAATCACGTCTAACATTTGTGGGCCCAAATATGTGCAGATTACGTTACAATTTACATAATCTTCTTATAAAACATAAAAATCGCCTGCTTTGATATAATGTAGCCATACAGATGCCAAAATAAAGCTTAAATAATACAAACGGAACAGCGTGAAATTTATTGACACAGAGGCGGAGAAAACTATCGATAAATAATTATGGGTTATCGATATATTTTATGGAAAGCTTTGACCTGGAATGATATAAAAACGTCATAAAGGCAAATGATTGATTTGAATATGAAAAAAAAACCGGTATCTCAAAACAGATACAAGCATTTGTATTTGCATAACACATTGTAATATCTGTCACCAAAATTATATTATTAACTTAATAATATAGTGAGTCATCTTGGCATTCTCACGAGACGCCATTGACCTTGAATAAAAATACTTTCAATCAAAGCGGTCGTTTGTAAATTAGATTATGCTGGCTATTTTTACAACTAAAATGCGAAATATTTCTATCTACAAAAACATGATTTATTTAAGTAATTTACCATAATTGCAACTTTGTTTATTGGTTTTTAGTAGCTTTTCTTAGTGGGATGGATTGTCCTCTAAGCAATTATTTATACCCATCGCGGCTAATAGTGTAATATTGTGTTAAAATTAACAAAAAAAAACGTATAATTATCTCAACCAATTAAATTGGTAGCGTTATATCATTTCTAATTCAAAACGCTAACGTAAAAGTAAAACAAAGCCAGAAGTAACTTAAGTTTCAGTATCCAAATAATTATAAAATACCTATCGAGTATCATCTAATCGAACTAAACCAAAAACTTTCAACAATGCTCCAAATTTAAATCGACGCTAATAAACGAATCAAACATCCCATTAAACTGACGCCGTTAACTATCGACATTTGCGCGTCACTAGTCGCGTGCAATACGTGCGCGGGCGCACGTCGTCTGCGCGTGACGTCACACGGACCCGCGCGAAAATCTCCGAGCAAGGCCGAGCGTCGACCGCGTTGCCAGGCGGGGTCAGGAGAGCAGTTCCGTTTACTACGTAATGAGTGTGACGCACTGTGGAACGAAAATGGCCTCTCCATAGAAATAGGGACTTAATTTTCTAAGTGCCTATTTTTTTAATTGAAATCGAATCTACTCCTCATAATTAGGTAAAAAAATGAATATGGGTCAATTTGGCTGGAAAACCGCCGAGTAATAATTTTTTTACTAAAATTTTGTATGGAGCGTATATGAAAAAACGGAATATCTCAGAAAGTGCACAATTTCCCGTAATATCCTTCCGCAGGAATTTAGTACCAATTATTTATGATTTTTCGGCGTACTCAAAATTTCCCGGGCAGGTGCACTTTTTTTTTAAAAAATCAAAAACGTTTTATATAGGGAAAACTTGGTTTTTAGGAGGTATTTAAGTTTGCACGACACGTTTAATCGTGGGATAAAATTAAATAATGGCTTTAGATGAGATGGATGTTCAAAAATGAGGTCATTGGAATAATGACATTTCTCACTTTTTGGCCCTTTATCTCCCTGCCCCCTAATGAGCACAATCGGTGCTCATTAAGTGTATGATTAAAAGTAAAAATTAACTAAATCACTCTTAATTATTCTTAATTAGTTGGCATGAAGTAAAAGTATAAATTAAATATTATCTTATTATCATTAAGGATGATGATTACCCAGATTTCATTAGTAATGTGCAATAAATAGGTTGCAGTTTAATTTTATTGTTCTGCGTCACCTATTTCGGCATCCAATTCCGAATCATTTTGCGATTCGGAATTGATTAGAAGGTCCAATAAATAAGGTTTGTTTGTTCCTTTTATTCAGTGTTGGCCTCATTGCGGTAAGTTTGGGATCCGATGACAGAAGTAACATATTGAGAATGTCATGATTTGAATCTTGTCTACTCTTTTTCTGTGAGTTGTGTTCCCTGAACCTTCTAAAGTCTTTATTCCGGGCCTCTGACGCTTCTTCTGAGAGATTGCCGATCGGTATAACTTCGTTATGGGCTATAATGCCTGCTCCATGCACCAGTAATTTATGAACCGTTGCGGACATATGATACCAGTTGTATAATTCCACATATTTTTTTACTGTATCGTGGGCGTAATCTTTATATTTGTTGACGTCTATAACCTCTCCTGAAGTAACTGCTTGCAAGATTACTGCAAATCTCCTGATTAATCCCTCATCTAGTCCTGTAATGCTTGCTGTTTTACAGGGGTCCTCAAAAAACTTTCTGGCTGTGTTTCCATCATTAGTTGTCCCTGACCCCTGTTTGACCACATCTATCAAGAGATTCATTTCTTCCTTAAAACGATCTTGAATGATTTTCTTCCTTGATGCCATTTTTTCTTTTAGCTCGTTTCCTCTCGCAGCCCATTGTTTAAAATCCTGGCGATATGCTATGTGAAGAAGGCATTCCATCGTATTGATGCGAGCATGTAGAGATGATAACCCATATTGGTATATACCAGTATCCACAGGTTTTGTAAGAACTTTATCAAGAAGGTTCATCTCCGTTGGTTTAGCCAAACATAAACTGCAAGTTGCATTTGATCTGGCTTTTGAAAGAAAAGTGCATATTTTGCCGTCCAACATCGTCATCTTCAGTTCATGCTTCACAGTGTTGGTTTTGTGTTCTGTGGGTAGTAGATCTTCAATTTCCTTGTCTATCTCCGTTTTCTGAGCAAGCACAACGGCTTCGTTTTCCTTAATGAACTTGAACTGTATTGGACGACAATATAACGCTGAACAAGGCTTGGGATTCGTCCATATTGTATCAGTTCCTGAAGTTAATTTTAATGGTACCAGGGTTGTCATGAAAACACTAGAATCATCTTGCTCGGAGTCACTCTTTTGCTTGTACCTGCTTTGGCTCGAAGCACCATCAAACCCCCATTTAGAAATAAGTACCATCTGTTTGTCTTCTACGTGCTCCGGTATACTATCCATTATTCTGTTCACTGTAATATTCAATAATTCTTGCAGTTTAATTTTGGCTGAAGAATCCGTAATATTTATTGATTCACTCGGAGGATAGCAATCTAGTTTAGCTTTTTGTACTCTGTAGTATGACGGATACACATTTTCTGCACCTTCTCTAATAGCACTCTCTCGCAGGATCATATATTGCCATTTAGACAACTTGAGTGAAATAAAAAGACTTAGTGCTTTTTCAGGTGTATATATCGTAGATGTTACGGGTTTCTTCGTAGAGATTGTCACTTCTCTTAATTTAGATGCTACTTCTGGGTTTTTCAGCATATATTCAATTACGGCCGCAATATCATCGCGGCCATCCTGCTTAAAACGTTCTGCTGCAGCATATGCCAATTCATCAGCGTTTTCGGATTGTAAGTCACTCGATCTTTTTTTCTTCTGTTTGGTTCCCAGATCTTCGAATGACTTACGTTTTGTTGTAGTCATTGTTCCAACCTTGAGGTCGATCCTTCATAGTTTAAATCACCTGATTCTTGGGTGGGTGAATCGGATCGCCAAACTACAAAGCTTGGCCAATCAACATTTTCCATAAGCCAATGTTCATAAGTACTTCTAAACTTTTTCGTATCTCTTCGGCACTTCTGCCATCTTTCCAAAGCAGCTCTTGAAAATCTTTGGCAAAATTCCTTGAGGGTATCATAGTCTTCTTCAGATAGTTGTCCATTGATTTTAGTAACCACTTCTTCCATCAAGGCTTTGTAGTTAAAAGAAGGTTCCTGATTTCTCAAAATCACGTACAAATCTAAGTTGGTCGTTAAACCCTCCATTGCTTGCAGTTGAAATGTTCCAGAAGGAATAAACAATAAAATTGAACTGCAACCTATTTATTGCATATTACTAATGAGAACCCATTGAAATCTGGGTAATTATCATCCTTAATGATAATAAGATAATATTTAATTTATTTTTTTACTTAATGCCAACTCATTAAGAATAATTAAGAGTGATTTAGTTAATTTTTACTTTTAATCATACACTTAATGAGCACCGATTGTGCTCATTAGGGGGCAGGGAGATAATGGGCCAAAAAGTGAGATATGTCATTATTCCAATGACCTCATTTTTGAACATCCATCTCATCTAAAGCCATTATTTAATTTTATCCCACGATTAAACGTGTCTTGCAAACTTAAATACCTCCTAAAAACCAAGTTTTCCCTATATAAAACGTTTTTGATTTTTTTTTTAAAAAGTGCACCTGCCCGGGAAATTTTGAGAACGCCGAAAAATCATAAATAATTGGTACTAAATTCCTGCGGAAGGATATTACGGGAAATTGTGCACTTTCTGAGATATTCCGTTTTTTCATATACGCTCCATACAAAATTTTATAAAAAAAATTATTACTCGGCGGTTTTCCAGCCAAATTGACCCATATTCATTTTTTTACCTAATTATGAGGAGTAGATTCGATTTCAATTAAAAAAATAGGCACTTAGAAAATTAAGTCCCTATTTCTATGGAGAGGCCATTTTCGTTCCACAGTGTGACGGGAAAATTGAGAAGTCATTTGTTTTTATTTGGGCTTGAGAAGGCAATCAACAGACCAGCACATGCTGAGTTGGGACCGATTCGTACTTAGTTACTTACTAACCTTACGGAAATGGCACGTACTGCCTCCTAAAGTAAAAAGGCATTAAGTATACGGACTTCATGCGCTTCTACTGCCATCACTGCGTCTGTAGTTTTACTGACGAAAGCGTAGACTTTTCGTTAGGTATCTCTAGACTACTAATGTTGTGCCAAACCTGAGGACTAGACGGAATGCCTTATTGTTAGTAATTTTCCCGATTGTCTTAGCCCTGCAACACAATGTAAATACAGCGGCTTATGATATCTTTCCATGTACAGTAGGCCAAAATGCAAACGCTGCAAACTTGTCTATTTTCTGTCACTAAAATGTATGAAGTTGACGTAACGGTCGACGCGTTCCGCTATCAGCTTACGCCAATCGTACATTTTATCTATTTTCGAAAATCACATCTAGGCTCCCCGATAGGCCCTTTCGGATACGTTTCAATTTTTTAGGATCGTTGTGCAATTATCTATTTACAGACACGGCTGTTACTACTACTACAGATTATGATGTTTTCTTACACAGTACGACCATCGAATAATGTACTTAAGTAAGTAAATACAAAGGCTTGAACTCGGTTGATCACGATCCCTGGTCTGCACCCTTTTACCACTAGGCCACCGAGACGCTCTGAACACAGCTTAGCTTAGGTAAGATGGTGGTAGCGATTCGCGCGGACATTACCCAAGAAACTACCATCATTCAAAATAACAGCCTGGTTTTCGAGCAGAGGTTTTCCTGAACTCATTTTTTCCAAACTATAAATGTAATACTTTTTGATCTCTTATAGTCCTCGTCAAATACGTAATTCAAGTCCAAAGCTGTACAAAATTGGAGCAGTTAGGTGTAGAACTCAAAAGATAATATCTACAATCTAAAGCCTACTAAGAGGCGACTAAGGGATTAAAGGCTTGTAAATAGTACTTACTGTTAGTGGATGGGGACTAATTCGCTGGTAAACATCTTAGCCTAATTGTGCAAAATGTGGTTACAGAATTATCAAGTTCTTAGAGTTGTAGGTAATTCTGTAGCTCTGCCTACTCCACCCTGGCGTGAGTTTCTGTATGTGTATGTGTATGTATAGGGTACTTATACTTATGCAAATGTGCCTATGTTGTTTTACTGTTTAGATTTGTGACCGAATCACGCCAAAACGACCGCCATTTGATCGACTTCAGTCTTGAAATAAGGCTTGAGACAACTATCGTCTCGAAAATAAAGATCGAAAAAAAACTAGTTCGAAGCGGACGATGTCGCCGACAAAATCTAATGTAATGTTAAGCTGACATCGGATCGTAAATTGTTTCTGAAACTAGTCATAAAAATCGTACAGAAGCACGTGGTAGCTCGTGACTATAACCACGTGTGGGCAGCGTGGGCGTTTACGGCTAAGTCTCCGCGGCTAATTCAGAAGTTTGAGAACGCAAGCAGCTGACTAATCCTAACAATAGGCGGTCCATTAACTTTTGGCGACGATTCACTGTATAGATATGTAGTTTTAAGCCGCGGCGGTTTTTTGTTGCTCTTGCTGTAAGGGTGAACATCGTGAGGAAACCTACACATTTGAATAGTTGGGCGTGTAAGAGGGTAATTTCACAGAAGATCCTTAATGGTCGAAGTGTATCCGAAAGACTTCATTCAGTATCTAACAAATTTTCAGGGGACGAATGTAATCTGCCTATTTGTACAAAAGATCTTGGTAATCCATCTCTTTTGAGACTTATAAATGACAACCAAACACACAAGCATACATAGTTGGGATTTTATATATAAGGCAGCCTTTTCAATGAATAAATAGTAGTAAGTGCTTTTACCAGAACAATGTAATGCACAGTTCTCCAACAACTTGAAAATAATTCGCGCTCTTCGTTAGAATCATTTGTCCTTGTCAACAATTTGTCTAGCTTTTAACGTGTTTAAAGCCAACTACTCAAAATTAAATCATAGTTCGTCGCACTGTCGCATTAATAACTAACCACACAAACCGTCAAAATTGGCGTACTTACCATCGTGGCAGTGACACAATTGATCAAATACGCCGCCTGATACACGTTTGGCTGCAGAGGGTCAAGTCTTCGACCTTTAGCGATAAAAAACTAGACTGCTTGTCCGACGCGTTTTTAGATCGGGTTCGGTAGAATAAATGGTATTAAGTAACGTAAAGCAGGTTTTTTCTTCCCTGATTTTTTTTAGTACTCTGGCCACCATTAGTATGTCTTTATTAACTGCAAGATGTTTAAAAGGTTTTAAAAACAATACCAACCAAACCAAACCGCCGCGCCATGCCATTGTAAATTATTTTAGGGCAGTCTTCTTTCTTTCGGGTTCCGTAAATAACTTCAATTAATTTAATTAATTCAATCATTTTGAGGCAGTCTATATAAAATTCATGTTAATTTTAACAAGTTATTCTTGCTATAGTCGCGGTAAGGTGCATTGCATGGAACGGCTTTGGAATACATTTTTACCAGCCGCTTCCGTTCTGTTTATCATTTCAATACTCAATCATTTATCACGTCTCATTATGTATACATGTAAGTGGTACTCAAACTCAAAAGTTAGAAGATTATTATGGACACGGCAGAGCACAGCAACTTATAAACTCTTAGAAAATTTTATTTGCTAATGTAATAATAAAAAAAAGAATGTAAAATTTATTGGTTTTTTAGAACTTTTTTACTACGAAACCCCAAAAAACCGTGACCAATTCACTTGATCAATAAATCTCAACCGATTCGAGCGCGCGGAGTCACGAGCGAAAACAAATCAATTACCTCTCTATTTGAATACACTTTTTGACCCGCACTAGAAGATGGCCATTGTCTCGACAAAAACGCGCTATTTTATTCCATATTTCAAATGATACTATAGTTTAAGAATGGAACCAGAGTAACTTATGAAAAAACATTTGAAAAAATAAGGGCTTAAGATTCACGATTTCAAGCTGTTCAAAAAGCTTGGTCCGGAATTTTTCAAGGTAGATAACTTTTGTATTTACTTGACATGAAACTGTGACAATAGCCTTAAATTTTTGTATGCATTGACGAATGTAGATTAGCGAATCGAAGTAGGGACTTCACTAAATCCGGGTTACCCCCATATTAGAATAGCTTGGTCTGGATTTTTTTAAGGGTAAGTTTTATTTATAACTTGTCATTGAACTGTGACAATAGCCTTTACCTGAAGGTACCGGTACCGACAATTAGTGTTTGAACCGAAGTAGAGACTTCACTGAATCCGGGTTACCCCCGGCGTTGTTGATGAGAAACACTCCATTTTGCAGAAATTTTATTGAAATACCTTTACACGTCCGTTACGTATCATTTCGAAGAATTTTCATTTAATCGAAAGGCATTTCTCGGCGCATGAGTTAAATTATTTTTGGTAGTGTTAAGTTTAAACTAACCCCAAAAACATCATGGTTTTAGAAAATAGCGTTCGTTGAAATGAAATTCGATAAAACGATACAATCGATGAAGTGATTCGATAAAATTATTGGTAAGTATGATCAAATTAGCTCAAAAATCATCAGGCGTCCTTTTAACACTTGTTCAATCCAACGGCGAATGTTGGCAACGAAATCAGAACATGTTCCATTAGAATAGGAAGGTAGTAAATTAGAAACGCCAGTTTATGAGTCTGTAAATAACGGTCATATGATGCTTTCACGTAATCCCATCTTTAAATAGATTAGATATGATACACGCGGTATGTAGGTAACTTCCTCTTTTAGATTGTTGATAAGACACGATGGAACTGAATTTTCTTTTAAGGATATTGTTTATGATCTTCATATCAAATGCTCAGCTCAGGCAACTTTTATAGCTGAGCCTGAGAAATGCTCAGCTCAGGCTCAGCTGACTCAGGCTCAGCTATAAAAGTTTTAAGATTTAACAACGATTTAAGACGACGCCTTAGCTTAGTTGGTACTAACCTTGCCTACGAAGCTAGCGGTCCCGGGTTCGAATCCCAATCATGACAAATATTTGTGTGATAAGGGTGAGTATTTGCATCTTGGTCTTGGATGTATTTTTATGTATTTAAGTATTTATTGCTCTAAGTATATTAGTATTTATGTCGTTTTCTAGCACACATAGTACAAGTCTAGAGCTTAGTTTGGGACAAGGTTAATTGGTGTGAGATTGTCCCCTTATATTTATTTGATAATTAAATATAGGTTCTTGATTCACGTATCTAATAAAACAAGTTTTTTTAATTGATACTATATCGACTTTAACCTTTTTCACCAGTCTTTTTAGTTCCTAAACTATACAGTTGTCGTCCAATGCGGATACGCATATTCTACCCACAGCATTCATTACTCTAGCATTAATAAACTCCTTAAGCTATCACCACATGCTACAAATTTCAATTAACAAGAGTTCCGCAGCATTCATTTAGACTTGATTGCGCCACCCGCATCTTCAAAGAAATTGCGGCGAAATCGTCAAGCAGGCTTATATAAATTTCACGCGTCATCTTGACTGTTTTATTGGCTTTATGATGACGAAATGCAGTCAAAATATATATAGGTATGTGAATAGTGTTAGCATAGTTCGTTCGGAGTTTAAATAACTTAATAATATTTGTTGCATAGTTTTTTTCAATTACTTTTTACGTTTAGCCAAATACGGTTTTTTGATGGAATGCCATCATCGTCTTTAACATCATACTCGTAAGAGCTACGCTCTTGTCAGTGGCGTCCACCAATCTACCCTTTTACGAGCTTTATACGAGTTTCTTACTAGAGAATGCCCGCGTATTCGTTTTCAACTACTCACCCTATTTCTTCCCGTTAGGGGTCGAAGACCAGCGGTTTGGTCTGTGTGTTGATCGTACAGTCAGAGAGTTTGTCTTTGTACATATACATATATATATATAGACGATACATACATACATTCACGCCTTCATTCCCTGAGTGGGGTTGGCAGAGCTACAAAATTACCAACAACTCTTAAAACTTGTTGTTAATTCTGTAACCACATTTTGTAAAACGGCTAAGATATTTACCAGTGTATTACTGACAGATTGCAAGCCCATCGCCTAATAATACTAAAAGCCTTTATTACAAGACGATAGAGATGTGATAATCTATGAATTCAATTATTAGTAAATTCAGTCTTAACATAAACTGTCTGCTTGTCTTATTTCACAAATTTAAGAGACATCGCTTCCGATTTGCATGTGAGAATTACATTTTAACGACCAACCCGCACACGATAACGGCTCTTTAACGAAGATGATGATTAAATATTGGTTCATCTAAGATTACCCTACTTGTGAACTGTACTCCTCCATAATTTACGACTTAAACCTCGGGTTATTCAATTTGAATTCCACAAATGTCATAGCACGAACGAACTGACCAAATATTTTAGTTCGTAATCTCTAACCGGACTGAATCTGACAGCTACCGACTTTCACCGCGATTATTATTAAAGACAACCGTGTCCCTTATCCGTACTTTATCTTTTTGGTATAATTTCATTAGTGGAGTTGTTGCATTACTTTTATGGGCCATAAAAATATCTCACGGATTGGGTGTAGACATGATATTAATGGTTAAATGTTGGGGTAACGAAGGCAAATCAGTGTTCCGAGAGGAATGATGTAGTAATACTGGTAATGATTTAATTAATTTCTGGAATATCAGTTGAAGTTGATGACTTTGGGACACTTGACGACTCTAGTTTATCTGAAGCTTTAATAGACGAGCTTAACCATAATGAGCAATGAAATAACGAATTAACAGGTATTGGGAATGTCTGTTTGAAAGTCGTTTGAACTCTAAAGGGCAAAGTTAAATCGAATCAAGTGTTAGTAGCCACTATAGTGATAAAACTTAATTGATTGAGTAGACGCATGCTGGAAAAGATGTTACATAATTTCTTGCATTAATATTTAATAACCTGATGGTATTAACGTTGAAGCGTCCTAATATATTTAATATGACACCTGCGACTTCCTGGAACTAGTTTTCCGCTACTACCTCTATTTGTTCCCGTTGAGGGTCGATTTTTGGAAAATCCTTTCTTAGTGCTAACGCCTCTGTTTTGTATCGACTCTATATGTATGGAGTTAATATTAACAGTCGGCGCAAACTGTCGACTGCTTAAATCGTATTTGATCGATTTTCGAAAATCGCTAGCAGCGTTGTGCATATTGATTATTTTTTGACAATGCGTTAGACTAGTTGGTGTCCTGCCTACGAAGCTAACGGTCCTGGGTGCGATTCCCAGTTTAGGTAAATATTTGTGTGACGAGCACGAGTATTTGTTTCTGAGGCTTGGATTTTTTTCTATGTATAATACTTCGCTATGTAGAAAGAAGAAAGAAAGAAACAAGACATAGACAAAATACCTGTTGTCACGAAATGGTGCCAAACTCAGCGTTATGCTGGCGTTAAACCCTATAAGTATTTATATAATTGTCTAGTACCCATAGTCCAAATCTAGAGCTTAGTTTGGGACTAGGTTGGTGTGACTTGACGTTTATTTTTATTGATAGGTCCTCAGCAGCTGCCGAAATTCAAATATTACCCACTTTATTTTATAGTATTACTCTATCTCATGGCCCGTTTCAAATCAGTAAAGTGCATAAGTAACATGAGTTTTTACAAGATTAAAATGTCAAGATTGCAAAGGTGAACGACCGATAAGGTTCTTAAATGTTGCGTTACTATGTCAATACATTGTAGATACAATTTAATTAAGATGTTCATCTGTTTTAAATCTAGACGCAGTTTGTCGAGATAAAAAATGAGGACTGTTGTGTTATCATTACTGCATGTAATTTTGACGGGGTTACTCTGCGACTATTACAACCCATAATTTGAACATCAATCATTGTATCTGTTTTTTTACTAGTTTACACATGTACTTAGTATTTGCTTTAATCTAAACATTCTTCAGTTTTCCTCCCACAAGTATGTTACTTAAGACGTAAAATTCAACAACACACACATACACTTGAATCCACCGTACCACCAACTAACTACTAATCGAAATTCATCCAAATATAATTAAATTAAGTTGATTTATTTATTTAGCTTGTAGTACTGTTAGGCGATGGGCTTGCAACGTTGCAATGTGTCTACAGAATTATCAACAAGTTTATAGGCGTGAGCTTACGAGTATGTATGTATGTATGCTTATTTACAAGGCAAGTCCTCCCCCCTGGCCCCTCTCTTCCGCCGTTCTTCCCTAATGATTGCACTGAAGTATTTTACCTGGATAAAATTAAAAATAGTGTAAACACAAAACTGCATTCCATATTGGAATGCATTAATAACCGCAAACCTATCAAAAGTATAATCAATATTCAGACTATCACTGCAAGCATTCATTTAAATACTCTAGGAAATCAGATCCCTTGCATTCCACAGGAAAATAAGCTCTACCTAACAAGAATAAGGGTAAATTTTATTCAAAGTAAACACCGTAGAGTCGTGCTCGGTGCTCTAGCATTAAGTCGAGGTTTAGACTTCGTTTAATTTCACTTAAGTCTCTCTAATATGTGTTATTTGCGGGGTGTCGGTGGCAACACTATGGCGCTGGTTTGAAATCAATTTGCGGGTCTACCTGCCTGCGGGTATGAGTTATAGTGCGTGCCAATTCTGAGGTGTCGATAAATAATAAAACATTAAAAGTTCATTACAATCAATAATAAACGTGCGTTGCAAAGTTATTCAGAGCTTCATGTTTACCAGTGGCTGGAGGCATCTATTTCCAAAATTTAGTACTTTTATAAATGCTGTTAAATTAAAATAACAACTTTGAATGGCTTTCTATGTATAAGAATGTTACATTTATCTTTTAATGACTTTAGAGTTAAACAAGTTATTTGATAGCAAAAAAGTATCAGTTTTAGTTAAGTTCTTAATCGCGTAAAATATGGACGGCATAGGATTTGTTCTGGTCTGATTTCGTAGCTGAAATGTATTTCAGAAGTTTTGATCACACTAGATCCCAGTTAGCTGAATGCGGAACTAAAAACCGTGTGAAAAAAATAATAAATATATAAAATGAGCACATCACTACTCAGTCTTGAATGGTGGCTCATTACCGCCCGTCTCGGTCGGCAAATTGTACGAGTAGCTTCATTCACAGCTTTTTAGTGCGAATTACCGCTGTTGTCGATACTCTAGCATTAAACGTTATCGACTATGGTGCGTAACTATTTAGAGCTTTTAGGATAATGGTTTATTTTTGGAAATTTGATATCATATGGCAATGAAGTATCTTTACCTACCTTAGTTCCACGATGTCGTTATTGTTCAGTGTTATGGAAGTGGACTTTGTAAATTATTTACTAAATGGTTTGAGTAGTCCTAGACATTTTCACATAATTACTAATACTTCAGGTTATGAATGAATGTGTCGACCATATGCGCCATCGACCCAGCTTACGAAGCTAGCGGTCCCTGGTTCGATTCCTGTAAAGGGCAGATATTTTCTTGACGAGTGCGAGTATTAGTTCCTGGGTGTTTAATGTTTTCTATGTATTTAAGTATGTATTCATCTAGCTAATTATTTTTATTGTTGTTTATTACCCATAGTAGGTACAAGCCTACAGCTTAGTTTGGAACTGGGTTAATTTGTATGAGATGGTCCTCTGATATTATAACAAAAATGTTTACATAATTTTACATTTACTTCTTGTTATACTTACGAATCAGTTTGTTAATTTTTATTTTGTGTATCCAAATTCCTAATCGTTAATCGACATTCCTGACGCTTGCTTTTATCCGCATCAGTTCAGCGTACAGGCAGCGTTACTCAGTAACTCTATTTAATCTGTGATACAGTTTTATTAACTTGCTTGAACGTTGTCATACGAGTGTCTGCGGTGTGCGCCTACGCAGCCGCGGGCGCCGCGTCTGATGACAGGCGGGAAGACCGCTCAAGTGTAACAACGTACATAATCAACGAACAGCCCTCCCGTGCTAAAGGCTGCCACAGATTCACCGTTTACCTGAGGCCCTAATTTAAAAATGGAAGTTCGAAGTTACGTAAATCGAAAAAAAGGGATGGCGCTAACATGACCTCGAAATTCGGTTTTCAAATTAAGGCCTCCGCATACTAGGCCTAATGCCGCCTAGAATGTGGAAAGAAATGTATGAAATGGAAGAAGATGAACTAGTAGTCTGTGTGACTAATACGGTGACTTGGCAGGCTAATGTCGTCGACGGAATGTTTAAGGCAATACAAACTGAGAGACAACAGAACGCTGTGCTGGCCTAAATCGGCCTGTCAGGTCATCGTTCAATATAAATTTAACATTTTATGTTAAGCTAAGATCTCTTGCACGTCGTAAAAGAAAAGCTTATTATTTTTACTTTGTTTTTATCCATATAGGTTAACAAGAATATTTTTATCTGGACTGCCATTTATGCCGTTTATATGAACCATTTTTATTCTCTATGCAGTCTGTTATTAAACAATGTTTTCTGAGCAGCTATCGACCCCTTTATTACAACTTGTATAATTAAGATCAATTACGATACTTACACCGTCTCCTACCAAAATCTCTTGTAGTATTTAATTGATAATGTCACTTCGACACAGTGGTTCAGGATCATAAAGTTCACTTTGCATTCGAAATTTTGTGTTACATAGTGAAGTACTTCATTATTTTATTATTGTCAGTTTACTGAAGACATACAAGTTTACAGTTAAAACGCAACCTTTCCCTCGTAAACTGGTGGTAATACACTGTTAAGAGGTAGAAGTAAAGTAACCGTTTTACTATTTCACTGCACAAAGTTAGTGCTTGAACAATAAATTTCATACTCATGTTATTTATAAGTTTTAGTTGGATAGTTAGTTGTTCGACAACGCGGTTCGCCTAGTTGGTAGTGACCCTGCTGTGAAGCTAGCGGTCCTGGTCTCATTCCTGGTAAGGGCAAACATTTGAGTGATTAGCGAGAGTATGTTTTTGTTGCTAATTCTTGGTTGTTTTATCTTTACATAGTATCAAATGAAGTCGTTTCCGCTGTCAGAGGGCCCAGACAAGATGCATGCGCTAGCTACCGTTTCTCTTCGTTTAGTTTTTAAACCAATCGGGTCACGTCACGGTCAGTCGGGATGTGCCAGTGACGCGATTGGTTTAAACACTAAACGAAGAGAAACGCTAGCTAAGCGTAGTGCATCTTGTCTGGGCCCTCTGTTCGCTTACATCTTTTAAACTAGTCAACGGATTTTAATGCAGTTTTCAGCAATAGATAGAGGGATCCAAGATAAAGGTTGATATGTATAAAAGATTCTGATTTTTGGGTGTTACAGAAAACGTACATAAACCGAAGCGAAGCGAGGGCGGGTCGATAGTGTTATAAATCTGGAGTTTATTCTTTATTTGAATATTTGGCAAACTATTCAAGAATTACAATAATTACAAGATTAATTTAATAAAACTTTAATTATCTCGATAGTTAAATCTGGTGAAACTAGCATAGAGGCATTCTTAGTCTTCAGGGTTGGCAACGCATTTGAAGTCTTGGGATTGCTTGGGTCTCATGTCCCACCATAAGTTGGCCTGAGTCCTCGTGTACCCCTAGTCTGAAAAAAAAACAAATTGTGTACATGATTTGAATTCTTAAACACATTCTAATTATAAATATCATCTAAATAAACCTAGTGATTATTTAACATTTGATATCTTTGCTAGATCAGTCTAGAGTCTAGACCGACCACGCCTGCTAATCTCAGCTAACGCCTATTTGTAACCATCGCGATTGTTACACTAATTGAGTTAGCAGTTAATTACTAGTTCTCCAGGTCGTTATATTAACTGTTTTTTGTTTAACTGGGATTTAATTTAACTAATGCAAAGTTATAGCAGCGGGCTTTTTGGAGCCAGTTAGTTTAAGTATTGCAATGATTTTATATTTTAATAGCGACCCGCCCTCGCTTCGCTTCGGTTCATAAAAGTTTTCTGTAACACGCGTACATAGTCCAGAATACATATTAACTAACCGGCGTCGCTATTGCCTGACGCACTCTCAATCTCAATTGGCTTCAAAGCGGAACAATTGTTTTCATTTTGTATGCAGACAATTTTCTATGCCTTCGATTTTCAAAATGAAAACAATTGCGATTGCGAGTGCGTTAAGCAATAGCCCCTCAGATCGTTTAAAACGACACAACTGAACTTAGCCTTTTCATCTAAGTATGAAAAGATCCTAATGAAACTGTTTCTTGTTCGATTGAAGAAACAAAAACAAATCTTTATCTCTATTTATTATTATTTACATAGTATAAAATGAAGTCGTTTCCGCTGTCTGTTTGCTTAGATCTTTTAAACTGCTCAACGGATTTTAATGCGGTTTTTAGCAATAGATAGAGTGATTCAAGAGGATAGTTTATCTGTTTAGATTCTGGTTTATGTACGAGTGTTACAGAAAACTTACATAAACCGTTCGTATAATATAATCGCTAGTATAGTATATACAGATCCTAAATCGACCTGTGGCATGCCGTGGCCGGTATCGGGCGATCTCGGGCGAGAACTCCCGCGCATCAGGTTACTAATTGCTCTATTTCCGGCCGTGTTGGCTGTTACGAAGCGTTCAGCGAAAGTGATTGGATTTTCGCTGAGTCTTTCGCATGCTAGATAAGGATGGGCAATTGTAGAATTATTTACAAAGAGATGGACTCTCTCACTTATATTATAAACTAGCTTCAACCTGCGGCTTGGTCTGCGTTGATTTCGATTATCCTTATTCCCTCGGGAAAACTATTTTTTTCCGGGATTAGATCTGGTTTCCGGGAGATTGGCCAAAAGTATCACCCTTTGGCTTCCACGCGACGGACATCGTAGCAGAGGTAGACACAGAAGGAGATGGAGATATGACCTAGAGTCGTTTGCGAGAGATTGGCAAGAGTGCGCTCCGTATAGGGACGAGTGGCGAAAAAGAGGGGGGACCTTTGCCCAGCAGCGGGATACAAAAACACGCTAGCAAAAAAAAAACTATCCTATGACCTATTTCAGGAACTAACCTATTTGTATGTCAAGTTCAGTTATTGAAGCGTGATTCAGTAACAAAAATCTAAACATCCAAACTTTCTCAATTATAATAATTAACCGTTAACCAGGCAATGCGAACAACATAAAATCTACTCAATAGTATCTTGTATGTTAATATCTAAGGTTGAATCTCTACTATGATGTGTGATCTGTCAGCCTGGTTAAGGGTTAAGTCAGATTGCTTGCGAAAATTTGTTTGTGTTAGTTTGTTACTCCTTTTTTTATCAATAATGGGCTTGCGTTTGACCTCAGTCACGGAAGTACCTCAGTGCGGAGTCAGAACGGATTCAGATGAAATTTGGAATAGAGATAGCTTAAACCTTGGATTAACATATAGCAGTGTTCGCTTTGTGTTCCGGTGTGGGGATAAGACAACCGGTCAAATTGCTAGCTTAGAGGCGTTCCCTCTTAGTCCTCAGGATTGGCAACGCATTTGCAGTCATAAAATTGCTGTCTTGTCATTGTAATTTAGAGAATGCAAATGTGTACGGGTCATAGATCCCACTTACCATCAGGTGGCCTGTGAGGTCGTGTGCCTTCAACAGACTGTTAAAAAAATCGACAAATATCGTGGACAGTATTGGGATAGGAGGTGATGTGATAACGACGGCTTGTTTAGTTTTGCGATTCTCCCACTTTATCGTCACAACTGTTAGCCAAAGCCAAAATGCTTAGTTAGGTATTGGAGTCGGGAAACATCTTAATCTCCAACAAATAACTAGTGCCATACTTTCTACCTAACATGAAAGCAATTGCTAGGTTCCATTCGTGACTCAGAAGAACATTTACAACTTAATGCTAGTTCGAAGAGCCTTATCCGCCCAAAAAGGCACTCAACACAAAAGCGAAAGTGATTCCTTACGTCAAATAAGGTCTAAAAACCATTCAAGTTGACAGTAATGCCTGCTCTAATCCTGTACAGTGTGTAAATGCCTTTATACTGGGCGGTATTCGCTGCATAACGTCTTAAGTCAAGATTTGCACGATAATTTAGGTTTTTATCCGATATTGTTATGGTTCAAGTTAGAATGGTCAGATTTAGGAATGTCTTTACATTTTACGCACGCTGTGGCCAATAAAGCTTAGTAAATGGCGCCATCTATGGCCAGGCTGTAAAAGGTTTATTTTATTTTTAAAGCGTTCGATAAGGCAATGTTATCCTTTGTTTTTTTTTGTACGATCTCGTTAGATTTATGTGCAATATGTTCATGAAATAATTTTGAGTTTCTACGTAAAATATGTTATTTAACCCGTCGCCTGCTAGCGAACGTCGCACCAAACGTCAAATCAAATTTAGAACTGTTTTATACGTTTCATTCAACGAATGATAAATGTCTATGGTTTATTGGTTTATTTATACAGAAAGACATCTTTACTTTCTATCCCATACAATGGATTCGTAGACATCTGTGAACTGAATTGTTGCCAAAAGCATAGTGCTCGAAAAGGAAAACAATTGCACCGGAAAAAAAATCCCATGATCATCCGCCTTAATAATGCCAGAAGTTTCGTCTGCTAAAGTAATTCTTAAACCTTTCTGATTTGGTCGGGTTGTCTGTATTGCTATCTCAAAGGATATATAGCAGTTTTCTAGTAGTTTTTTAAAGTCCAATTGAAACTACTAGCATGCTTGAATACAACTTAGCTACGCTACATGGCTACATGACAAGTGCCACTGCGTTTTGCATATAAGTGTTCAACGCTATGTAAAATAAATGAAAATCTTAAACAAACAAATAAATCAACATAATTAAATAAATCCATTAAACAATTGGACATGGGCTATAAATTAATATTGTAAACCAGACCAACTTTGCAAACCAAATGTATTGAATTAATTATATCTATTAAATCAATTTTTCATTCATAAACTCATTGGGTTTGGTTGGCAGGCTTGTATGTAAAAGATCCGTAATAAAAGCTTAATTATTGGTTTTTATTTGTTAAATTACCATAGGAGCAACTTATATTGATGGCGCTGTGAGAAAAAAACTAAAGTTAAAACTTGATTCGTGTCATTGCCTCTTCAAAACATGTACCTAACTAATATTGTCAAAACAAACCTGCAAAAAAAAACCAGTGTCATTTTAGGGTGCAGGAAGATAACATTAATTACAGATTTTATTTGTGATGGTAGTGCCTTTTGCAGTCTGTCGGTATCGCTACCACCGTCTTATCCTTTAAGCTACCGCTGAGCAGCAGTGCTCGCGCTGTTGTGTTCCGGTGTGGGGATAAAACCGGTGAAATTAATAGCATAGAGGCATTCCATCTCAATCCTCAGGGCTGCAACGCATTTGAGGTCTTAGGATTGTAGTCCTGAGATTTCAAAGATCCCACATACCATCTGGCCTGTGTACCCGTGTGCCTTTTCCTTGTCATAAAAAAAATTGATTATAAAATATAGGATATTGTATTTTAAGTTCCTATTTTTGCTAACCAGAAATTAAATAAAAAATATGCTTGGAATATATTTAATGTCAACATTGTTAACGTACTGTTACCTATTCAGTCGTCTAAACTTAACTTACTAACATAACTTTAACCAAAACTCGTAAACTTACCACTTTAGTCAAATTACCACTTGGAACATTTCACAGCAGGAAATGTTACATAATTGCATTTCATAGCTTCCCCTTAAATTAGTTTGAGTACAAGGATGCTAATATAGTCGTGAATAGGCTTGTTATACCAACGTTACCATTTTAGACGTTATTTTGGCGTGTGCGAGCGCTGTAAAGCTTGACTGTACTTATATGACGTGTAGCGGTTTTACTGTTCACTGGAATTTGTTACTAGCTGTACACGCGTGGAATGTACAGTCAGCCAAAAAAGCCAGCGAAAAACGTGTGGAATTGAAAACTATCTTTTCGATATTTTTATCCCAGTGTCTCCATCAAATTATTTTGCCTTTGACTGTACTTAGCCCTCGAAAATGATAAGTTATGAACTTTGAAGTAAAAAAAAACCATTACATTAGCAAAACAGCTGTATAACCTACTGCCAAGCAGCAATGTTCGCATAGTTGTGTTCCGGTGTCTCCTTAAGTTGGCAGCGCATTGGCAGTCTCAGGACTGCAGTCTTAAGGTTGTAATCTTGATAATGCAAATGTCTATACCTCGAATCCCACTTACCAGCCTGTGTGTTGGTTAGTTCTCTACTCATGCCATAAAATAAACAGTTCTAAGGTTGCAAACATCTTAGCCTGTTTGTGCAAAATGTGGTTACAGAATTAACAATAAGGCCGCTTCCTCACTTGGCGGTATACTTGCAGTAAAACAATCGGTAAGGGTTGCTAGGCAACCAGTGGCGTCTACCAATCAACGCGCAGCGTTTATGCCGACAGTAAGTTTTACTGCACGCATACCGCCAAGTGAGGAAGTGGTCTAAGTCTTTAGAGTCTAACGTTTAACTTCCTTGTTCCAGCAATACTCCAGCGCGCCACCTACAAGGTTGGCCTCCTGACGATCCAGGGGGTCGCCACCTGCCTCTACCTCTGCATGGATGCCTGCGGGTTTCATTACGCACATGTAAGTGTCGGCCGACATCTTTATACCACTTCCATACCCGGTTACTCTACAGAATATGACATTCGCAAAAGATCATACTAGCAAAACATCATATACGCATACGCATAACATCATACTAGCAAAACACGATATTCGCAAAACATTATATTTACAAATAGTCGGGTTTTGTTATAAAATCATTAGTTTAGGTTATGTTAGATTTATATCAGGCCCGGAGGGCCAAACTACCCAGAAATAGGAGCTCCGCCGTAGCGGAGCTCCGTTGACACTATTTAATTCATGTCTTAATAATAGTTAAGTTTTGCTAATGTGATGTCTTGCTACTATGATGATTTGCGAATGTCATGTTTTGCGAATCTGATGTTTTGCTTTTGTGATATTTTTCAGAATATCATGTTTTGCGAATATGGTATCCAACGACGGAAGGTTCCATACAACCACTAGTTCACTTTTAACTTCTATTTAATGATGGTAGATTCTATACAGTACATTGTACAGGGTCCGTCTGGATCGCTCAGTGTTGCCAAATTTTTTGCACCTTCCCCCCTAGATGTATTTAAAAAACCCCTACTTTCTAGAGTACGATTGATAAAAAACCTCTGATGATTTTTGTATATCATTTTTATCTAAAATATAAGGATTATTACATACAAGCTACATAATATTTACAGTTACTAAAATACTAAATTGATATCAAGTTTTTATTAGAATTTATTAGGTACTTATTGGTACATTGAACTTAACTACAAAATCGTAAGTTTCCTCAACATTTGTCCAAAATGTCAGTGTAGTAGTAGTGTTAGTGACCGATTTTAAAAGAAATTCGCGGTAGGTAAGAATTGTAAGAATCCTTCAGAAAATCCCCTAGACAGATTTAGTGACATCGAAACCTCGAAAAAACCTCAACGACCTGGAAAAACCTCTAAGTTTTAGGGAAACCTCTAAATTTTGCAAGACTGGGATCGCTACCACTTATCCTTTAAAGTTTAAACAGCAGTTTTCGCATTGATTTGTTCCGATGTGGGGATGTGAAATAAATTACTAGCTTACAGTTGGCAATGGGCTGCAGTCTTAGGATTGTAGTCTTGAGAATGCAAATGTCTAATGGTCTCAGATCCCACTTGCCATCAGGTGGCTTGTTTGCTTGTTTGCTATATCTGTTAACCATAAAAAATATTGTTATAAAAACACGCTATAAAGTTAAAAGAGGTCAATATACACTGGCCCGCAAAACAAAGGAAGTATCACACTTTCAAAAAAAAAATCATTTAAAGTGTGATACTTAGTTTTGCGGGCCTGTATAGTTGAATTATCGCTTACCTAGTTGTTAGTGTTCCTGCCTACGACGCTTCGATAAAGGCAAATATTTGTGTGATAAGCTCAAGTACCTATCCTGGAGTCTCTAATATTATAAATGTGAAACTAACTGTCCTGAACCCGATTTTAATGAAATTTGGTGATCGTTGTCTAATAGCTTGATATTTTTATACAATTTTTAGGAAAGCTAATCTTAGTGAACCTAACTTGCTTTACCTCCGGAATTACCCACCTACAGTAGAGTTCTCAAACATGTGTACACTTTAGAACCTTGTCACTTTAATCGCTATTACAGTTCATATATGGCAGTTTAAACATGAGATTAAATAGACAAGGTACTAAAGTGTACGCATATTTATGAACTCGACAATAATTATTCTGCTAGGCTATACAGACCAACGCATCCGTTGTGCCACTAAGGGCTTGTTACGGAGACGCGGGGCGTCACGCGTAGCGTTGGGCGGCGCGGTCTGCACTAAATTCAAACATTATGCCGTTTTATGAAAGCGTTTCCGGAGAAGCGATTTTACACGAGTTTGCTTCAAATACAGCGTTACTTGCGGTGGAGCCGGCGGAATATGCCATCGCGGCGGAACGGGCGGGCGGGCGGAACCCTCTACCAGTCTTGTCCGCACCTTTATAAACAACATGGTACGTACAGTTAACCAATTTGATTTCTAAGCCACTTTGGACTATGTTAAAGTGACGTTGTCAACCAAAACGTAAGAGACTTCGTACAATTTGGTTTACAACGTCACGTTGACAAAGTCCATATAGTGGCCTAGAAATCAAATTGGTTTACTGTACATTGCTATATGTTTGTGATTGCGCGTATTATGATGATGACGCACGCCAGCCGCTGCACTCGCCGCCTCTCTGTAATGTCCTCCGCTAAGTCGCGCGGGTGCATGGAGCGGGTTGCACTGTACGCCTTTCGAAAAAAAAATTGAGCAGCGATAAATTGCGCCGACGAGGGCGACGAAATTTTCATACTATTATTCGACACGCGCACCCGCTTCGCGCACCCGTGCTTTAGCAGAGCCAGAGACTCTAAACGGAATAAAACGCCATTCTCGCCGCGCGACGCCCCGCGTCTCCATAAAGAAGCCTTTACCTGCCGAAAACCCACGCGCTTAACATTGCCTAATATAATTAGATCGAACACTTAAGAGATAACGCTACTCGGCGGAATCCCGCATCATGTTTATGTTTATGAGTTATAAAACAAACAAGCCCTAACAACCTGCTCACTAGCTATCAACGAGGTGACGCAATGTGGCAGGGTTGCCACTTGAAAATATTAAGGGCAGATATTTTGAGCTGGCAATGTTTGAACTGTTAAATTTTAGAAGACAGCTTCGGTAGGTTGCCGTGGGGTGGCCTTACAAGTCTTGGGAATCCAGTAATTATGTGGACTTACGGCGCACGAGATCGGTAAATTTGGGGAAGGCTATGTCCAGAATGGACAGGATATTATCTACGGGCTGTTATAATGATGATGGTAAAACAGTCATCAAATCATAGAGAAGTGTTCTAAAGAGCGACCTATTCAAAAAATTATGAATACTAACCCTTAAAAATTCAAAATCCAATTAAATCCCCTTTTTAAATATCATTTATTTTATATTTTTTTGCCGTATTTCCCAACAATTATAACATGGGGGCATCGAGGGCCTTTAAGAAAGAGCTTTCATGACCCTATAAGACCTGCAAAGGACCGACAACACCTCTTGAGTTGCCTAAGCTGTAATTCAAGTTACCCTTACATTTGCCTCGATCTGATAGAAAAATTACTTAAACTTTAGCAAAAATGTAACGTATTCGCAGAGTTGTTGATTTAAAACGCTCATTATATCCTATTCATTACCAAAAGTACGAAATTTCGTTTCCCAACCAACTATTTGCCAAGTTTTCATGACTTAGAATTGTTTTTATTCTGAAACTGATAATCTTTCTAAACTTCCGTAAAGATGACCTAGAATCATTACACCCAAACTTAACCTACAAAAATTCTAAAAAATTAAAATATTAACTTATTTCGATCATGACATTTGACAACTAAACCAGTGGGAAAATTTTGACTTGAGATCGGTAACCTATCCTAATTCTTTTTTGGATAGAAAGTCGGGAACCCTACACCTGACACAGAAGCCGGTATCATAAAGCGGACACACATGCGCGGACGCCGGTATCTCTTAATTACTCGCTCGATCTGCGCACACCCAATTATTCATAGTAATGCTGTTTCCGTGTACGGGAACATGATTATCTCCTACCGTTTATAGTCAAAGCCGTGTTATTTGGACGTGTCTAATTTCTTCACGGTCAAGTGAGTAGAAAATATTTAAAATGTAATATAAACATCGGTATTGCCACATTTTTTTAAATAGATAACTATATGGTTCATTCCGATAGACTTGTCTTATTTAGTAAACAATTTTACATACATACATACATACATAAACTCACTCATTCCCAGAGTGGGGTAGGCAGAGCTACAGAATTACCTAAAACTCTATTGCACTTAGGCTAAGATGTTTACCAGTGTATTAGTGACAGGTTGCAAGCTCATCGCCTAACAGTACTACACGCCATTATTCCCTTAACCGTCTTTTACGACATCCACGGGAAGACATGGAGTGACACTATTCTAACCCGGCAACCACACGGGTACACAATTTTATAACCTCAAAATGCATCATTTTTAGCTAAGACGGCCGTTTTCTGCTGAAAGGGAGCGTTTTAAGGTTATAAAAGTGTTTACTAAATAAGACAAGTCTATTGGAATGGACTTGAGACACTAGGTGACTCGGAGAGACGATGCATTTAGCTTAGTTGGTGGTGAATCTGCCTACGAAACTAGCGGTCTC
This sequence comes from Acleris laterana, assembly GCA_963966035.1. Taxonomy (NCBI): domain Eukaryota; kingdom Metazoa; phylum Arthropoda; class Insecta; order Lepidoptera; family Tortricidae; genus Acleris; species Acleris laterana. Next base: position 12,163,959 of record OZ014459.1, on the reverse strand, counting down.
AGGTTCGATCCCCAGTGTGTGCATAGTTGTGTGATGAACACGAGTATTTGTTCTTGAGTCTTGAATGTTTTCCATGTTTTTCAGTTTGTTTTCTTCGTTGTCTGTTGTACGTAGTACAAGCCTAGAGCTTAGTTTGGGACTGGGTCAATTGGTGCGAGACTGTCCCCTAATATTTAATTATTTTTACTACTATTTTTAATTACTAAAAAGTTGTTCAATAATTGTTAAGTTTTTCTTAAAACACAGTATTAGTAAAAATCACAATCTTATCGTAGTATTGGGTTAAGTGTATTAATTACACTTAATTTTATTAAAAAAAAGTAGGAAATACTTTTTGAAATTTGACAGCTTTGAACAATGTTTTAATTCAATACTTGGCGCCAAGTGTCAAAATAGTTGAACAAAAGTAGCCTAAATCCCTATTAAAGTAACAAGCAACTTTCACCTCAACAGGATAACGATCCATCAGCCGACTGATCGATCGATCCGTCGAGATGGCACGATACAATACCTTCATAAACACAACGCATTGTAGTTTTAACAATAAAGAACCCATTTTGTTTCTCATTGATAATGACACCTACTTTTGCACATTTAATTTTACAACCTCTTTCAATCGTTGGCCACTTTAGCGGGTATATTTGAAGGGTGAATATTGAATGGTTTTTGAATTACCGGTTTTTGTTGTAGTGGTGATATAAGGTATTATTTCATATCAATTGTAAGGGCTATTGTTAATTGAATTGTTTGACAAGTGATCTATTTACGTTCGATTGCTGTGGGTGGTAGGATTGTATTGTCGGCCACTTTCTACTGAACGATGCGGTTAATGATTCTATTATGTTATCACGTTCAGTATTAAGTGCTTTACGAAATGGTAAAGTTATATGAACAGAGTTTACGTTATCTGGAATCGATACGAATTATTTTTTGATTTATTATCTTTACTTATGCAATAGTTTTAATAGATTTTGTTGTCATTTCACATCGTCCCTCCGCGATACCATTGCCAAAAGAAAAGCATTCTATGTGCTTCAGATACCAATTTCAGTATCTCTACAATTCCGAGTTGGTAAGTTTCATACCACTAAAGATTTAACCATTGTAACGGATACACTCAGAGTCATTAAATGACGATTTAGATGTCCCTTAGAGACAATTTTTCATACACAAGTTTGAAAAAGGAACGATTTAATTAGTCTCTATAATTTTCGGCGGTAAGCACCCAACAAACTTATCGGTCAAACTATACTGTCTACCCACTGGCGGAAACTACAAACCTCTCCGTCACTTTAACCCCTGTAATACACTTAACATTTGCCTCACAAATCAAAACAAATAAATATTGTTTATGGCCTCATATAAACGCCCGCGACTGCAACATGCGCAAGTGATAACTGACGTAAACGCTGGCGTCATTTGTCTTCGTCAGCGGGTTTTCATTTACACCCTCCAAATGTGGCCCACAGTTTAGAAACAGTAAGAAAAGTATTTTTTTAATAGTCTGGATATACTTTGCACATCAATGGTTTTCGCGGAATTTCTGTTCTTAATGTTTTTATCAATTTCAGAAAACGAGAATGCTTCATGTTATTTGTGTTTGTATTACTTTTTTATTATTTTTGTATTTGTTAAAATTTACGTATGATTTAAACTCCGTATTCTTTAGTTCAGAGATATTGAAATTAAAATTTTTATTGTTAAAAATATTGCTACCTCAATATAAGTACCACCATTTTTTCCACTTACCTGACAACATATTATGTATTCAGGTAGGTGACTTTCTGCAGCACTTTTATTTTTGAGTTTTAAGTATCCCCTAGTTTCAGATTTAAGTATTTATTAATTACAAAGGCCTTATCTGAATAAAACCTGACCCGAAGAACGCTGTTCTAGACAAGCCAAATAGTCACCAAAATCTTAAAGTAACGGTGAACATAAGTGCTCAGTCCCCCAGAGGCCACACATTATGACAAATCGTTGCTCGCTCGCGCTAATGAATCGAGTACTTGGTGATTAATGATGTCACTCTTCCCTTATCTGTGGTCCTCTAGTGTAGCGCCTCCTAATGGGATCACCCTGATACACACTCTGTGGCCAGCGAAAGAATCCACTCGATTATTCGTTCAGTCATTTAAATCCCAGCTCTATTTAAACCAGCGCGTTAAAGTGTACGCGATTACCGCGTTCAAAATTTGAATTTGAATAGTGTTCCATTTTTCAAAGAGTTTTTATTTTTATTTTATAGGAATAGGGCTGTGATAAAAGGACATTAGAAGTGTCGAATTAATCTTCGGAATAATTATGTAACAGCTTTAACCGATAACTTTTATATGGGCATAAATAAAAAAATCTCTTGAGTCGATATAACAGAAACTAAACTGCCTTCTTTACCAAGAAAAGGCATAAGGCATAAGGCTTTATAGAAATACTTACTCAAAATGGGGGTTGTAAAGAATATGTTCCTGTCAAAAGCCTAATGTTTCCGTAAACAGTAAATAAATTGTTGCAAATATCGCGGCTGACGAGCGGGATTCTTTCAAACGGTGCGGGCGAAAACAACGTCATTAGTGAGGGGCCCCAATTGAGTTATCGACAACCGAACCTTCCTTGCGAAGTGCACAGATTTCGAACAGTAGGTACCGACAGATTATACGATTGAGTTTAAGTCTTCATGCTTATTTAAGAAATAGATATTCGAAAGAATCAGCCTAAAAAATTAATGAAAATTCGGCGTTTCATAGCGCTGCGGCGATAGTCATTTACAAAATCTAGCTTACATTCATTAATAGTAAGTTAAAGTAACATTGCGGAATCCAATATTTGACGTAAGAACTATTTAACTTAAGATTTTTGTTCCTTCGAAACTGCGCTTTTTCTTATTTTATTTGGAATTAGTAATAAAAAGGGTTTTACAAAATTAAACATTTTCCTAACATTCCTGATTTCTCATAAAAATACCTTTCCCTTCAGCGAAGTCGTAGACACCAACCCTTCTCCGTTCTAATAATTTAAAGAATGTAAAACATTACACCACAGGATAAATCAAGAACAAATAATTAAAAATATAATTCTCAATAAGGAAACGAAGTGTGAATCCATACTATTGAAGTATTAATGATCTCTTATTTTTTTTCTTATGAATTTTTGTATACTCTTGAATTGTTCATAAATGATAATATCAACCTGTTATCGATTTAACTATGAAAAAATATAATTTTGATTGAGGAGATATTTAATACTTTTAAATTAATTTTAGTTTCATGCGTTTTTTAATTTACTGGTTTTTTACGCTAAATTAATTTTGTTACCTAGACTAGTTCAGCTGCTGAGTTTTAAATATTTAAATTGTTTCAGTGTTCAAGTACGCATTTAATTTAGAATTGTTTGCATACTTGAACAAGTATTCACACAAACGCCCTTTGTGTCTGATGAGATTTAAATTAAAAATCTAGACAAAGGGCGGCGAAATCACGCATTAGACAATGGCTTTCACGAATTCCGAAAATAATTGCAATGGCTGCGTGAAATTACACTTGGAAAATTGAAAGTAAAATTCATTTGCAATTTAGTAAGAGGGCGATTGGAAATAAAACTTCGTAGGATGAATTACATCATCGATATTAAAATGTTATTATATATAATCGCGTTGTCAGTCTAACACTGAGACACCTGCTACAAATAACGCTTAAAAATAAGCAAGAGTTAAATAAGAACACTTTTACTTATACTCATTCCAAATAAATGCTGTCAGTAATACCGATTCGTTTGAAAAAATGAAAGCTACTTTTATTAATAACTAGCTTCTGCCTGCGACTTCGTCCGCGTACATTTCGATTATCGTTATTCCCTCGGGAACTTTTACATTTTGCGGGATGAATTGTAGCCTGTCTTAATCCAGTGTATAAGCTATGTCAATTCCAAATTATATCCAAATCCGTCCAGCCATTGCAGTGTGAAGGAGTAACAAATACACACACACACAAACTTTCGCATTTATAATATTAGTAGGATTATTAAAAACGTTGATATGGTACTTAAATAATAGCTATCGATTGTTTTGACAATATAAAGTAGTTAAAGATAGTGATGGGAAAAGGACTATTAATACTGGACATTACCCCAGTGACAAAAGATCGCCTTGCATTAGAAAAAGAAAACTTAAGTTTTAAATTCAGACTAAAGGGTTTCGCTGCGCCACAGGCGCCGCCAATAGAGCGACAAAAAACAAACAGATTGGAGAACCGCCTTTTTTGTAACCAGTAAAAATCGAATGGGTCAAAAAAAGTGTAAAAACGGCCTCCAAAATAGACATAATTTATACTAGAATTAACGACCACATTGTGTGTTTTCGTTGTAATTTTTATTTACGATTGTTTACCCTATTTTATGTTTTAATATGGCTATATTTATGACTATTTGATTCTTAAATATTTTAGTTAGGGGTAGGTTTAATTTATTGATCTATTAATATTGACATTTTCATACTACAAGATAAATTTTATTTTGATTAAGGTGACGGGCCACCTGTTTGGTGGTCGAGCATTGACACTGAATTGGTTTATGGGTTGCGGAATTCTTAACTTGCTTTTACTAATGCCGCTATTTTTTGCTAATTAGTAGGTTTTGATTATATCGGCAGATTCGTGAACAGGAAAATACCTCGTAAAACTTTAAATATAAATAATTTATGATCGCATCGCAGTAATTTTAAAACACACATCTTATAATTATCACACGTTGTGCTCCATACAAATTAAGTTGTTAACTTCCTTGTGAGTAAAAAAAAAGTAAAGCACAGATTAACTTAACATTCAGTTCACGCCTCACGCTAAAAAAAAGTCATAGGCAATAAAGTTCTAAAATTATTCCCGAATTCTAGATTAAAGTGGCGACAACTTATTAAAAGCTCTTATAAATTTCAACGATCTGTTAAAGATTCTGTATAATCCAGTACATTTTAAAATAAATATGGACAACCTCACATTTTATCGTCTTTTTACGATCGCCGACGGAATTTAGAAGGACGAACGAGGCGGCGATAGGCGATCGTAACTCGATATAGATTTATTAATTATTAAATAATGATATCGGATTTTTGAATATCGAGTGTGTAGGCTTTCAAACGTTTAAAAAGCATAGAGTCGCACTGGTGTCGTTATTTTTGTGTAACGATTTTACAACGTGAACTTTTTAATTGCGTATAATACTTATTTTGCGCTGAAACATAATGATAAGTTTAAATTGTGTGATTTATAATTCCTGATGTAAAAACTATATTCGATATTAGTCTCTCGGGAAAAAAGCGGTTTTGGAATATAGATAGCCTTTCCCATCCCGTATAAATACATATACTTATATTAGTTTACAGAAAATATTATTTTTAATTGTAAGTTATAAGTATATATAAATATATTCTGCCCGCGGCTCCGTCCGAGTATATATCGATTATCGTTATTCTCTCGGAAACTTTTAAGTTGATAAGAAGCTTATGTGTAAATCCAGGGTACGAAATTATTCATCCAAACCCGTGAAGGAGTAACAATCTAACACACGCACACATACTTTCGCATTTATAATATTAGTGGGATTTGTGGTTAACATCATGTAATTTACGTTAGGTACATATGAAGTCATATTAACAGCATACTCATTATTACACACTAGCAACCCGCCCTCGCTTCGCTTCGGTTTATGTGAGTTTCCTGTAACACCCGTACATAAAGCAGAATTTATTATACATAAAAACCTTCCCCTTGAATCACTCTATCTATTAAAAAAAACTGCATTTAAATCCGTTGCGTAAACTGCATTTAGATCTAAGCATACATAGGGACAGACAGACAGCGGGAAGCGACTTTATTTTATACTATGTAGTGATGATTGTAAATATAATTTCCAATGCATTTAAAAAATTAAGGTTCATTCATAACCGTCTTTTTATAAATCTTTTCTACAAAGAAAATACTGGTTGCATCGATACAATCCCTGTTCGATAGCAACCTAATATTAAAGGTTTTAAATTCCCATAAACTCAGAATGTTAGTGACGACACTGACACCATATCGGGTCGTAAACATTTTATCTCTTCATTTCTTTTTATTTTTACGCCTTTGTTCTAGCATTAAAAAACCCAAAAACTACAAAATCACCCTTTCTTACTTTTTATAAGCAAAAAACTGACCATAAAAATTCTATTCTAATACGTAACACACGAAAAAATCAAATTTAAATTTGGAATCTGAAAAGAACAAAATCAAAGCGTGTCTCGGCAAACCACATCACCGTGATGAATAATTCAAAAGTTTCGCTCATACTTATCAAACGAGACGTCCGGCAAAAACTTAAAAACAAAACCTATTATTAAACAAAAGCAAATGGTGGCCTAATAAATATTAGTTTTACAATTTAACAGCCTTAAGCATTTGAGAATCAGGAACTATAACTTAAGCCAATATTAACACAATAAAAAAAACTAGTGATGTTTAATCGGTTCACATCGTTAGATTTTGACTAGAGGCGCCGCTTTTGCATAAATTAACACCGGATTCACAGACGACAGCTATCGGCACAAATATCTGAAAAACTCCCAAATCGCTCCGATTATCGAGAAGGTTGACGGAATCTCATCAAAATACTTGGAAGTGGTGCATTTGGATCACATCGATCTTTTTGTTCACCGAATATCGGGTTTCTCGGAAACAAAATTGGACCTTGGTCGCAACCCTACGCACGCCAAACGTCATTCATTGTTTTTTTTCTTAAACTTAAAAAGCAAGCTGCCAAAGACTATATTTGTTTTTTGTTTGACTTAACAAAATGGCTGTCACAGTTGACACATAACAAACAAGGAGGCGCGTAGAGACTTTCTATGAGCATATTTTTCACTATGCAACTAATTGTGTAGTCGGTAAATCTGTCACAGACGGGCTACCGTAATTGACATATTTATTACAGAATAAATAACCCACGAAGCGCGTAAATTAGGATTCAAAGCTTTCTAACTTAGCATTCACTTACATTACTATCCGATTTCAATACCTTTTCTTAATACTTGGCTTGTTAACTATACATAAATTCATCAGTGCCTTTATAAAGTTCGAAACCAATTTCGTTCTAAATGGAAATATTTAAATTTAGTTCTATTATTGTTTGAATTCTATTAGAACACTTTAAAATGTTTCTTGGCTCGTAAAGACAGCTTGTTTTCTACTCAGTGATCCTACAGAACAAGAGATCTAGAGCAATATACATTATACACATCCTCCTGGATATTTCAATAAAACTATCCCATTAAGGACCTTGTCACTGTCCTTATATTAACGGACACTTAAATTTTATTTCGTCATTTCAAATCCTTAACACGGGACAAGATCGACTAATATCGATTGTTACCCATAAAGATGGCTCGATAACGCTAGGCTCTATCGATATCGATTATCGACTTTGACCCGTAAGGTTGGCACGATTTATCGATAGAAATGCGAATTGTTATGCATGTTTGTGGGAAATTGGAGTTGGTAGAAAGCAGAATCGGGTATGTCGTGTATCAAGGGTATTGACAGGAACCTAAATACATGGCTATATTGGTTATGCTAATAATGTTTAGCCTGTAATGACAAGATGGTGGATTAAGTGTACATGGTTATAATTTAGTACTAAGGCTTCTGTATAATATGCATAATGTTATTGATTTAATTAAAGATCTCTACTTTCGATTCCTTTAGAAATGAAATAAACTGTATATGTAATAGCTGTGTATGATTATATACTCGTATGTATTTTATAACCAAGTATTAACCGGTTATTTTTTGGTGTTCTTTTGTGCATTCGTCTGTATGTTTGTTTGTTTTTATGTTTTAAAATAGAGCAACTATTTAACAATTTTATGCTCTGAGATAGATGGAAGATGAATACCATAAATTTAAATTAGTGCACATATAAAACATACATTTTAAATGATTGATGAACTACTACCGCATGAGTGCGCTCTTTTATTAAATCAAAAATGGGTTTGCGTTTGATTTTAGTCTCGCCTGATGTTAAGTGTCGAGGGTGGTACACGCTTGCTCAGAAAAAACCTATTAACTTTTGCCTTAAAAATAACACGGTACGTTTCTGGGAATACAGACGCAGGGAGAGCATTCCACTCTTTGGCAGTGCGAATAAGAAATGACGCAGCAAACCGCTGCGTCCGAACCATCGGAAATTTTGACATGAAAATGGAAATTACGCAAAAGAATTGAAAAATTAATATAAATGAAAAATTATTAACATATAGATTAAAGAGATTTTCTTATGCTCTAATTATAGCAACACCTTTGAATTTTTAATGTTTTTTTTATTTATATCGACATATTCGACATCAGAACAGTTAAACGGTTCAATTATCGATATCCTATCTAACCCCTAACACTTGTCACATTTCTAACTGGCCAGTTAAATTGGATCAGTTTAGTGGTTTTGATAACAAGCGGAAGGAAGGTGCTAGGTAAACGAAATCTTTTCCATACAAAAAAACGTTTTACTACCCTAAATGTTTACGTTTTTTTTGACCAACGTATTAAAAACGACCAAGTTTTTTGAAGAGGTCCTTAGAGATGGCTTATTTGTGGCTAAAATTATCTGTATCTTGTATTTTTAGGATTTAGAATTCGAAAAATGAATGTATGAGACGTTTTAACGTAGTTCATGTGATAATTAATTGAGGGATAATTTAATGTAATTTGAAATATTCATCAAGTTTTTTTTTGAAGATTTGGTGTCTTAGGATTGCAGTCCTGAAATTATAGTTTAGTTTGCCATAAAAAAATGCATAGAGATTTATGAAGCACTTGATTATGAATGTGTTTTCGCCTCTCGCCACCCAGCGCTACGCACCACCATCTCAAAGTAGGGCCACACCGTTATTCTACGACAATATTAAATATACGCTCTGGAACCAATCCTTATAGGTAACTAAGAGCAAACCTATGCAGCTATGTAGTTATTAGCATTAAAGCCCGATCTGCAGGGCCTGCAAGCGTCCAGCATGCCCAATTAGGTTGTTCACTATTAACAGGACAGTTATAAGCACGCATTAAGTTTCTATGATCATTGTTATAAATTAACGCTGCTAAGAATTTATGTAAGGGCTGCCGCGACGGTGTACTTCGATTCAGAGAGTTACTTTCGCATTTAGAAACATTAACGTGTGGCGAGATTAGTTACGGAAGGATACATAACACACCAAGGCTGAGATTCTACTATGGCACCATATCTTTGACGTGTTTTCGTAATATTTAGTCAACGTTTTGATAGTAACCCGTACATTTTAAATTCCATACAAACTTAGAGAGCATGTTAAAGTGAACAGTTGGAAAGTTTTTCACTTATTAAATAGTCCCAAACTAAGCTCTATATATACAACGTGTTACAAAATACCCCGTAAAAAATCTAATAAATTATTAAAGCCTAAAATATTGTCAACCCTAGTAAGCTGTCATGTCAGGGAACCGGAGTTAGCATAGATTATTTTAACAGAGAGGCTTACCTACCAATTTAATAATTTTTCAACTTAAATGGATTTAAAACCATATCCCGACGAGCGAGATTGTGCATTGAACAAGGCAGAGCTCACTTTGAGCCGTTCCTGTAATTTTGACGTTCTTTACGAAAAAGTAAGTGCTAGTTTAGGTTTCTTCGTAAGTAGTTTAGGTCTTTTAAAATCTCCCAAAACTCGACTTGTCTCGATCTAATCGAATCCTGTACATTTTGTTAGTATGTCTCTTAATCGTTTCACGAATTAGGTAAAAATGTACATAAACAATCTGCGTAGTTTACTCTTTAATTTTACTGAAATAGGGTTTTCACATCAATGAAAGCAATAATGGTTTTCTTTTTTTTGCCGGTAAGTCATGCGGTGATAGTACGGTTCTCAAATATTGTAAATGGACTTATTATAAGGTACCATTTAACCCCCTTTCGGCTTTACTGGTATTTTTGTAACACCTTGTATAGGCTTGTACTATGGGTACCAGACAACGATATAAATACTTATATAGAGAAATATATACTTTTACAGTATTCCCTGCTTATTGGTGTTGGGCAGGCTATTGCTATCACGCTTGTACTCGCAACTGATAGTATATTTGTCACTCGTGTGTCATAGGAAAACGAAGATTGCCGATCACTATTAAGAAAATGGTTACACTGTATATACATAAAAAACATCCAAGACTCAGGAACAAATATTTGCCCTTACCGGGATTTGAACCCAGGACCGCTAGCTTCGTAGGCAGGGTCACTACCAACTAGGCCAGCGCGTCGTCTTAGCAGATTAGGAGTCTATAACCCTACAACGTCTCCAATTATAACCGCTACACTACCACGCCCCGCGGCTCGCCGCGGGAGGTGCCTACCGTACTGACACTGTATAAATACAGTATGAATAGCGTTCGCGACGTGTAAATAGCGCCAGCGCAGTAAAGCCGGCTGCACATAACTTGGACATTGAACACATGATGCGGAGACAGGAAGTAAAACCTTTTTTCAAATGACAGATCCATATTAACCAGTAACAATTGGGTAAAAAAATGGATAATGTTGCCATTATAATCAGAATGGCCATAAACTATAGGTTTAGGGTGCGGCTCCACTGAGGCGGAGATGAGCGGAGCGGAGCTGTGCCAATATTAACCAATAGAAGGTCACGTCGAGCGCGCCTTGCGCACGTTAGTTTAGATTCTATTGGTTAATATGGGCACAGCTCCGCTCCGCTCATCTCCGCCTCAGTGGAGCCGCAGCCTAATAATAAGTAGTTAGTAAAAAGGTCATATGTTTCAATGTGTATGTGTTGAAATGGAGATCGCTTATACCCTGCGTAACACATAATAATATGATACTTTTCATTCCCGATTTTTTTTTAAGTTCTTTATGTATAAACGATAATCGGAATCTACTGAAGCGAAGTTGCGGGCAGAAGCTACTTGAAAATATTTAACTTCCGCCTGCACGTCAAACTTAACACAAATATAAAACATATAAGTATATAACACGATTATCAATAAATCCTATGCTGCTCCTGGCGATGTCTTATTCCCATCGAATACCCGTTTAACTATCGTGTGATCGATAATCTAGAACAGAAATTTGACTACTTTTGACTCTACCGGAAGCAACACCCTGGTGCGTAAGAATTTTTCTAGAGGACCATTAGGGTCTATATGTACATATTGAACTACATAGAATTAGAAACTATAAGAAAATATATAAATTCCTATTTGTGGTGGTTAGCAGGACGTACTGTCGCGGAATGATCTTACAATATGCGACCGTCTTAAATAATAGTGACAGACAGACAGCACAAGGGAGGTTCATACATCATGAGAGTTATGTTATTGGAGGTTGTTTGACGCGAGGGTCAGCTAGGTTAATTGGCACAGGTATGTTTACATAAATTTAATTTGTATTCCCGAAGCTTCGAGAAACGAGCCTATACATAATAATATCGTCATTACTTTTAAAAAAACCTCGTATCTCATATTTCGTGACGCACAATTTTAAACTTAAAAGCGAAGAGAATGAGGTTCAAGCCCATGCATTTTGAAATATCAGATACGAGTTTTTTATAAAGTAATAACGATATTTTAAAACACTTTCCTCTACCACCTTGAAGGGCAAGGGCAAGGGCAATGTTCAGGACAACATGGTCAAAGGTTTTTGATTAAATATTTCTTTAATTAATTAATAAAGACAAATACGAAGGATTTATATAATCTGCAACAGCAGCTCTTATAAACTCTAAGTTGCTTTCAAAATAATCGGGTAAATACCTGAAGACCATTAAAAATTCACTTAACATTATAAACCCGCTTGCTCTAGGTACTGCTTTTTCCGCTTTCTGTAAACAAACACTGTACTTAGAAATGCTGTACAACCCAATAATCCAGATATAGTCGCATCGGGACGTGGCTTTCATAGTTTATCATACAATATATGCAGCGACTCCAAGCGTTGGGCCGAACCTGTCAACACAAAACAGCTCTCCCTGCACAAATGCATAATTCAAGCCTGATTCTAGGACAATCTTGTACAGCTAATTGTTACTCGGCCAATATCTGCTCAGTAGGTTAGGAACACCCTATTAAAGCTTTGGTATAATTAATTACTAGTCGAGCTATGCGCCTTGATTTGAATGGAACACAGTTCAAAATACAGCAAAAGTCGTTGACGTTTAGGTACTTTAGTTTAAGATTGCTTCCCCAAAGTCAAATCTGATTGAATTTTACGTTTGCAAATCGGATCTTACGTTGTGTCGTTTAAAGTAAATTATGCATTGTTATCTATGAGCCCTTGAAACGTACAAAAGCGACATTGTAAATCACGCTAGTTATTCACCCACCAAAGCAGTTAGTCAGAACTATCCTGGTTCGAATTTAATGCCATCCAATTGCCTATGTCCGCGTCTTAGGACAATTTAAGAGGCATTAGCACTCCCAACGGCGATTCACTTATACATATTTATGAATAAAATAGCCAATTTGTTTGGCTAGGGTATAGGTATAACGGTTGCGCCTGGGTGGCCGGGAATTCCATAAAGGGAGGCCGAGATAAGACGTTTGCTTAGGGCTTTATGATCGTTGGGAATGGAATGAGGTTAACGAACATAATGCCCTAATCTCTTCGGCCTTGTGTTTTCATATGCGTGCAAGCATGCACAAAAAGATTGCATACTGGCTTTCAATGTTGCAAGATCACGTGACATTGCTGTGTTGGTGACTGTGGCGTTACCACTACACACACATGCGCATCCCTCAATTGCTAGCCTATTCACTAAATTGTAATGTCTTATCTAGTCATTAATTTGTTATATATATAATGCCGTGTCAAAGGACACCAATTTAATCTAAACTGCTTGACATAATAGCATATAATTCAACTTGTCAAAATATTGCGATATCTTAAGTAAATAAACGTGACACCATTCTAACAGATTGTTCTCGTGTCCGCAAAATTAACTTGTTTATAAAACTGATTATCGCAGATATATCCCCGACGTGTCGTTGGTCTTATGACGTCAGCTGCCTCGCCTCCGACTGACTATTACTTCTCGCTTGTTTCAGAAGGATCTCTCAGATGACTGCATGTTCGAGGAAAACATAGAGGAGAACAACTACAACACATACTCGAGGATTCGTGGAGGGAAGAAGACCTACTTGGCGCTGAACAATAATGGGAAGCCACGGCGCACGCAGATCGCTGTGAGCCGGCCCCTCGGGAATCTCTCCGTGTACGCCCTGACGCTCACCAGGCGGTGGGAAGGGCCGAAGCAGACCCAATGCCCTATTCGACGGCATCGCGGAAAACTCAAGCGGCCCCCGCCCTTCCGCGTCAACTGCCATGCGAGGGTCCAAAAGCAAATGCTCCGGCAGAAGCGAAAGCACAAGAAAGCGAACCATCCGAAGAAAAAACACCGACATCCTAAGACGCGGAGAAAACACAACGGCACGACGACGACCACGACGGACAGCTACGACGAGTCGACGATGTCGACGATGTCGACGACGACCGACGTCGAGTTTTTTCGGTCGGCGACCGCGCTGGAGGCGGTCGGACGCGCCTGAGTCGCTCGCTGCTCGCGGTCGGGGCGGCCGTCGCGCTCGCACACTAGCACGGTTCCACTCGTACTCGGGTAAAACGACCGACGACCCGCCACTACCAACATTGTCGTTCAATGAGAGATTACGCGCGATTTTCACTGCAAGGAGCCCGAGCCTCCAGCAGCGTTGTCCCTTTGGTAGTGGGTATTCCTTGGTTTCTTTATCTATATCATTCCTTCCCAAGCGCGCGCGTCGCTTGTCCCACGTCAAAAACGGGACCCAATGCTAACTGCCTCTCGTCGCAAATCTTAAAAGAATGCGCATAGTTAGCAGTCACCGTTTTTGCCGCGACGGTGCGACAGTGGCGCCTGCTTGAGGGAACCTCGGCGGAATATCACCAAGAGATTCGAGACGTAGTTGCTCTCTTAGATAAATCGTCCTGCTTTGGGTATCTTTAAATGTTTACGGCATACCAGTTACTAGTTCAGCCGTTTTGTACGATTCTAACTTTCTTTAGTAGTGTCTAGTGTAAATTACTTAATACTCAATCGAGAGTCGTACGGCTCGGTCTAAATGTTGAACTTATCGATAAAATGTTTACCAAAGCTACTGAAATTATCTATCTCAATTTATATTCCTAGTTCGCTTTAACTCTTAGGTTTATCGGCAAGATTCCAATTGTCTTAGTTACTGTTATCGTGAATTATTGTATGATAATTTTATTCGGAAATTAATATCTGTTTTAACGCAGTCGGGATGGTGGATGGAACCGTGCTAGGCAAGCTTTATCGGTGGTGGGGTTTATTCGATAGTTTGCAACCCGTTTTTTTTCAATCTCCCACTTTCAATAATTCACGTCTTGCGAAGTCCAAATCTTAAATCCTTAGACTTTAAAAAAACAACGCTCAAGGAATTCGTACAGCTTAGCATCAAGCCTCAATTCATCTAGGTTTCGATCTGGAATCGAATCGACTATGAAAATAGGCATGGCAACAGGTTATAGTGATCTAGTGCCCTCTAAATTACAGCTTTCATCCGCTAAGTGTTGGTCGGGTTTTAAACCCTTTAAGCCAAATGGACATCGGATGACCCTCTGTTTAATAAACTGACAAACTTACATTTTCAGTCAACGACGTCGCTGCTATCAATAGCGGACTTGGAACTTGTTCATTATGACGCAAGTTCCAAAGTTTCCCGCCGTTATTTTTAATTCTGTGACGCTCCGTCTTCCCTGGTTTCAAGATTTCTATTTAATTAAGCCAAAGTGATTCGTTAATGGACTTGATAGTGTTCCGTTACATACACTTATCGTCGCGGAACATCTAAAACGGTCGTAATCGACGAGTTTACAAAGTGCTTTCACAAACCGTATTCAAATTGAGCAATTATCATTTTAATTCCCCGAAAACACGGCTTTTAACATGAGAAATTAGACGTTCATAGCGTGGATTGTGTTGCTATAAATTTGTAATTTAATAGTGGAATATTTTGTTACATATAAGACAGGTAGTTAATGATTTCACTTGGAGAAATGGTACATAATTTGGTTGGACCTTCTGGTTAATTCAAATTAGGTATCAGGTTT
The DNA here is from genome assembly GCA_963966035.1 of Acleris laterana. NCBI lineage: Eukaryota > Metazoa > Arthropoda > Insecta > Lepidoptera > Tortricidae > Acleris > Acleris laterana. The sequence goes on along the minus strand of OZ014459.1, from coordinate 12,148,794 downwards.
TAAGTACCTATTCAAAAGTTATGAAAACCTGGTACATGCATTCAGATTGCAAACGTAACTACTTACTTAGCCAGGCTTTTAAAGCCTTGTTATGTCCACACTAGCGAAGTAAACCAGGCTTATATCGATCTTCTCTTATCTATATAGTTTCTTATAGCACTAAATATTACTATCTATTAAAAAGTAGACTGAGTGCCGAGTCAAGATGCATAACACCAAGTTAGCCATTTTCAATAGACAAAATGTATACGATTCACGTATGATGATGGATGACAGATCGCGGCGACCGGTGTATAAACTCCACACATTTCGCTACAATACGCCTAGCCAAGATAAGAACGCTGCTAACGTTTCAGTTTTCTATCGGTTCGAAATGTATGGATTTGACACAAGCGGTCGACACGATTTCCCCAGGCAACGTCAATCCTACACATTTTTTTCGTGTTTCAAACATCGCTAACTTAGCTTTGCGCGTCTTGATCAAACCTCCAGAGGGCCCAGACAAGATGCATTACGCTAACTATCGTTTCTGTTCGTTTAGTTTTTAAACCAATCGCGTCACTGATAGATCACGTGACTTTTCGTATCACGTCATCTATCAGTGACGCGATTGATTTAAAAACTAAATCAAGAGAAACGTTTTCTAGCGCAGTGCATCTTGTCTGGGCCCTCAGGTCTATTCTTAAGAAAGTCTACCTTAGATCTTTGTCCCTACTTGCTTATACTAGGGTTGCGCTACAGAATAAACCTCCACCAGCGCGGAAGTAGGTATTTGTACTTAGACGGACGTGTTGACGTGTAATTTCATAAGAAATTGACTGAAATTTTGGACTGAGTAATGTAGGTGTCGGTCTAGGCTATGATAGGGTAAAGTGAAGTGCGACCGGACGGCTTGCTTCTAACGATAAGTTGGGTCGGCCGAGGCGAGCGGCTTTGCCTACCTATAAAATACCTCGGAACAATTCCGGGCAACGGAAGTGTTTAGACACCTCGTTATGTTGGCCAATGTGAAAAGATAAACCTGTTTATCTAGTCTGTTAACATCAGGCACGCGGCTGCGAGGGGAACAGCCAAGCGCTCGCCTCGGCCCATCCCGGTAGTGATAACAATAAACGACGGAAAATGTGACTATCAATAGTTTTAAAACTTGTATCTAATGTGTAAATTATTTATTTTATTTTTCATAGAGAAAATCGTATTTTGTTAACGTTTTAGTTGATGTTTTTTATGTCCCTTAGTTCCAACCGATGTAGATATGTAGGGTTTCATACGCTTGTACTTTAGTGAGCCAATTTTACTTTTATTTTAAGTCCGTTGGTGACAATATGTGCTTTGTATGGTGTGTGGACGCAATATTATGATTATATGGATTGTAACGCGACTAAATTTGTCTTTATCGCAGTCCGTATGTGGCGCTGGCACGCTTAGGTAGCTCGTTCATTACTCTGCCGCATCGTCCTTAAGTACGATGCAGAGTACCCGCGTTATTTAGCCTATATGTTAGTCAGTGTTAGCAACACCTGTCAGGTGATGGAGCATTCTACAGAACATTAGAAAATAAACATGTTCTCTACACAGCAATACACAATAACTATGTCTTCCAAAAGCTAACCTCTACCGCGACTACTGGCAGGGTATTGAAAGGGCTATTTAAACTTTTTGGATACGAGCATCGCTCCCTTTCACACTAGGCTAGACAGAAAGGGAGGTACAGTAAACTTGAGATTACACAAGCTTGCTTGCGCCTTAGGATTCGTAGAGGTCTTGTTGGACGTCGTCGGCGATCGTGTTCTGATAATAAAGACCCACTTACACTGCTTATTGAACGAACCTACCGCCAAGATGTTATTTTAATTACCTGTACATAGTTAATTACTACTCGAGGACGGCGTTCATGAAAGAGTAATGTGAATATATTTGCAAGCTTTATGTACGTATGTTCGACAAATGATATTTTGAAATTATTTATGTATGTATAAAATCTTAGGCGACAACCGAAAGCGACATTAAATCTGTATTTAAATCCCGCTGTACATTGCTACTTTGCTTTTCCAATCTCGAAACGTAACTAAATAGAATGATATTTCTTCTCGTTCTAATGAAATGGCAGCTCTTCGGTCGGTAATGCTCCGGCATGGCCAGCCTTATAAACGAAGCATTTTACTCGACATTTAAAAACAAGGTAGTGTTGCGAACGTGCTGATTTCTTGTCCTTTTCGATAATAAATTATTCGATTATCGGGTACAGATCGACTCGTTATTGTATTGTAAATTAGTACCAATCGATCTTTACGTTAGAGTAGAAACAGTATTTTGGTATCGTAAAGGTTCTGTTGCAGTATGTAGCTTTGTAGTATTTACTGTATTAAGGAAACTTCAATATAGGTACTTAGTGATTTTCTCCTTTGATCACTTTGTAGTCTTTATATACAGGACGAATAATAATACGTGCTCGAAACACATTTTTCTATTTATTAACTTGAATTATACTTTCAAATAAAATTAACACACAGATATGAAATAAATGCTTTCCATTTGGTATTATTCTTCACCCTGTATTATTCTGTAATCACGTTACAAAATGGTTGATAAATGTGTACTAAGTATAATTGCGCTACAAACATGTGCCATAAATATTGTCCATTTGCAAGTTGGACCATTCCTACCGATCCATAGACAATATTCATCACAATAAAAATAACTGTTACTAATATTGCTACTAGATTGCGTTGGTAACACTAACTTATCAACGCCATCTAGCGCCGAAGTTAGTAAATAAGTTTAACGCATCACTATTTATTTGCAAATGCAATATGAAATTAACTATAAGGACAAGAGGAGTCAAACAGTATTACTTAATTAATTTCGATAACTTTACAATAATTATAAATGACAATCATGTTTGCCAAGTGCATTTAATCATGGAAATGAAATGTTCAATAAAATATGATTTGTATAAATTCAATGTTGAATAATTAGTATGTTTCTGTAGAATTTTTAAACCTTTATACGTAGTTCAACCAAAAGATTGATCGAACTTTTAGACAATAACTTTTTACAGTCACTTATACCGACAAATAAATAAAAACGATTCTATAAACAATGTGCTGTTTTATTACAAACTGGATTCTGAGGTTGGATTATTCCTAACCGAAAAAAAATTACGTTTGTGTAGAGACGTGAGCGTAATAAAAGACTATTAGGTAAGTAGATATTTTTTAAAGCGAGAGTACCTTTTATTCTGGGCTTCAACGACATGTAAATTGTAAATGTATAGATGCAAGATGTACGAATGATCATTATCGCAGGATCGCAGGATATACTCGTAATGTTGCCTAGGAAGAGCGTCGGTAGCCTTGCGGCTTAGGGAGTCGACTCGTGATAAGGTACCGAGTCCGAACCCGCGGTCACCATGTACCAATGAGTTTTTCTAACTTAAGTGCACATTATCTCATGCTCTAACGGTGAAAGAAAAACATCGTGAGGAAACCTGCACATTCGAACAGGCTGAGTGTGTAAGATGGTAATTGCACAAAAGATCCGAAAGGGCTGAGTAAGTAGATAAAATAATATAATGTTGGCTAGGGCTACTTACTAAATTATATTATACTAGCGACCCGCCCTCGCTTCACTTCGGTTTATTTGAGTTTTCTATAACACACGTACATAAAACAAAATTTATTATACATAAAAACCTTCCTCTTGAATCACTCTATCTACTAAAAAAAAACCGCATCAAAATCCGTTGCGTAGTTTTTAAAGATCTAAGCATACATAGGGACAGACAGCGGGAAGCGACTTTGTTTTATACTATGTAGTGATAGGGTGTATTTGACCTTGAAGCTTTAAATGCAACGATCGATCCTACTCCTCAAATCCTGCTTCTTGTGTTCTAAAACTTTAAAAAATAAGTAATTTCTCATTTTTTATAGTTTAATACAAAATACTTAAATAGTATTTTCAATGCACGACGTCCGATGTCGTTAAACTCGTTACCTACATCAAAACTTACGACACGTACCGGCCCCGCCCCTGTACCAAGGAACACGGGTATCCTAACGTTTTCAATTCACTGATTTGACTACTTAGTACAGCTTAATTACGTGTAACTCACAAAAAATTAAAAGTTATTTTCAAAGTCGTAGAACAAAAGAAGCAGCATTTGAGGATTAGAATCGATCATTGCTTTTAAAGCCCCAAGGGCAGAAGCCCCCGGTATATTCGTAAAAAGTCAGAAGCACTCGCAATCGCAATTGTTTTCATTTTGAAAATCGAAGGCTTGTCTGCATACAAAATGAAAACATTTATTCCGCTTTGAAGCCAATTGAGATTGCGAGTGCGTTAGGCAATAGCGTCGCTGGTCATAAATATTGATCTTTGTGTGGATGTTTGTGTTTCAATCAAGCCTAAACGTGTGAAAGGATCGAACTTAATTCCCTACTTTCAAATTCGAAGTTCGAAGTTACGCTAGCTTGATTCCTGTCACTAGTCAGGCGATACTAAATCGAGGGAAAGCGATGTCACTTCTAACTTCGATTTTCAAGGTTGGGCTTCTTACTTCCTTTTTTTAACGGCAATTTGTGGTCACTGTCTGCCAGCAACCATGAGCGAAGATAGGTAATTGGCACAGGCAAATGTATGAGCAATCATGGCGCATTGGTTTAACGGACCGTTTAGAGATAAAAATAATGCCCCACTGTAGGATCCGTCCGTACTTAACTCAAATAGGTAATAATAGTTATAAACCGTAACTGATTGGTAAATCGATTTGTACTGTCACATTTTCACCATACCAAAGTGTACAGCCCTTTCGCAATTAAGTACATCTCAAAAGTTTAAGCGATAAATTGACTATGATTGACTATGATTCTTTGAAGTTTTGACAAGTCATAAAAAAGTTCCATCTACAAATCCCAATTTCACAGGCAAGTCACAGCAAGTGGCTATAATGTCAGCCTATTTGTTACTTACTAGGTGACCCGATTTTGTTCCCCTTATAAATCTTATTCGAACCGTTAAAACATTTACAAAAGAGTTGCCGAATTTATCCAACTGTTCTTTATCTGATGCGCGTGCTATAACGGGAACCATTTCATTTTTATAATTATATTAAGATATTCAAAATCAAAATATGGTTTCTACCAGTCTCCGTAAACGCATTTTATGCCAGTCGTCAGGTTGGTAACTACTGACTATGAACAAATCGGACCGAATAAAGCAAAAGAGACAAACTTATATCATTGAGTAGTAAAAAAGTGAGACGCACTATGTAGTCGTCACGCTTACCCGATGACGAGTCGACTCGATTCATCTGTTAATCGCCATCTTGTATTGTAAAAACCCTGCTCGTGATCGGAACCAGTTTCGATTCATCGAGATTTTGTAATCGTTTGCAGTGTTTTGATTTGTTGTTTATTCGGTAAATACTATTCAGACCGTAGAATTGAATTAATATAATAATAATGAAGAAACGGTCGTCGATCGTGTGGCGCTTTTTCGACCGCTTAGAAGACAGTAAGAGATGTGTCGGTGTGTTGTGCAAATTATGTGATACACAATATAAGTTTTTTGGAAACACCACCAATATGAGATCGCACTTGACTTGTAAACATCCCCTGCAGTGGGAGCTGGCGCAAAACGGCAGTTTAGATGAATCCTCTCTGCAATATGGTGAAGAAGCTGACCAATCTGCTGTTACAGTTGGATCTAGAAGGAAAAAAAATGTACGTTATTCAGTCTCAGTAGACAATAAAAATGCTCCTAGCAACTCAGGAGAAGAATCACATCCTCACATTGAAATTCAAAGGGTATTTATGTTGTTACTTTAAGGTTATGATCCCTTATCAGTTCCCGAATACTAAATAGAACTAATCGATTTCATCGCGACATCGGTTCAAAGATAAAAATTGTAATGATGCATTGAGTCGATTATAGGTATCGACATTAACAAGTGTCTTATCAGTCGATTATTGATATAGAAAACGTCATCGAATGTTAAGCAATGTATACAAATTGAACAGAAGCTTCTCAGGGATATTATTTGTCTGTTACATTTTGTTTGATCCTAGAGCCGTTGGGGTTGCCAAATAATCTTAGTTCCAACAGTTTTATATTATATCTTAAGTATATTTCTAGGGTAAATTTGCTACTACATTTTACAGACATTTTACTATAATTATAACCAGTATTTTTATACTTACAGGTGGGTGTTTTAACTAATTATGAGTCAGACGATCATCATGAGGACCACGAAGCCGGTGTTCATTTAGTACGACAGATGAGAAACAACCAAGGAACAGACGAGGAGTGGCTAGAAGAAGACACATTCCAAACCATTGAGCCTGAACAGAAACGAAAGAAGATGCCTTTAAAAAGGATAAAAAGAGAAATGGAATCCCCACCTCGAAGATTATCATTCAAGAATAATTATATACCTAACCAAATACATTACGAGCAGCCAGAGAGATTAGTTTTACAAGAAACGCAAAGAAAGGATGAATACTCCGTGTTTGGGGAGTATGTCGCAAATAAGTTAAGAAAAGTTAAATTGCCAAAGACTAGAGGAAATTTACAACAGTTGATTACTACAATATTATGGCAAGCAGAGTATGGGATGTATGATAGCGCTGATGCTGTCAAGCGAGTGCTGTCGTACTCTGTTAATGATAATAGTCAAGAGCCAACTGGAACGGTTATCATAGAGCAGGAACCAAACCAAAGTACTGAAATAGAGGAAGAGTATGTAGTAACAAATTAGTGTACAGTCAACTAATTAGAGTCGTAGGCCACTCTGGAACTATGTCAAAGTGACGTAATTATTCAAATCATACAATTTTTGAAGATTTAAATTATAACGTCACTGACATGGTTCTGTAGTGCCCTATGCTAAATTGGTTAAGTGTCCTTTCATTGAACGCTTGTTGATTTTGAATTAATAAAAAATTTAAACATTATCAATGTATTTTATTTACCATTAAAAAAACAGCGAGGTAGGCACACTAGGTATTTTATGTCTGCAGATCTAAAATGATTTTATTCTAGACCACCTGTGATAAGGACTGATTTCTATTAGATTACTTGTATTTTACTTTAGTTGCAAATTTATATATTTTCTCCGATTCATATGCAATATAAATGAGGATTCAAGTGATGAATTTAATCATCTTTTAACTACCCAGAGTACATAGTCAGATCAGAGCACACTTTAAATCAAGTTGCAAAGTAATGTGAACCAACTTCCACATTTAGTAGAGAGCTCGCTTAACTGAATTCCCTTGCAAAAGGCGACTTTTTAACTTAGTAGTATTATATGAGTAAAGCGCATGCGTTTCAAAGCTCTCGCTCTTTCTAGCTCTCTTGTAACTCACATAGCGCGCGCTCGCTTGCACAGTGTCAATCAGCTGTTCTACCAACATGGCCACGTTAAGCCGTACTCCGAGTAAATTAATTAAAAAAGTGCAGTTTTCACCGATTTTTACTCGAAATTTTAGCTACGTAAAGCCTAATAATGCGTATAGAAATGTGTATAAAACGTGTGCGTGTCTATTTGGAGGAAGTGTGTTGTTTTACGTCGCGAAAACCTATGCAAGGAGTAACACGGTCTACGCACTTAAAGCTAAGGTAAGTTGCATTTTATAATGAACCAATGGGATTTTAGGAGGAAAAAGCGATCTATATAAAATACGGTGTTATTTCCTGTTTCACTGTGACCGTACAATGTATAAATAGTTTGGAATCCACGACAACTTTACGCATGCGCAGAGGTTGTTTATAAATAGCTTGCGATCATTTTGACGTTTGTTTGAGCGGAGATGCGTTTTGTTACCGCATTGTAGGATTGAGCCTGTTTTGTTTTTATTTTGTTATTATAGATACGTTAGTGGTGTTTAATATAGCTTGTATTGTATTGTATTATGAGTTATCGATCCGGACCCGTGGCATACTCGTTGATTATTTTCAAATTTCACGAAACGTTAAGTATTAATGGACAATCGAATGAATAGGATAAAATTATAATCATTCATTAAATCCCTATTTCTCAAACTTGACAGTGACTGTTGATAATTGGGTAAATAGTTTAATAGGTTTATATTATTTAAGTACAGTAAGTCTTAGAAGGTGCTTCGGGTTTGTACTTGTCTCTCACTCGCTCTCATACGATCTTATTAAGTACAAGTGCAAGGCAGCAAGGGGTCCATGTAAGCGGAAAAAAGTGCATGACATGGAAATGGGAGTCCACGATGGTCTTAATTTGGCAAATATAAAAAAGTCGTGAATTCAAACCCTATTTGATTTGAAATCAGCATAAAAAATTAGTAGGTAGTCAAAAAATAAAAAAGTGAACATTATAGTATGTGTGCATTATTAGCAGGGAGCGTACTTTTGGTGCCGATGACGGGCCGGTGACGTCAAACTACATATAGCATGATTTTATATTAGTATTGAATGAGTATTGACTACCTACTTATCAACCTCTTCGGTTTACTGATATTGAAACTTAGGACATATATTAAAAACATAATTAAGTGACACATGACATTTTTATTAGAAGAAGATGGTTAGAGCCAATAATTAATTAATTAATTCGTAACAATCATTATTGCATAGCTATTGAATTACCTAAATCGCAATGGAATCTGTAAATGCATATTGTCAGGAGTTTCCTTGTCTGGTAGTAAATAGTAAACAAGTTTATTGCTCCTGCTGTGAGAAAAATTTAACATCAAAAGTAAGTAACATTGAAAAGCATTTGAAAACAAAGAGCCACTTAGAACGAGAAGGAGAGAAAAAAACACAATATGTTTTTAACATGGATTTAACTAATTTTATGATAGCTTCAAATATTCCTTGGAAACAACTAGAAAATAAGAACTTTGTCGATTTCCTTAAAAAATGCATTGGTGGGAATTATGCAAATACGGTGAATATACCGTCAGAATCAAACCTAAGATTACGGTATTTACCAAAAAAGTATGACGAAACTTTCACTTCCATACGGCAAGATATTGGTAATTCCTATATTTACGTAAGTGTAGATGAAACAAAAGACCAAACACAACGAAATGTTGCTAATGTTATCGTTGGAGCACTTAAGGGGACCAATTCAAGCAGACCTCATATAATCGCTTGTCAAGTTCTTGAAAGAACGAATAATGAAACTATTAAGGATTTGATAGTTAACTCATTAAAAAATCTCTTTCAAAATGACAATTATCACGAAAGAGTGGCGTTATTGCTTACTGATGGAGCTGCTTATATGATAAAGGCAGGCCGGACACTAAACAGCCTTTTCCCGAACATGACACACGTAACTTGTGTAGCCCATGGTCTCAACCGTGTCGCGGAGACAGTGCGAGGCTTATTCGACGATGTGAATGAATTAATATCAAGTATAAAATCGGTATTTTTAAAATCCCCCTCAAGAGTGAGAGTATTAAAACAGCTTTACCCTGACATGCCAAAACCACCACGACCGATTATAACAAGATGGAATACGTGGATTGAGGCCTGCATGAACTACAGAAAATATTTGGAGGAGATCACTAATGTTATTAATGCTCTAAACGAAAGAACAGCGGTTAAAGTAAGGCGTGCAAAATTAGCAATTAAGAAACCAAATCTAAGACAGAATATATTTTTCATAACGGAAAATTGCACCGTTTTGGTTGAATCCACTCAACATATGCAGAACTCTAACCTTTTGCTGACAGAGTCATTGGATGTGATTAAAACTGTAACAGCAAAGCTGTCCAAGATTTGTTTACATGAAAAAGGAAAAGACATATATAGAAAACATATATTAGTATTAATGAAAAACAAGGGACTACGAACTATGGAAAAAATTGCCGCCTTAAATGATAACAAGGAAATCTGTCTGAATGAAACCACAGAAAAAATGGATCTTTGGCCTTTTTTAAAGTATGCTCCAATTACATCGGTTGAAGTTGAAAGGTCATTTTCAATTTTAAAATGGATTTTTTCCAGCACGCGGTGTAATTTGACTCCGAGAAATATAGAACAGATTCTAATTATTAATTATGAATCGAAGTTTAATAATTTCCGTAATAACTAACTGTATATAAACTGTATAAAATATCATATCCGTAAATTACTAGCTGTATAGAACTGTACACATGTAATTACAAATGGTAAGCAAAAATTAGTTAGTCTTCAAAAATATATCGTTTTACATATAATTAACCTTTTTTCATTATTTAAGTTGTACCTAACTGGCACATAAGAAAAAAACCTTTATTAAAAATAAAAAAAAAACAATTTCAAAACGTGTATAATGAATATAGAATTACCTACCTATTTCTAAGAACCAAGATGTGTCGATCTGTGTTATTTTATTTATTTAAGCGGGAAATTGGAACCGTTATCCAGATGTGCGACTTAATAAAGAAAGGCCAGCAAAGATATTTATATGAATCTTATATCTCAAATGACAGTGAAGATACAGAGTTCTGTCTGAATTTTAAACGTGCTGCAATGGTGTGCTTCGAAATGCGTCGGAATTGCATGTTTTGTTTTATCATTGACCTTTTATGGGTAGATTAAACTGTGTGCATTTTACACTATTAAATATGTTTTGTGTATCGTGTTGTAAGTTATTTAAACGTTTACATTAGCTATCACGTTAATTTAAATCATTATTTGACTTAGTGCTTCACCAAACGTTAAACGGACGATTAGAGCTTTGACGGATGACAAAATGCCGAATGGTAAGGGTCAGCTAAGAAAACAGTCAGTTAAATTAGTTGGTGAACAACGATATTTATACATAACGTAAATTTCAAGCATCCTATATCTGAAATTGCGTCATCGGCCTGTCATCGGCACCAAAAGTACGCTCCCTGATTATTAGATACACTGCCAATTTAAGGGGCAGGTCGTGGCTTTAATTTTGGTTTTCCATTAATGGAATAATCTATAATTCTATATTCAATTCGTACACAGATAGGTAGTAGGTAGTTACTTACGTAACACTTTCTTATAAATCTATAAATAAACACATATCTTTCTATATAAATAACGTTTTTATCACTACATAGTATAAAACAAAGTCGCTTCTCGCTGTCTGTCCCTATGTATGCTTAGATCTTTAAAACAACGCAACGGATTTTGATGCGGGTTTTTTTAATAGATAGAGTGATTCAAGAGGAAGGTTTATATGTATAATAGATTCTGGTTTATATACGGGTGTTACAGAAAACTCACATAAACCGAAGCGAAGCGAGGGCGGGTCGCTAGTTTTCAAATAATATTTTTCCACCCTAAATTTTAATTGTAACCTGTGTCGTTTTAGAGGCTTAGACCTCCCAATTTATTCGTGCAAAGGATGCGTTTTTTTTTTATATTATATTATACATAAGCTATAAATAAACCCATACCCAAAAGCAAAAAATGCTAAGTATTTCAGGTTCGGATAAATTCTAGGTCTCGCGTACTTTTATCGTTAACATTTTGTTATAAAAAAAACTGTGACAATTATAACTGAATGCTTGATCTAAACCTAAAATAAAGCAAATTAGCACTAAAGTGTTTTTTTTTCTCTATACATTTTATTACTTGAACATATTATTCCGGTCCTCCAAAGCTGGCAACTCAGCTAACTGGACGAAAACCGGCTAAATCACCCTATAGTCCACCAGGAAGGTCCTTACTATTTTTGGACCGATAAGGTGTCATTTCGCAGCCGACCGCAGATAGCAACGGCCGATGGCCGACCGTCTGCGGTCGGCGTCGGCGTCACTAGTGCCACTACTGGCGCAGCGGTCGGGCGTCAGCGACGCGTGCAGTTGCAGAAAGCAATAGTGACGCTTGCTGTTGCCGTCTGCGGTCGGCGTCGTCGGCGTCACTAGTGCCACGGCGCAGCGGTCGGGCGTCAGCGACGCGTGCAGTTGCAGAAAGCAATAGTGACGCTTGCTGTTGCCGTCTGCGGTCGGCGTCGGCGTCACTAGTGCCACTACTGGCGCAGCGGTCGGGCGTCAGCGACGCGTGCAGTTGCAGAAAGCAATAGTGACGCTTGCTGTTGCCGTCTGCGGTCGGCGTCGGCGTCACTAGTGGCAGTAGTGTAACTACGGGGTCAGCGGTGGGGCGTCAGAGACGCGTGCTGTTGCGGAAACCAATAGTGACGCCTGCCGTTGCCGTCGGCGGTCGGCTGCAACAAAGGCTCTTGCTGAAATGCTCCCACCTACCTCTTCTGCTCTCTGTGTAGCCTAATGTAGTGGTTGACTGGTAGAGAATGTCTTAAGGCATTAAGTCCGCCATTTGTACTTCCTTTTTGCATTGTGAAATAAAGTTTAAATAAGTAAATAAGTAAATATTACAAATAGACTCGAATAGTGGTAAAGGAGTTTCTTGGTCGACTATACAAGCCGAGGTACTAGGCTGGGACTATGTCATATCAATTCTTGTGAGATTTTCCCTTAATCTTATAGTAATCCAATTCCAATACAGGAATCTCATTTTGTTCACTGACACACAGCTAAAATAATATCGGGCTTTAATGTAAATTGGTACAAAAAGCGGTCTCCCATCGCATTCACACATTACCAGCCGTATTTTTTATCGTGACGTCATTATTCTTCGAGGTGCCACCCGCGAACGTGTCCGCGTGTCTAATGCCGGCTTTAAACTAATGATAGTGATTAATTAGACTATTTCGTAGGGTTACCATGGTGTTACTAGGGGTGGGGTGTCATTATTTATTATTTTGATTCCTATGCCTTGCCACATTTTAAATAAGCGTTACTTCGTACGTACCCTCTTCAAGAACTCGAATGCTCGCGATCATTACACAAATATTCGCCCTTATCGGGAATCAAACCCTCGTTTTATTTTTTGGTTCGCCAACATAAAACACCATTAAACTTAATTTTAAAATAAGTTACTTACGTAGCCATGTATTGACTATACACTATTTATTTTCTCTGTTTATTTTCCCTCCAATATTTAGCGGTCAGTATTTAGTAGGTAACCATGTTGTGGCAAAAAACCAAGCATCCAAATCAGCTTCTTAAACATCCCGCGAAAAAACTTCTAGTAAAGTTATCTGTGGTAACCCTACTCCCCCAGGATTTCCATGAGAAACGATACCGTTTTATGCCTTTTTTCCTACTTATTCCCACTTAAACACGTGTTTAACGAGTTAATGCTCCTTCTAATAAGACAGGAGAGTAATTGTCGCCTGCCAGGAGCAAGACCATGTCATTAATTTACCTATAGATCACACTGTACCGCTGGTGCATCCATCCCTTTCAGTTGTTAGATTATAGAGAAGGACGGAGCGTAGCTAGGATTCAAGCCTATAAAAAAGGACGTAGATACAGATTAAAGTTGGCTAAATTCGTCGCAATCAAATCAAATTAGTTATACCTACCTAGGTCCTAATTTGGAAAGTATCTATTGTATGAGATGTCTTTTCAGTTTGTTAGTGACTCCAACAAACTCCAACTTAGAGACAAAAGGCGCATGGGCACTTAATTCATAGAAGCATATTAAACTCTGAAAGGTTAGTAATAAGAATAAGGTTGGATGTGCAATACAATTCATAGAGTTCATGCGCCTTTTCTCCGTAGGAGGGCAGTGAAGGTGTTACTATGAAAGTGTAGTTTTAGGTAAGGTGATTTATGGAATTTTTATTCCGTTAAAATTAGTGTAACTTATGTACGGGCTTCTTTTTATCCTAGAACAAATTAGACTAATCGCGCGGGTGTCGCTTTGGTTCTATTGTCAAAGTTATGATAACTCTTTATTTCCTGACAATAATGGCGGCAGAGTTAAAATTTCAAAAACAATATTGTTGTGTCGAGTTGTTTGTAAATTACACAAAGTATATCGATGGTTAAAGTGGCAATTGAAGTATAGGGCAAATCACTACTATCGAATACAAACCAACAGATAATATAATACATTAACTGTTCTTGATTTCACTGTCTTCATTGCAATAAAAAACAAAACCATAGCCAATCGCTCGTTGCAAACATGACGTTCCACAGATAATGTCACTCCGTGCTACTCGACCATGCGAAATAGATGCGGCCAGATAGCGATGTGGTTATTATATCGTTAATCATCGTTGGAGTGTAAAGTAAATAAATGTTAAAGATAAATGTGCCGTTTGTAACAAGCCTAGCTCCCTCCCGCTACTTTGCCCGCGTAGAGCATCACATGGGATTATAGGTAGCTTAAGCGTTACACAACCAGCAGTGCTTGCATTGTTGTGTTCAGGTATACGATGATAAGGCAGCCGGTGAAATTACTAGCATAGAGACATTCCATCTTAGTTCTTAGGGCTCGACATGATCCAGCATATTGCCAATTTCGCTGCGAACAGCGTCCATATTTTTATCTACTATTTTTGTTAAGCTATACCTAACTGCTATAAAGGCTGTGTGGTACTGTTAGGCGATGGGCTTGCACCGCGCTTGCAACTTGTCACTAATACTCGTACACTGGTAAACATCTTAGCCTAATTGTGCAAAATGTGGTTACAGAATTATTAACAAGTTTTTAGAGTTTATAGTCATTCTGTAGCTCTGCCTACCCCATAACCCCAAATGTATAACTGCATTTAAAGATTCTTATGTTAGATAATAATTTTACTTAGTCTTTCTAAAGACAACGGTATTACATATAGCTCACTAGTAACGTAGTATTTCGCAATAAATAACTAATTCCCATAAATAGCCTCGACGGAAGCGCGCGTCAGTCGCGGGCTTAGAGGGCTTAGTACTGGCGGCTAAGTAGCTTGACAACTCGCCCGACAAAACGGTGCTTAATGTAGTTAACATAATCTTGTTTACCGCTATACTTTAGAACGAATAGTTTTATTTAAAAAAAAAGACACAATAAACAAACTCCTCATTATTATTTTTTTAGCGTGATTTCACACTAAAGAAGAGATTTATATCTGAATTTGGTGTATTCTCAATTGTTTCTTTCTGTTCGATGTTCTTAAATCCTATTAGCTACCATAATAATATTAATAATGCATAGCCCTCAGAACGAAGTATTCTAAATCTGACTGAAAATTGACTTACAAGCTTTAACCGGAGTGACAAACAGACGAACGCAACAAGTTAGATGTGCTTGTAAAAAGTAGGGACAATCTCACACAAATCAACATAGTACTTAACTAAGCTGTAAATTGTACTATGGTACCTAGGGAATTTTAATAACCGGTTATAACAGGTTTTAACCGGTTATTGTCATACAAAAACGGTTATTAACCGGTTAAATTGCATTCCCTAATGGGAGCCTCACAACTACACCCATACCTACTTAATTTATTTAAGTAGTACATTTTACCCGGGGTTATTTTAAGCTACATCATACAAAATTACGCTTTCGCTTTCGCTTATATTAACACGAGAAATTCCACAAATCATAATATTACGGAAGAAATTTACCGAAGTTATATGGTCCTGTTTATTACCACCCATGTTTATCCCCCGGCTTTGTCTGAGGCGAGGGCGCCTGCGCGACGCGCCGCGCGAATCCCATCATTATCCTGCCCCCGCGCATGTAGGGATGTGCATTGATCGCTGGATCTGTGTCGATTGTTGTCGATATCGATACGAGGTTTTATATTATGCTATTTACGCAGATGTGGAGTTCATTCTCAAAATACCAGATTACACTCTATAACAGTTTAAATATATTTGAATAATGTGTGTGGTTCCTTGGTTTCAAGGTTTTTCTTTCTTTCTTTTGAAAATAGTAATCCATACATATATTTTATTAGTTGCAGTATATTGAGAATGTGGTATTTTTTATTCCGTGTGTGCAGGGAATAAGCTATACTTAACTATCTATTTGGTAAAACGATACGGTAATCCTTAAGTACATTATAAAGGCGAAAGTGTGTTGTTTATCGGCATTCTCTCGGGAAAAAAACCTTTGTCCGCTTCCGAACTATAGACTATGAGACAATTCTTCGAGGAAACCTGCGACCAAGTTTAAAATACACGCATTGACGGGATAACTTAAGCTCACCGGTTAATAATTCGTAAACGAATTGAATAGCTAGTTGTTCGAGAGAATCACTTAGGGCCTGTTGTTTGTCCAGTAGTTAAACTAATTGTTTTGAAAAAGGAATCGAAAATGTGAAGGAATCTCAAGGAAATGTGTCAAATTTTCAATTCATTTTTCGAATTTTAACTCAGTCATCCCATACATTTTGAATCGTAGAAAAGAAGTACGTTACTAGCGTTTGCATGTCGCCAATGGTCCAAGTTCGTCAATAATATCGATATAGATTTTAGACCATCACTAGTGCAGAAACAAGAGCTGTCTGTAAAGTATCGCGGGCCCTTTGCGGCGCCGCCCGAGCTAGGCTCATAAGGGCTAGTATTAATAACCGAGCCCTTGTCTTATTAGTGTTGCTGTAATCTGATCCGTAGTCATTGGGCGTAGATTGTGTGGCTATCCGTTGTGTAGATTGATTTATGTAGCTACTGGGCATTGTCACAGCAAAGTGAAGACCGGCTCAACACCACTTCAAAACCATTTCAAAACAATTTTTTTTATAATTTTGCCGTGAAGAACTTTTTGATTTATAGCCAGAAGTTTACAAAACATAATATATTTTAGGGGAAAAATAAAATGAAGTTGTCAAATTTTACAGTTTTTGGAAAATTATCAAAAAAGTTTATTAACTTATTTATAGATAAAATGCGATTTTACTTGACAGCCTACTGAGTAGGTACTTGTAGCAAGGAGAGCCCTTGTCACCTTGCTTTCTTTTTTTTTATTAATCATTCCATAAAACTTTTTTTCAGCCATTTTATGAAGTGTCTAGATTTGTCTAGCTATTCTGCGAAAGGACTAATTTATTTAAAATTAAACACGATTTGTAAGAGACTTATTTAAAGCGGCTCTTTTAGTGCTCAAAGAGAGATCGTTTTACAACCAGTAGTTAATAAAATTTATGGGTCCCAATGATTTATCTTCTTCAAATTGAAATAGGCGTGTTTCTTTGAAAAATCTTCCTCGTTCAACTTTAATACGGACATTTGCACTGATAATAGATTTACGAGTGGTTTTAAAACGGCGATTTAGGCTAAGCGCGCACTGCGTTGCGGCTAGTTGCGGTGCGTTTTTAAAATAGCAAAGGGGAGACATATCCGCACGTTTTGCCATTCTAGTCCCAACTCAAGTTAAAGAACGGACGTTGAAAATGGACTATCACACCTAAACGCAGATCTGTCCATATTTACAGTCACGCCGAAAATAAGTAGGTACATAAACGTTATTGGGTACATCCGCTCTTGGCATCGCGGCCTTTTAAAGGATTTTTGAAGGCGTCCGCACGGATTTAATTACGCAGTGCGCGGATTTATTCAATCTGCAGCAAACGACAGATTTTAATAAGCATACGAATTATTTTCTACAATGCGTGCACTTCAAGGAGGTTGCACACTTCGCAGATTTTGTGGAAAAAAACGCACGGCAGAGATCCGCAGTGCGCGCTTAGCCGTAGTAGAGGCGCTTGTTGAACCGCGTTTTGTTTCCTTTATTGCCAGGTGACTTATATCTAGTCATCATGTGTCTGACACTTCAGCATTTTGCTGAGCCAGTGTCCGTTTCACCGCCGCGAGGACACACATTTGCGTGCTATCCCAGTTTCCTTCACTGTTTTGTTGAATCATTTGTATATTTGTGTGTCTTATGGTTGGTGAATAAATGTATTTCTTCTTCTTCTTCTTCTTCATGTGAAAGTTTGTGAGAATCTTCCAACTTTTAAATGTTAGCTGGGATTTTGGGGGACCGTGCCCCCATCGGCTTAAAACCGAGAATTCCCGAAGTTGAGAACTTGACAGATTAATTTCTTGACCCCTCGTTAATCTACTTGTCAGTGACTGCCTGTGAAGCTAGCGATCCCAGGTTCAAATCCCGGTAAGGCCAGATACTTGTGTAGAGCGCGAATATCTCTTCTTGCGGGCCTAGTATGGCTGCGTCTATATCGCGAGTCAAATGTGGATAAAGCATCCGTCACTCTCGTACTTATTTACGTGTCAGAAGGTGACGGATGCCTTATCCAAACTATGTCACGCAATAAACGCAGCCATATGGCCATAGGGCCCCTGAATTGGATATTTTCTTTATATTTTAGTATATGTTTCTCTATTTATGTTAGTTTAACGTTGTCTAGTACCCATAGTACAAGCTTAGAGCATAGTTTGGAACTTAGATTGTCCCCTGATATGTGGTTTGATTTGATGTTTAAGTAGGTTGGGTACGGTGGGTTCTAATCTATTTAATAATAGGGCCGAATCTTAAGTACCCGAAACCGACGTGCGTGCATGTCTAGAAGAAATTTGTCAAGATCGAAGCAAGTGGAAAGAAGTAGTCTCTGCCTACCCCTCTGGGAAACAGGCGTAATTTAATGTATGTACGTATGTGTAATAATAGAGTAATCAGTATCATCAACATATGTATAAAAATCATTTCATTTTCCTCAAATTGACGCACGTGTTTGTTGCGACTATGTAATAAGTAAAGTCGTGTGTCATTGTGAAATAAATAATTCAACAACGCGCCTGTGGTCTGTCCTAGAAATAGGAGTCGCCTTACTTGCAAATCGATTAGACAATACCGAAACTAGATATGAGTCAAGATGATTCATGAGCCCGTGCGTAAGCGAGCTAGACAAGCCTGCTTACGCACATCAGTATTCAGTACCTCAGCCATATAAGTGGGTGCGCCAAAGTTCACTTAATTTTTCAACCACATACATACATACATACATAAACTCACGCCTTTAACCCCAGAGTGGGGTAGGCAGAGCTACAGAATTACCAAAAACTCTAAAAACTTGTTGATAATTCTATAACCACATTTTGCACACTTAGGCTAAGATGTTTACCAGTGTATTAGTGACAGGATGCAAGCCCATCGCCTAACAGTACTATACGCCTTTATTCCCTTATTCAACCACAACTATCGAAAGTCACATTAATTTCAAGTCTATCTTAGATTCCTCGGCTAGAAGCAACTGTAGAGGGAAGGGAAGCGAAGTAAACGATTTTCCTGCTGGTGTCACGATCAGTTCGATAATTTTTCACAGTTTTTATGTACTTATAGTAAATTCTGGTTTATGTATAGGTGTTACAAAATGCTCACAGAAACTTAAGCGAAGCGAGGGCGAATCGCTAGTAAATAATAAATTTCGCGAGACAATCTCACTCAAATTAAACTAGTCCCTAACTAAGATTTAGACTATACAGTCGAGTTCATAAATAAATATGACGTGTGTACACTTTAGTACCTTGTCACTTTAATCACTGTGACAATTCATATATGTCAGTTTAAACATGACATTTAATAGACAAGGTACTAAAGTGTACACATATTTATGATAAAAAGATAAAAAAGATAAAATATGTTTATTCAGTAAGTCTACCAGCGCTTCGCAAGAGACCACTGCTGAGATCAAACGCCGCAAGAAACTCAACAGTTAGTCGTAAATATACAAGTATAAAACATAACCTAGCATTATACAAAACAATGACTATATGAACTCGACTAGGTATACGAAATATAGAAAAACTACTTAGAAAGAAATACTTAAATAAATGCCCCCACCGGGGATTGAACTCGGAACCTTTAGCTTTGTAGGCAGTCAACTAGGCTAACACCCGTATTCACAAACAATACTTAAGGGATCCTTCACTGAGTAAACGCACTGCGTTCAATACAGCTTTGTGATTGGTCCTGTTTGACTGACCTTTTGTTTCTGACACGATTTGAACCACCCTGTGCGTTCGTGAGCACTGTGAGACCTCATAGTGACGTTTGTGAATACGGGTGTAAGTACGTTGTTGTTATATTCTAGTAAATAACTAGTTCAAACTAGATTCTTTTATTCAGTGACTGCGTCATTTTCACAAACGATTCCATGAAACAATATATCAAATACAATAAATTGGATCCATCATTGGTAATCAAGGCTTCACTAGATATGAGACTGAAGTCACGTCGACCTGTTAAATCAGCACATAAAATAGTACAACACCCGTCATCTATACTCGTATCGTTTGCGGTCGCCATTTCAAATCCATTGCCGAAGACTCCAAACTGAGTCGAATTTGCAAGAAGATCAGAAGTCGAGGCACTTAATTCTAACACCGATTCAAATGGAGATACGAACAGTGACTTCATAAAGGATCGTCTAGATTTTTGCAACGCTTGGTACTTGGTAGGTCTCACGTACGGTGCGGCATTGAGGTTTCCCAGCGAACAATTCTGCGGTAGATATCCTTCATAAACCGACGTGCATGACTCGATGTATGAATGTGGAAGAAGCGAAAGAAATTTGTCAAGATCGTAGCAAGTGGAAAGAAGTGGTCTCTGCCTACCCCTCTGGGAAACAGGCGTGATTTAATGTATGTATGTATGTATATCCTTCATGTGTCATACTGTTGCATGAAGCGCGTGGAGCTAACCCCATGTGCTTCTGTTTAATGCATTGGAGAAAATTCTCTTTTACCGAACAATTGTCTTCGCGTGTGATATCCACGGACTTATTACTCAAATAAGATAAGTCCATGGGAGTGTTTATAAATAACTTGACATTGGCGAAATACACCTTAACAGGAGTGAAAGCCATTAATTAAAATAAAAAAAAAACGTGCTCAGGAAAAAGCAACACATTGATCTGTAAATGATAGGCATAACATTAATCTCAAGCTCTTTTCTACTCGGTAAAACCATATTGCTTTCGTCATTATCACTACATAGTATAAAACAAATTCGCTTCCAGCTCTCTGTCTGTCCCTAATTCCCTATATGCTTAGATCTTTGATGCCGGCGCAACACGCTTGGTGTTTGCCGCAAATCCTGGAGGACGCAACTATATCTTAGAGTGAGCACGATGTATTTCCATCTCATTCCAATGTATAGTTGCGTCCTGCAGAGTTTGCGGCAAACGCCAAGCGTGTGGCGCTGCTGGCATAAAACTACGCAACGGATTTTGATGCGTTTTTTTTAATAGATAGATTGATTCAGGAGAAAGGTTTTTCATGTAAGGTCAAGTTGGGTAAGTGAAACACCGGGGGAAGTGGAACACTTTCAAATATCTCTTAAATAATAGCTTTAATAAAGCACAGACTTTTCGGTAAAGCAGTTATTGTCATAATAGTTCTGGATTCAAAAAAGAGATGTCGATGCGGTTTGCGGGTAAAGTAAAAAAACCATTGCAAATTTTTAGTCAGTGAATAAAATATTAGCGAGTTCAACCCATCGTCAAGTTACTTATTATTTAACTTGTAAAACCTGACTTACGGAGCGGTAAAAAATGTAAGTAGTATAACTTTTAATTGCTTTTTCACCTGTGTGTATTTGTTTTACGTAAAAGCAACAGATTTACCCAGGATTTGATGAAGAAAAATATAACCTAAAATTTACATATTGAGGTAAGTGAAACAGTGCCGGCCGGGGCAAGTGAAATGTATGTTTCACTTACCCCAGTTCAGGGGCTCTAAACATTTTTCATCACGTTCTACTTTTCGTAAACTTGCCGTTCATACAGTGTTTTTGTCTTTTTTTTGTATTTTAGTTTATTTTAAATACATTACTTTGGAATTTCTAACTTGAAAAAATGCTAAGTAGTAAATACTTAACTTTAATTTATTTTCAAATTCCTAATTTCTGTGGAAGATCTAGAAGTACTAAAATAACGTCTCGTGAATTTTTCTGATTGTTATGATTATAAGTCAATAAATGCGACGTTTTTTTCCAAAACCGATACTTATTTAATTCAAAGTCCATTATTAAATCAACCAGTTAACAGACGATGAGAGTGTTAACAGCTGTCAAAATGTATAAACTAAAAGTCGATGAACATTGGTTAACATTTTACATCGTTTGGTAAAATTGGTAATAAGTCGCACAAACCTGGTGTTTACTTATCTTGTTTAATTTAAAGTAAAAATGTAAAAAAAGAGTGCTGTCTTCGCCAACAAACTGCTTTGCAGTTTGGCGAAACTGTTTTAAATGTTTTTTTCAATGTGTATCCTTGGCATAATAAATTAAAATTTGAGTACCCCTGGTTTTGGATATATGTTTCACTTGCCCCAAAATAACGTTTTTATCTTTTCTATACAAAAATCACCTTATTTTCAATGTTGCAAGGATCAAAATAGCTTAATAACTTTAGTACTTTAGTACTTTTGCATCTGAAATACCTTTTAGTGCAAGTACTGAACGACAAACGCGACTGTTTCACTTGCCCCAACGGCGAGGCAAGTGAAACAGTTTTTTGTGTGCGTACATTTTCTTTTATATGTCTGTTCTGAAGGCATCTAGAATAATATATTGTT
This sequence comes from Acleris laterana, assembly GCA_963966035.1. Lineage (NCBI taxonomy): Eukaryota > Metazoa > Arthropoda > Insecta > Lepidoptera > Tortricidae > Acleris > Acleris laterana. Next base: position 12,126,466 of record OZ014459.1, on the reverse strand, counting down.
AATTTTATAAATCGTCTTAGTTTTGCAAAGATACAACTTATTTTGCTACTGTGATAGACCTAACATTTTATTAAATCCACTTGATTTTCTTTAGAAATAAATAAAGTATGTTTCACTTACCCAACTTGACCTTATAATAAATTCTGTTTTATGTACCTACGGGTGTTACAGAAACCTCACAAAAACCGAAGCAAAGCGAGGGCGGGTCGCTAGTTATTTTTATAAGAGCAAACTAGCATGGGGATTACATGATGGGTAGTAATCACCACCACCAATAACACCAGCTATTCAAGAAGAGTTGGTGGTGCGTTGCTGTCCAATTTGGAGGCATGCTGTCGTATTCTTTTTAAATCGGTCATTATTACTGTTTAAGTTGCTTATCTTGGTCATGTACTTAGGCACTCCAGATACAAACTAGGTATTGCAACTAATAATAGGTAAAGTGTTTGGGAAAAGAGCTGTGGGCCGTAGGAAGAAGCCGTGGCTGCGTAACATTAAAACATCCTGACATAATTACACCCCCCTGGGGTCCTAATGAAAAAGGTAGAAGTCGACTTAACTCGTAATAGAAAAGGGTATAAACATGAACGGAGTATACTAGACTTAAACCCTTTTTCACTTGAACTTCAGATGACTTATACCCTTTTTCACTAGAGTTAATCAATCACGAACGGACAAGTTACTTTTTATCGAACCTGTCTCAGGCCCATCCCGATTAAACTAGCTTAAAATAATAAAAACCAGCAGACGTTTTTAGTCGAAGGTAAAAACATCACCTAAGTCAGTACTGATTTCTCTCCACGAACTCTTGCGTCGTTAAACAATAAAAAATATCGAAGTAAACTATCGTAAAGTATTTTTACCGAACAAAATTCACTTTCACCCGAGGTCTTACATCAGTAGTTTTATTCTTATACAAAACGGCTGTGTTTCCGAACGGACTCCTTTTTTCATGTACGAGAAACATAATCCCGCGACGGTCCAGATACCCGTACCATTGGCAGAATTCAAGTTGGTCAATTTAGTTATATGTTTAAGAGCCAATAGGACCTTGATCATGTGTTATTCTTTGATAATTTCGTATATGTGCACTTATTACTTATTATTATTATTACATAGTATAAACAAAGTCGCTTTCCGCATCTGTCTGTCTGTATATTCGCTAACTCGTCCTAAACCGCGCAACGGATTTTGATGCGGTTTTAACCATCAGTTAGATCATTTTTCACGGAAGGTTTTTGTGTGCAATAAATTCCGGTTTATGTACGGGTGTTACAGCAAACTCACGTAAACTGAAGCAAAGCGAGGGCGTGTCGCTAGTTATGTATAAAATCAAAAATTATTCTCACTTAATCCCAAAAATCCTATAAACCTATTTTAACAAAATAAATACCTTACCCAAAATCGTTGATTGCGTAAATTGCTTGTAAATCTTCATCAGACATCGGCAACGTATCATGCAAAGACGAACATCTCGGTAGATAATTTAGCACGTATTGTGAACTCACCCCGAATGTTGCTCCTCAAGAATAACTCACGTCTTTATCACTCCAACTCGATCACAAACCAAGGAATAAACCAATAGTAAGATCCCACGCGCGCTCGTAACAAAACACTCAATGGCTCGCGATAATATCAGGCTCACGATTAAAAGTAAATCAGTCGTGTCTATTCAAGAGTTAACCCTAAATTGCTCGCAACCCCCCAATAAACGTGGTCGCATTGTCCCCTTATTCATTAACAGTTTTCTAAGAACGGACCACCTACATCGCCCATTGATCTCTGGTCAATATGACCACCCTTTGTCCAAAACACATAGTTTATGGTCTTCATAATTTGGTGGTTAAATGATATAATTTGTTGTCAATGTGTTTTGTAGAGCAGTGACAATTGGGGGTTGGAAAAAAGATAAGTGGCGTTTTAAATTATGTGAAGAACTTTGTCATGACTTTATCTGGGTGTTTTTAAAGACTGCTTCTTGTTGAATAATTGTTATAAAAACTTCGTGGGATCTTGTAGATCTATACAGATTTTTTACAAATTTTGTAAATAAGTGTTTGTTTCTTTGTAGATTTAACTGAAAGGATTTAGAATCACTACCGGAAGTTTTCTTGTCTCTTCGTTATCTTCAGTTTTTTACAATGACAGATTAAACTGTGTAAAAACATAAATAATCTCCAGCAAAAGCTTCGTCCACAATGTTTACCAAAATGACAATCATTTGGCTGTATTCGCCAATTGATTTAAATTCTATCTTCCCTTTACTTCCAGTAATTGTTTGTATTACATTGTTAACCTTAGCTGTGTAACCTTTGAAATGCTCTCACCCTCCTACATCCCCCAAGCCATCGTTCCCAAACCATTTAACACCAGATCAACGTCACTGTCATTCCCCTGGCCCATTACCGCCCGGTAATGAATTAGTCCCGCTCTCCTGCTTTTGTTTAGTGAAACTGGATGAAACCGGATAAATCCGGCTGTTTTGTTGCGATTTACGTCGATTTATTCGAGATCCTTATCGTTATCTGCCTCTTCATTAACAGGATAGAATTCATTATCGGGATTGCCTTTATTCTCTTTCAGAGGATGAACGGTTTGGAGAATTCTATTGTATAGATATTGTAATAAATTTTATAATTAATGAATATGTCAATCTAAGCTTGACTGCTTAAGCTTGTACTAGGATACTAGGCATACATTATAAAATACGTTTTAATTTTAGTGTTGAAATATATTTTTCCACGAAACATGTAACACTCAGTTCCACCACAATTTGCTTCATTTAAGTAAGCTAATTTAGGCAAATCTATTAAAGTACCCTGGTTTGTGCATGAAACTCCTCAAATGTTTGAGGACTGATCTATTTCGGCTCCTATTTCACCAGTTGTTTTTTTCTTCACCACACTTCGTCGTAAACCCATTTGACACTCGTCTCTTTTGGAGACCCGAAATTATACATTTCCAGAAATACAGATTAATTTAACTTAATGTAACATACTTTGCTGAAGTAAACAATAAACATTCTTACCCAACGAACAAAAATGTCTTGAACCCGAAATAGCAAGAAACATCACATAAATTGCATCCCTCCGAAATGTCACTCACATCCCAATGCCTCACCCTAAAGGAATTTTTCAATCAAACCCGTACATATGACTTCATAATTCGTTTCACAGCTCGACCGCATGAGAATTCTGGCGATAAAGATCTTGACAAAGAAATTTATACTCTGAATGTGTTTCAACTGGGTATAGTTTCGGGGGTCGAGGATGGTTATTTAGAGGTGGAAAAAAAAGTGAAATGGCGCGTACAATAGGTGAGGTCGGTCATTGAAACAAATCTGTTCTAACAGAGGGCCTAAAGGGGCGTTGTGTTAAGGGTAAACATCGTCCTTATTGTGGGCTTATAGGTTTAAGAGCATTGGTTTTGAAACACTTTGCTTTGATTTTTACAGTTTGAACACTTGTATTAAATTAGTTTTGTTTGCAAGTTCTCATAGCAGATTTACCACATATATTTGGTGATGGAAAACACAATTGTAAATCCTGCGTCTGCTCTTCTTACGCTTTGGAACTGAGGCAGAGACATTTTCATCGTGTGAGGATTCCTGTGGAATATATACGCTGATTGTTATCCTATTGACATCTTTGCAGAATCAATCTATTATGGTCCTGTGTAAATCTTCTTTATTTCAATTTTTTTTTAAAGTTCGTTTCTTGCTTTATTTCCTCTGACTCCTCTATTTATCTTACTTTGGTCTTCCTGTTTTCAGTCATCTGATTCCTTTTTTACCATCCATTGTTCGTCAAGTATTAGTTGATACAGATTGTTGAGAACACATCGACCCGTGCATTGTTGGCTTGTTGACCGATTACCATCTCGAACCACCCTTGAACTTATTAGTTAAACACTTACTTATGGTAAGTGGTGTTTTAGTTGTGGTACTTAGTTTATAAGATAAATTGGTTTATGGGAGGGAAGTACAGCGGGTTAAATTGTAAAAAGGGGATATGTTTAACAATTCAATAAATATTATGTTATAATATATTTTTTCTTTGTAAAGATCTAACGTTTACGCAAATTTCAATTAACATTTGAACGTTTGAGTTACAAAATTATTTAACGTTTTAGAGTTTACATTCGTTACGTAATTTACGAAACAAAAACAACGTAGTTGCCTTAGATATCGAACTTTTAAAATTAAACATTTGATATTGAATAGTCGCGATGAAATCTTGTCTAACATTATTTGTGTTTCTCTCATTTGACATACCTTTCGCTGCATTTTACCATACAAAACAATCTTAGATATAATGACTCCCAAGATTTGTGCCCGGAATCTCCTCGATGCCCCCGACACCATGGCATCCTGGCTTATCTCCCAGCGTTCATCCCTTTGTACCATTGACCCCATAAATAATTTATGAACATCCAACACCACAAGACGCGTCACAATCCCTTGACCTCACCTATGATCCCTCGGTGGTCTATATAAGCGTCAGTTTCCTCTGCTTCTAATGCCATGTGGTTCTGTCGTGCGTTGATAACACACTGATAATTCCTAGGACACATTACCGCACTGCTGCTGGTGATTTATTCTACATCGATTGCATCGCCTAATACATCATTTGTCGATAGTTCATTGTCAACGTGTTACGTATTGTTTCGTTTTTTATTTGTATGTTTATCTTCTGGAACTGAATTGGATGTGTGAGACGGATTGTTAAGGTTTGTATTTTTGAAATCGAAACTGATGTTGATGCACTGAATTGGTTCATTGTCAATAACGGTTTTTTATATGACCTACGCATGTACGTATAAACCAGTACCGCCAAGTCAATCACAGCCACTATAGTCAAATAATCTGGACAAGCAAGCTACGATCTGGTAGGCAAGCGATTTTTGGAGTAAATTCGTGAAGCAGTTTGTAAGGTGTTAGTTACTCACACTTTTATTATTATTTTAGAGTCTATCATTGTGTAACAACATTAGGAACATTTACGAAGTAGATTAATGTTACATTTGTATTATTTGTGGTATCTTAAAGATATTCATCGCGATATTAGGTGCTGTCTCTACCATCAAATCTTATACAAGCACTCTAGTCATTGAATGTGTCGCTATGTATTTAAGATCCTTAGACATTAAATTTGAGATCTAACATGGACTGCCTCTATGCTTGATATATTATCGACTAACGTCCCTTAATTTCTCTTTCTTTTCTTTCATTATACGCGTCATCGTGTACTGACTGTTAAGAGTAAAAACAATGACAAAATATTTAACAACGTCAAATCAAAGCCGAGATAAAAGGCTTAAAATAAAAAGATCAGCTCATTACCACGCAAATCTTGTAATCTAGTTAGTGTGACTTCAAAACAAAAGGATTCAACTACAATATTAATTTCATTCTCTTCAAAGTCGTATAGTTTGTACAATTAAGTAAGTAATTGTTTAAAGTTAGATCTGTAGTTAATACTTTTTTCATCTGTATGTTGTTATGTAACCGTATCTCTGGTATCTAAACGGCGCCGACAGAAAGACGACCAATCATATCCGTATCTACAATCTTGATTGAGATTTATTAGACGGATCGAATGAGTCGCTTCGATCTACATAAATATATCATTTAATACTTACTAACTGCAGCTCTAAAAATACCAACTAGATTGTCCGCCTAACGTAATAGAGGTGCATTTTCATTGTTCTTTAATTTTCCCCGTGCTGCTTTTTTGTTTTTAGAGGTTAGTTCGGGAACTGATTCGATTCATGATTTGTTTAGACCACTCGTTACTCCACTCGAATTTTACTTTACAATTAGTTGCAGTTTTGGTTGGTTACAAATAGGCAAATTACTAATTAGGATGACGATCGACCATATCTTGGAATAAACCTAACCTAACCTAGGTTAAGCAGGTACGATCGAACTCCTAAGTAGTTGTACATTTTAGTACCTTGTCACAGCTATTGATATACTAAACTCAAATCAATCTCACTTTAATACGTTTTTGCTACAAGGTACTAAAGTGACTTATGAGTTCCACTGTACTGCGATACATTGCGATGAATTTGTCGTTATTAATGATTATTCAAGTTCAGGATCCAATTTTCCCACATAACACACTGTAAGTGTTATGTACTATATATAGCTTCTGCCCGCGACTTTGTCCGCGTAGATTTCGATTATCCTTATTCCCTTGGGAACTTTAAAATTTTCCCGGATGAAAGGTGGCCTACGTGTTAATATAGGGTATAAGCTATCTCCAAATCAGTCCAGCCGTTGCAGCGTTGAGGAACAAACAAACCCACTAACTTTCGCATTTATAATATGTATTAGTAGGATTAGTACCTAGGGTATAAACTCTGATCGAATCGTTGCTGAACTTGGCCGACTGAAACTCCAGTAGCAATCACAACCACATTAAATAACTTTAAACCCCATTTCCTGGAGCAGAAAATACTAACGCTAACTGGATTATATATCTTAGAAATTTGTAAATTCGTTCGATATTACCCTGAATACTACAAGAAACGCGAAGACATATCCACATCTCATCAGCTTCGATATAGAGAAAAACTCATGTTACCTTCTTCAAAACTTAAAATGCATTCTGGTGCAACCTATGCCATGTCCATAAAAGTATACAATAAACTGCCAGATAGAATAAAATCTGAGAAAAAGCACTACACATTCATAAAACTGTTAAAAGAATTTCTCATTAATAAAAGCTATTATACACTAAGAGAATACTTAGAGGAAAAACAACAATAAAAACTTATATTAAATAATAACCTATATTAAATATATATATATATACATGTATATTCCACTATACATAATATAATATAACATAAAACACAATTATATGTGCAATATACAAGTAGGTAAATGATTTAATCAGAATAGATGTCTATATAAATTGTTATAATGCACTGCATATGCAAATTTTAAGAAATTGAACTTTACAAAATATACGTATTCAAGTCGTCCTCTCCTCGCCAATTTTGCCGTGCCCAACAGGGTCCACAATTAAGTTTTATTATATAACAACTAAAACTTAAGTTAACCTAATATCATGTAAACTAATATTGTGGAATGCAATAAATGATTGAGTATTGAGTATTGAGTATTACTAAGAACAGAGGATTGAATCTATTTTGGCAATTGAATCTGGGATACTGCTGATTGGCTTAGTACCCTCCTAATAAAACCTAACACTGTGGTTCTTAACATTGAATGGGAAAAACTGCCACCAGAGCCTGTGATTGTAATTCAGTTTTATTTGTTCACGACCCGAATCCTTTCTCATCATTATTTATAAGATGTTAAAGCTTTTTGGAGTCCTGTACCTCAATATGAAAAAGGAACCTTTATAGGATCAGGTGCTCTCCGGCGTTCTGTCTGGTTGGCTGTTTGTATGTCAATCATCATCATTATCATCATTCTCCTGCCTTTATCCCAAGTTATTTGAGGTCGGTTCAACATGTTTTTTCCTTCCTTACTTCTTTGTTAGTCGTCATCTCGGTAGTCACTCCCTTTCTAGCCATATCATCACCATACCCCGGCCGGCGAGAGCAAAAATGCTTCTGCTCCTAGTGCTTAATTAAATATCGACTATTCTATCGACATATAATAGTGTAGATGTCGATAGAATAGTCGACATTTAAATAAGCACAATTATTATTTTTAAGCTTATATACTATTTCAATCAACTGATTACAATTATAATCAATTTATCATACTCACGGGAATGTTTGATATCTGGCAGAGAAGTGGAACTACCTAATACAGAACAAATTCATAATCACTATGAATTATTTCGTTTTGCTCCGATTACTACAATAGATTTAGAACGGTCCTTTAGTTGGATGAAATGGATTTTATCGCCAAGGCGAAGGAGTTTAAAATCAGAAAATTTAGAAAAAATGCTAATTGTATATTACGAAAATTACATAAAATACTGAATAAATACAATCACTTGGTTTTAATTTTGTTTACAACAATAATTAATACTTCTGCATATTATAACGGTGGTCCAGTACATCGTGTTGTTTTTATCGACATCGACCAAAGTGTGTGTCCTCGCACTATTAAGCTGTCAACGCATTTTTGCTCTCGCCGGCCGGGGTATGATCATCACCCTATTAAAATACAGCCGTTTATGCCGAATATTTTGACACTCGTAAATATATGCAACCTATTCACTTCACAATGACCTTTGATTTGATGAAGTTTGGCGAGAAGGAAGGTCTAAAGGCAAAAGTAAAAAAAACAGATCGATAATCAGTTTAATAGAAAATAGACGCCCTAGAGGTGTGCTGGAGGAGAATGCTCGGAGTATCGTGGACTGAATTCCGTACAAAGAAGTCAATACTTCGAGAACTCGGCATCAAGCAGCGTTTATCATCTTTGGTACAGTCTCGTATCCTCACCTTTTTTGGTCACGTATGCCGCTGAGGGGAGCTGGCTATTGAGCGACTTATGTGGTCCAGGGAAGGGTTGAGGGTACCAGGCCATGAGGAAGATCGCCCATAAGGTGGACTGACCAGATAAAAGCGGCAGTAAATGGCTCATCACATACATGAATGCACGAGGAAGGCGGCCACCAACACCTGAAGTGATGACCACGACCACTCTGTCAAGAGTGATACCGACAAGGAAGAAGAATTAGTTTTACAACATGCAAAAACAAAATTGTTTAAGGAACCCTCAGTGCCCAAGTCAAAACTCGAACTTGATCGCTTTTTTCTAAAATACAGAAACATCAATCAAATTCTGACTTTAATTAGCAAGGGCGGGTCGCAGACGAAACATTAGAATCTTAGTCTGAGAATCCTTTGATCTCAAAAGGTCTTTTGTTGTTTGCTATGTCTAGGCAAATACCTGCGGGGGACCTTGGTATTTTAATAACAATGCCTATGTCTGTTAATCTGTCCTTCATATCACTGTTTCTTTTGACATTGTTTAAGCATTACTCATTGATCTGGAAGGCATCATACTACTACTGTTATTACTAAATTGTTAGTGACACTGCCTACGAAGACAGCAGTCCCAGGTTCAATTCCCAGTGTAGGCATTTTTTTGTAATGAACTTGAGTCTTTGTTTTTGCGTCTTGGATATTTTCTACGTATGAAAAATACGGTCACGAGCTTTAATTTTGTCAATGTCATTAGAGATGTCAAGTCATTTGTATAAGTAACTTTTAGGAAACTCAACCTTATTGTTGTAGTATGTCAGATTGACTTTGGACCACAGGTGGGTACCAAATAAATGGTGCGACCACACCGCTACTTAACGTTGCGTATATTACGGTGCGTCAAAATCGGCGCCATGTTGTTACTATGGCCCCGTCTTTTGTTTACGCAACGACACCGTAATATACGCACCGTTAAGCTCCGGTGTGGGCGCAGCCTTAAGTCTCGTGACTGTACAAACCGAAAGGTTAGTTTGGGACTTGGTCAATTTCTGTGAGAATGTCCCCTGATATTTATATTCTACTAGCTTCTGCCCGCGATAGATTGTGATTATCGTTATTACCACGGGAACCTTTAAAATTTTCCGGGGTACAAAGAAGCCTATGTGTTACACCAGGGTATAAGCTATCTCCATTCCAAATTTCATCCAGCCGCTGCAGCGTGAAACAGTAACAAACTAACACACCCATAAACTTTCGCATTTATAATATTACTCTTCTACTAAAAGCGAAACAGCGTTTTTTCTACCAAGGGCAGTTAAATTGCAGTCTTGTTGACATGCCAGTGACATGTTGACAAACGACTCTGCAAATTGAGCACAGCCGATCCGATTAACGTGATGAATGCGAAACGAAAGTTTTTTTTAGTTTTTACGACGACTGGTAACTACTTAATTACTTTACGTGTTTTATCATATACGAGCTTTTGTCTGCGACTCTGTTGGCGTAGAAGTCGTGTATCGCTAATCGCGAAGGGTCTTTTTTTTTCGTGATCAAAACTACCCGTGTAAGGGTGAGTATAGTGAGTATCTATCAGAGCTGGGCGAGGAAGCGGAACGTTGCACGAGAAAAAAGCCACCAATAGGAATACTTTATTTTCGTCGCCGCACTCAGCTCAGCCCTGCTATTGGTGGATTTCCGCAAACTCGCATAGCTCTGCGGGCCTAGAAGGTATGGTTGCGTTAAGCATCCGTCACTCACGTACTAATATAAATATGTACGTGTCCAAAAGTGACGGATGTTTTATCCACATTTTGTCACGCGATAAACGTTATCGGGCTATCTCTGTACTAAATTCGTCGATCGGTTCAAGATTTGATTCGTGATAAATGAACAAGCAAATAAAACACACTTTCATATTATAATATTAGTAAGGACAAAATATTTTGGAAACCGATAGGAATATGTTACGGTCCATGATGGAAATAAAGAGATTGCAGAGAACATTATAGTCTAAAACAAATTCAAGAAAAGAAACGTAATTCAAAATTATTTCGTAAAGGATGTAACATCTTTTAAACATTCTGCAGCCAATTATAAACGAAAATCCATGTAACATATCAATTTGAAACGTGCGAGTATATGTCAAAAGAAACACTTCGCGTTTTAAATTTGACTTTTATGATTTTGGTGGAGTAAAAAATACTGCCGTAATAACGAAGAAGGGAGCTAACTGCAAAGTTATAGTATAAGCATTTTAAATTTAATATCGTTACTAATAGGGTATAGAATGCTTCGACAACTGCATTACTGTTAGTCGCCTCCTTTTACCGCAGAATAGTGAGCACAACAAGCGTGATTGTTGGAGGGTTACAAATCATATTTTAAGAGACGTTGGGTTTTTGTAACGAGTTAATTGCTTGATATATGTTTTTTAGTCGTGAAAATGAATGATCTGATTGTTTTTGTGGTTTGTAAATTGGTTATTTAATAGTTTATGAAACTCAGCGTTTAGACCAAGCGCACGAACAAGAATTCTACGCATTTTCTGAAGAAAAAAAACATGAAATTTGAATGAACACTGTAATTTTTGACGCATCTCGAGACGAGCATTAGAGGTGAGATTGGTTTACTAATACGGGCCTTAATAATCTCATAATCTTGGCTTCTGTCCTTGACTTTTAAGAACATTTGGCTATGAGAATAATCCCAGTATTTAGGTATACAAGGGAGAATACAGTTTTAATTATTTTTTTAAACACATTACGGGACAGTAGTCATTACTAAGCTTAAGATTTATATATAGAATAGAATAAAATTGAATATAATTTATTTGAGACCTTACAATCCATAGTTTTATAGAATAGCCTTTTGTTTACTGTTTCGTCACATTCCTAACGTGTGCCCTGTTCTTCTTCTGGATTCTGATCAAATATAACTCGTAAATTGAATACCATAGCGACAGAAACCTTGAGGAGCTTACAAACTTGATTTTTGACAAGTTGCACCCGCGCCGAATTCCGCATACGGCAGGCGCTCTCCCTCAATCATTGTGACAGCCATCTTTGATCGATCGGCACCTGTTTGACAGCGAAACAAAAGCCGTTTTCCCGCCATTCTACCTCCTGTCAACCCATAGACACAGAAATTTTGAAAAAAACAGTGACGTAACTTTTTAAAATCGCAGGAGCATTTAAATTTCAAACATTTCTAGTTTATGGTTGAAAATCATATTGGCGTTACATTCGAGTTGTAGTATTTTGTTAAGAGTGCGACATATGTTTTAGATTGTTGCATTTCGCTGCGGGTGTCTGCGTCAGGATTTCTGTTCTGTTAATGTCAATGCAATTATATATTTTATGATTATATAATCGATCTTGTCAAATTGGACAACTGATTGAATCATGGATTTTGGACAACTGATTTTTTTGTCACAGGCAGTCGATAAATATATTTATTTTCTAGTTGCCGCGCCGGCCGTTTCATAATTATGTGATGATTGAAGTCATTTAATATTGGTAGTTAGTGAATTCTAGACCTAATAATTATAATTTGCAAATATGAGCCTTGTTGCTTCAATTAAACGTTTATATCTATCTATCTACAGAAATGATCTACACTAGTTAAATCAAGTAAACAAGGGTCAGTTGTTACTTAACCCGATAATTAGATGATTACTTGATAACCTTTAAAACTTGGGACGTTTACATCACATTTAAGTCACCATTTATTTAAGTAATTTCTTGTACGTAAGAAAATTGTAACTGCCTCATTTCCGCCATGTGGGTTGGTTATAGTTCTCATCTGCTTGGTACGGACGGCCAAAGAAGGTCTACCAGTTATGACAAGTTTCATTGAGATCTAATTATCGCTAAGGTTGACACTTGTCACTAAATTACACTGTCATTAAATTATTGCAAGGGAAAATCGAACTTGTTGTATCATGACGAGTAGTAAATGAACTTCAACCGTAGGGTGGTATAGACCAAATTTTTGGCTGACTACCTGTAGGGCATTACTTTTAAATGCCTAAATCCAAGGATCAAATAATAGATTAATTTAATACATTTTCAGAAAATATATGTTAGGAAACATATGTATACGTTGACGACAAGGTTAACAGGAGCCACTTACAGAGTAACATTTCTGAATCACACCGTGTACCTCGTTACAAATTATTTCTGATCGGTTCCAAAACAACTTACTTCTAATATGAATCTGTCCCCTACTGCCCCCTATCTCCTGTTTACGAATTGTGATCGTAATAGCGACGGAACAATCGGGACGGCTACAACAAAGGGCATACCACAGGTCGATTGCTATGACCCTCCTTGAACTTGGCAGCAGTTGCCCACCGAGAGGAAACGGTTTGTTGACAACGGTCAAATCTGCGTCACTTGCCTGTTGTATTATTTATAACCTAGCTCAAGTTAGAGTTTTCTTTTATTTTTTCTTACAAGCTTTCATTTTACTTGCGTCGAGCATATGTTTGGATAAAACTTTTTGCCGCGCACGCCAGTGTAATGGAATCAGCCCATACGTGTGCTTCATGTGATTACCTACTTAAATTTATTACAAAAAAACAAGGAAATACGAGTAGGTTTAAAAACTTCTCTGAATTGTAATAATTGTGAAATTGAAACATGAAATTAATGATTTTTCGTGACATGGACATAAGGGAAAATAACATAAAATCCGATTAAAATTATAAATATCTCCAAAATTAGTTAAAAAACCCTGAACATACATAGGGTTTAAATCGATAGCTTTTTAGCTGCTCTATAAGCCATAGCCGGGTTGACGTTGGTTTCTGGGACACCCTGTATACTGCGGCGGTATTTCTGGACCACGACGACTTGGGGACCTAAAAAACCCCTTCCAACCATCAAGAGACGAGCATATTGCGGGTGGTAGGACTTTGTGCAGGGTCCGTCCGGATCGCTACCACCGTCTTATCCATTAACCTACCGCCAAACAGCAGTGTTCGCATTGTTGTGTTCCGGTTTGGGGATAAGACAGCCGGTGAAATGACTAGCATAGAGGCATTCCATCTTAGTCCTCAGGGTTGGCAACGCATTTGCAGTCTTAGGATTGCATTGCAGTCTTGTGAATGTGAATGTCTATGGGTCACAGTTTCCACTTACCATCAGGCGGCCTGTGTGCTCGTTTGTCTTCTCTATGCCATAAAAAAAAAAACTATTTTCTCAAAGGCTGGCAATGCAGCTGATATTCCTCTCCTGGTGTTCCAGGTGACAGCGGTGATCACTTCACATCAGTTGACGCGATGATACGTATGCCCCCCTAGCATAAAAAAAAACAAGCTTTGTTCATTTCTGTTATTCCGGTCCAAATCTTACAAATCAAATTGAATGTAATACTATAATAATATTTATATTCCAGGTCTTCTGTTTAGTACGTTTTGTTTCTGATCAAGATTCATCAAATGATCCATTTACCTACTAATAACGACAGTTGCAAAGAAAAAGGAATGAGAAAACGAGTCCTCGAGATCCAGTGCAGTAGTGCGTACTTAAATATAAATACAAAAGGTCCAATACCGTTAGATACCAAGAAATGGCGCCTTTTACTAGAGACGATTCGGTTACGACATCGTCCCGTAATCGTTAAATGTTGTATTTACTATTGTGTTACTTTTAATTGATTACAATGTAACATGGATTTCATTTTCTTTTTTTGTTATGTATAACTTTATGCTTATTATCGTGGGATATTGTGGGACACTCTCACAAATTGTCCTAGTCCCAAACTAAACTCTATATAAAACCATATTTAAATAGATAGAAATACCAAGACTCAGGTTCAGATACTTGTGCAAATTACACAAATATTTGCCCTGATCGGAAATCGAACCCAGGACCACTAGCTTCGTAAGGGATCACTAGCAACTAGGCTAACTGCGTCGTCATTATATTAGGTAAAATTTTATGTCGAGAAATGTTCTTTAAACATATTGGTACGTGGGTAATTATACCATTTAAGTCTGCTTTTCGTTAACCAGGTCAAATAAGAACTGACATCAGTTTCTTCCAAATATACTTGATATTATTTGTTGCCAATTATACTCTTACCCCCTTACTTATAAACGTGGGATAAGCTTGGAATAGTTTATGCCATGCTTTGTCCCTATCTGTAATTGTGACATTTGCATCTGCCAGAAAGTGACAAAGCATGCCATAAACTATTCCAAGCTTATTCCACGTTTATAAGTAAGGGAGCTAAGGTCCTAGATTGCTAGTCTTATCTCGGAATGGAATTTTGTACAGTCAAGGACTTTAATTGTTAAGCCACTATGGAACCCTGTCATAATGACAGCGTCAAACCATATGAAAGAAATTACGTTAAAATTAATGATCAACGTTATGCGACAGGGTCCCATAGGGGCCTAACAATTAAAATCCTTGACTGTACTAAGGCTGCTGTGAATCATGCCAGAAGAAACTTAATATATATCCATCAGTCAACTGAAAAATTACGTACATGCATACATACCTTCACGCCTGCCTGTAATACCAGAATGGGGTAGGCTACACTCCTACCTACAACTTTAAAAACTTGTTCATAATTCAGTAACCACATTTTGCACAAATTGGCTGAGATGTTTACCAGCGTATTAGTGACAGGTTGCAAGCCCATCGCCTGACAGCACTACTAGCTTATATTGCCGTAGTCGTCTCTTACGACATCCACGGAAAGACATGGAGTAGCACTATTCGAAACCGGCAACCGCACGGGTTTTTTTTTTTTAATAGTCACGATCGCTCAAAAACCAGTCGTATCGTAGCATTCTAAAACCAACTTGCCGAAATGAATTAGTAAATCGGCGTCGACATTCGAAGAGTCGCGCCGGCTAAAAAGGGGAACAATGTCTAATTTATTTATAAGAAGCGATTCCAGATGCCGAGTGGACTAACACAGACAGCGTAATCCTTTAAAGAGCTCTTAGATTAATAAGGGTGAGACAATGCCTTTAAGCTTTTTAAGAAGGTTTTTTAAGGTAATTGAATTTCGGCTTGGGACCAGATAGAATGCACCCGTGACTGTGCTGTACTGTTAATCCGATAAGCGTTGTGTTCCGGTGTTGGGTGCTATCATAGATGTAGGAAAACATAAATCCCGTGTAGCCAAATGTCAAGACCACATTTTTCTTCTGTGTACAACACAACTTGTAGTCAATATTGTTGCTATACCGCACATCACTTACTGCAAACTTACGCACACTAATGAAGAGTCACACACTGACATACCTAAAAAGAGGTACATTTTTTTAAATTCAACCGAAAGCGGTCATATATAGACGACTCTTTTTGACGAAGGGCATTTGTAACAGGTGCGAAGAGTACTATTCTATTAGTCGTCTTTATACTCCCTCATGCTTTCCTACCTCTATGGGTGCTATCTATTTATGCTGAAATTACCACCATAGAGGCATTCTATCATGTTCTTGAGATTGTAAATTTCCCTAAGAGTGTACAAACTTACCTTCCATGGGATGGCTTGTGGACTCGCATGTATTATCCATGCCATCAAAGAGAGTATTTGGCAGAAACTTTGTATGAATGTATGTATGTATGTAAACTCTTTATTGCACAAAACGAAACAATTACAATGAACGTAAGTACATGAACTTAAGATAAAGTGTTTGTGGCGAACTTATCCATTTAAGGGATCTCTTCCAGTTAACCTGACTATGAATGTGGTACACAAAAAGTAAATACTTATACCAATAATTGTACACCTAAAAACATAAACTACAATTATAATAAGTAAACTAAACATCATAATATTCATAATATTTAGTTTTGCTTTTGACAATAAGGTTAAGTAGTTAAGAACCTTTGAACTATCGAGTTCGTGTTGTATTTTGGAAGGCAATAATCAGAATTTCATCAGTTCTCATGCTCAGGGTTAGGTTCCAATCGCAACCACTAAGATGCTCAAGTCGAGAGGGCAAAGCTGTCATGCTGTGGTATTGGTGAGCGAAAAACCGGAAGTGAGTTGGTCAAAAAACATTTCATGTTAACAATGCAATATTTAAATTAATTCAATATTGCATTCAACTCTAGTAAGTTCATATTTATGTTAATATTATGATTAAATGTAAATCCCATATTGCAAATGACTCAATTTCACTTTAAAATCGTAATAAAAATTGCATGAGTACACAAAAAAAACTTTAACGGAGCACCCGGTCAAATGTGCCACTATGTATGCTTCATACTAATCTCATGTTTCTTCGTCGATCACAGCGTTTCCACTGACGGCACAGATAAGTTTGTGTGCCACAGATAGTGTAAATCAAGGGGAACTCATTGCTTCTCCCGAGCTATTCGACACATGATTATCCACGTCGCTGTTAATTGGATTTATGAGCGGCGTTTCGCTTGTCTCGAACTGTGTTAGTAGAATCGAGGCGGGTTATTAAAGTGATTAGTTGAGTAAACTATTTATTGTAGTCCTTCTACCACTATTATGTACTTACGAAATAGACTTGATATTGGATTTTTGGTATTTCAGCAGGTAAGGAAATATAATTACGAATGATTAATTCTCATGAAAATATACGGGTTGTCTAAATAGCAACGTCCAATTTTTTTTATTGAACTCTCACACCAATGTGTATCCGAAATACTTTATGTGTTTTACGCGATTTTTATTTATTAATTTAAACTTCTTTGCACAAAATACAATAAAGTTTTTTGTAGTATAGAAGTTTTTTTTCATGTGTAATTAATAAATTTTAAATAAATTTTCTACCAGAAATTCTGCAACTGGAAGAATTGCATCTTTACCATGAAATCTTAATCATGGGACCTAATATGGTTGCGTTTACCGCGGGACAAAGTGTGGATAAGGCATCCATCTCCTTCTGACACGTAAATAAGTACGAGAGTGACGGATGCTTTATCCACATTTGACACACGATATAGATGTAGCCCGCAGTGGTACGGTTTTTATCTTTTCCTAGACTGATACTCTATCATATAATATGCACACACGTATACTCTTTTATATGCATTTACGTTCATGTAGATACATATGAGTCAGTTCGACGTCCCTTAATATAGCGTTTATTATTATGACTGTGCGGGCCATTTTTAGCAATCGTTACTTGTTAATTGCGTCAATAGTCGTTATAGGTCCCGCACCTAATATTAGGTCCTATCTTAACTACGCCTGTACCGACAGCATTTAATTCGCTTTTTGTTTGCCTAAATCCAGTTGGGTGATTCCACGAAACTTTTGATACAGTTCTCTCTGCAGGGGTGTGATACTCTCAAAAACGACAGCATGGCTTCGGTCGATAAGATCGAACACGCTAAAATGTGTTTTGTTCGATCTGACGGGACTACTTAAACTCGCCAGTGCGATTTCGCTCGTTCATCCGACCGACCGCTGTTTTTGAGACTGAAACAAGATACATTGGAATCTTCATAGGTTTTGAAACTCATTGGACTCTAGAAGTTGAATAGTTAGATAATTATCTCGGATAATTTGAACTAATTTTAATAAATGTAAAAGTTTTTGAGGATCTTGGTAAAACGGATTATTTATGATTTAGCCCACAGATAGTATATGTCTAGCTTTGGAATTAGTAAGATACGGTTATTTTTAAGGAAAACCTCAATCTCGGGAGTATAATTGAATTAAACATTATCTATATGTACAAAAGTCAAACCTGACTCACTGACTTATATATTTATATATCAATTATTATATATTAAATATCAACGCACGGCCCAAACCGCTGGGTCTAGAGATTACAAATTTGCCACGTAGGTTCCTTATGAGGCCTAGAGGTGCACTAAGAAAGGATTTTGGAAATTCATCCCTTAAGGGGTTAAAATAGGGAGAGTAGCGGGAAACCAATTGTACGTGTACGAAGTCGCGGGCGTCCCCTAGTACTTACTAAAATGAGTAAAATGTGTAGAATTACACCTCTATCACATTTATGCGCTTTCAGTACAAAAAATAACCTAATATTATATCGTGCAGATAAATGTAATGGTTTAGCATTATGTTAATATAGTGATTAACTAAATAGCCTCCTATCGGTGGTCCTAAGCTTTTTGCCTAATCTTTATTATGTCTATAATATTGTTTGTTTTATGCAATTTGTTTTCCTAACCGGTGTGGTCTCCATTTTTTGCATCGGAGCTGTCTAGGAGATTACGCAATAGAAATGATTTCGGCTATTTGGTTAAAAACCGGCCAAGTGTGAGACGGACTCGCGCACGAAGTGTTGCGTAGCATCATCACTATCACTACATAGTATAAAACAAAGTCGCTTTCCGCTGTCTGTCCCTATGTATGCTTAGATCTTTAAAACTACGCAACGGATTTTGATGCGGTTTTTATTAATAGATAGAGTGTTTCAAGAGGAAGGTTTATATGTATAATAAATCCTGTTTCATGAACGGGTGTTACAGAAAACTCACATAAACCGAAGCGAAGCGAGGGCGGGTCGCTAGTTATCTATATAACATTAACAAAATATTTATTTTATTTTAATTTAATAATTTTAGTTTTAAAGTGAACATAAGTACAATTAAATATTCTGTGAATATTTCAAGCGTCTACCTGTTGCAGTTATTAATATTGAGCAAAAAAATTAAATATTTATTCTATTTTGTTTTTAATATTTGTTGTTATAGCGGCAACAGAATCTGTGAAAATATCAACTGTCTAGCTATCACGCCGTATCTGGCATCACATGGAGACATGGACCGTGATAATCACGGTCCATGTGATACAGCCTGGTGATAGACCGACAGAGAAACGGACGGACGGACAGCGATGTCTTAGTAATAGGGTCCCGTCTTTACCCTTTGGGTACGGAACCCTAAAAAAAGCCCTTTCGCGATAAACGTAGTGCGATAATAACAGGTGACTGGTAAATAAGTGTTAAATCCAGTTTATGACAAATAATAATTCGGAGAAACGTTGCGATAGGATAAACGTTTTTAGAGATTCTGAGGGACACCCGGGTTTAGTAATATAACTTAGGTACTTAAGCTACCTACCTACAGAAATTTTAATCTTGATACAATGTAAACTATAAGTAAGTACTAGATCCCGATATAACATTTAAGTATGAAATATTTTATTAGCTGAACACAAACAGGTGAATTGAATAAAACTAAATATTGTAAAAAACTAACACGCTATATTAAAACATTTTAGAACAAAAAAGTAATGAGCGCGTTCAAAGATGCGCCCGCGGCGGTACAGCGGCTTGGAATGAGGACGCTCGCTAATTTAGTATAACTTATATTTGTTCATAACCACTTGTTATTAAATTTATATAAGTTTTTACGTGTATTGGGAGCCTGGTTTATGAACACACTATTATAATACTGAATAAAATATCAGGTTCAGAAACTGCAGTGCATTTTTTTTAATTGTCATTTTATATCCTACGAATGTATGTATTTGTGTTAGTTTGTTACTACTTCACGCTGCAATGGCTTGACGGTTTTAGATGAAATTTGAAACGAAGATAGCTTATAGCGTGGATTAACACATAGGCTACTTTTATTATTATTATTTTTTGCTTTCATCCTGGAATATTTAAACACTCCCGAAGGAATGGCATAGGTAAGATAGGTAAGATTTTCTAGATGATTAAGGCCACCTGGTGGTATGTGGGATCTAAGACCCATTGACATTTGCATTCTACAGAATCATATGACAGAATAAGGTGAAGCATTATACATACCAGTATCGGGTTTTGTTACATAACAATTTGAATACTAAACCATTTTCAATTAGTCCCTCAGCCGCCGCTGATTTGTGAAGGCGCTCCCATAAATTCGGCTCTTTGATTGGAGCCGTGTATATTTTGCCCGCCATTATGTTGATTTAGCACCGACTTGGGTGTTCTAGTTAACGCGTTTTGTGATTGCTCCCATCAATTGTATGGAGTTTGTGATACACTTCGCTAAAAACTAATTAGGGAATTCACAGTTAATAAAATACAAACTTTTATGAGTTTTATGAGTTTTCTGTAACACCCGTACATAGAACAGAATTTATAACATAAAAACATTCCTCTTGAATCACTCTATATTTTAAAAAAACTATCAAAATCCGTTGCATAGTTTTAAAGATCTAAGCATACATAGGGACAGACAAATAGACAGCGGGAAGCGACTTTGTTTTATACTATGTAGTGGCAAGCGAATCGCCCTCGCTCCGCTCCGGTTTTTATCAGTTTTCTGTAACACCCGTACGTAATTCAGAACCGTCCTCTTGAATATATCTACTGATGAAAACTCATTAAAATCTGTTGCGGAGTATGAACGATCTATGCATATACGAGTACATATAGAGAGACAGGCGGTGGAAAGCGACTTTGTTTTATATTGTGTAAAAAAGACTTATTATAATTCTTAACTTATTTATAAATTCGTGGAAGTTCGTTAGCTAATTGGCCAATTTTGGAAAAGGTTTACAAAACAAATACCTTGTTTGTAAGTTATAATCATGCTTTATATTATAACAAATAAACGCTTATTAACTGCTAGAATATATCGGAGCGGTTACAAAGACACATCATCTCTTTTCATTTGGGGTTGAATTTTGTAAAATCTTCTATTAGTAGGTACTTCTATATAAGTCAGAAAAGTTTTAAATTTGACGCTCGAGGTTGTTAGTCAGTCAGGAATGCAAGGGTTTGTCTAGTATATAATAACGATTCCTTTTATACTCGAGCTCACAATTCCCGTTAAATGAGAATATACATTGACATAATACACATTAGAATGTATGAATACATTTTAATGTGAATACCTAAAGCATACATCATATTGAAAAAATCATATAACACAAACTCATGCCTTCATCCCTAGAGTGGGGTAGGCAGAGCTACAGAATTACCAACAACTCTGTAACATTTTGCACAATTAGGTTAAAATGTTTACCAGTGTATTAGACTATTCGTGACAGGGTGCAAGCCCATCGCCAAACAGTGCTACAAGCCTTTATTCCCTTAGTCGCTTCTTACAATATCCACGGGAAGACATGGGACCAAAAATCAAAGAATTTTTATAGTATTGGTGTAAGCGGTTGTGCCTACATTTCAACAGATTCCTTTAATTGGTGTTGTACAAGACAGATAAGTGAATCCTGAGATCCTCAATCAATCATTCAATCATTTATTTGCTAAGAAACATAATGTTACAGGGTGGTAAGGAATTATTATGTAAAACCAAAAGGACACATTGCACCAATGAATATTGATAATGATAATGCTGACAGCAGTAAAACAATGCTAAGCGTATTTGTTGCGTGTAAAGGAATAGTAATATCAGAATGGTTTTACTTCCTTTCAACACGATCAATATTCAGAAACTTTATGGTTGTGCAATGTGTCAGAATTCAGGATTGATTTTTTATCTGCCCTGTAGCTAAAGCCCGCTGAAAATGTTCTCTAGCCTTATCTTTAATTGTAACATTTCAATTTGACAGAAACTGACATCGCGTACGTTGACTAAAGGTAGTTTATCGTACGATTATGAATAAGAGCGTATGACTGTTCTATTTAAATAATTCCTCATTAGGCCACGGAACCCGGCGGTCCGAGCGGCCCGCCCACCGGAACGTCATCGCCTGATGATTTAATAGCCCTCTAAAGCCTTAATTAGCTGTTTGCGTGCTTACCTCATTACAAAATGAATTATCTAGCCGTTTGGGAACATGTTTTGGATCAGGCAAAAACGTGACTGTGGTCCGTATGATGTTCTAGGTCGAAGGTAATTAATATGTTGACGATCGTCTTTTTGTTATGCGGTCTTAGTAATAAGGATATCATAGACCTTCAGTGGGCGTGTTGTTAATTTTTCAATCCGTTCCATTCCCGTTCAGTTCAAAAATAAGTTTACTTTTAGTTAGTTCTGTAAATTCGCTTTAGTTGTGTCAAAATATATGGAACTATCAGTATTAACTTCTCAAGACTCTTTTCTTCTTCTGTCTTTGGTTTTGTTACGTCACGATTATATGTTTTGCCTTTCTTTCTTTCTTTTGAGTCTGGTTTTAAGTCTAAATCTAAATTTATGTGTTTGTTGAAAATTACCCTAATGATGGTAATACCAGTTTATTTAATACCTATATTTTCGGAAAACGCACAACTTCTCAGGCAATAATAATGGTACATGGAACATCACGTTCCATAGAAATATCTACATATTAAAAACCAAATGGGTAACATTAAAAACGAATAGAAAGCCCGAAATATGAAGCCCTAAACTATGATCCAATGTATTAACGCGCCGGTGACGCGTGACTTCATTCATAACTGCCCCGCAGGAGGTCCGGGAGGCGTCGGAGAAATTTACGATGTGTAATAGCTGTGTTACTTTTTGTTGTGTTGTGACGAAATGGGAGTGATTGACCAAGAATGTTGAGCTATTTCTTTTACTAAGACGTGGTTAGCTTTGTTGGAAACACCTAAGTAGCCATCTGCGTTTCATCCAATATTATCATTTTATATGAGCTTTGCAGAATCCTTATGTCAGAGTTACGTGGAATCATTGCCAGCTTTTTCACTTGCCTTTTCTCGACACCATGCATTGGCCTCATGGGGGCCTTGCGTGACAAAAGTGGATAAAACATCCGTCACTATCTGATACGTATATAAGTACGACAGAGACGGATGCTTTATCCACATTTTGCACGCGATAAATGCAGCCATACCAGGCCCGCTGTTTTCTTTTTCCTTTGATGCCTCCCGAAATATTCACACAGAAACTAAAGGGGTAAAGACAATGTGGAATTTGTCTTCACTTGGCACAATATGGCCACCCATGTTGTGCTAAGTAAGGTCAATTAATTGTGTGTGATTTTGTCTATTTATTTTGCGAGAAAAAATTAAAGCTCTTGAGGGAATAGGTAACGATAGTCGATATTTACACGAACGAAGTCGCGGGCGAAAGCTAGTACTTATAGGTAGGTATTGCTTGTCCAACAAAATATTGACGTAATTGCTATTTTACGAATTTACAGGAAAACAACTTAAAGATTTCAAATCAAGCTGGACATACTGTAAACCGTACGAAATTCGATTTTTTTACTTTATTTTATCTAGTATTTTTACTATAAACATTTAATTGGATAAAACAAAATAATAAAGATACGAGTAAGGTCAACCGGGGTAAAGGCGTCACTGTTTTTTTACATTTTTTTAAGACCTAAATTACGATATATGTATTTACTATATTGAAATACTCATTCGTTCTGTTATTTTTACAACTCTTTGGGAATTTAATTCGTGTGTTAAATTTTTCGCTGCACTATAGATAACTAAAAGATATATAGGCATTTTTAAAAAAAACGAGATTTTAGACGCTTTTTCCCCAGGTTGGGAAAATGCATCTTTTTAAAATAATTGTTAAAAGATTGCAATTAGGCCTTCAAAACTTCACGACCCGTTTCTGCAATACAGTTTTCTAGAAGGTTTTATAATTAGAAGGGCCCAACAACAGCTATTAACAAGCTGAGACAGAAAATAATATAATTGGGGAAAATGCGTCTACAATTTGTAGACGCATTTATCCAAACCTAAATACCAGATGTCGTAAACATTTTTCTTCGATTGAAAAGAGTGAGATAGAAAATTTATGAAAGACATGTTATTTTCACCTTGTGACCGATTGCGGGTAAAATCAAATAGAGTTTTTCGATTTTATGTATGCAAGTACTTATTCTGATATTAAAAGAGAGCGGACACGACTCAGAATTTGATTATAGGAACAAACAAAACACCAAGATCATTTGCTACTATTTATTCATCATAAAGGACACCGCACGGAAAGTATGGAAAAAAAAACATCGGTGAATTTTGATAAAAAAAATATATGTTACGCGCCTTGATCGATATATAAAAATACTTGGAGGGCAATAAAATCCTATGACTAGTTTTTGACAAAAAAAATATTTAGTGAAAAATCAAGGGAATTCGGTTCCATAGAAAAATTTGGACGAAAAAAATATATGTTCTAGAAACCATTAAATTGATCAACTTCATCAAAAAAACTTCTTTAAAAAGAGATTGGTTTTTAAGTTATAGCGTTTCATAAAAATAAGTAAAAAAGGTCGTTAATTTTTTGTTTTTTTTTTATCGTTAATATTTCCGTTTATGGCGATAGTAAAAATAACTAAAAACATACTGTGTGCATCTTTTTTACTAACATAAGTTTTGTATCACAGTCACCTATTCTTCAGTATTTAGATTTGAAATGAATTTTAAGGAAAAAAACTTGGTTTTTCGTGTTTTTTTTTTAAACCGATCGGTGAAAAATTGTGCATTTTGAATATTTTACAAGTTGTGTTATTGTTAACATAAATCATTAAAATTCAAACATATTCTATGAACGGATTAAAAAAAAAACATGAAAAACCAAGTTTTTTTCCTTAAAATTCATTTCAAATCTAAATACTGAAGAATAGGTGAAAGTGATACAAAACTTATGTAAATAAAAAAGATGCACACAGTATGTTTTTAGTTATTTTTACTATCGCCATAAACGGAAATATTAACAATAAAAAAATAAAAAATTAAAGACCTTTTTTACTTATTTTTATGAAACGCTATAACTTAAAAACCCAACTCTTTTTTAAAGAAGTTTTTTGATGAAGTTAATCAATTTAATGGTTTCTAAAACATATATTTTTTTCGTCCAAAACAGAACACTTTTTTTTTTCCTTCATACATTTTTCTATGGAACCGAATTCCCTTGATTTTTCACTAAATATTTTTTTTGTCAAAAACTAGTCATAGGATTTTATTGCCCTCCAAGTATTTTTATATATCGATCAAGGCGCGTAACATATATTTTTTTTATCAAAATTCACCGATGTTTTTTTCCATACTTTCCGTGCGGTGTCCTTTAAACTATAATTCAATAAAGTTAAAATTAAAATTTCGTATCAAGGAAAAGGTTGTTCACCACTGACATTGGGGCAAAAGCGTTACACTGACGCAATTACCGCAAAGGTACTGACGCATTTAGCCAAATTTGAAAAATAACCTCCAAGCACTTTATATGGAATTAACTTTAAACATTAAGCATTTTAAATACAAATTGGAGTTCGTACGTGTGAGTTAGCTAAAACTGGTCATGTTTTAATAAAAAATAATACCGAAATCTAAAGAAAAAACAGGATGTAAATGGATTTTGGACACTTACCTCACGCTCCGCGTTGGTCTGGATTGACAATAAATTTCAAAATGATCAACGACTCGAATACGATCTGTTAAAACGCCCTCTATGGTACGCGTTTTCCTCCAAGTAGTTCAAGTGTCTATCACTACATGGCGGGAGCAGTTGTAACTCACGTTGTTTAAAAAATAATTCGAATAAACGCAATAACCCCATAGTCGCTTTTACCCCGGTTGACATACCTACAAATATACCTACGTCTGTTTGACATAGTAGATACGTCGCAGGATTTGAAAGTAACTTTGTTTGTTACGCTGTCACGGCTAAACTGTGGAAGCGATTTTGATAATGGTATGGATATAGCTTGAAACACGAGGACGGGCATAGGGTACTATTTCCCGCATGATAAATGCCTTCTACACGCACCCTTAGTCTTACAAATGATCGGAAATAGACAGTAATGCGATTGTTGTGTTAGAATAGAGTAATGTTTAGTCTCTTGGGCAATAGACATTACATTGTACCGAGCTCATATGTGTTAAACATGGCTACATGATCTGGAGGTGGCGAGCGAAATCGCAGCGGCGAGTTTAAGTAGTCCCGTCAGCGCGAACAAAATACATTTTAGCGCGTGCGCTCACAATTAGGCAGCCTTATACTTTCGATTTTATCGACAGAAGCCATGCTGCCAAATTGAAAATGCACGCGCTAAAATGTGTTTGGTTCGTTCTGACGGGACTACTTAAACTCACCGCTGCGACATTCACTCGTTCGTCCGAGCTTTCGCCGTTTTTAAGAGAATAACACCCCAGTGGGGTAATTATGACCTATCTGTGCCATTCATTTTAAGCTGAAAGAAAAGGACAGAGTTATGTAACTGCTATAGCTCCGTCCTTTGCACTCACCGTAAAATGAACTGCATAGCTATGTCATAATAACCCCCCGGTCGTACTACTCAAACGTTCGAACAGAAATTACAGTACAAACACGACAATGGTCGGTTCCCATAGCACCTCAACAAAGTTTCAAAAACTCGATCTATTAAAAACAAAACCCAATAAAGTCGTGGCGATGACTATCACATCAGCGCTCCGGGGCGTGGCATCACTTGTCAACGATTTACATTTTAATAAAATAATAAACCTATCCCTGTAATAATAATGGAAACTTATAAACATACTTTAGTACCGTTATGGCTGTCTTGTAGCGAGCCAGCAGCGTAAGGGTTAAAATTACAGTAGGACAACAAAAAAAATCTAGTTTTTTTTTAGCTTGTTTGATTAACATATTGTATGATATCTTTTCTGGCATTATTTACCTAATAAATAATTCATTATTAACTAAATTCTTACAAACCAGAGGGGCTCTATAACCATATTGCTTTTGACATGATCTCGTAGTGTCAACGTTATGTTAGCTTTTATTTACTCCACAGTAAATGGCGGCCAATTTAAAAACTGTACGATAATATGTCAAAACAAAAGCTATATGTTATTACCGACTAGAACAGAGCCCCTGGAAGCCTTTATAAGAGCTATCACTGTGTACTCGAGAAGAAGTCTGTCCATTTTAATCATACTGTACCATAGACGCCATATCTTCGTCATGCGGATGTAAAATGTATGATTCGTAGAACAACTCGGTGACAGTCGGGCGTTCACAAAGCTAAATAATATCCATTATCATGACTTGCCGACTAGCATTCAAAAGGTTAATCTAAAAGTGGAGCCACAACAAGGAATTGGATGCGATAAAATAGCTACTAATTATCGTTAGTAATATTATGTCGCTTTATCGCTGCATCTGATTAGTCAAGAGGGTTACATAGGCGATTTATAGTTCCTAGTATATTAAGTGCCATTTTTCATTGTAAACGACTCTTTAGTGCTGTTTTATGTATCAGTTTGTGGTATTGTAGCTCCTAAACCGATGGACCAATTCGGACGCGGTTTCTTCTTTAAGACTGCGCCGAGCAAACGCCGAGCGTCCAGTGGCGCCCTCATTACTTTTATTGGGTTTTCTAATTAACTAAAGAATTTCCTTGGAACCAAACAAAATGTGTTTGTAGCGCAAGTATAAACACAATTTATGGGATACGTAACAAACTTTAATAACAATTACCCTTTGAGTTTGAGTAGTCAGCATAACGGGAAAAGGTGGCCACTTTTTTCGTTAAGTTAATAACTCGAAGGTGAATTGTTATTAAAGTTTGTTACGTATCCCATAAATTGTGTTTATACTTGCGCTGCAAACACATTTTGTTTGGTTCCAAGGAAATTCTTTAGTTAATTAGAAAACCCAATGAAAGTAATGAGGGCGCCACTGTACATCCGGCGTACGCTCGGCGTAGTCTTAAGGAAGCTAGTTTTATCGAGCTGTTCTTAGCTAGACTTGTTGAAAATCGGCTGGGCCGTTTAAGAGTGCAGGAAGTAGACATAAGGCTTGTCCACGAAAAAAAGTAGCCACTGTGATATAACTAAGGACTTCAACATGAAATTACATTTTTTAAATAAATTAACTATAGACGGACTCTTCACCTTTCGTTTTGAGTGCTGTTATGGATATTTATATCAGATGCTATCCATTTTTGGGGTAACTTTCGAAAACCATGGATTTTAGTCTTAGATTTTGTATTTTTCACGTTTGGGTCACAGAGCTTCTTTTTTTTTCTTTACTCAAATAGATTATTGACGCTATAATGTTCCAAGAATGTCTTTTCAGACTTTTAATTACCGTGTGGAGGTCATAAATTGTTTTAAATCAGGGCAGAAGTACACACATTTGTATGCAATCATTTTAGGTCTAAGCCTTAACTGGCATTATGTAGGTTTTCACAACTTGTAAGGAAAACTGTATGTATTTTAGATTCTTACACGTATAAAAGAATACTCAGTTGGCAGTTTAATTGCGGTTTAAACTACTTAGACCTACTGGGAGACAGTGGAGACTTAGTTTTTGATGGCTACTTTTTTTCGTGGACAAGCCTTAGCTGCTCGGCACCTCCTCAGCTCAAACTGGAACATTGAAAAGTGGGCTTTGATTTGTGTTAAAAAGATAAATTTTTAAAAATAGTGTGAAAACTAGTCGGGCGAGGGACTCGTGTCGTTATATCAGTGGTTATCGATGTGAATAAACGTGTACAAAACATCTGTCACTTTCTGACCACGGGGGCTATTGCCTAACGCACTCGCAATCGCAGTCGGCTTCAAAGTGGAACAATTGTTTTCATTTTGTATGAAAACGATCGTGACACTCGCAATTACAGTTAGACAATAGGCCCGCAGTGCAGTATGTAAGTGCGAAAGTGTCGAATGCTTTATCCACCGCGATAGAGGCGATCATAATACGAGCCCAGGAATTTTCATCTATTTTTTTTTTTTTTTTTTTTTTTTATATTGTTGTTCTTTTAATTTGAAATAAATGATTATTATTATTATTTTATTATTATTTAATATTCAATAGTTCTTTAGTGCCTACTGTTTCTTGTCCACTACACAGCCACCCCTTAACTCACCGTCTCGGTTTGATACGGACTTGTTATGAAATGGAATTTGAAATTGTGCGTTATTCGTCACTTGTTTATTTGTGGTCCCGTTCTGTGCAGGCCGCTAAGGAACTGGTCCATCAATTTTGAATTAATTTTACGAGGCATTGTCGCTGAATGAAATATATAGGTTAGGTAGGTACTAGGTTTTGCCCGAGACTTCGTGAAATTATAAATATACTAACTTCTGCACGCGACATCCTCCGCATAGATTTCGAATATCGTTATCGTTAACATAACCTAACATACCTTTTTTTTTTCAGGTATGTGGTGCAATGAGGCCGGCATCATAAAGGTTGTATATCTGTATGTAAACACTTTATTGTACAAACAAAAGAGATAACAATTATAAAATAGACAAAAAAAACTGGGATCTACAAAGGCGAACATATGCCTTTCAGGGATTTCTTCCAGTTAACCTGTGAGCGATTGAGAAATAATTAATTTTCAACGAGTAGCCAAATAAGTAGAACACTAAAAGTAATTTCTATAAATATCAATAGATAAAATACATAAACATAACCTTATACATCTTTGATTGTTTTTAAAGTAAGTAAACAATTCTTCGGACGTTGCATTCATGTTAATAGAACAGTGTAATATTTAATTTCAAATTACATTTATGTGACACTTACAATAAATATTATTACGACACTTCAAACTTCCATTTCAAATTCAATTTCTAATTATATTAATGACTGGTCATTTGGTCGCGTAGAGCATAAATTTGTATAGATATATATCGATAAATTGTGGGTGGCGACGTATAATAACTTCACTACAGCAATACAAAGTTATCAAGTCGGTGGACAAAATTTGAACTAATACAACAACATACTAATCCGATGAGTAATGTGTGACGATAGAAGCGCTGTCAACGGCAAATATAAATTGGTTATTATGTAAGTGTTGCGTAATAGTGATGGCATGATCGATAGAAGACTTGTTTACGATATCTTAATGGTTTATAGCTTTTGATCAGATTATCGTTCAGTAGTCAGTACATTGTAATGAGTTCTCTTCGTTTTATAGTATGATTATGGTTGAGTATTAATTACAAAACATTTCATAATGGCCTCGATGTTTTGTCTTGTTCATAATCCAACTAATATTGTGAATGCGAAGGTAGTTTGTCTGTTCAGCGGTTTATTTGTCAAGGTTACTTCGATGGAAATAGGTAGCTTTAACTCGTGCACATTGGATAGTTTTCATGTCAGGAAGTTTTATAACTTTCAAGAAAATCACGATAAACGAGTTCTTTTTATGATTGTATTGAATATTTACAAATGTAAGTAACAAAAAATGGTATATAATATGTGACTTAATGGCCCTTGAAAATGCTTAACTTGGTAATTAAAAGAATTTAGAGAGTTAACTAACTAGGGCGACTAAAGGAATAAAGGCTTATAGTACTTTTAGGCGATGGGCTTGCAACCTGTCACTAATAAGCTGGTAAACATCTTAGCCTAATTGTGCAACATACTCGTATTATGGTCATATAGAATTATCAACAAGTTTGTAGAGTTGTAGGTAGTTCTCTAGCTCTGCTTATCCCACTCCTGATTACAGCCGTGAAGGTATCTACGTATAGTACCTATAGAGTTAAAAATAAGCGATTTAAAAAATTACCTTGAGTTTTAGTAAAATCTTGTAATTCGAATGCTAATTTATTTTTAATCACACTTGCACGTAAACAGTATCTAAATATACAGATTAACTTGGCCGCAATGCCCCATATAAAACCCTCGACCTTTCTTTTTGTCATGAAACCCGAGGTCGGTAAGTTTTTTTTAATTTATTGCACAGCACACAGGTCATGCCAGTTCAAGCAACTAGTTTACACGCAATTGAAAAATTTACTAAAATGTTATCTAAACAGGAATTTCATTGCAATCTCTCTACATGTTACTTAACCTATTGTTTCTATTTAGTCCGCTAAGGCCCTGTTGTTTGATCAGTAGTTAAACTAACTAATTGTTAAAATTCGAAAAAGGAATTGAAAATTTGACACATTTCCTTGAGATTCCTTCAAATTTTAGATTCCTTTTTCAAATTTTAACAATTAAATAGTTTAACTACTGATCAAACAACAGAGCCTTAGTTATCTGGAAATGTTGTGTATACTTGTAATTGGCTTGTACACTAGACATAATACCTTAACCTGTTACTATGATGTGAATGCTTTCTGTACTTGCTGTAAGTGTACCTTTCAATAAATAAATAAATAAATAAATACTCAACGAATGTTCTTAATAATCGATTTTAATAGTTTTTTTGCATCAAAACGTCAATTTAAAAAAAGATACACTCCGTTATGGCTGTATACCTACGTAAGTATTTGCCCTTAACGTTTCTGAATGAAACTGTATAATATGTCAAGTGGGCAAAAAGCCCGTTTTCGTAATAATAGTTGTGCTGACTTGTGTATTTAAGCTATAATTCATAATTATTTACTCGCAAATGTGATGAAAAACATTGAATGTTTCACGGGCGGTACGGGAATTACGAACTTCGACTCAGTGCTAGAGCCTCGATCGTAATTTCTTACTTACCGCCCTTAATACACAATGTACTATTTTGTTACTACTTCTTTACTCTGTTCAAAACTTTTTAGTTCACTGGGTGCCCAACTGCCCATATAAACGCAGTAGGTAATAAATAAAATTTTCTCTTTTTAAATTCTCCTCACCATCATACTGCATATATCACGGTAACCGGCAATTTACACGTACGATATCTCACATCACTATGTCGACTAATTGAGTTGTTTCTCGATAATCGACTATCGATATAATCGCAGCCCTGGGGGGTGTAATTTACCTTTTTTGCGCGGGCTAGGTTTTGATTGTGATTTATTGTTCTTGACCGTCCGTTTGTGTTAAGTTGACAGTTTGATCGAGTTGGAAGCTGTTTTGGAAGTATTTATTGAGGAAAATAGAGTTTTTAGCGGACTAGATATCTTGCGGCGGTATCTTTTTCTACGAAGGTGACACATCCAAATGATTTCGATCGGTATCCGTTACTAAAGACTCGTTACATTCGTCTTCGTTACATTCTGTTATTTTATTAAAAATAATAAGAATAAAAAGAATAATGTTTCTTTTTAACCATTTTGATAATCAAAATCTTCGCGAACGGAACGGGCAGAAGCTAGTAGATACATAAAAAACCGGCTGCCATCTGGTCATGTTCGGTTTGGCGAATTAAACCAAGACCTAGTCAAGGGTGTTATTCTCTCGAAAACAACGGACGGTCGGACGAACGAGCGAAATCGCAGGTTTCTGCCAATGAGATCTCATTGGCAGAAACCATGCTGCCAAATTGAAAATGCACGCGCTAAATATGTGTAGTTCGCACTGACGGGACTACATAAACTCGCCTCTTGGAGATTCACTCGTTCGTCCGTGCGACCGTCGTTGTTGAGAGAATCACTCCCCAGGCAATAACGTGTTCATTAGTTAACACTTCGCGTTCAAAACGTAGTAAAATAATGTTTACCGTAAACAGTAAAGCCATAAATATCTTAATGTATAAAATTATGTATGCGTCTGTATACGCAGTCCTTCAGCATTATGTTAGTAGCTGTCTGCGAAATGTCGCCAGCTGTAACGTTTAATCGTCCGATGTTAAACGGCCCATGTTACTGTTAACTTGCATGACGGTAGAATGGGGACGCTTATATAATTTAACAGCATATATGCTTCCTTATGGAAATACTAGAGGGCGTTCGCGGCTTTGTAAGCGTAGAATCCACTGGGGGCTGATTTTAGAAAAAAAAACTTCTTGGTGCATTGCTGGATACCCAAGTAACATCCTCTAAAAAATACTGTCTCTATGGTCAGCGGTTTAGGTTGTTCGTGGTCTGTCAGTCAGTGAGTTAGTGATAAGAATTGTATCAAATTTTATAGAGACTTATAATATTAAAATATGATATTTGTAATTATATAGAATTTTATGTAAAACCTAATCCTTTCTTTCCTATTCCAAATTCCGTATTGGTATTGTCCTAAATTCTTAATTCTGTTTCCCTAACTTTGTATTTGGCTAAAAGATAACAAAGTCATTAAAAAAAATAATGTGTATAGATAGATAGATAATCTACACTTCTACATTTACACTAAATTATAAACAGGAAAGATTTGTATTTTTGTGTGTGTGTGTATGTTTGTAACGAATAAACTCAAAAACTACTAGACTGATTTCAAAAATTTTTTCGCCATTAGAATGCTACATTATCCTGGAGTAACATAGGCTATGTTTTATTTTTCTACGCGAACGGAGTCACGGGCAACAGCTAGTCTTATCAATAAAAGGGTTCTGTATTTACTGCTATTCGATTTAAAATCAAGGACTAATTAAAGAGTTTCAGCAGAAAACATTACATTGCCTCTTAAAATATTCTCATGCGTCCGCACAAAATATACGCAAGTTCTCTGAAATAACTTCGTTCATTGCAACATTTTACTAATTGTAATTTACGTGATCAATCAGCTATTACAGAACCAAGAATGGCAAGAATTGATGTAGTCAATAAATCATAATTATCATAAAGTATGGTCTATACTTTATGGCCAAATCCGTGTTGTGTTGGTAACGCAGGTTCTCTTATATCAAATACGGTAGCTGTTTTACTGCCGTGCTACTGACCTGTTTACTTGAAATATTCGTACGAGCACCAGAACATGGTTCAAAGGTTCATAAAGTTAGATACAACAGTTGTGAAGTATGAATAATAAATCCTAAAACATTAGGTATAGCAATTCTAATGTGTTCTTATTTGCGATGATGGGAGAACGTGGTAGAGAAGGACGCGGAGGTGCGTTCTTTCGAACAATAAATCTGAACTGGGATCGAGGAGGAAAGTTTAAATTCAATATCAATTGAATCGCATTACCATAGGTTTTATTTTGAGGCATGCTGAAGTTAACAAATTAAACAAATATAAAGCAATCCTTGACACTGCAATGAACGGCTTTTAACTGACATAATGATGATTTAAAAGTTTTTATTCTCTCGCAAATTGCACTCGTATGTACTGTACGTTATATTTGATGAGACTAATGATGTATGTAGTGTTTTTTATGCTCATCTTAATAGATGAGAAAAGTAAAGCTATAATTGTATTGACTGCACACTTATAGAATGCAGCCAACCAACGTTACGTTTCTGTGCTTGACACATTGCCTTAAAAATACTTTTGTGCTGATCGGTATCCTTCAATGTTTTTTTTTACATTGAATTATATTTAAATTCTCGTAACACTGTTTTGTCTTACTTCCTCTTCTCTTATCTATGCCCTATGGTCGTGTATCTTCAAGGAGTTAAGGCCCCGTTGCCGCGCTCTCCCATTCCTTACGTTAAAGGGGTCACCCAGATAACCTTCCATATCGAAAATTCCAGAGTAAATTTCTCCCTGCGTGTTCCTTGCACTTGCACGAATTTGATATCCTGGAGGCTTACTACGAAACGCGAAAATAGATATAAAGTACAGTAGAACACAATCGATATGGCGTGTCGTGAATCTTCGTTCGCGCAGACACGAACAACGATGCCGATGATTTCCGAAAGCGACAAGCGAAAGCGCAACGCGTGGATCATGCTGATTGGTTCCCGCGCTTCGAAAAAAATGACATCTGCGCAGGTACATCGGTAAGCCATATCGGTTGTGTTTTACGGTACTATCCAATTGGTCGCGGGAAACAGCTGACTGCGAGTGGCATTAGAGACGTCGATCATACGACCGAACATGTTCTCATGAACCAAAACGCAGTGAGAGCGGATCGATAGTATTTTAATAATTATGTCATTTCTTTGTTATTTTTTTAATTTGTTTTCATCTTTTTTTCGTTACGGTATTTTGATCAAAGGATCTTTCTAAAGTCGTAAAGACCGCAGCCTGACCCGCGTTCCGATTATGTCCTTGTCCGTTTTACACAACTTGTAAGCAAAACAGTACAGTCTGCACTGTGGTTACATGATTTAACGATAATAGTCCGTTTGTTCGCGTTAGTTTAAACTGTGACCTCGATTCCATGATTCTGCGTCAGTGCGACCACTTCCTAGATCGCTATCCGTGATATAGCTTATGTGAGTGATGCCTCATAAGTCCTTGCGTCCGTGTCGCTGTCAACGGAACCACTGAACATGATGCTAACACCTCAATTCGTTGCGTATGCGCATCGTCTAGGGTTGCCAGATACATACATACATTAAATCACGCCTGTTTGCCAGAGGGGTGGGGAGAGACCACTTCTTTCCATCTGGTACTATCCTGACAAATCTCTTTCGCTTCTTCCACATTCGTACATTGCACGTTGCTTTCGGGTACTTAAAATTCTGCCCTTTTCCTGTAGGTCTGTCCGATTTGATTCGAAAAAATAAGGTTGCCAGGTAACTCGACAGAATGACATATACCAAAAAGTTGTAGTTATACGGCACTAAGCGGTCCAGTTATAGCGATACTTGTCTTCTGTGTTCGTATTTCGCAAGAAAATGTTTTTTTAATTTACATACTCGAACCATGGAGTAAGTTAGTAAAAAGTACGTTAGGTATTTTTTGATAACTGTTATACTGTAAAAAGCTGTTATCGGTATTGCCTTAAAGCTTAAAACAGTGAAATTGAAATTTATATGTACAAATTGGTCAACATATAGTTGCGTACGATTTATTTCTTTGTACTTCTTAATTGTAAACTGATTAATTTTTGTGTAGGTACTGTACTTAACAGAATTATGTCACAGGGTTTTTTTTCCTAGACGTTTTAATGTATGTGTATTCTATCATGGTTACCAAAAATAATCAGTGTATAAACATTTAATAGTACAAGTCTATAGCTAGGTTTGGGACTATATGATTCAATTTACGTGACACTGTCCCCTTGTATTTATTTACTTTATTTCTCAAGGTTGGCAACCCTACGCGCTTCCACCCTCACCGGCGCCCACGCCGCGTGATGGTATCTCGCGAGTTACGATCTCGAACGTTGTTGTCGGTTGTTAACGATTGCATTTGTCGACTTGTGAAGATGCGCCGGTATTCTGGGCCAGAATTGTCTATAAATCACTAAATTTGAAATTTCGGATGCATCATCCTTTTCTTTTGTCACTCATGACTAAATCGATGGAAAGAAAGAGCTAATGTAACGTGGAACTTCGATTTTTCGAAGTAGAGCCCCAATTTCTATGAGGTGAGAATTAGCACCCAAATGTGCGGTGAGCTCGGATTTCTCAGTTAATTTTACTATTTAGTTCTACTGGTAGTTCAATTGTGAAGATTTAACGTTAAGTTGTGTTTAAAATACTTTAGAAACACAAAAGTTATGTACAAAATCGAACTTATCTCTTTAAGAGATCTCTTTCAGTTGACCTTTGAGCGGTTGTGAAATATTTAAAAACCTGCCCCCATCCCATATAACTTTACAAGAATGCGAGTTGACAAAATTATCAATTTTTCGATGGAAAACCTCTAGAGCAGATTGTGCTGCTTGTGTTACCATACAATTAAATAATTCCCAATTTGTGTATTATTTTCATTCGATTAAAAGCTAATTAAAATAGTATAGAGTTTCGTCAGAATACAGCCGTCTCATGTGTGGGAATCTATATCCAGAAATCGAAAGGAGGTATTTTTTAATCCTAGTATGCGTTTAGAACAAGTCAATGTGGATGGCACGAATAGACGCGTAGTAAAGCGGTTACAAAGTGTTATTGTTATTTATTTTGGATTGATACGACGCTTTGTAACTTCATTCTAAGAATAAAATTTGCATCTTTGTGCTATGGTTCAGATGTCTCACGAATTTGGGTACTGCTGTAATACATTATAAACATTTTACATTAATTTTGTTTCTTAAATCTTTAAACCTGGAATTCCACTCTAATTTCGCGGGTGGTAGGACCTTGTGCAGGGTTCGTCCGGATCGCTACCACCATCTTATCCATTAACCTACCGCCAAACAGCAGTGTTCGCATTGTTGTGTTCCGGTTTGGGGATAAGACAGCCGCTGAAACGACTAGCATAGAGGCATTCCTTCTTAGTCCTCAGGTTTGGCAACGCATTTGCAGTCTTAGGATTGCATTGCAGTCTTGTGAATGCGAATGTCTATGGGTCACAGTTTCCACTTACCATCAGGTGGCCTGTGTGCTCGCTTGTCTTCTCTATGCCATGAAAAAAAAAACAAGTCAAGAGTCTAGAAGAACTAGAACTAACGGGTTGGCTTAAAGTAATGAGAAGGTATTCAATTGACAATAGCAGGCAAAAAAATAATACAAAAAGGATTTTGACAGCTATAATAAATAGAAAATATGTCAATTATTGTTAAAAAGGCAAATAATGATTAGCTGTGTTAATAAAAAATGTCCACAAGGAAGTCATTACGTGAACATGTCTATCGCCTACTTGGACGACGTGAAAAATCTGAAGTGGTCTCTCACTTCAAAGCTGAAATGTATCTCCATCTACAATTTAATGTTTGATCCAGCGGTGGGAATTTGGTATTAGGACTAAAGATTTACCAAAAACGGGAAGATCACCCATTCTTAATCATTGAAACCGGAGGAAAATGGCAAAGTTTGCACAAAACAAAGTGGATGAGTCCCAGATAAGTTAGCTATAAAATATGCTGTTTCCCGTTGGTGAGTAAGGAATATTTTAAAGAAATACAATGTTCTACACTTAAAGCGTCAAAAAACACTCAAATATTCCGACATACAGCTTGAAGAAATTCCAAGAAGTGCAAGAAGTTGCGAAGAAAGTATCACTATGCAGGGAGCACCCAGAATTGACTAAAAAAGCGTGACGTTCATTTCGTATCGAAGGATTCAAACCGTCCGAACGTCGCAATCGGTGTAGCTCGTCCAATGGAGGATTTTTTGGTAATTCTCAGTAGAGTAGTTTACAGTGATGGGCCGGAAGCCAAATCACATACACAGTTGAAGCGCCGGGTATAAAAGCAAAGAATTAACTGAAAAAATAAAAAAAGATGTTGTCCAACGTATGATGAAAACGGTAAGAAGAAAGCTGCGAAATTTTTTAAATGGGCGAGGTTTTCTATATTATAATGATTGATTATCATGCTGGTTTTAGTTTATTTGTATATGATAAAAAGCTATATAACCTAAACAAGTAATTTAATAAAAAAAAATGAGAAAAAAAAATTCTCATTACTTTAAGCCAACCCGTTAGATCATTGTTAGTGCTTATTTTATATTGGCCTAGGTCCATTATCCTGAGAACGAGTAATCATTAAATCAATATCAAAAAAACTTTACTGTAGATCGACTGGAACGATATTAACATCGTTAAAAACTTCAAGTTGAGAACATTTTTCATTTCTTCCGCCAGTTGTGTGGTCAACTTTCTTTTACACCAATTTCATCCATTATCAGATGTCCTCATCGCTTCACCCACTAACACGGTGGCTTAAAACTCAGTTATATAATAAACGTCACAGCGTATGTTATTACTGGTCAAGTAATTGCCTTGATCTCAGTTGTGCCCGCGATAGCATCTCGAAGCTGTTTACATTTTCGAAATGCCGAGTTGACGCCACTGCTGGTGCGCTGTTCCGGAATATTCTAAGATTTTGTCACTTTCGCTTGATGATTTTCGAGTAAAAAGGACCATCCTTTTAATTAATAGTTGTATGTGGTGGTAGTTTAGTGTGAGTGCTATGTGTGTGTGTAATCTGCTGTGATTTCACTAGATGGTCCCAACGGAAGACCAGCGCTGGCTTTAATGCTAGCATAAGGCTGAGTTGGAACTATTTTGTAATGTCAGGTCAGGTGTCCATGTCAGTATTTTCTTCCGTTTTGTTTGTTTGTTTGTCATGAATAAATGTATTTTCTTCCTTTCTTTTCCTTTTTTAATAAGAAAACTAAGGTACAAGCGTCAATTCTATCCAACCAATGTGTGTCGAAATGAGTCGAGGTCAGGGATGAATATTATAAGTATTCAAACAACGGTGCCTCATTCTTATGTGGTTGTCCAAATTAAAGAAGACTTTACGGTGGTTGGCGGTTAAGCTGTTCTTGTAATTGTTATTATCAGAATAACACGGTAAAAATATCAGAACATAATAAATGCCAGCTGCCATAAAGTCCCGTTCAATTTAAACGGTCACTTATAAAGACAGCCCTTTGTTTGTGTCAAAAGTTCACGTCGTCATGCTAAATATACAGCGTTTAAATCGCCATTATAATCACGATAAGCGATCTTATTTCCATAAGTTTCACTTAAGTAATGTTTCCATAATGATATCAAAATGATGTTAATTTACATAATATTTAATCGACGCTTCATCGAAAAACCATTCATTTGATGCAGCGAAAAGATTGCGGGAAAGATGAGAGACGCCATGTTTTTTTATACTTATTTTCCCGTTCCGATCGGATGAATCACTCAGCAGTCCTGTTTCAATGCATGCAATTTTGAACTAGAATGATATATTCGAATATGTGTGAGAAAATTTAGTAACACATTTTTTATCGGCAAACGAGCATACAGACCTTATACCCATAAGTTAGATCTATGACCATTGCATTCTCAACCTACGATCTTATGACTGCAATCCTAAGACTGCAAATGCGTTACCAAAACATCATGACTAGCATAGTGTCATCACTCACTTACCATCACATGGCTTATGTGCTCGTTGGCCTTCCCCAGCCCATAAAAAAATATTCGAAAATCGCTTACGTGAAACGATTCATCAGTATTAGAAGATTCGTCTTCTAATATACTATAGGATAGTATAATATAAGGAAAACAAGCTCCTTTGGTCGGCTATTGTCATGTCCTACGTATTGTTAATCGCCTTGCATTCCAACATTTCCCTTAGAGGTGCCTTTACGTGTACTGCGCAATCTAAAGCGTGTTTACAACTGTGTAGTGATCTTCGTGGGTGTTCGTAGGACAACTGTATTCTTCAATAAGAAGATCACATGTCAAAGAAAGTCCATGAATTTCATCTCATTCCCAAGGACCATGGGAAAAAACCAGTTTATTACCGCAAACTAGAATATTACCGCGGAATTTGATGATTCTATTCAATTCATAACAATGATTTATGCGTGCCATTGGCTTCTGCAGATTATAGAGGAGGCTACTTAGTTTCATACTTTAACTGTGTATCTCATTTAAGCGTGGGAATACCTGTCGTATATTATATCTAATGCTGTTTAAGCAGGTATGATCAGAGAATCTAACTTAAAAAAAACAGAGTCCAAACTGTTCCAGGGAGTGAGTAGACCAACTATACGGATATTAAAACCGCCTTCAAATTTAATCTTGAGTGTTTCTTGGTTTTTACAGCGAAAAAGACCAAAATTTTTGTTCCAAAGGTTTAGTACTGACTCGGAATCAAATCAGAAAAACTTTTGCTCTTAGTAATATTAGTTTTCTCCGTATTTCGTTCAGGTTTTCGTTAAAATATACATGAATTGTTTTAAGTCAACCCGCGCCAGTTATTTTAACTAATCGTAAACTCTTTAAATCTCGGGTTGGCTTGATATGAGTCCATGCTGATTTTTGTACATCAAAAAGGAGTGTAATATATTCATAAACATGTAGTGTTATTCTTTTTCCACTGTTTTACTTTTCAAGTTTTCGTTGAACATATGCCTAAATTGTTATGAATCGACCCGTGCCAGCTCTATTTGTCTTAGTAAGTATGAAGATAGGGTAGCAGAAATATAGTTTATAGTTACGTTTGTGCTTGTGTTTACGTTATTCCTTCGTTTTGTTAATTTACGTTACTTTATCCAAAAACCCAAAGCTATCTTTTAGTGTTAAAACCTCAACTCCTTGTTCATTCCGATGCGTGTGCTTAAGGCATGGGTGCCAGTTTCACACCTTATGTTTGCGTTCAAAAACAACCAATTAATTATTATAAACGCCACAAGCCGCGTGTCGAATCACTTGAAATATCTCGTGATAATCTGATGCAATCGAGGATCCGTATAATTTGTCTTAGCCGTTATCTTATTTCCAAAGCTGTCTTAATTACCGATTTAGGAGATAAGGCGCCGAGTATGCCACCTGCCTTGCACGAGGTATTGTCAACTAGCTTTCACTTCCCTTCGTTAGATGTCTTTATTCTGGTTTGGGATTGAAATACATTGTTTTCTCGCTTCGTTTGGTCTTTGTTTTAAAATCTATTGTCTATAGGTTTGCATAATTCGTTATATTAAATGGACACGAAGCGTGAAGAATATCATCATGTGTCATTTATATTTATAATCGATTGCATTTTTAAATTCTGTGGTTTTCAACAGTGTAATTTTTCACAGCTTATTTTGATTGATGAAATACTATTATATTCTATTTATTAGCTATTGAACGCGAGTACGTCCATGTATGTCTTTAACGCTATTCTCTCAAAATATATTCAATTTTTCAGGATAAAATGTACTCTCTGCTCGTCTCTAGTTTTTAAACTATCTTTCTTTTGAATTTCAATTTGATCAGTTGAGGCGTTGAACCGAGAACTTGAATCAAAAAAACAAACGAACTTTCGTATTCATAATATTAGTTAGGATGACAGCTCTTGTACCCTGTAACTTCATAACGTATGCCAAGAAAGTTTGAAACATTAAGTGCCATCGACACGCTTGGAGTGTCGATTTAACATACAGTTTCTAGGTGTTGGTAGTGAATAGAACCAAGTGACAACCT
Source organism: Acleris laterana (assembly GCA_963966035.1). NCBI lineage: Eukaryota > Metazoa > Arthropoda > Insecta > Lepidoptera > Tortricidae > Acleris > Acleris laterana. Next base: position 12,084,657 of record OZ014459.1, on the reverse strand, counting down.
CCATTGTGTTTATATTGTTCAGAATATGGCGACGAGTGGCAAATATGTTTATTATTTTATTGTAATCCCGGCTTACCGCCCGAGTGCGTAAACAAGGATTACTTGTTACGTAATAATACAGGCGTGTTATAATATTTCAACGCTTTACTGGCGAGGGACATTGACTTGAGATGCAATGTTAATTTGAATCTTTTGACGTTGGAAATTAAACATTTTAAGGTTTAGTTTTAAAAAGGCAAAGGGGCACACAGGCTACCAGCTCCCTATTTCACAAACCTGTCGGCTGACAATTCGATGTGTGTACATTGCGTAGCGTATAAGAAGCCCAGTAATGAAGGAACTCGTCGACTTTACATACATACATTAAATCACGCCTGTTTCCCAGAGGGGTAGGCAGATCGGGGGGTTGGGTAGATCATATTGTTAAAGCATGAGGGTAGCAATAACATTAGTTGAATAAATCAGTCTGCATCTTGCCCTGGAGTTTGTCTTACGTATCCTCGCCCTTCAACATGGCGCAGCCGGTAGTTCATATTAAGCCAGAGTGATTATTAAAATGCATTATATTTTTTATACTTTTGAGTAGACAATACAAGTGAACTCTTGTAGTGAAATCGTTAGTGTGTCGATTTAATGCGCGAGTGTTTCCATCACAATGGAGTCCGTTTTACCACCGCCGCCGCCATTTACATTTTTAAATAATGTAGAAAATTTTACATTAGGAAATGTGTCAAAGGACTGGGAAAAATGGAGAAGCTCGTTGCAAATCTATTTCGATGCGTGTGAACTAACACAGAAGGATGCAAAAGTGCAAATTAGTATACTTTTACACGTTATCGGCGAGCAAGGGCGTGAAGTGTATGAACAGTTTGACAGCAAACCTACAGATTTAAAGGGTGCACTAAGCAAGTTTGATTCTTATTTTCTACTGAAGAAAAATATAACCGTGCAGCGACATAGTTTCTTTACACGTGAGCAAAAGGAGGGAGAATCAATAGAGCAATACTCTTTTGAATTAAGGAAGTTAGCAGTCAAGTGTGAATTTAAAGACTTGTGTGATGACTTGGTGCGAGATAGGCTAATATGTGGCATAATAGACAGTGCCATGAGAGAACGACTTTTACGAGAACCAAATTTGACCCTGCAGAAGTCCATTGATATATGTAATATTGCGCAGATGTCGAAAGCGCAAGCTGGGACAATAAAGAAGGAGTCCGGAGAGAAGTACATGTATAGTGTCGATAAGAATAATTGTGAGATTGGTGGAGAAGGAAGCAACGCATATTTTTTATATCGACGTGGTGGGTCAGCTGTGAGCCGAGGTCGCGGCCGTGGCGGCTGGCGCGGCGCGCGCGCCCCCCGTGCACATCTTCCCGCGCGGCCGCAGCCGCCGGCTCCGTTCCCCGGATCAGCTGTTCGTCGGCCTTATGATCAGCGATATTACGAAAAAGCCACGAACCATTGTGAAATGTGTGGTATGAACCATGCCAACCAAAGATGTCCCGCGTATGGAAAAAGATGCTTGAGATGTAATAATTTAAATCATTTTTCACGAGTATGTCGTATTTATGAAATGTACGCAGAGGAGAACCCCGATCAGGTAATTTACTTTTTTAATCAAAATAGTAGTGATTGGTCGGTAACGCTTAAGATTAATTGTGTTGATATATCTTTCAAAATCGATACAGGCGCGGATGCAAATGTTTTGCCTCGTCGATACTTGCATGAAATCGGTATTACTGAACGTGATCTAGTTTTTACGTCAATTAAATTGCGAGGATATTCTGGAACTGATATCGTAGTATTAGGAAAGTGCAACTTGAAAATTAAGCACAAAAATATAGATTATATACTAGAATTTTTAATAGCGGATGTTAACTCGCCCCCGATATTAGGTCGTCAGTCGAGTCAGGAGTTAAATCTAGTTAGTTTAGTGAGCGCAGTAGTCAAAGAGGGCCAGAGTGACATACAAACATTAATTTTAAACGAATATGCCGATGTGTTTGAGGGGATTGGTTGCATGCCGGGTGAATACAGGATATGTGTGGATGACAGTGTGCGTCCTGTAGTACATGCTCCTAGGAAATTACCTGTAGCACTAAAAGACAACATAAAAATAAAATTAGATGAGATGGAAAAACAAGAAATTATTGCTAGAGTAGAGGGACCCACAGACTGGGTTAACAGCATGACAGTTGTTAGAAAACCTAACGGGGACTTACGCATTTGTTTGGATCCAAAAGACCTAAACAAAGCGATCAAGCGCGAACATTATCGGTTGCCAACCATTGATGAGATAACTGCTAATTTATCAGGAGCCAAATATTTTAGTACATTGGACGCAAAAAATGGGTTTTGGCAATTACGATTAAGTCCAGGTAGTACAAATTTGTGTACATTCAACACCGCTTTCGGTAGGTATAAGTTCCTCAGGCTACCTTACGGCATCACGTCTGCGTCCGAGGTATTCCATAAAAAGTTATTCGAGTGTTTTGATGACCTTGGGGACGGCATCAGTTTATTTGTCGATGACTTATTAATATACGGACGTACTCGTCAGGAACATGACTTTCGACTTAAGAAAGTACTAGAACGGTGTCTAGAAATTAATTTGAAATTAAACAAGAATAAATGCAAATTCGGTTTAAAGGAAATTAAATATCTGGGCCATAAAATAACGCAACAAGGAATATTTCCTGATGAATCCCATACATCCGCAATAAAAAACATGCCTAAACCAGAGAACATTAAAGACCTAGAACGATTTTTAGGATTAGTAAATTATGTGGGTAAGTTTGTCAAAAATGTATCCGATAAGACTCATCATCTCAGGCAACTACTTAAAAAAGATATTGAGTGGCATTGGGAAAGTACTCACCAGCAGGCATTTGATAGTTTAAAGAAATGCCTTTCTGAGGTACCGGTATTACAGTATTATAATGTAAGCAAACCTGTAGTTATATCGGTAGACTCGAGCAAAAATGGCCTTGGGGTTTGTCTACTTCAAGATGACCATCCTGTAAGCTATGCATCTAGGTCATTAACAAAAGCGGAGCAAAATTATGCTCAAATAGAGAAGGAATTATTAGCGTGTGTTTACGCTTGTGAGAAATTCTATTCCTATATTTATGGTAAAAGCGACATCACTATCGAAACAGACCATAAGCCGTTGGTCAACATAATCGATAAGCCTATTGCCGACGCGCCGGCAAGGCTACAAAGAATGTTGTTGCGTTTACAACTTTACACGTTTAGATTAGTGTATAAACCAGGAAAGTATCTGTATGTGGCTGATACGTTGTCTCGCGCCGTAGATCCAACTGTGTGCGCGGACGCGGAAGCCGGGCCGGGCGCGCAGCTCGCGGCGCGCGCGCAGGTGTGCGCTGTCGTGGCGTGCAACCCGCTCACCGACTCGCATTTCATACAGTTACAGAAACACACCCAAAATGACAATGAACTACAGTCAGTTCTAGAATATGTGAGGAATGGCTGGCCCGATCACAGACAACAATGTGATGATATTGCCAAGCCATATTGGTGTTACAAGGACGAGCTATCAGAGGCCTACGGTATATTGTAGAAAGGCAGCCGAGTTGTAGTACCTAAAATAATGCGAAGTGAAATGCTTCAAAGAGTGCATATAGGTCACTTAGGGTTGGACAAATGTAAATTACGACTTCGAGAAACCATGTTTTGGCCAAACGTCAACAGTCAATTAGAGGATTTCATTACCAAATGTTCAATTTGCTTAACCCATAAAAACGAAAATAGAAAAGAGACAATGTTATCACATGACATACCAAATAGAGCGTGGTCAAAAATTGGCACAGATTCATTTCATTTCAATGGAAATAAATACTTACTAGTTATTGATTATTATAGTTAATTTATTGAAGTTTGTATGTTAAGCAGTTTAACATCGCAAGAAGTAATAGATAACCTAAAGATCATATTCTCTAGACATGGGATTCCTGACATAGTGATGTCAGACAACGGACCCGAGTATAGTTCAGAAATATTTCGTGTATTCGCTCGCGAGTGGTGTTTCAACCACGTGACGTCATCGCCCCGGTATCCACAGTCCAACGGCCAGGCTGAAAGGGCAGTTCAGACTGTAAAAAATATGCTGAAGAAAACTCATTCAGGTAGGACTGATTTTAGACATGCATTGCTGGAATATTCAAACACGCCGCTAAGTGATTCCTTGGCATCTCCGTCCGAGTTGTTGAACAACCGGAAGTTAAGGAGCATTGCACCTTGTGATCCACGCCTACTTAAACCTAAAATTCCAACAAATGTTAGGAGAGAAATCAATAAACGACAGGAAAATCAAAAGAAATTTTATGACAAAGGAGCTAAGGACATGGCCACATTATCACTTGGTCAACGAGTAAAGGTACGTGTAAACAGAAACTGGGTCAGTGCAGTCATCCAAGCGCTAGTAGGTGTTCGGTCTTATTCTGTACGATTAAATGGAGGGGGCTCACTAATACGTAACCGTCGACACTTGCTTATAGATAATACAGAAAACTCAAGTGACTATGAAAGTTGTACTTTTTCTTACGATGATATCACTATCCAGAATCCCTCAGCATCAGTACAAACCCGCTGTGTACGTCAGCCGCAAGTGAGACCTGACCCTTATGTTACTTCTTCCGGCAGAGTGGTGATTAGACCTGATCGGTGGGGCTTCGACTCGTCATGAAGTTGTCAAGCATTATTTACTTACCTATTTACTAAGTTACTTAATAAGTTATTTCATTTCCAAGATCAGTATAAAAAAAAATATGTTAATAGTACCTAAGTGTAATTAAAAGCACTTGCATGACGTTAGTCAAAATTTAATTTAAGTCTATTATGTTTAAGTCATCAATAACTGATACTTAAAATTGAATACGCAAAAAAAAAAAAAAAAAAAAAAAAAAAAAAATATATATATATATATATATATAATTATGATGAAATATTATGATTATGTTTGTTAATAAATTATATACCGGCAAAGTTATTAAATAAAAAATAAAAACTAACACCTGCTAAGGTAATATTATTAAAAACTACTTACACTTAAGATTCAATGAACTTATAATTCAACTCTTGCTTTAAGAGTTAAAGCATTGTAGTAATAATTAACTATCACAAATGTCAATAATTAAGTCCCTACATGATGAATGTCACGAAAAAATTTCTATTTCAGGGTAAACAAGAGGTTAAAAAAAAAAAATAAAAAAATAAAAAAAAAAAAAAAAAAAATGCATGCCTGTTTTGCGATGTAAGATGTATCTAAATGTATATTGCATTATATAATATAGGTATATTAAAAAAAAAAAGGGGGAATTGTGGGTAGATCATATTGTTAAAGCATGAGGGTAGCAATAACATTAGTTGAATAAATCAGTCTGCATCTTGCCCTGGAGTTTGTCTTACGTATCCTCGCCCTTCAACAGCAGAGACCACTTCTTTCCACTTGCTACGATCTTGACAAATTTATTTCGCTTCTTCCACATTCATACATCGAGTCATGCACGCACGTTTGGTTTCGGGTACTTAAGATTCGGCACTTTTCCAGTATTTCACTAGGTCGGCCCCTTCCGACCCGTCCACTGACTATCGATCTGTATATCTCTTTCGTCAATCTTCTTTCATCCATCCTTTCCAAATGACCGAACCATCGAAGCATGCCCTTTTCAATCTTAGTCAATACATACTCGTCGACTTTGCAATGTATAAAGGGTTGATTGTGTTGACTAATATGAAATCTCTACAATGATTGCGTTTTATAAGTAAGAAATCAATTAACTTGCAAGTGATTGAATTGAGGCGATTTGTCTGGTTTCGATTACTGACTCCAGCGGGCCTAGTATGGCTGCGTCTATATCGCGCGTCAAATGTGGATAAAGCTTCCGTCACTCTCGTACTTATTTACGTGATAGAACTTCAGAAGGTGACGGATGCCTTATCCAAACTTTGACACGCGATAAACGCAGCCATATTAGGGCCCGTGAGTTCTGATAAAGCTGCTAAGTGTTTCAACACTTTGTTTGATTTTTTCACCACTTGTTTGTACATTCAATTTGAGTCAGTGATAAAATCTTCGTGTTGGCCATCATTACACGGTTTCATATTTAAATAATGCAACCATACATGTGATACATGCAAATGTTAGCGGCCATTGCTTTGCTCTTGTTTTGTTTGGAAGTTATTCTTAGAAGATTAATTTATACGGTTTTACTCGTTTAATAATTTAATCAGTAGAATATCAAGAAGTCAGTGTATTAATTACAAAACATGTTGAGAGCTCGGACAGCGGTTGTGACAAGTGACGTAGTAATGCTATGTGAAGAAATGTGGAAGCGAATGGGTTTTGAGTTTACCAAGAGCAAGACCTTTTTTAATGAAATGAAAAACTTAGAGAAGGTAAATAAGCATGGCTACCTGATGACGTGGGATTGGGAACCACCGACATTTGCAATCAGTTGTTAAACTGCAATCTCAAGAATGCACATGCGTTGCCAACCCTCAGGACAGAGATGGAATGCCTTTGAGCTGGTCAATTAAACTAGTTGTCTGACCCTCACACTGGAACACAATAACGCAAATACTGCTACTTGGCGGTAAGTTAGTGGTAGCGATCTAAACGGACTGTAAGTACCTACAAGGTCCTAAAACTACTAGCTTATGAGTTAGGTAGATGGAATAATCTTGGATCTGTCCTTCCATCAGTGATTATTTGTGGCTTGTCGGCTTAGCGCGATTTATGTAGAGAATTGGAGTCTAAGAAGTCAGTACCTGGATGACCGGTATTTTTTTTGGTAAGTTTTCTAAGAGTGAAACCTAGGTAGATCAACTTATCGCCCCTGAAACCCCCTGCATACTAAATTTCATGAAAATCGTTGGAGCCGTTTCCGAGATTCAAATTATATATATACATACAAATTGCTCGTTTCGAGGTATTAGATTATCAGCTAATTTACCTTTTTAAAAACAGAGTGTCCAAACTAATCCAGGGAGTAAGAGAGAAAACAAGCAAGTTTAGTTTTCTCCGTATTTCGTTTAGGTTTTTGTTAAAATATGCATCAATTGTTATGAATCAACCCGCGACAGTTATTTTCGCAAATCGTTAACTATTTAAATCTTGGGTTGTCATGAATGTTGCACCGTAATCCTCAGATGGATCGTTTGGTATTTGGGTAGGTATAGCTAGTAGACACTTGTAGTATGTGGGACCGATGACACGCAGGTTACCTGCAATTATTTTGAGATATGATTTAAAAAAATACTGGACTGCTGTTCAAAATTTCTTAGTGTATTGCAATCCTACAATGCGTACACGCATGTTATTTTCCTTGCCTTAACATTACTGTAAACAGCGTTATGGTTGAGTTACGATCCTGCTTGAACCATCTCCGAGGCGCCAGACTTGCTTACTAACAATTTACTTTGTTTTTGAACAGATATTCTGCTGAAATTCTTAAGGAGCCATAATTGTAAATGGTTATATCTCAAGTCTTAATGCTGATCTTGGCCGTAAAACACTGTAAAATACAAAAGTCGATGCTGGTTCATTTGCTAACATCATTTAAATTAATTAGAAAAACCCTTGACATTATTGCGAACTCTGTCAGAGCCCATTCTTTCTCACTCTTTAACGGCCAAACTAATTTTCAACTTCAACAAACAACCAACAAAGACCAAAGTGTGCCGAAGCCTAAAGACCCTATTAAAATAACCGCATCTGAATCGGTTCATCTGTTTGGGAATTACGATGCCTAAGACAGACAATTAGACATAGGCGTCAAAACTTATTACGCGTCGTTAAGTTCCTGCGGTGCTATGGATTATACATACATACATACATACATACATACATACATACATACATACATACATACATACATACATACATGTATGTATTGTCCTGCGGTGCTATGGATCTTAAAAGAATAATGTCTTTCTCAACTTTCAGGTTACTTGATTGACGTAGGCCTTCCCCAAAGATATCCATTATAGTGTGGTGATGTTCGTTTTTATTTAATGAAACTGTGAATATAATAAACGAACATAACTATTAGAACATAAAATTATGTACTATCAATGTAGCATATAGATCAGGGGGGTTATTATGACATGGCAATGCAGTTCATTTTACGGCGAGAGAAAAGGACAGAGCTATGTCAGTTATATAGCTCTGTCTCTTTCTCACAGCGTAATCTGAACTGCATAGATATGTCATAATAACCCCCCAGTCTAGTTCTAATTTTAATTAATGGATTTCACTCCTTGTAAGTTTTATTTGGCCAATGTCGAGTTATTTAATAGAGAAACAAGTCCAACATGGCTGTCACACGCGAGGACAGTATTTTCTCTTGTGGATTAAACAGAAAGAACCACGTGGGGATATTTCCATGCGCTTCTGTCAATGATATTTCCAAAGATTGCTTTTGACATTCATCATCTGTTAATAATAGCCTAGCGTTCTGTGTTTTTAATTTGAATGTGCAAACCATAGATTAAACCTAGAAGTATAACAACCTCTATAATATCATACTTTACTAAACTCCCTCCTTATACAAATTTAATCCGTAGACTTGTATTAATGATGTATATAATATAATAAATCAGTCGGGAGGCGGCTCGTGATTGGCGGACAGACGGCAGCCGTCGTGTCGGCATGCGCACACGCATATACATTAGAATTTAAATTATTGCGGTTTTATATTTAGTAACTGATTGAAATTACACATTAACAACTTATTTTTTAAAACAAAGAAAGAATAAGTTTGCACAAGGTTTCTATAGTAGCTTAAAAATTAAAGTCGTTGACGGTAATTCTGCCGTGATATATCTATAATGCCGTTATCTACCAAATTTATGTTTTAAATATCGCAAACACAGATTGATAGTGATTTTTTTCTCATTAATATAGCATTATAAGTAAAAAAATATACCAGACGTCAGATAACGGCATTATAGATATATCACGGCAGAATTGCATATTTCTGGAGTCCTCGTGAAAAAAGTCATAGAGTAACATAGGTTAACTCGTAACAAATTTAATAAGCAGCGTGTCGCCTGATTGTCACTTATTATGTGAAAGGTATAGCACTATCTGTATTTGGTTTGTTTTCTACGATATTATGCTCACGTCGCTCAATGATTGTGGTTTAAAAATTAAAACTTGTTATGTAGTTTTTTCTCTGTCCTCGTCATTTTATTGTAACACTAGCGACCCACCCTCGCTTCGCTTCGGTTTCTGTAAAACCCGTACATAAAACAGTATCTATTATACATAAAAACCTTCCTCTTGAATCACTTTATCTATTAAAAAAAACCGCTTCAAAATCCGTTGCGTACTTTTAAAGATCTAAGCATACATAGGGACAGACAGCGGGAAGCGACTTTGTTTTATACTATGTAGTGAAGTGATAGTGATTTTGTCTCTTAAGATTATACTACTCTAAACTTATGAACAACCAGTAATACAGTTAACTGACCATTTTTGAATCTTGGCTCGTTACAATAAGGCTCACTTGTGGTTAGTTAACATACAATGATGCTGTTAGTTCTTTCTTTCTAGTATTATGATGAAATAAAAGTTACCTACGTGGTTTGTTCTATAGGTATGATGATTTTCCGACGAAGCACACTTTAAGAAGAGTTATCGTTATGTTATTGCCCTTTCCACGCTAATATTATAAAGAGGATTTTTTTTTATTTTGTGTGTGTGTGTGTGTGTGTATGTTTGTGATGAATAAACACAAAAACTACAGGGCCGATTTCAAAAATTATGACTGAGTGACATAGGGTATTTTTCTGCGTGGACAGAGTCGCGCGCAACATCTAGTTAAAGATATGTGTAATTACGTATACCAGGTTCAACATTTCGACGTCCTTGTACGACTTCGCCACAATAGCCTTTTGTCTAGTAAAAAAGCAATCCTGTTTGGCCAACGGTTTCGCTAGACAAGTGCTAATAGGGTTTAAAAGGATCACAAACATATTGAGTCATTGTACCAAGGAATTAGCTGTTACGCTACATTCTAGTTACATAGCAGCGGATTTTTTGAATGTTTCCGTAATTTCTTAGTACCTAGCCTTTTCATTTTCGCTATTATAGCCAATACTCGTGTGCGTTTTGTTTAAAAAAAAAGATAAAAGACATTTATTAAGTATGTAGGCCGTACGGGCACTTTTACACGTCAAGAATCTACCAGTGCTTCCCAAGAGGAGACACTGCTGAGAAGAAACGCCGCAAGAAACTCAGCAGTCACTCATTTCAGTTTCAGTGTCAGTTTTTTTTCTTACTACTACATACTATACCTATAGGCTTTCTTATCTTTTAAAATTTACGCCACCCTGTAGATCACAGACAGACGAAGCAACGGCGGATGGCTGGAGTCGCCTTACTGTCAAGTATATAAGAGTTATCAAAACGTTGACAATACAAACACGTCAAATATGGTTTTTACGCTGTAAAATAGAGGCATGGGTTGAGATTCTAGTCGATAAAAACCATTTCGTCTTTGACCCTGTTATCGTATTATCAACGTTTTGACAGCTCTTATACTTGACAGTAATGGCGGCCGAGACAAAATCAATACCTTAACAGGTCAAAGACGATATGGTTTTTCCCACCTAGAATAGAGGCCCAGGTCTACAACAAAACCAGTACTAAACCACACAGTAATATTTAATATATACTTGAAAATATTTAAAATTATTAAACGAATATGGAAACGGTTGAAGTAAAGTACTGAATCTTCTTCAATAAACATTGATATACGACTAGTACGTCAGCGTTTCCATTAGAAGTATTTATAAACCCAGTCACTCCTGCGACTCCCTAGGGACCTTTGGCATAGTCCTCTCAAAGTCAAAGTAAACTTCGATTGTTAAAAGTTTATTTATAACGTGTCTAATGAGTTTCTGTAGGTATTTTGGGAGTTGACTTTGACATTCAATGTTAATGGATGGTTTTTGGTTGAGCTGGTGAAGTTCCTTGGTATTTCGTCTAAAGTGAGCATCGAATGGACCAATTTTTTCAAAGATTCTTATTTATTTATTTAAACTATGTTGCACAAAAAATAGTACAACTACAAATGGCGAACTTAATGCTTAATGGCATTCTCTACCAGTCAAACAAATAATCATACAGAAACTAACAAAAGTGGTGCACAGAAAACGAAAGACAGAAAACAAAGCAAAGAACATACCTTAGGAGGTACTTACATGATATACACATATTCATATTCTTTTTGGATAGTTAGTGTATTCGGAAAGGCATAGACTTTTTCCGCTTCATAAAAAAGCAGTAATGTAAGAAAAAGTGAATAAGAGTACGTAGAACAAAAAGTGAGAAAGTGAAGTCAATGGACAAAACTTACACTTTATATAATCCAAATATAAATAATAAATAAATAAATATTTAGTAATTTCCTTCGAAGAGTGTGTTGTAACAACATTAGCAACACTGTGTGCCAAACAGTACTACCATCTAAATACTATAACGTTACCAGTGTCAGAAAGTAGATGTAAGATACTTCTATCGCTTGGCGACGAACGAACGAACAATATTTGTATTCACCTCGAAATTTGCAATGTAGGGTTTAACGAGAGCGAAAAATCGATCTGTGAAGTGGTCATCTCTGGGAAAATCTATAACTCGGGTGAGCTATGCTCGGTCTTCCTGGTACTATAATGAATAATTGTCCTAAACAAAACACAGCTAGCGCACTCAATAAATAAAGTATTCAAAAGCAGTTATTATAAACAACGAATAACGCAATAAACACATGTTTACGTCGAGCACTTCCTTTCCACGTTAACTAGAAAATCTGCATGTTAAAGCCATACACACATTTCACATTAAGTTAACGCCTTTTAAAATGATAACTGCCTTTTAATAAAATTAATAACACACACCGTTTCACAGCTATCAAGGCTCGGACAAGCATAATCATCATTTAGCCCACAGTTATCGTTAGCACACGGTGGTACGGTGGGCAACGTCGCTTGCGCACTTCCATGTGCAATTTTGATGTGGGGTCATATGAATAATATCATTGTCCCGCAGACTTTGACTACCCGGTTAGGTTAGGTTTGGTAGTGACCCTGCGATGCTAGTCGTGCGTTTTCGGTTTTCAGTACGGGCAAACATTTGTGTGACGAGCGCAAGTATTTGTTCCTTAGTCTTGGGTGTTTTCCATGTTGTTAAGTATGTATTTCTCTACTTTGGGATAAGGTTGAGTTTTGTGGCAATTCCCACTGTTCCTGTCCGAGAAGAAACTTGCGCAGAGTCCGTGCATATCGCTACCACCGACCGTTGCAGCAGTGTATGGTATGTATAAGTATGTAAGCTCTTTATTGCACAAACATATAAATATTACAACATTGTTATTAGAGTAATGTACAAAGGGGAGCTTATGCCTAAATGGGATCTCTTCCAGCTGACCCTGAAGTAAATACAAGTTTGCAACGAAAGTAGCAAAAAGAGATTATGATAGTGTTTCGGACTTCTGTTCAAGGGTAAGATAAAACTTTAGATAAGTACTCGTAAAGGGAGAATGAAATATGGCCTAAATAATAACCATACAGTATTCCATTGTAATCATCTGGTGGGTTTCGAGTTGTTTTAATTGTTTGTTGCTGGTCAATGTTTAATTTAATTTTTTTGCTCTTAATATTACGAAACTCAATTTATAGAGAGCTGAGGTTATATTTACCCAAGAAAACTTCAGAATATAAATATTGTAGCTTTTAAGCGCTAACGCTGTCAACAAATATACACTCAGAAAATGAATAAGTACAATAGTTATGATGTTAGGTGTATGAACTAAAGCTGATAGTAATAAAATAACACCAAGCTCTTTTTTGATTCAACTAACATCTTAGTTGATGTATCTAGTTAGGCTCGTATAGATTCAAGACGCTTAGGTAATGCAACACAATCACAATCTCGGAAGCGACCATATTTTTTTTCAGTGTATAGTCGCCTACTAGAAACTCTAGTCGCTCGGTGTACCACCAGAAAGTGTAACTAGCCTGTAATATATGGATGTATCGTTTACTGTCAGGCTTGAGTGTAACGAGCTCCTTGACACACTGAGGCAGTAATGTAGGGCTCCAGTGGGTCGCATTCGTAAACGTCTACGCTTGACTTTTTAGATGTTACGGGGAAATATGTCACAGCTTCTTTTTACCTGAATGCGCTAATCCAAAGATTCCCGTCTCAAGATACGTCAAAGTAACGTCATGTCATAGAAAACTGTAAATTTTGACGTCTATTGAGACGGGTATCTCAGCCAATACGACACGGTAGCCTAGTTGGTAGTGACCCTGCCTACGAAGCTAGCAGTCCTGGGTTCAAATCCCAAGGGCAGATATAAGTGTGATGAGTATTTGTTCCTAAGTCTTGGATTTTCTCTATGTATGTATTTCTCTATATGTATACTCATAAGTAAGTTTATCGTTGTCTAGTACCCATAGTACAAGCCTAGAGCTTTGTTTGGGGCTAGGACAATTTGTGCTCGATCCCTCTCTCCACATCCTTTCATTTGCCATTTTTCTCGGGTCTACAGCTCTTTGCTTGAGGTATTTGCATAGGCATAGTAGCCTAAGATACTTCTCTCCATAGTTCTTAGGTATATGCGTACATGGTTTTGATTGTTTTTCTGTGACGTTGCCCATGTTTTACATCCAATACAGGAGATATATAAACTATAAAAAAAACTCTTCACTATCTTTCAAAAGAGTAAGTGTATTGTTTAATTCTCCGTGTGACATTGGGTATCTTTTATATTGTCATTTAATTAAACATGCACACGTGCGCGAGCGCAAGGATAAAGTGATTCACATACCTACAGTAAACAGCGTGTCCTAGATTTTCTGAATAAATAATTACCGAGCGAACTAAGTAAAGACCTTTTGTTAACGCCCGTTACATTGTAACTCTATCAAAGCGCTTTGTCATTTCGATGTCTTTACGACCCTATTCATAATTTTGTGCAGGGGTTAATTCGTAAAAGGATATTGAATGTTGCGGAGAAGACTTAAAATTATAATTGCGTTATAAATAATTGTTTACAGACAATTTTTTTACAATCGGTGTTGAATATGTTAAACCTAAATAAGTTTAAAAAAAAGCATGTTTTTTGAAACATTTAAAATAAAATAAAAGTTTCTAACGATGTTAAGATATTTTAGTGTTTGTCTTTCAATCACGCTTTAACTGCTGAATATCTCAATATCCCATCCCATCTCATCATCCCATCCCATCCCATCTCAACATCCCATCCCATTTCATCATCATCTTGCTCTTATCCTAATCATTAAGTCCCTATCACCTGTCATCTTAGTATTTACTCTCTTTTTTTTTTCACTCTTCACACATTCCATCCATCTCTTTTTAGGTCTCCCCCTTCCACTATACTCGTAGCACCACATCCATTCATACATAAATATTTTCTCGTCACATGACTCTCATTCCTCCTCATGACATGTATGTACAGTCGACGCCATAAATATGTTTACACTTTAGTACCTCGTCACTTTACCCGCTATGACAATTTCAAATGGCAGTTTAAACATGACGCTAAATAAACAAGGTACTAAAGTGTAAACATATTTATGGCGTCGACTGTACTCTGACAATAGTATAGAAATACAGTTGTTTCAGCGGGTAGCCCATACTTGTGTGTGTTGATGCCCGTGCATGTTGTTTCTGAGTGCGTAGCGGAGGACCTACTTTTAAACATCGAAGTTCGAAGTTACGTCGATCCATCCCTTTCTCTCGATTTAGACGCGAGTGACGAATAACAGGGATACAGCTAACGTAACGTCGAACTTTGATATTTAAAGTAAAGTTTCTGTTTTCGCTAAGCGTCGTCGTAGTGTGCGTGTCTATACGCATAACAATGCTACAAGTATGCACCACCCGTTTGCGTGAGATAAAACAACTGGTACTGCATTACTTCTCTCTCAAACAATATTATTTAATCGATTTTGAATAGATGTGTTGTAATCTTTCCTCTGTTCTGAACTGTATGGTTAATAAACGTGGCCTGAGGCAGCCATAAAGCCAGCTCACACGTAATGCCTGTCTATTCGACCGCTTTATCAACACTTCGGCTGCTTTGAAACAACGCCTTGTGTGCACAAGCTCTACAATAGCATTCATTTTCTTATATGGCTTCCTTCCTTCAAGTTTTGCATTGAAGTTTTTTAGGAAACTGTAGATCGCAAGGAGTATATAAAATAATATGAAATCATAGATTATTACATTTTGGGTTTTTTACAATATTATTATCCATACTATACTATATACTATATATAATATTATAAATGCGAAAGTGTGTCTGTCTGTTACCTCTTCACGCTTAAACCGGTGAACCGATTCAGGTGAAATTTGGTGCAAAGATAGTTTGAATCCTGGGAAAGGACATAGGATAGTTTTATTCCCGAAATTCATCCCCTAAGGGGGTGAAATAGATAGTGAAATTTTGTATGGAGATACGATACGAGTATATACGAGTTCCACGCGGACGGAGTCGCGGGCAGAAGCTAGTTATTGATATATAAATAAATATCAGGGGACACTGTCACACCAATTGACCTAGCCCCAAAATAAGCTGTAGGCTTGTACTATGGCTACTTAGACAACGATATAAATTCTTATATAGAGAAATATATACTTAAATACATAGAAAACATCCATGACTCAAAAACAAATATTCGCGCTCATCACACAAATATCTGCCCTTACCGGGATTTGAACCCAAGACCGCTCGCTTCGCGTCACTAGTCACTACCAACTAGGCCAACGCGTGGTCCAAACGAGTAGGAAACTTCTCCTTTCTCGATCGATATGAAAGGAACAAAGATAGTTATAGCCAAGACAAAGGGTAGATACATTTATTTTCATTCCCGAGGAATTAATAATAAACATCTTCTATGCAAAAACTACTGGTAATACTTAATAAATTTTATCTGTCCCTCAGGCTATCTACTAGTTACACTAAATATCGCTGTAAGCGCGCTAAATCACCCACTTTAACGCGATAAGCACCCGATCTAGACATGAGGTAGTGTGCCCGGACAAGTTCGAAGAAAAATCCGAACGACACTACTATAGGTATAATTTGTATATTTCGCGATACAATTCAGAATCCATTTCCCACCCTGTTAACTTATGAACCAGTGCAGCGAGGAACCTACTTTTTTACAGATTACTTAAGTCTATGGCTAAAGCTCAGCAAAAAATCAAGGTTCTATAACTATCCTATACCTAAATTAATGTATCAATACATATTGAATTTTAACTTTACAGTTTTCTTGATACCTAACAGATTATATGATATGCAAACATACTATATGGAAAACTGCCGAATTAGAGCTTAAGTATCAGGAAGACCGAGCGTCGCTTGGGTGGAAAACGAATTTTCCCGTTACAACCGTTTTCGATAACACCCATTATGGGCTGAATAGTTTAATTATTTGAATATATTTTGAATTTTAATCTATAGAGCATTGAAGCACAAATTCTAACTACGACATACGGTACCTACCAAACAGCACCGCTAGCCTATATAATGGGTTTAATAATATAATTTGATATATACACGCACAAATATGGCTCGTTTAACACTATAGGATAAATAAAATAAAATAAAAATATAGGATATGTATTTAGTCATAGTCATAGTCATAGTCATATCATTTATTGCATTTATGTGTTACATTTGTTGTTACAATTATTCGTATAGTCCAACATAAACCCTGTAAGGGCACAGCAATTTACAAGTTTATTAATTTACACAAACTTAAGCTATGTACTTATAACTAATACTTAAAATCTAAAAATTCATGCAATGTGTAAAAGCTATTAGCTATTAGAAAATCCTTTAATTTTTTTTAAAATATTTGGTGTTCTTCCATTAATCTAATGGTCGGTGGTATTTTATTGTATATTTTGACCGCCATGTGATGAGGCCCTGAACTAACCATTTTCATGTTAGTAAATGTGCTTAAAAGCTTGTTCCTTTGTCTTAAGTTATGCGGATTAAGCTGTTTATCTCTTGATCGGTCAAATAGATTAGGGTTCTTTCTAATAAATTTACAAATTTCAATTAGATAAATGGATGTCAATGTTAAAATTTTCAACCGAACAAAATGTGGTTTACAACTTTCCGTTTCCTTTATATTCACTAATATTCTAATACATCTTTTTTGCAATGTGAACAGATTTTTAGCACCTGTGCTATTACCCCATAATATGATTCCGTAACTCAGGCGAGAATGAGCATACGCATAATAGGCACAAATAGATGTTTTTTAGTTTTCCTGACACTTTTTCAATATGGGCTTTCCAATCTAAGTTAGAGTCAATTTCTACTCCTAGCAGTGTACACGATTTTACAATCGGTAGCTTATTGTTGCCATAAAAATAATTTATATCTAAAGGTGATTTCTGACGTGGTTTTATTTGAATTAATTTCGTTTTTGAAACATTTAACATTAGGTTATGATCTTTTAGCCAGTCTATTACATCATCAAGGGTTGAGTTTATTGCTTGCCCTAAATCAGTGCTATTACAGTTTTGAAAGATAACAGTGATGTCATCTGCATAAAGCATACATTGTTGGGATATATTTTTTGGTAAATCATTTATGTAAATTAAGAATAATATACATCCCAAAACACTACCCTGAATTTTTCATATCTAGTGGTTGGGATCTTACCGTAATTAATTGATTCTTATTGCTATCGTGGTGCTCTATGTCTACAAACTGAATACGATTGTCTAGGTACGACGTAAACCATTTGTGTGCTATCCCTCTTACTCCATTGCCATATAGTTTATCTAAGAGAATTTTATGAGACACTCTATCATACGCTTTACTCATATCTAACAGCATAGCTGTTGCATACTTGCGGCTGTTAATTATACTTAGTATTTCGTGCGTGAATTTATGTAGGGCTGACACGGTTGATCGACCTTTACGAAAGCCGTTTAGAGGCGACAATGGGTTTAACTGTCAACAACCTAGTGCCAAACTTAGCAATTCTTTATACATCATAAATTTTGATCATACATGAGAACTTGGCCTTTATTTTACATTAATGCTTTTGTTGCAATATTAATAACACTATTGAAGTCAGTAATTCGTCGGATAAATCGCATCCTCGACGAAAGCGAGAGTAGAGTATGATTTACTTGAGATTATAGAGGATTAACTTTAAGTTGATGTGGGAGTAATGTTCTTCGATCAGCTTCTTTAACACGCTCGATTGCTAACGACACGTCGCGTAGTCGGTTTTGAATGCAAATCAAGTAATCGGGCACCGAAACGCGTTGAATTACTCTCGCTACGGAATTATCGCTTGGTGTTTATGCTTATTTTTTGACGTTTTTTATGACCACACAGTTGGACCAATGCTTACAAATTGTGTGGTCTATTGCAAAATATGTCAATTGGATCAAAATTCTGACTGTACTGTATTGGGTATAAAAACTTGAATTTGTAAACGCCTAAAAGACCAAAAGAAGGAAAAAAATTGTATTTTAGACGAGACCATAGTCGGTACTTTTAGGTATTTAAAAAAAATGTAAACAAAACTACGACGTGATAATAGAAGCAGAACACTGATACGTCAAAGTGCAATAAATCTGTTTTGATTGGCTGTTTAACAATGTCGCGTGGTTTGGATTGTTTACATTTTTTAAAACACTAAAAGTATAGACTATAGCTTCTGGGTGGTTCGTATAAGGCACTTAATTCTAATGTTCGGTTTCAAAGCGAAGCTAGGTATTTACAAAATTTTTGCTTATTAATACTAGGATGGAAAAGGAGTGGTGTCTATTAAACACAACGCGAATACCAAGACTACTCTTTCAACCTAGAACTTAATTAATTATATATTTATGTTCTTCTAAATTAATTTGTACAGTTGCTTAGTCGATAACCTTTCACTTTTCTTAATCCCTCAAGCGTTAGCTGGAAGAGCATACATACGTTATTCAAATTCATAATGATACACAATATTTTGTGGTCCTTCGATCCGGATACAAAAAAAACATGCTCTGCTCATACAAGTTTGTTCTAACCTTCATCCATAAATCTGAACCTGTAACTAATGTGAAATCCTAATTCTCTCCTACCCATAGATCACTTCATTTACCGATCTTATCCCACTAACACAAGCCCTACAACAATAGTGTTAAAGTACACAATTGTAGCGCAAGACTTTACAGTAGGCGCTATATGGGATTAGTATAATTTAAGCATGCGCCAGCGCTGGCGCCGCGGCTGTCGCGATTGTGATAGATTTGTGAGATGCGTTAGGACAGACGGATTTTATGTTAGCTATATCGCTCCGGTTGTGTTCGTATGTACAGTTGCGGTATGGAAAGGTGCGTCGCTTTTCATCTCTATTCCAATGCCGTGTAGTGGCGTGCCATTTTTTTTCACTTTTTTTTTTTTTTTATGGC
This sequence comes from Acleris laterana, assembly GCA_963966035.1. Lineage (NCBI taxonomy): Eukaryota > Metazoa > Arthropoda > Insecta > Lepidoptera > Tortricidae > Acleris > Acleris laterana. The sequence goes on along the minus strand of OZ014459.1, from coordinate 12,065,171 downwards.
ATAGAGAAGACAAACGAGCACACAGGCCGCCTGATGGTAAGTGGAAACGGTGACCCATAGACATTCACATTCACAAGACTGCAATGCAATCCTAAGACTGCAAATGCGTTGCCAACCCTGAGGACTAAGATGGAATGCCTCTATGCTAGTAATTTCACCGGCTGTCTTATCCCCAAACCGGAACACAACAATGCGAACAATGCTGTTTGGCGGTAGGTTAATGGATAAGACGGTGGTAGCGATCCGGACGGACCCTGCACAAGGTCCTACCACCCGCAAATTGATAGTGGGTTCGCTCTTGACTATCTCTTGCCCTTGGAGGACGAAGATTATGTCGATGATCAAGCGAGCTCACACATTACCTATTTGCCTTAGCTTTAAATAGGTTCAGATTGTATGCACTCGGAAATACAGACGCCAGAAGCGCATTCCACTCTTTTGCAGTACGCATTATGAAGGATGATGCAAAATCGAAAACGCGGAATTTCAACCAAACACGGTCCGTTTAGGTTCACTTTGTCCATATGCCCATGTCGTTCACATTCCTACTTCGTCCACAATTTCACTTCGTCAACATTCCCATTTCATCCATATTCCCATTTTGTCCTTTTCCCATTTCGTCCTTATGCCCACGTCATCACGCGTAAAGTAAAATCAGAAGTAGAATAAAAACGAAAATAAAATGTGGACGAAGTGGGAATGTGAACGATAGGTATGGGAATATGGACGAGATGGGAATGTTGATGATAAGGAAGTGGACGAATTGGGAATTGACGGTGGAAGAAATGGGATTGGTGACGAAGTAGGAAGGTGAACGAAAAGGGAATGTGGACGAAGTGAACCTAAACGATTTTAGCGCGTGGATTCTCAATTAGGCAGCCTTATACGTTCTATCTCATCGACAGAAGCCATGCTGCTAAATTAAAAATCCACGCGCTAAAATAAAAAGCGTTTTGTTCGCTCTGCCGGGACTACTTAAACTCGTCGCTGCGACATTCACTTGTTCGTTCGTCCGACAGCGTTTATGAGAAAATCACACACAAGGTACGGATGGTATCCCGCGGTGCGTCTGGAAGTCCGATTGTAGAAAGGAAGACCTTACTGTAGGTGTGAAAGTAGTCGCGCGATTTAATTTCGCTAATCCCGACTCGTGTAACGAGATATTCAGCTCATGGTAAATACGGGACTTTAACATGTAGCCTCTAGGTACAGTCAACGTCAAAAGTAAGTGATCAAAATCAACATTTCAAAATATCTATTGTCATGGCATCCCAAATATAACATGTTATATTAAAGTGCTAAATTAATTGATGTTTTAATTAGTCAAAAGAAAGTGATCATAACAGCTGTGCAAAACAGAAGCCTGACATGACATTTCTATCAAAAGCGTCAAACGTGAATTGAATACCAAAATAACGACATTCCAACAATATCGGCAAAAGAAGGATTTATGGCAAATAATTTCAAGATGTAATAAAAACTTATTTTAAATCTTGGCGTAAGGGAGATTGCTATTTTGTCACTTCGCATGTTTTTCGACGAACATAACCGATATTAACCGAAGTACTCCGAGGTTGTCCCAAAACCAAGATTTTATAGTTAAAACTTTAATTCGAAATGTTCAACAATGACTTAAACTGTCATTGAGTTTTCAAAAATCGAAATAATGGTGATCACTTATTATGACACGTTATTGAGCTCATTTACTTTTGATCAACTACAATAGTCCGTAGCATTTGACTTAATGTATTGTATAGATAATTTTGGGACCCTATTTCATCAGTTTCTTTTGCTGTTGACTGTACCTATCAACCGCATGACCAATGACCGAACATGACTTAGCATAAGTCGTAAATGAATCCACCTTCATAAACCTAAATAGATAGAGCGGTCATCGCAATCATAAAATGAAGATAACTCGTGTTATAACTCATTTAGAACCAACTTACTTCGAGGAAGCCGTGAAAATAGTTTAATTATCGTTATTTATATGTATCGGCGAATAAATATGTACTGCGAGGTAATAAAAGGTAAGTTATGCGTGGAACCTGAATAATGGATAAATGGTGGAGTGGATGAAGGGTCGCAATGATCACACTAAACAGTGCTATAAAGATGTGATTAGATTGAGTAGTAATGTTTCTTTTTTTTTTTTTTTTCTAGCCTGTTTTTGTGTCCCACTGCTGGGCAGAGGCCTCCCCTCTTTTTCGCCGCACTCGTCCCTATGCAGGGCGCACTCTTGCCAATCCCTCGCAAACGACTCTAGGTAGTAATGATAAGACTTAAAAGTTAAACATGAAAAATATTTATTTAACAGGTATCTATATGATAGGAACTAGTTACCCAAATATCACATTTTCCTGCTTAACTACGCGTGATATTTTTATTTTATATGAATTGTTTTATATAATGCTAGGTTAAGTATTATGATTGCTATAAGCAATATCTATAAAAAATAATGACTGTTGAGTTTTTTGCGGCGTTTCTTCTTAGCTGTGGTTTTTTTTTTCTGATGATTATTTAAAAATTTCATAGTCTAAAACGAACAACTGTAAAACGAAAATCATATTATTTGAATATTTGAGAGATTTTTTTTTTTCAGTGGTCACATTCTTAAGTGCAGTGTAATCCTATTAGAATTATAAACTAAACCTTTTTCAATACAATGTAAAAAAAAAATACAAGTTATATTTCCAATAGGGTAGGTAACACTTATTTTTTCTATGTCTGCGCCCTATCCATCGCGATCTCGGGCTGGTCCGTAGCTGACACATAGATTGCGAACTACTCGTATCGGAGCACCACGTCGCGCGGTTGGTGGTATTGACTTATCATGCAAACATTGCAAACCTATGCTTCCTGTATAGGGAAATTATTGCACATTCAGATTTTAATATAGCTTAAAAATACGATGATTCTTACCAGACTCCCACCCTGAGGACTTTATATACAGGGTGTCCCATAAATAGCACGTCACAGTGACATCGGAGATTCCCCAGCCTCAGACGAACCGAACCAACCTAACATGACCTCAGTACAAGTTGCACCGTTTTCGAGTTATACCAATTTAAAGATTTTTCCAATTTCTCACCTCTTTTAACATTGCAAGTGCCCGCATTTACTGGGATAGCTTTACAATTTAGTTTTTTTTATTTGTACGCTTTCATGAATAGTTGCTTAAGATGATAGAAGCATTATTATGTAAATAACTAATGTAAAAGTTGGAAAAATACTGTAATGAACTTGACTTAAATTATCATCAACATATTAATTTCAACTTTGAACACCTGCCGTGACTTTTTTTTACTAGAAACGAAATGAGCAAATAACTTTAAAAACATGCGTATGTTATGCAAATTCTAAAATAGTATGACACATGATATCATAATGCAAAAAAGTAGGAATTCGACTCACTTTTCCTAATAAGGATCCCGAAACCAAACTAACAAATGAAAGGCTATTAGCCGCTTTGCAAGTTTATTATGTAAAGAATTGTATGGTATAGTTATTAATTTTTTGCAGTGGGTGCCCTGTGACCCAAAGTAGTTCGTTACCTTGCGTTTCGTGCTATACCCTTTAATATTAAACCTCGTTTTAATAGCAGACTTTTTAGTTACTTTTTATTTTTATTGATTTGACTTATGTCATTACTTATCACCATGTTCACTGCGTCCCTGTTTTCCTGTGGTGTTCCTGAACTAAATCGACTTGGCATTCCTCTGGACTCTGATTAATTTTGTGGAACTGAAACGACTACTCGGCACTCTTAACGGACACTTGATTTCACTTTGTAAAACTTTATTACGATGGCAAATCGTAATACTTCTCAGTACTCCAATAGTGAGTACGCTGATATGCATTTAATTTATGGTGAAACTAGGAGAGTTTCCACTCGAGGTAATGTTTCTTACAACGCAAGGTTGGCTGCAAGACTGTACTCGGAACGATATCCAAATCGTAGGCCGACGACTTATGAGGTAATTTTAAGAGTCGTGAATGGTTATCGTGACGACAGACCACCAAGACGTGGCTCAGAAGGAAGACCCCAAACCATTGATGATGACGTTGTTTTAAGTCAAGTACAAGCAGAGCCAGGAACTTCAGTGCGAATAATCGAACGCCGTACTGGCGTTACTAAATCGTCGGCACAACGAATTTTGAAGCGGCACAAATACCACCCTTACCACATTCATCGTGTTCAAACGCTTCTTCCGACAGATTACACGCAGCGTATTCAATTCTGTCGAAAAATGATACAGAAATGGAGGGAAAACCCAAACTTCTTTAATGAAGTATTATGGAGCGACGAATCGGCCTGCAAAAGGGATGGGTACGTTAACTTGCATAACATCCACAGTTGGCAAATAACTAACCCACACGAATCGAGAGAAGACCGGTCACAATACCAATTTAAAATTAATTTGTGGACCGGAATTTTTAACGGCCAAATAATAGGACAGGTCGAGTTGCCGCCGATTCTGAATGGCCAGAACTATCTGCAGTTTTTGGAAAACGATCTGCCTATTTTATTAGAGGACACGCCGTTGGCATTGAGGCAAAGGATGTGGTTCCAGCAAGATGGCTGCCCGGCACACTACGCTCGCTCAGTCCGTGAGCACCTAAACAACAAGTATCCTGACAGATGGATTGGGCGAATGGGATCAATTTTATGGCCACCGCGTTCCCCGGATCTAAACCCACTGGATTTTTTTTATTGGGGATGTTTGAAAGATAAAATTTATTCAAAACCAATAAGTAACGAAGAGGAACTACGGCGACGTGTCTTCGATGCAGCCCGAGACATATCCGGAACCAGTTTACGAAAATTAAACCGAAATTTTATCCGAAGATGCCATTTGTGCCTTAGAGTCGCAGGGAAACAATTCGAACATTTATTGTAAAAACTAATGAAAGTTAAACCTTTATCTTTGAACCTTGGTCAATCAAATGTGAGTCGAATTCCTACTTTTTTGCATTATGATATCATGTGTCATACCATTTTAGAATTGGCATAACATACGCATGTTTTTAAAGTTATTTGCTCATTTCGTTTTTAGTAAAAAAAAGTCATGGCAGGTGTTCAAAGTTGAAATTAATATGTTGATGATAATTTAAGTCAAGTTCATTACAGTATTTTTCCAACTTTTACATTAGTTATTGACATAATAATGCTTCTATCATCTTAAGCAACTATTCATGAAAGCGTACAAATAAAAAAAACTAAATTGTAAAGCTATCCCAGTAAATGCGGGCACTTGCAATGTTAAAAGAGGTGAGAAATTGGAAAAATCTTTAAATTGGTATAACTCGAAAACGGTGCAACTTTTACTGAGGTCATGTTAGGTTGGTTCGGTTCGTCTGAGGCTGGGGAATCTCCGGTGTCACTGTGACGTGCTATTTATGGGACACCCTAGTATAGTCAAAGTATACAATAAAAATACTTGAACTTAGTACTCTGACACAATAAGCGAGCTTTTTACACTGTGTGCTGGTTTGGTTTTAAGTGGCCAACTTTTTCTTTACAGTTATTAAAGCTACTAAAGGTTCCACAAAATAAAACCTCTTACATACATAACATACCTTCACTCATTTGGACGCAGGCTGAAAAACCTTTTATTGGAAAATCCATTACACTCAGTTAAAGAGTTTATGGACCTTGATTTATTATTTGTAATGTTTTGACTTATTTTGAGACGATCCTTAATGGTGATAACTTCTTAGTTCTGTATTGTTATTGTTATCCTGACTTCTTATTTCTATTTTGATTATATTAAAACTTATGTACCTATACTGTTGACGATTCCAATGTAATTTCTTGTACTTTTGACATAACATGCAATGTATACTGTGACTTACTTTGGAAAATAGATATCATTCATTCATTCATTCATTCATTCTCCTGTAATCCCATAGTGAATTACCTACACCTTTAAAAACTTGTTGATAATAACCTCTTCTTAGTAAATTAAAACATCTTGCATCAGTCTTCCGATCCGTTCCCATCGTCAAACTGTGTTAACACGCTGTTATTGATTCATATTTCCGTCGATCGCTCCGTCTCGGGACGTGTCTCTTGACGATCGTATAACGCGTTAGTTAACGGGACAGTTAATCATCTTTATCGGTTTCCGTTCGCAGGTGTAATTAATTCGATAACTAAGCTCATTTAATGGCGTTGATGAAGGCGAATATTGAGGTTTCTTTTTGGAATCAGTTTTATAAAACACTAGCGAGGGAACTGATTGAATTTCGGCATAAAAAGTTCTCTATATTTTTTACGCGATTACACATAGACCGATAAGAACGTTGAAACACTATTCCACTATTGTAATATTCAGTAGTATTGACAGGTGATTTAAGTATAGTTGTATTTAAGTATGTATTTATCTAATATGTGTCTTGAAAATGTGTGGTAATGAATGCGTATATTTTTTTAATTTTTTTATTTATATTATTATTTACTTAATTAAGTTTATCTTTGTCTAGTTCTAGTACAAGCCCAAGAGCTTAGTTTGGATCAACTTGTGTGAGATTGTCCCCCGATATATTTTTGTTTTAAGTGAATTTTGTTTCGTCACGTTAAGTGGGATCAATAATAAACCGGACTACACATTGTTTTAACTATTGAAGATAGTCTTATGCCGTCTGTCTATTCCTTTGTTTTATGTTTACATACATACATTAAATCACGCCTGTTTCCCAGAGGGGTAGGCAGAGACCACTTCTTTCCATTTGCTACGATCTTGACCAATTTATTTCGCTTCTTCCACATTCATACATCGAGTCATGCACGCACGTCGGTTTCGGGTACTTATGATTCGGCTTCGGCCCTTGTTTTATGTTTGTTTGTGGCAGATGTCAAATATGAACCTAAGGTAATCAAATCTACCAAGGGGCCCCAATATGGTTGCGTTTATCCCGTGACAAAGTTTAGATAAGGCATCCGTCACCTTCTGACACGTACTAAATATGTACGAGATGCGAGAGTGACAGATGCTTTATCCACATTTGATGTGCGATATAGACGCAGCCATATTACGCCCGCAGAGGGGTTTCAGTATTAAAATAAATTTATAAACTAGAGAGTACCCACTTAATTGATCGAAATAATAGACAGATAACTGACAGTTGTTGTTAATTGATAGATGTAATTTTCGGAATGGCCGTAAGAAATTATAGAATATAGGTCCATCGGAAATGGGTTTGTGTCGTAAACGTGTTTTGTTTCCAACGAATTTGTATAACAAGTCATTAAGCCCATCGGTGGGCCAGACGGAACAAAAATACAAGGAAATTTAAATAGAACTTTCGCGGGTTTCCTTCGCAGTTTGTTCCTCGTGGCACCGGTAACGTTGCTACTACTTCGAATTGAAAAAAAGGCTTCTCTACTATTAGTTGTCAAAATACAATTTGACTACTAATTGCGGAGAAGCTTGAAGGTGGCTTTTGTTTAATCTTAATTAAATTCTAGTTTTAAATACATTTAAGTTGCCCTAAAACTAGATTGTTGAGTGTCATTTCCTTGCTCTTGTATTAGTTTGTTTTCTGCTAGTTGCCCTTATAAATCACCAAACTAATTAATAAGTACGACTAATTAGGACGACCAATGAATTCTGATGACTGTAAACGATTAAAGATGTAATTTTTCGTAAACCTTATAATTTATCAGATATTCATCATATTTCGTCGTTAAATTACAGAATATGTTGCCTTGTAGGGCGAAAGTTACTTGTCTTCAGTACAGTTACCGGCAGTAATACTTATAGTTATTATCCAGCATGGTGCTCAAAATTATCTGACACTTTACATAAGTAGAGGGAGAAGCGTAAGTAAGAGCGTTTCAAATATTTTTGAGCCAAATGTTAGGTATATTATAGCTTGTGACAGCACAGTAAAGCATTAATATGTTTACAGCCACAGCGCCAATTATATACACATATTTACACATAGACCTTTTTGTCAGTCGCATAGCAGTGTGTAGATCTTTTAGACGCTTTGGCAACAGTATTTATGTCTTCGACTGTACATGTCAGTTTTGAGTGCCAAGTGGAACGCTGCAGGTTGGCACTTTCCCTTCGAAGTGTTATTTTAAGGCAGAACTCGGGAAATAGTTCCGCGTGTCGTGTTTCTAATGCGGACCAACATTTCTTCACCTGTGCTCTTGTCTTCATGATGTAGTTGTTTAGTCACCAAACTTTTTTTAATAAAAATAATTATTTCAGACCTCATGATTGATCCATGTGTTTTAGTAACTTTACTAAACAAGTGGTTGCCATCATTTCCAATTCCCTATTTATTCTTTCCCGATAGGGTTTCAATTTCGAAAATAGTACGTTAGTGTAGATGTCCATATAGTAACTAATATCCAGTCACAAAGAAATTTCAAAGTGTTAACAATTAGATGACATTACATTACGTCGTTCGTTACTAGTTGAGAGCAGATGTGCGCATCGTTTCCGAAAAATAATTATAAAAATATTAAACTCAGTTATTACCGTACTAAGTAAATTGAACCCTAAGACATTGTGGCAGAGCTTAAATAAAGCTGAGGATTGCATCACGCCGCGCAACTCGCTTATCAGCTACTGCACAAAAAAAGAGGTACGCTTGCACAGTATACGCAAATTTTACCGATACATCGAGTAAGAAATGTTCCGTTCGCCATCAGATAACAGGTATTCATCTCAACCTGAACTATCAAGTAACACTGAAGGCATCACTCACGTTACAAATAGAAAACGGAAACCTAATCCAGAAATGCAAGATTTTACATTATTTAAACAAGATATCTCGGAAATGTTGGACAGTTTCAAAGTGACCCAAGAGACCCAGACGAAGAAACTGCACGAGTCTATTGATGAGCTACATGCACAAAATAAAGAGATCATTAAAACGAACTCAAACATCGAAAAAATTCTTCTCCACACTACTACCTTATATAATGATTTAAAACAAAAAGTTGATACTTTGGCAGTCGGACACAATGATGCCCTTATTAGAATCAGTGCACTCGAAGAACAGATTGAGGACATGCAAAGGAACCAGAGAGTTGCCACCTTGGAGATAAGAGGTATGCCAGAAGTAGAAAATGAAAACTTGGACGAAGTCCTTAAAAAGGTACATAATACTTTAGATATCCCGGTTCCTATTGAACATATCAAACAAATTAGACGCATCAAAACTAGTAAAAGTAAAGTTATTGTTGTGGAATACCCAAATATCCGAACAAGCTCACTTGTTTTGAAAGCGCTAAAAACCTACAATGGCGCTCACAAAGAGGACAAGTTTAATACGAAATGCCTGGACCTGCCTGGGGATAAATGGCCCATCTACATCGGAGAATCGCTCACACCAACAGCCAGGAAACTTCACTACCTTGCACGTAGCCTGCGCAAGGATCACAGCTACCAGCACTGCTGGACTTCGATGGGACGTGTGTTTGTCAAGTACGCGGATGGCGATCCTGCCATTCAGATTAAATCTATCCATCAAGTGGAAGCTTTGAGAAGTCCCGCCGCAACTGCTTTGTGACTCTTCGTTGTTTGTCGGCTGTACAGGTCAACTTTACTTATTACATTTTTTAGTATATTGGATGCATTCACCTCACACATTTCATCAATTTCCATTAACTCTCTCAAAACACATGACACATTACGATACACATGCACACTCATCTACATCCTGCCATTTATAAAACATAATTTTGACTATTGCTCTGTAACACAACTGCACGGTTGTGATAAACTCGCATACTTTCCAATTTTTGTTCATGTCTGATATCGAAACCTTATCACGCGATATTGACAAAAGCGTCAATATCGGGACCTCAATGGTGCTGACTGTGCCAGAGCAATGCAAAAATGTCTTCGTTAATTCGAAAAATACATTGAAGATTTTCACACTGAATATAAGAAGCTTAAATCGAAATTTTGACGATTTACAAGTGCTTCTAGATAGATTATATATTGATTATGAGGCTATTATACTTACGGAATGCTGGCTTGCTAAGAACTCTATGATACCTAAACTACAAAATTATCGGTCATTTGCAACCACTCGAAACTTTAATCAGAATGCTGGAATTGTTATTTATGTAAAAGAAAGTATGTTGTTTAAAACATCGGAACCAACTGAATACATTGAGGCAAATTGCTTAATCACCACACTAGGTTCGGAGTATGCTATTGTTTCTGTCTATCGTCCCCCTTCCTTCAGGAAAACAGATACTTTCATAAATGGATTGGACCAAATCTTGAAAAAGCTTAAGCAATTCAAAAACATAATCGTGTTGGGAGATATGAACATTGACATAAAAGAAGGCAATCAGGATACCCGTGCACCAGATTATCTGGATATGCTAGCACTTCACGGTCTTTTACCTGGCCATATTCTGCCTACAAGACATAATAATTGTCTTGATCATTGCTTAATGAAGACTAAACTCCCAGTAACAACAATTGTATGCGATACTCAAACCACAGACCACTCTTGTGTAATGGTATCACTCTCAAACCAACAAACGCCACATTATACAAATGTTCGTGTGTTCAAAAAAACGGATTATATCGCAGCTATAAAAGACCTTGAACAAGTTAATTGGACTGAATTGTTACTAGGTATGGATGCTAACAGAGTAACTAATATATTCATCTCACAGGTAGCCCACACACTTAGCAAATTTACTAAATACGTAACTATTTCTCGTAGAAAACAAAGTATTAAGCCTTGGATCACTCTAGGGCTGATCCGCTGTATGAGGAATAGGGATAACCTACATCGTAAACTTAAAAAGGATCCTGATAATGTCACTCTTAAAATCACGTACCGACGATATCGTAATACCTGCAATAACATCCTCAATAATCTGAAAAGAGCCTATCTAAGAGCACAAATTAAAGCAAACACTAATAACATAAAAAAACAATGGGAACTTATTAAGAATATCTGCAAATTTAATGATAACTCAGATAACAAAATGCATCTTCTTAACTTGAAATCCAACCCACTAGAATCTGTGAATTATGCTAATAAATATTTTACAAATATTGGCAAGGAATTGGCTACTGAAATAATTAACAGAACTCAATTATCTGAACATCAGCGAGTCAAGGCTATGAAACTTGAGATGTCCTCTCCTCACTCTATGTTTATGTACCCAACTGATGTACTAGAAGTTAAAAAAATAATACGCAACCTAAAAGCGAGTAAATCTACTGGATGGGACGGCATCTCTTCAACTTTTCTAAAAATGGGTACTGAGGTTCTTAGTAGGCCAATAGCTCTCATTTGCAACCTTTGCTTCCAAGAAGGTAAGTTTCCGGATGCCTTGAAGAAGTCTGTGGTCATTCCAGTGTTCAAATCAGGGGACAGAGACTGTATAACCAATTACAGACCTATTTCATTACTTCCTTCCCTGTCCAAAATAATTGAAAAACTTATAAATAACAGACTTAAATCTTACCTCGAGAAAAATAATATTCTATCGAATAACCAGTATGGATTTAGGGAACGTAAATCGACTGTAGATGCTGTAGAAAATTTAACTTCTTATATTGTTAACCAATTAGACAGTAATAAAAAAACACTCGGTATATTTCTTGATCTAAAAAAAGCCTTCGATACGGTCTCTATACCCATTCTAATAAAGAGGATGGAAAGCGTAGGCATACGTGGTCTACCACTCCTACTTTTGAGCGATTACTTAAAAAATAGAAAGCAGTCAGTTAGAGTGGGAGAACATATTAGTTCGGAAGAAGACGTCCTGTATGGTGTGCCGCAGGGTAGTGTCCTTGGACCTACCCTTTTCTTAATATACATTAATAAGCTTTGTCTCCTCTCACTAAAGAATGCCCAAATTATAACATTCGCCGATGATACAGTTTTACTTTTTCAGGATAGTACATGGACTCAGTTAATCAAGACTGCTCAAGATGGGTTCAATCTAGTTACTGACTGGCTAAATCATAATCTACTTACCTTGAATTCCTCAAAAACAAAGTATATTACGTTTAGTATACGCAATAATACTCAACCACTTCCGGATTCAGTTACGATAAAATCTCATTCCTGCCTTAGGCTATCTGACTGCTCGTGCATGCTTATCGAACGTACTGATTCCATTAAATACTTAGGCATTGTAGTAGACCAAAATTTGAAATGGAATAAGCATATTTCAAATATAACTGGCAGAGTAAGAAAGCTGATATATATATTTAAAAACCTTAGACATGTCTGTGACAGTAAGTTATTAACCACAATATACGATGCACTCTGTCAGTCAATTGCAACTTACTGTATAACTGCATGGGGAGGCGCTGCAAAAACAACACTGATCCCATTAGAACGTGCCCAACGCGCTGTTCTCAAAGTTATGTCATTTAAGAACTTTAGATATCCAACACAAACCCTATATAAAGATACCCTCGTACTTACCATACGACAGCTTTTTATTAAAAGCCTAATACTAGCTCAGCATCGAACGCAGCCGGATTACCCTGCAACACGCCGCAGACTTGATCTAGTTTATTCCATCCCCACATTCAAATCAGCGTTTTCTCGTAAATTCAAGAAGATTCTCGGACCCCTCATCTATAATCGTATTAGCAAACTTATTCAAATACGTAACCTCAGTTTATATCAATGTAGAAAGGCTTTAGTAACCTTTCTGAATTCGCTTAACTACGAAGATACGGAAAAACTTATGAAATAAATGGCTTAACATATACACGCACAAACACACATACTCGCACACATATACACGCACACTCACACAAACACACACAGTCAAACACTCACTCGCTCACAAATAATATGCATACGAATATTCTAGTTGTTAGTATTGTTTCTCTGCACAAAATAAAAATGCATCCATATTTTTTGCATTTACTACTTGTTTACGTTTAACTTAACTTGGTTACCAGCGTAACATTTGCTGGACTTACAAATTACCCTCAACTTGTAATTTTTAGCTAAATGATGTTTAAAAGTTGTGCGAACAGTTTAACTACAGATAATTATAAGTTTATTATGGTATAAGAAACGATTGAGGATGACGAATCTTACTCCACCGTGATACAGTTTTAACTAGTACGGGGAGTAACGGACATCATTATACTCAAACGATGTAACTTACAACTTTATATTAACATGTATCTCCTGCACAGATATAAATGTATTTTGTTGTTTGGTAAATAAAGTATTATTATTATTATTATTATTATTATTATTATTACATTGGAACATGATCACAATGATTTATAGGTTTTTGTTTTGATTACAAACCTCTACAAATATTCCTGCTTCATAATATTAAGCAATAAAAGTAAGGCAAAAACAAACAAGATATCCATAAAATCCAACAGGGGCGCCGCCGGCGACCCTCAAAGCACAACCCTAACTTTAAAATTAAAAGAAATACGTCTTTTATCACGCTCGTAAATCAGGGATGTGTAATAAAATCCGCATTGTCCTCTAGTTAATAGCCGTTTTGTCACAAATATGTCGTAAATTACCTGCCAGTGCCACCCCTAAAAGGAGTTATAAATCTCCGCAAAGAGGCTGCATGGTGTTGGGGTCAAGTTTTTTTTAACGGGTGAAATACAAATGGCTCTGAGGTTACGTTAACATGCGTTATAGATCAGGCCGTGACGGGACTACAAGGAAACATATTTGGGTAATGGTTTACACTTGCACTTGTGGTTTTAAAGTTTGTAAACCAACCGTATTTACCGTTTGACCTTTAAAATATCAATCTCCACGCGTCAATCCTTTACTATTATCTGGTCTTAAAGAAGGACGAACCTTAATCACTTTCTTATGTATAATTAGGAAGTTTTTATTAGCTTTCTACTATTTCTTTGCATAAAATTCCTCCTAGAGTGATGCCTGATTGATTAAATGTCATTGAATCCAAACAACTTTTTCATTCGTCACGCTTGCTCGTAAATAAACAGTGCCATAACATAAGCCATAACATACAAGTGAAGCATGCAATATGGCCATAAAATTATATCCTCGGGCCCTGCGGTGTTGAAACGCCCTCTAGGACTCTCTTATTTAGCACATTGTTGCGTCAATATTCCTGTTTAAATCCATGTAATTTTTATTGCCTTTCAATTCATGTTCAACATTTTATGTTATAACACTAAAAATTGCATGGTTAAATTTTGTTCTCTTCTTCCACAGCCGGACGAGCTAGTTACTAAATCAGTGAAGCTGACCTCCCGCGAGAGACGGTTCATCAAGTTCGCGTCGGTGGAGCACGGCGGGCAGCTGTACATGACGCCGCAGGACTTCCTCGAGTCTGTCGTCGAGCAGGAGCCTCGTCGTGAGTAACCTTGACTGCTTTATAGCAACCCTTAGGCATCCATCTGTTCAACCAGCTAGAGATACTGGATACAGCTACCCAACCCATTGCAGTGTATAGATGTCTTCGCGTAATGCTTTCCCGTCGATATTAGAGTCATCATCATCATCATCATCCTCATCATCATCATCTTCATCATCATCATCATCATTATTATCAGCCTGGTACTTAGCCGACTGCGGGACGTTAGCCTCTTCCATTTTAGCAGCACTGCAGCAGTCCTAAACTGCTTTTGCCAATGCGCGGTCACCCCTCGAAAACACAAATCCCTGTAAAACATCCTAATGAAAATGTCATAGGTACCAACTGTCAACCAGGAGCTAGATTATGTCAGATGGCTAGAAAAAGTGACGACGTCTGCGCCAGCCGGATTGTTCGGATGAAATAGGCTCAATTTGAGCAGAGACGTGCTAACACTGCTAACACATCCCAATATACCTGTGTACATAATTTGCGTGTCGTATATATAGAGCTTTTGTTTTAGCGCGTCTAAAGCGGCGCGTGCTCACGACAAAAGAGATCGAACAGCTGCGCGACAGCACGCCCGCGCTGAAGAAAGGATCGCCGCAGATGTTCCGTAATCTGAGGGACAGGGGTGAGCAGAGCATACAGTATTGCTACTTTGAGAGCCGTGTTAATTAACTAATTTGTGTGATTCATCAGGAAACGTCTGGTTTTCAATGAAGACGTGCCTTAAGTCGGGCATTTCACCCAACATTACTTAATTTATCCGGCCCAAAAAATCATGCAGAAACAACTTCACTAAGTAAGAGCCCGTTATTGGAATAGTTTAAAATCGTAACCGATAGTTAAATCTGGTGCCTTAATATGGCTGCGATTATCGTGTGATAAAGTGTGGATAAGGCATCGGTCACCTTCTGACACGTAAATAAGTACGTGAGTGACGGATGCTTTATCCGCATTTGACACGCGATATAGACGCAGCCATACTAGGACCGCTGAACCAAAAGTGTAAAATTTTCGATACGATTTTAGACTAAGGGCCGTATTTAAAATGATCTTGAGCGACATGCATCTCAAAACACAATACGTAATATATTATCACAGACGGACATCCCAGTCATATCGGTTTTTGCCATTTTAATTATCGAATTAATTTTTATTTTCTATTTTCAGGCATCATCTCGTACACAGAGTACCTGTTTCTTCTTTCTATATTAACCAGTAAGTTTGTATTTCTAGTTATATAATTCAGATTGATATTTAGATTACTAACGAAACCACATAAATAGTCAAAATTTAGTATGCTTAATAAAACGTAGAAGCTATTTTTTTAATCCTTACCTCTCAACTGGTAAGGATTTGAAAAATACTATACAAAGCATTTATTTTTCAATCATGAAATTTGCAACTCATTTTTACTATTCCAGTTTTAAATGCATTTCTACTTACTTATAAAAATTTGCCCGCATTTCACGAAGCTGTAGTTAGAAGAGTTGACATTAGATAAAGCTTGACCAGAAAAATAAACAATCCCTATAGGGGTCGCCACTAATACTTTTTTTATCTGTTTCGTGAATTGCAATAGAAATGACAGTTCATATAATTTCCGCAATAGCTAGGCCAGGCTTTAAATATAAATGTATATGTTCCAGAACCAGCGTCAGGTTTTCAAATAGCATTCAACATGTTCGACACGGACGGCAACCAAAGAGTAGATAAGAATGAGTTTCTAGTCGTAAGTACATTTTAAATATTAATAATCACAGAATTAATGAATGGTAGAACATGTTTGAAAAGTCATTGGATGTTTTGTAAAGGAAATGCTGGGTGTAATTTGAGGATTGGAAAAAGCCGGGGCATGTGGGTACTGGTAGTAAATAATGTAGACCCAGTATGCTTCCCTGTGACACTTCTACACAATTTAGACATAATGTTTATTAATACAAAGAAAATTTAATAAAGTAGTTAATATATTAATTGTCAAGGAGGATTTATGTTACTCCCCTAAATCATAGAGTTTTGTTTTAATAAACATAGTGGCTTAAGCACAATAGAACTCTTCGGAGAACCTTATTTGCACTTAGTAACACATACTCTTTATGGAACAAGATATTATAATTATGTTTATTTTCTCTTTCTCTACTAATTTGAAATTCAGTAAGATACGAAAATGGTGGACGATTCTGTACCTAAGCATAGGAAGCAACATTTACAGTACTTTGGTACTATAGTGCTCAAGGACACAATATATCTCGTCGTTGCGACTAGAACTACTACTACTACAAGAACACGAATGTAGATTGAACATCGGAAAATATGTCAGTGAATAAGTCTCGGAGACTGCACTCGACACTATAGCTATGTAAAAAAATATTTTAGTCCTTGAGGGTTGACTTATAACAAGTCTTTGAATGTTATTCCATGGAACACAAAAAAGAACGAAATGGCTTGTAATGACTTTTGAAGGTAATAATAATGAAACCCTAAAACTATGGCACCATCATTGAAACTGATAAGGAGAACACTGTGACATCAGCAATGGAGATTGGGCAAAGTGTTAGGTATATAGTTTTGAGGCTGCTAACTTGCTACAGAAGAAAATGCATAAGTAATGCAAATTATTCGTCGATGCTTTATTTAGACTCCCTGTTGCAGGAGACGTGTTGTAGTAAATAGATTTCTAGAATTTTTATTTGCAAAATTTGTTTCTTAGCATGTTTTGTTGCTAAATGACATAGATCCAGCGGTTGCTGGGAGGGTCGATGAAGGAGCGCAAAGATTTGGACGCGAAAAGCAAGGAGGCTGTGAGTTTTGTGGATGCTTGCTTAGGGTCTGTGCCGCTCTTTTAGCACTTTAACTGGAGCTCAGTGACTACTGATTTTAGTGGAGAATAATACTTGTTTATAAATGCCGGGGAGCTTGTATTATCACAATCTCTCCGGAATAGTTTCTTTGACCTTTGATGTGCCAAGTACGTACCCTACATAATTCCAAAATTATTAAATTACTGAATACCTGACGAACGTGTAGCAAATAACGCAATTAACATGAAGCAGCTCGTGCATAGCTAGAGTGTGCTAGGTATGCCTTTGGGAAAAATTAAGCAATCATTTGGCAAAAATATTTGTAATTTAAAAGTGTAGATACTGTGTTGACCGTTTTCTATTACCATTTCAAGAAATGGTTAGCGTTTCCTTCCAATACCTACTATCTTAAGGAGCAAATTACATCACTTCGTTGTGAATAAGTTTACCTGCGAATCGACGTCTTTAATTACCTTTTTTTATTTATTTTCATATCAGTAATAAAAATGCCATCAATGTTAATAATTTAATTGGAGAGTGATGACCAGTTAAAGTGCTAAACCAATTAATGTTTGTGTTCGTTTACTTTACGTTAAACTCACTATAAAATTAATGTTTTAAATTATATAAAGCAATAAAGATATTACTAGATTTTTCTGTAAAATGCTACTAAATTTCGGAGATTTTGTTTTGGCCAATTTACATAATATAGTTTAATATTGCGTTGATGATACAATTACAATTAATTTGTAAATAACCAACAAGAGCGGCACAGAATTGTCAAAATTTTTGTTTAACACTTCAATCAAAATCTAAATTTAATACCAAAATGACTCCTAATCGAAATAATTGAGTGCTTTATTATTGATATTTCCATTAATATGTTTTCTTATGTATAATTATGTTAGCTGCTTGCATTAGTCTCGGCCAGTGCGCTCAAGAACAAGGTCGACGAACAAGTCGCCCCAAAACCCTCTACAGTAAGTCGTTGCCGTTGGCAATCAATTGGTTTAATGTGACGTCATTGGATTTTTCGAATTTTCGTAGTTTGTGCATTGGCTTATGATATATGTTACATGTTGGAAATGTTACATGTTACTTGTGACAAAATCTGTGTATAAGAAGAGGTTTACCTACAGGTTGGTATTGTATTTACCCCTTTCTTTGTCAGCCGCGATTTTACAATCGTTGTAAGGTTTGTCGTTTACTACGTTTAAAAGAAGAACACAGCTTTAAACATTAACCCTAGTCTTATACTAAACCCTGATTGCCTTGTTTTTTAAGCCTTTTTGCATGACATGTGTATTATCTTGACAACCTAATACATTTTTATATACTGAATTCATTACTTATATTTTTTTACCTACTCGTAATACAAGGTATACAACGCTAACTTAACTTTGTGTATAAAATTTAAAGCAGTGCATGAACTAAACAAAATTTTAATAAAAGCGATAACTGCGTTTGTATGTCAAATAATGACGTGTACTAACACTTGTATGTTAAGCATCTGTTCTTCCATGTTTAAATCGATTCTGTGATGTGTCGTCAGTCGTCACACTAACGTCTATTTTTTATTTTTTACTGTCTAATACACGTGTTTTTCTACATTTATTAAAAGCGTTACTCAAGTAAGTTAACTAAATCTATTTTTAACGAGATCTAATCGTAAACTTAAACAAATTAGTTTTTAACAAGCGTTTAATTTGTCACATTAGACATAATTTTAACTTTCTCAGAAAACTCCTATGTTTACATGATTGCTTGGTACATTTGTACTTGCAAAGTTTATTGAGTATCAAATTTAACGTTGTTAATATCACTTCTTTTTGTAATTTAACGTTAAAATTGCAACGAGGAAAACAACAAAGTTACTTTAGTTCTTCCTTATTGATTTTGACAAAACTAAAGAGTCAAGAATGCATTCAATGTTTTGAATTTAGTACGATGCACATAATTCAATTGTAATTTACCGTATACTCCCCGGAAAGTCTCGACCTACCATGAAAATACTGGTCTAATAATAGAAATACTATTAAAAGGTAAAGGCGAATTTACATCGATCCAGTATATTGAGTTATCGAACAAATTCTGGCATCCAGTGAAGCTGGATTATTTCGTAAATCAGTGCTGGCCTGAATTAGTCTAGAGTCACTGGATTTTGGTGCAATATCCATCACCGTTTAACTTTTTTAACAGTTACGCTGTTTTAAAGGAGGTAATGACTACATTTCTATAGTCACTGCTAACTTTTTCCCCTTCTGATACGACATAAGCCTTTTATCATGCTCTGGATAAATGTAAATCCGCCTTAGCAGCATCCCTAAAAATCAAAAACCAACATTGATAAATGACTACAGATGGAGAAGATCTTCAGTTTCGCGTGGCGCGGCAAGCGCGGCCTCGACGGAAAGGAGGAGAAGGGAGACGTGAAGGAAGACAAACCGCAAGATTCTTACGTCAACGACGAGCAGGGGCTGCAGAGAAGGCACAATGTCGACACTCTGCTGCAGGTACAGAGATAGACGATGAATAGATGATATTGTGAGGTAGAAAGGTTCTAGATAGACGAATTGTATGATTGTGACCAGACTAGATGGCTAAAGGATTCTCACCACTTTATACACGAAGGAAAACCTGAAAGCCCACTTAAGTATTGACCCATATATTGGTCCAAACTAAGCTCAAGGCTTGTACTATAATAGAAATAATGATCTTCAAGACGATTGAAAATGTGATTTCAGGTTCATTTCTTCGGTAAGAAAGGCACGAGTGATTTGAAATTCGACGGATTCAAACTTTTCATGGAGAACCTTCAAACTGAAGTTTTGGAGCTGGAATTCCAAGAGTTCGCTAAAGGTAAGATATTCAACCAATCCTACTGGTATTTATTTTTTCTTCCTAGACAGAGTGGCAGGCAAAAGCTAGTGTTTTTCATTCCTTTCTGTATCATTTAGAACTGACGTTAAAACATGCTCTTATTATTGTGAGCAGATTGGTTGTTATTGGTTTTAGTAGGCAGTCTTGGATTTTTACCCAAATTAGTTTGTTAAAGCCAAAAAACCGTCTGAAATAAATTTTGTCAACCGTCCAATATTATAAGTTTACTATCTTCGCAAGAACTAAGTATCTTACCCTTTGGTCACAATAACAAGCAATCAAAGTACCTATTTCCATGGGACTTTTACTTTCAGGCCACGAGACTATATCAGAAGTTGACTTTGCCAAAATCCTCCTTCGCTACACGTATCTGGACACGGACGAGTACGACATGTATCTGGACCGGCTGCTGGACCGCGTGCGGGACGAGCGCGGGGTCACCTTCCACGAGTTCAAGACCTTCTGCCAGTTCCTCAACAACCTCGAGGATTTCACCATCGCTATGAGGATGTACACGCTGGCTGATCATCCTATCTCGAAGGGTGAGGAGTTTTAATTGTTTCATTGCCACTTCTTTAACTTGATACCAACAGATGTTCCGAAGTTTTCCGACAAAAACGATGTCGTACGTTCTTGCACTACATTTGTAGGTAAATTGAACGAGAAATATTGATAGATAATAAATCTCGACCGTTATTTTTTTAAGACATTCTCTTGTTCATCATCTGACTTATCTAAGGAGTTTAGACTTGGTGGGACTAGGTTAAACGCAGCAAAGATCCTGTTGTCATCATCAGACTAGCTCTTAAGAGCCAAAATAATTATTGCAATTTAATCGGGTTTACGTAAGTTTATGGGGTTTTTTCCCATTGAGAGGAGAGAAGGACCTTCCAAATTCAGATTGTTCCAGTAACGGGAACTGCATCAATATTTTTATCAACACCCAAATTATCTTCTATTCTATCATTAAAACTGTTTTGTCCAGCTTAGACACGTCAGTGTTCTGCTTCTATTGGCTGACGAACTATACTCACGTGGTTTCTGTTTACATTTAAGTAAGTACCAAAATAAATGAAGTATAATTGTTCTCAGACGAGTTCCACCGCGCCGTGAAGATCTGCACGGGCATCTCCCAGTCGGAGCACCTGGTGAGCACCGTGTTCGCCATCTTCGACGCGGACGGCGACGGGCTGCTCAGCTACAAGGAGTTCATCGCCATCATGAAGGACCGCCTGCACCGCGGGTTCAAGGTACAGTCAACAGCAAAAGAAACTGATGAAATAGGGTCCCAAAATTATCTATACAATACATTAAGTCAAATGCTACGGACTATTGTAGTTGATCAAAAGTAAATGAGCTCAATAACGTGTCATAATAAGTGATCACCATTATTTCGATTTTTGAAAACTCAATGACAGTTTAAGTCATCGTTGAACATTTCGAATTAAAGTTTTAACTATAAAATCTTGGTTTTGGGACAACCTCGGAGTACTTCGGTTAATATCGGTTATGTTCGTCGAAAAACATGCGAAGTGACAAAATAGCAATCTCCCTTACGCCAAGATTTAAAATAAGTTTTTATTACATCTTGGAATTATTTGCCATAAATCCTTCTTTTGCCGATATTGTTGGAATGTCGTTATTTTGGTATTCAATTCACGTTTGACGCTTTTGATAGAAATGTCATGTCAGGCTTCTGTTTTGCACAGCTGTTATGATCACTTTCTTTTGACTAATTAAAACATCAATTAATTTAGCACTTCAATATAACATGTTATATTTGGGATGCCATGACAATAGATATTTTGAAATGTTGATTTTGATCACTTACTTTTGACGTTGACTGTACAACCTCTTTTTTGCTGGGGGGTGAAGATCTTGGGAAGATATCGGGGCCTCAATACACTGGAATCCCAATACTAAACATTCAATCGGTATTGTTTTATCTTTGCCCAATATTTCGAATATGGTGTTTTGGGGATCTGGTAAAAAGAGAAGCGAGGTTTTGAGAATGAGAGAATGAGTGGTTCGGGGCAATTCTAAATTTTCCGTCTGAACCGGGTGATAAGATAACCGTACGATATCGTATTTATCAGTATCACATAATTTTGTATTTATCCTCCTTAGTTGGCTTATGGTTAATGCAAGATATACATTGACTTCATCTGTAGCCTCAATTGATGTCTGCGTAAAAAACTGCTTAGGATATAGCATCATCATCCAATCCAGTTACTCTACAAAATATCACATTCGCAAAAAAACATAGGTACAAGCAAAACATGATATTTACAAATAATCTCAACGTTACTTATGTTAGATTTATAGCAGGCCCGGAGGGCCAAACTACCCAGAAATAGGAGCTAGTAGCGGAGCTCCGTCAACACGGTCTAATTCATGTCTTAATAATAGTTAAGTTTTGCTAATGTGATGTTTTTCCACTATGATGATTTGCGAATGTCATGTTTTGCGAACGATGTTTTGCTTTTATAATATTTTTCAAAATATCATGTTTTGCGAATATGATATCCACGAACGGAGGGCAAACGAGACTAAATTTTATTCTTAAAATAAATCGCCGTATTAATCCAGCAAAGGAGCCAAGCTACCTATGAAAAAGGCCCGTAAGGGCGGATTCGACCAAACGAGGCTAAATTTTATTCTTAGAATAAATGGCCGTGTTAATTCAAGTTTGGTCGAATCAACTCTCAAGTAGTATTCGCCCAGGGCCCCAATAATTCACGAGCGGCACCTGAGATAGAAATATAAAAACTTGACGCTTGTTTTGTTATCTTTCCAGTCATACGCCAAAAACGAAGGCTGGGAGGCGTTCAAAAGCTGCGTGAAGCAAGAAATGAAGAGCTCCGTTTAATCGATCGTATTTGTATTCTAAGATAAGTAGCTAGGTTCAATTCATGCCATATTTATTAAAGTCTTTTAATCGATAAAATATTAACTAATTAGATCTCGAATCATAGGTGAGGCATTACTAACAACAATTCCTAACGTACTTATACGTAACTACCTATTTTCAAAGTGAATAAAAAATTGCCTATTTAATTAATTTTGGAGATGCTGTGTAATTTGCCATTACTTATGATGTTTTTATTGTAATTGATCCATTTGACATAAAATGAATCATGTATTTGTGCGCTTTTTAATGCTTAAAATTTGAAAGCATTTTTTAGTTTGATGGTTTACCTACAACTGAATTAATGTATCTAACGCCCACTTGCGCGGACCAGAGTTAGCCCTTAACCCAGAGTTAAGCGTCTACTTTTGTACGTGGTTTGCCGCCTAACCTCGGGTTAAGACGCTAACTCTGGTCCACGCAAGTGGGCCTTATAGGTTTAATAGGTAAATACTTGTTAATACTTGAAAGTATTTACCCGGAAAGTTGTGTATTTACCTAAGTAACAATTGATTGATAGTTTTGTTGGCATTTTTCCTGTCTTTAGTTAGATTCGATAGTTTTCATGTTGCCTTGTCAACTAGATTTTTAGCAGAATTTTTTACTTAAACTAATATTTGTGTTTAATTAGAGAGTAAGAGGTTGTTAATAACAGTGAGATTTGTTCTAGTTCATATTTATTCGACATTTTTGAATAATTTAAATAATTGTTATTAAGTACCAACGAAGGAGTAAAACTCCATTATGTTAAATCAATGAAAACTTCTGGAGCTATCGTTGGTGAAACTGCAATTCAGCGTAACTTACAAATTCTATCAGTTGCAAAATTTACCTTAGCAAGTAAGTCATTAAGGTAAATTTTGCAATTGATTGAATTTGTAAGTAACGCGGTATTACAGTTTCACCGACGCTATGGTACATATTTTATGAAGAGAAAAGTGTTTTTTAAGTTCTGGTTTGTTTCATTGAGTTACTGAAATGCATATCATTTTATTTCGAATTGCATTAGATTTAGATGTATTAGCTGACTCTGCACCACGTTAATATTATAAGTTTCAGAGTAAATAGATATATTCTCCATTCAATCACGGATAAACCTTGATATTGATCAATAACAACTTTATATAACGCCGATGCCAACATTGAAAGTGGTTACAATAGTTTATTTCTTAATCCTTGACCTTGCATCATAAAATTTAGGTACCTAAACATCGAAGAGTTGGGGTCAGCCATTTATTAATACTTATTTTAAGTAGCAGTATTCATCACCTCATTTAAGTTTAAGTTTGTGTGCTTTTGCTTTTATCTTACTAGCTGTTTCTCAGGCCTGGAAGACCGTCATTTACCAAAAGTAATGAGAAAAATAACAATTTCTGACGATTGTCAAGAAAATTGAAATATTCCGAGTTTTCCTGGACGGAGGAACAGTCTTGTGTGTCGATGATACTTTTACAGTCGCACAACTAGCCTGAAATAATAATAATAATAATAATTAGCAAATTTAACTTATAATATTTAACAGATTTGCTAGTCAATCGAAAGTAAGTGTACAAGTTGTTTTATTGTTTTTGTTGAAGTTAGGTTAAATAGGGTATTTTTGATTGCACCTCCATTTATACAGGCCCGTGTCATAAAGCGGCTAAATGAGCGTTTTATTGCTTTACCCAATGCCTTTAACGCGTATGTGCGTTACATCACTACATAGTATAAAACAAAGTCGCTTCCCGCTGTCTGTCCCTATGTATGCTTAGATCTTTAAAACTACGCATCGGATTTTGATGCGGTTTTTTTTAGTAGATAGAGTGATTCAATAGGAAGGTTTTTATGTATAATAAATTTTGTTTTATGTACGTGTGTTATAGAAAACTCTAATAAACCGAAGCGAAGCGAGGGCGGGTCGCTAGTTATTATATATAAAAGATGCGGCACGTGGGCAAGAACGAATGACTGTAGTTTGATCAATCTAGGATGATGAATCTGGTTACTGGTAATCAGCCGTATTTGGTAACTTTAACCTTTTGAACGCCTTACGTAGATTACTAAATACGCCATTAACACGCCGTACATGTTTGCTAGGCTATGCAAATTACAACAACGTAAGTGTCGGCTGCAGCCGTCGTGGCGTCAATGGCACGACTTTCAGATGTCGGCCACAGCCGTCCGTAGCGTTCAAAAGGTTAAACACGTTACTTATTATACTCGCTAGCAAAGCCCATAATCGAAAAAATAATTTTTCACCTCAGCAGCTCAAACAAGCAGGTTTTGCTGCTTAAAAACAGTGAGCAAAATTCAATTTTGCTGCGAGCGAGAGGCAAAGTAGCTTTTTAATTATTTTTTTTAAATGCCGTGAGCAGTGCTGGGGCTACTCACAACATTCGAAAAAATTGAACTTCACTTTGTTCTGTCACTTTCACTTCGATAGGAAAAAAGCGAGAGATAGAAACAACTTGATTCGAAGTTCGATTTTCAAATTCCACACATAGTAGGCCCAAAAAGAAACGCGCGTTCGGATGCACACATAACCGTAAAATTGCAAATAAAACTATCTGTTAAACTTTGAAATGTGTTTATTATAACTATTTTATACAGTAGGTACAATCATTTTTTTTATTTAATGTTTTGAAGACAAAATTAATGAAAAATAAGAAGTTATGTATCTACATAATTTTGTTATCGTTTTAACAATCTTTAATTTCGTGACATAAACCGCGGGGGCAGTTTCAGAACGCATTTCAAAAATAGCGGGATTATTGTACTTAAAAAAAAAAAGTAATGTAATGTAAATGACGATGTCATTTTTGTTAATTTGTCCGCCACAGCCAATAGCCATAGACAAGGCCTAGTTAGGTTTTTTTTAAAGCCACAGACTACATAAAGCTGTATAAAGTTGTGTTTGCACTACGGCATTATCAAGTTGAGTGACAGGTTTTATCTGTTTCATGTTTATTTTTTCCACTTTTTATTTTATTAGTATTTTGCAAAAATGCTTGTGATTGATGCATATGCGATCGTGTCGTTATTTAGTCGTGTATTCACCAAATGGTCACAACGGAAGACCTGCGTTGGCCCTACCAGCTTCACGCTGTGTTGTTCTCGCTGCTGAGGTGAAAAGTTGTATGTCTCACACGAGACCAAAGTTTTTTACGTCTCGTATCTTTGAATCCCTCGCTACGCTCAGGATTCTAACCTAGAATCACTCGCTACGCTCGTGATTCAATAATAGAATCCTTCGCTTACTCGGGATTCAAAATCATCACTCGCAGCAAAAACCAACTTTGCTCTCTTGTTGAACAAATAACTATTATTGGTAACCGAGCAGAGCTGTCACAGGCATCATCTCAAATTGCACGTACTATAGCCAGCTCACCTTAACGTCTAATATTCAATGCTCGGCCTAAGCGCTGCTTATACGGGCCTTATGTATAGTCGTTAGTGTTAACGACAATATCGATGCCTTTCAAATGGGTGCAAGCGTTTTAATACCCGTTCTACAAGGTCGGAATAATCACCCATCTCAACAAAGGTAAGTTATTCTCAACTTCAATTCGTTAAAAAAAAAACTCCAACCCACTTCTCCGAGATATTTTTCTTGTTCAACTCGATCAAGGATCACTTGACCTTAGTTGAGTTGAGTGATTGTTCCAACCGTGTAGACTTTTCCAAAAATAATGTAAAAAATAAGATTTTCGAACTGTATCTTGCAGCTGTTTGAAATGGTATAAAGAAATCACGTTAAAAATGACGAATGACGTGAGATATTCTTTACTTTTGACGTGCATTCTTTAATTGGGTGCTTTTAAAAGATTTTTTGTTAAGAATTAAATTGACTTGTGATTATAATTTTGAGTAATGTAATAAATTATGAAATGTGACTCAGTTTATTTCTAGGCAAATAATAAACGTTTTATTTACACTTTTTTATTTGTTTCAACATCAGATGTTCAACATATCCTAAACCCTTTATAAATAAATACAACCAAATTTACCTTCTGTTGACACTAGAACGTTACTTGTGACAGTATAACAGCAAGACTTATCAATATTAACATTTATTTCTTAATTATTCTGTTACAATATCGAGAATTCCTTCAGTTGGACGCTACAAAATATCACAAAAAGGTAAAATAAATAGGTTACGTAACTACGCGTTCTGGAAGTAAATAAATTAAGCAGATTCCTTTTTTCACATTAGAATCGGTTAAATTCGCACACGTTGTCTTTAATGACGAAGATAATACTGAAAATTATTTGTCTATACTTTCTTATTCGAATAGATTCTTGTATAATTACTTATAGAAATAAACAATTATATTCAATATACAGCGTTAACTTCGTTTAAGGCGATAACGTGTGCAAAATAACAGACATTTATTCAATTTAATAAAGAAGAATAATATCTATCCATCGTAAAGTTCACATAAAAAATATAGATTGTTTTATAATATAACTTCTTTTCTAATATTAAAATTATGTGTGGAAACCAATGGAAATAGCTTTAAAATAGTGCAAATTTACTTGTCTATTGTGATACTATAAGAACGGAAGACATTTATTTATATTATTTTTCATTGTGTAAGGGAAGGTACAGATGGGTAAATTCAGTTACCCACCGGGTGATAGAATACTGGTGGATATGAGTGATTAGGTAAAATAGTATTTATCCAAGTATTTACCCGTCACTAATTGTGGGAACACCCTAAACAATAAAAGCAAGTCATTCGTTTAATTGGTAAGATTAATTCACAACATGTAGATTTCGTAGAAAAATGATCTGAAAGAAAGAAAGATGGAAATAAATCCTTACTTTCTTTCAAAAATTATCTGTTTATAACATTTATAAAAATACAACCGAAATGAGAACCTCCTCCTTTTTGAAGTCAGCTAAAATTGGAATTATGAGCAGCCACTTCATTTGCCATTTGGTCGATCTTCTATTTACTAACAAAAAACAAATACGTAAATGGGTGAATCAACTTTTTGTTGTTGTTATTCTGTCCCGTAAGCCAGGAGACAACAGTGATAGTTTCTTAGGAAAAATGTTACAAAATGCGTGAATTGCAAAAATATTGTACATAGTTAAGGACTTAATTGAGACAACGTTAACTTTCTTCCATTGTTTTTCCTTTGTGTAACGAAAGTTATGCATATGATTATATGACTAATCTTCGTTACACAAAAGAAAAAGTTAAGGATTGTTAAGGACACTCAGGAGAAAGACCATAAAATAATGGGTTTGTAAGTGCCAATTAAACTGATATTTAGTGGAATCATATTTTAAAGAGTGACTCAGGAGACGTCACCATGGCAACGAGCTACAAAGAAAAGTTGATTCACCCATATGATTTTTTTAGTGATCTTGAATTTTAATAATTGACAATAATATAACAATAACTTTAGGTATCTTGCTAGCACTAGGAAGTTATTTAGTGAGTGTGTTACAGTTGTTGAAATCTCTGGTACCATGGAATCGATCAACTCAAACTGATCAGCGCTCAAACGTATTTAAATAGTAACGGAAACATCACAAACGGAGCCATAAACTAGGAAACACTTGACCTGGCTTTACTATTGGCTCGTCACACGTAGTCTTCATCACTGAAATAAAAAACAAAGTTAGAGGACAATGTTAGTTAAAATGAGAAAAGATCATGTATATTGAAAGAAAAATGGCATAGAGAGGCAAACTGAGATCCGTATCCAAGGAATACGAGTGGCCAATTGGATCTTTTTTGGATCTTCAACTTGGGCCCGGTAGTAACATATCTACTTCCTATTTATATGTAATATCATTGGTAAGATAGGAAAAGCACTCGTGTTCCCGTAAGAATAAAGACTATTTTCTTATGTAACTATTTGATCAGATACGAGGTTGGGAAAGTAAAGGGACGATATGTCCGGTATTCAAGCCCCAAGGTTCAGCAGCTTAGGGCCACCATCGATCAGTCGAACTGACAGGCCGAGAGGGACGCGGCTATTTGATAGAACGAGAAAGCTGAATACGTCTCTCATTCTAACAAATGACTGCGTCCCTCTCGGTTTTTTTTTTAAATTATTTTTATGGCAAACGAGCACACAGGCCACCTGATGGTAAGTGGAAACTGTGACCCATAGACATTCGCATTCACAAGACTGCAATGCAATCCTAAGACTGCAAATGCGTTGCCAACCCTGAGGACTAAGATGGAATGTCTCTATGCTAGTCATTTCACCGGCTGTCTTATCCCCAAACCGGAACACAACAATGCGAACACTGCTATTTGGCGGTAGGTTAATGGATAAGATGGTGGTAGCGATCCGGACGGACCCTGCACAAGGTCCTACCACCCGTCAGTTTGTCAGTCCAACTGATCCTCTGTGGCAGTTCTTAGGCCCGTATAAACAAACTAATCTCAATTCTAATGCTCGTCTCGAGATGCGTCAAAAATGACAGTGTTTTATTGACGTTTACTTTGACGTATCTTGTGACGCGTATCTCAGCCAAGATGAGTTTATTAATTCGGGCCTTAGACTGGGTGTTGTTGTGTACCTGGTCGGTTTAGCAGCCGGGCGCGGAGACCAGGTTGAGCAGCTCGCCGTGCTCGGTGGGCTCGGACAGCCGGTGCCGCAGCAGGAAGGCCGCCACCACGCGCGCCACCTGCCACCACAAACCGGTTATTACTGGTATACTCCATGCTCGTTGTCTTTGGGAGGCTGTATTCAATTTTTGGATGTCCTAGTAAGCTTAAAGGCTTTTTGGATAATGCACTATACATTTATTCGCGTTTTTGTACAAAGAAATATTTACTGCAGCACCTCCTGGTGAGTTGTCACCGTAACACCTATCTAAGAACATGCACCAATCAAATCCGAACACATCAGTGAAAACCGCATCAAAATCGGACTAGTAGTTTTGGAGATAAATGGCAACATTACTTTGCAACAAACATCCTTTCACCCCAAACGCATATACCGTCTCCGTATTGTCGTGGGTAAAAAAAGAAACAGAAAAGGTATGTATAAAAGTGAAAATGTTCCTTTAAGGGATGTCTTCCAGTTAACCTTTGAGCGATTAAGAATTAAATATAACACTAGACGACTAAACATACAACAATTAAAAAGATAGAAAAGTCAATAGTAACTCTATGATAAATAATTATATTAATATCCCTAATATTACGTTCAGACTGTCCTATTATACATAAAAACGTTTGGTTCACTGGTTAATTTAAATACAAGCATAAGTTCACGCCTGCATTCCCAGAGTGGAGTAAGCAGAGCTACATAATTACCAACAACTAAGAAAATGATAAAACTTTGTAACCACATTCTTTCAAAAATAGGCCATATGACCAGTGTATTAGTGACCTGTGTTTGCAACCTATGGTTAATCTTTTTACATATCGTCCGTGATACTACAAAACCGCGTAACGAACAAATCAAGTAAGGTGCAAAATTTACCTTAGCAAGTTAGTCAGTAAGGTACATTTTGCAACTTATTAAATTTGTTAGTTACGCGGTATTGCAGGATCACCGACGAATCATAAATGAAAGTTACCTTTTCGGGGGTGTCCTCGTGCACGGCGTGCCCGCACCTGGCCAGCACTTGCATCTGGAATTTACCTGAAACAACAATAATACATGATAACTTCAAATCATTTAATTTTAAGGCCCGTATTAATACACTAATCGCAACTTTAATGCTCGTTTCCAGATGCGTCAAAAATGACAGTGTTCTATGGTTTGACGTATCTTGTGACGGGCCTCTCAGTCAAGATGAGTTTATTATTATTAATACGGGCCTAAGTGTGCTATAAAATAAAATTTGTGGCAAGGATTGTGAAATGAGTAAGGGATAGTGATCATTTATGACTATGACATACACCTTTAAATTAAATAAAGATCGATTCTTTATTATTTTGTCATATTCGACCTGAGGATGGCGTATTTTGAGAAATCCATAAATGCAGGATTTATATTTTTCAAAAATAAAAGTAAGTCTCCTTTGCGTAGAACTTGTTATTTCCAATATTTTTTACACCTGTATATTAAACAGCCGTATTTATATGCACGGTCAGACCCCTCTTTTCCCGTGGGCACCTTGGGCTCAGAACAATATAGTGTTCTGTCACAGTCATAGGGGCTAATATGGCCAGGGCCTCCAAAAGGTTAACCCTTTAAAGGTCAATTTTAAAACCTGGTACTAAAAATTACCACTTAGAACTGATACTTTTTGTATTTTTTAATGAAAGAATTTTGTTCGAAAAGGAGAAATCTAATGAGGCTAGAATTCAGGTCTATTTTTAGTTTTGCCCTATAAAGGGTTAAAGACGGTGCTGTGTGGTGTGACCACAGACCACTTACCCTATAGACTCCGCATACAAAGGCGCCCCCGTAAGCCATGCTTATGCTCACAGAACACTAATTGGTTGCCATGGTTCTATTGGCGCGCACCACGACGCGCACACTTGATTATTCGTTGACTTTGAACTAGCCAATCACGGTGCACTTTCCGCCCCCCGCGCCCCGCCATTTTGGCTTAATGAGATACTAGACAAACTGTTCCGAAGCGGAGTCTATAGGGTAAGTGGTGTGTGGGTGTGACGCACCCTGCATCTGGCCGACGGTGAGCTCGCGGTCGAGCCCGTCGATGGAGGCGAGCAGCAGCAGGCGCGGCGCGCGCACCGCCAGGAAGCTCGCCGACAGCCCCTGGAACCAGCCCGACCAGTAGCGCTCCGTCTTCGACAGGTCGATGCGCCACTTGTACCTGCAGACCTCAACCTTACAAAAACCACACCTTACAATTGGGTAAGTAAAGTTTTTGGAAGAGATGTAAATTATATTTTTTTTCGATAGTCGTCATCCTGAATATCATGGAACTGCGGCTCTTTTACTTTTATTTTCTCTAATATTTTAGAAATCTTTTTTTTAGTTATGAAGTTGACATTTGTAAACTTTAATGACCGACAAGCTTGTTGCCTTCGTATTTAATGAAATAGAAAAAAAAACTGTCACTTCTATATCTGTCAACGTCAAATCAAATCAAAGTAAACAAACAGTTCAGTTCAAATAAGTAAATTCAAGTAAATCTTTGTAATACTCCATTTCCACAGTCCGTGTGGGATTGCCTGAATTCATTGCGTGGATTGTACAATTCAAAAGTGCTCTCGTGGCTATCAAAAAGCAGGGCAAGAGTCGTCGAGAAAGGACGAAATCGGTGTCCAAGAAGAAGTGCCAAAGGGTTCGAAAATAAATCGTAGACCAAATATCGTGCAAAGGACTTAGAGCAAAGCGGCAAAACGAAAGTCCGAAGTTCGTTCTGAGATCGTCAAAAATATTTCTAAAAACACTGATCACATGAAACACAAGCAAACAGAAAAGAGCCGTTGTATTGAATCGTTTGTTTACTTTGATTTGATTTGACAATGACAGAAATAGAAGTGTTTTTTTTTCTTTTTCATTAAGTACGAAGGCAACAAGCTAGTCGGTCATTAAAGTGTACAAATGTCAACTTCATAACTAAAAAAAATTTTTCTAAAATATTAGAGGAAATAAAAATAAAAGAGCCGCAGTTCCATGATCTTCGGGATGACGACTATCGAAAAAAAATACAATATACATATCTTCCAAAAACTTTACTTAGCCTATTGGGTGCATCAACTTTTTGTTGTTGTTATTCTGCCCCGTGAGCCAGGAGACAACAGTGATAGAGATTCTTAGATTTTTTTTATAATATATACTTCTAGCACACTCAGGAGAAAGGCCATATAAGAATGGGTTTGTACTTGCCAATAAAACTGATTTTTAGTGGACTTATATCCTTTGAAATCACAGTTTTAAAGAGTGAGTCAGGAGACGTCACCATGGCAACGAGCTACAAATAAAAGTTGATTGACCCAATTATATTTTATCTACACATATAATTCATATGTCATCTACTCATCTATTATGCGTTCAAAACCTGTAGGTAATATGCTAGCTGTTAATTTTGGACGATGTTCCAAATTTGGCTCCATTACCTTACAATATTCGATAACGTAATTAAATTACGTTACAGCTGCCATCGCTGTCACCTACTACCACATGTAAAGCTGATCATTTGCCTTTCGGCTTCTGAACCCATCTTAGAGTACTTATAATATGTGTAGATAACGCATTGTACGCGACTCTGCGTAATTGCCATTATGCAACCGTCACGTAAACTACTATTAAGCAATCAATTTTACTATTAAACATTATGTCTAAAATCAATAAAATGTATTTTTTCCTGCTTAAGACCTACACAATCGATATCTAAATAGAAATAGTGTTAGGTTTATTTTTCAAAACGTCAGGATTCAATTCCTGAGCTGAGTAAAAGATTTTTTAAATGTATGAATGCAGTACTCCTTACGGTTACGTATCAGAACGCCTAAAATTAATAAGCCTAATGTATCATAATACCTTAAAGTTCATAATACCTAATGGTCTTTCTTACAGAAACCGAAAAGTTTTCAGGATTTTTTAAAATGCCATTGTATAGAACTCATTAGGTTAGGTTAGGTTAGTTTTATAACAATCCTGAAAAATGAACGGTTTGAATAAAAAAGACCATTAGGTATTATGAACTTTTAGGGATTATGATACATTAGGCTTATTAATTTTAGGCGTTCTGATACGTAACCCTCCTTACTCATACGTCTTATAGTTTCAGACTTTCCCATACTGACCGATTTAAACGTTAAACCCTGTATACAATCACGCCTCTTTCCTGTAGGGGTAAGTACCAGAGAAGCTATTGCCTAACGCACATCACAATCGTTTTCATTTTGAAAATCGAAGGCTTGTCTGCATACAAAATGAAAAACCATTGCTCCTCTTTGAAGTCAATTGCGATTGCGAGTGCGTTAGGCAATAGGCAAGCATTACCTTCCACTTTCTAGGATCCAGACAAAGTTCTCTCTTCCTGTACAGTCACGAAATTTAATTTGATATCCAACTTAGGTCCAAAGTCAATCTGACATTCTACAACAAGTTTCCTAAAATTTTACATTATTTTGGTTGAAATGGGTCCCAAATGAACGCTCGTGACCGTACTATCAGCCCAATGGAACCCTGACCCACCATAGAACGGTGTCACAGTGACATTATAAAACAATTTGTTTGACACTTCTTATGACTTGAATCATAACGTCTCTGTGACACAGTTCTATGGTGGGTCAAGGTTCCAATGGTCTGATAGTACATGTGGCACCTCATGGCGGCGTCCCCGTCCCCGACTGCCCCCGGTGCCACGAAGGCGTCCCCGTCCTCGGGCTCCTCGGCGATGGAGTCGGCGCGCGGCGCGGGCTCGGCCGCCACCAGCGAGGAAGGGGGAGAGCGGTTCTCCAGCTCGTTGGTAGCTAGCTGGTTTGATTTACAGCTGGAAATTACAATACCCATTAACAATAGGTTAAAAAGAAAAATATGTTTAAGAAAGTACGGTCACGATCGTTAATTTGGGACCCATTTCAAGAAAAATATGCTTGAAGTCGTCAATGTCATTGGAGATGTCACGACATTTGTATCTTTTAGGAAACTCAACCTTCTTGTTGTAGAATGTCAGATTGACTATGGACCTAAGGTGGGTACCAAATTAAAGATCGTGGTTGTACCTCTTAGATTACCGAATATCGATCGGGGTCGATATAGACCACTTTGGGGATCACTGGTACAGTAGAAATAGTAGGTATCACAATCTACTTCAACTATGTAATTACGGATCAGACCATCTTGCTTTTATGATGGACTGATCCAATGTACAAGAAACAATACAACTAACCTGCCCTGCATAACTCCTTTTAATCTATATTAATATTATAAAGCTGAAGAGTTTGTTTGCTTGATCGCGCTAATCCCAGGAACTACTGGTCCGATTTGAAAAATTATTTCAGTGTTAGATAGCCCAGTTATCGAGGAAGGCTATAATATGCTATATATCATACTCACATAAACCGAAGCGAAGCAAATCTCAAAAAACAGTATATTTAGTAAGATGGATGAATTATAAAATATCAATGACTTACTTTACAATCTGGCTGGGCATGGACACTTTGGCCGATTCTACGTTCCTCACTTGACCACTTCTTACGCTGAAACAGATGAAATAATAATTAACCATCGGTTTTTAGATAGATAAACAGAAATCTGAATACAGATAATTGAAAGAAAGACACAAAATACTATACAAGAATATATATCTTGTTACGTACAACCAATTATTCCGACATACAAACACCACTAACTAAAAAAATAGGAATTTTAACCCATCAGACATACATCCATTTGAACAACAATACTTACCACCACTCTATGGCGTGCTCGATCGTGCGGAAGTGTGTGGGGCGGCCGCGGAGGAAGCTCTGCATGCTGGCCAGCGCCTCCATCGCCGTGCCTACAATAACACGGTGAAACTAGAATAACATTTGAGTTAGAAACAAAATCGAACCTTCACTAAGGTTCTTTTAGTCGGAACATCAAACTCCTCCAAAACTCCTCCTCCTCCAGTCTTGGCCAAAATATTTCGATCATTAAGGGAGGTAGACTGCATCGCTACTTTTTGTAGCGATGCAGTTGCGCGTTCATTTTGACATATTAGAGAGCAAAAGTTACAGCGATACGAAACACGCGACTGCATCGCTACAAAGTCGCCGTGTGCTACCTTCCTAAGTTTTACCTCTCGCTTCGCTGATTAACATTTATTATTTATTATTTTCCTGCGCGGACGGAGTCGCCGGCAACAGCTAGTCG
Source organism: Acleris laterana (assembly GCA_963966035.1). NCBI lineage: Eukaryota > Metazoa > Arthropoda > Insecta > Lepidoptera > Tortricidae > Acleris > Acleris laterana. Next base: position 12,029,506 of record OZ014459.1, on the reverse strand, counting down.
TACATAAAATCCTTCCTTTTCAATCAGTCTATTTATTCATGAAAACCGCACTAAAATTCGTTGCAAAGTTTGAAAGATCTAAGAGTACATACAGCGAGAGACGGCGGGAAGCGACTGGTTTATACTATATTATGTAGCTGGTTTAAAAACTGCAGAATATATTTTATTAATTGATAATCAGGGTTGCAGAAAACAGCAAGATGCGAGTAGCACAGGACGAATCATGGTGGAGATATTTGGGGAAGGCCCAGGTCCAACAGTGGATATATTTTTTGTCAGTATAATGATTAGGCATTGGAGTTTTTGTCGCACGGTAAGACTAATAGCAAGCTATGGAGTCGTCATTTGCCATAAATCTAAACTCTTATTCATATTCATACTCATTTAGTTCTTTAATTATTTAGGCTTTTTTTTATAATTAAGGATAACAACGTTGACGAGTTTAGAAACCGTTATTAAATGTTATATTTGGAAAATAAATATTACAATAAAAAATAATTACCATTTTTTTACTGATTTAATTACGAAAATTTATAAACAAACAAAAGATACATTAAAACACGGCAGAAGTGAATGTTTTAGTCCACACTAGTGGCGAATTACCTATTCGCAGGTGTATAGTTCAAGTTATGAATTTATAATCTAATAGATATTTTTTTTAACTTGACTAAGACAAATATACACGACCGACCGCTATAGAGGCATTTTAAGATAAATTAAATAAATGAGTATGAATATGAATAAGAGTTTAGATTTATGGCAAATGACGACTCCATAGCTTGCTATAGTCTTACCGTGCGACAAAAACTCCGATGCCTAATAATGATGATATTGTGGATGATGACAACTGACAAGTATTTATTTATCATTTTCAGCGTCAACTGAATGGCATAGCTATGTCATAATGACCCCCGGAGCTTAGTCCGGGACAGCCTGTTCCTGTAAGATACCCCGTAGTTGACTACGGAATGATGTGGTTACCCTCGACGACGTCGATGACGGCGATGCCGTGCACGTGCGGCTCCAGGCGCGGCAGCCGCGCCGCGCGCACCGCCACCGCGCCGCCCATCGAGTGCCCCACCAGCACCAGGGGGGGCAGCTCCTCGCCGAACAGCTTGTGCAAGACTTGCTCTACATCCCTGAAATAACAACGATACATACATACATACATAAACTCACGCCTTTATTCCCAGAGTGGGGTAGGCAGAGCTACAGAATTACCAACAACTCTAAAAGCTTGTTGATAATTCTGTAACCATATTTTGCACACTTAGACTAAGATGTTTACCAGTGTATTAGTGACAGGTTGCAAGCCCATCGCCTAACAGTACTATACGCCTTTATTCCCTTAGCCGTCTCTTACGACATCCACGGGAAGATATGGAGTGGCACTATTCTAACCCGGCAACCACACGGGTAACAACGATATGTAAAGAATCTATGGAAAAGCTAAAGACTACACTCTTTCATCTAAGATGAATCCTGTGACAGCTCATATAAACACATAGAACACTGTTTCTTTAACTTTACATAAATACTATATTGTCACTCACTTAACGACGCGGTTCAGGAACTTAAGACTGCTCCGAGGGTACGCCGGATGTACAGTGGCGCCCTCATAACTATTATTGTGCTTTCTAATTCACTAACTCGGAGCAGTCTTAAATAATTAATAGCCTATTTTTAAGTACCTTGCATGTGAGCATAATAACTAATTGAAATTACGAAATACGGGTGTACTAGTGTAGTAGAATTTGACAGATAACCATATACTTGGGCTAATTCATTTATAAAAGCCAACAATTTAAAAAATAGTTATTTACAGTTCAAATAAACAATTTTACACACATATGTACTAGGGTAGCAGACTGCGAAGGAGGCAATGCAACTGACAGCACAGTAGTGTACCTTTACTTCCTCACTGGACAACTCCATTGACATAACACTATTGTTAACCTAGCCTAGATGTATGGAACTTACTTGACCAAAGTATCAGCACTCAAATCATCAGGGTTGATAGCCTGTGTCTCACCGTGGCCTCGGATATCCATGGAGATCACTTGACAGTGCATCATGTTTGTAATTTCTTCCTGAAACAGAAATTTTCTCTGGTTTGAAAAGCCCTAAGGCAAAAACTCAATAAATAGGTTTAATATACTATACAATACATGCATAATAGCAGATTCTCTACATTACTAAATCTAAAACTTCAAAGATCTTTGGGCCATCCCACAAAACCTTTTACTTTTGATAGGTAGTTACTTTAATAAGATTGTGAATTTAGTTATAAAATGTGTGTGTTCAATGTTACTGTCATTATTTAATTTTATTTATTGCTGTTTGTTATTTTTACATTTTTTTTGTTTGTCTACTGTTCTAATATCTGTGGTAAAGGGTCCCACTGAATATCAGCACCATGGCCTGCCTCGGCATTTCACTCAGTGGGTACCCTTATTTATGCAACAGCACAGATTATAGTACGTCCGTACCAATATTTTGTGTCAATAAATGTATTTTCTTTCATTCTTTAAATAGATAATGGCTTTTCCTCATCCTGCTCAATGTTCTTTATTAAGGTTTGTTTCTATAGAACTTGCCAACAATGTAAACAAACTTTGTATTCAAAATGTCTTTAATTTCCATTCTACATCATCAAATACTGCTAAATCCATGTGTTGTTTAGTCAATTCTTTCCACATCGTTATCCTAAACCATTAAAAGAATAAAATAGTGCTAGAATATGGATATCTCATTGAATGTTTTGTTTACATTGTTGGCAAGTTCTAGTGAAACAAACCTTAAGAACAAATAGATTTAGTACATTCAGCCCGAGAATTTTATTGTTTTCTTTCATTGCAATTATGAAATTTTATTATAACTTACGGTAAATAGCGCCCAACTCAATGCTGAGTATCCTCCACCATGGAGTGTGACAAGTCGCGGTCGGTGAGTGTGATCGGGCTCTGGAGATAAGTACACCCTGAACGAGCCTCCCTCTGTGTCAACATCTATATACCTCTCAAAATACTGCTGCCAAGAAACCGGGCTGTAGTCCTTGCGGCGAGCCATGCCGAAAGGTGCTAGTCTGAAAATTATTACTTGTTTTGAGTATTTTTCTATGTATTTCCTATGTATTTCCTAGCGATAAGCATTGTTGTCCAAAAAATATAAATGAACAATCAGTAATTAATATGAAAGATGGTTCATTACGTTGCTTGAACTAAATCTGTAATATCTGCATTGTTGAAACGTTGGCTAATTAATTATGGATATTAAACAGTAGTACTGTACCAATATCGATATTTGGACCGGCCGCTTAAGTATGATCTCGCAAGGCCAGGACATAAAGATTATAAATTTCGAAATTATCTAACGTAGCAAAAAAACAATGACATTATTTCGACAGTGAATGCAGTTATAAAAGTAAACTAATAGTTACTTTCCACTTCCTGATTTTGGGCATCGAGGCGGCAATTTACTCTTCATTATAGTCTTCTGTAAAGCCGACATACTTTTATTTTATCCAAACTTTGATATGCAGTCAATTTACAGTTAGAAAAGTCTGTTTTTGTTTTTATTATAACACCAAAATAATAATAACAATTTGATTTGAGCAACAATTTTACTTTTTTACTATAGAATTGTCAAAGTTAGTGATGTGCTGGTAACATCACGAAGCTAACGGCACTTATGAATCGTTATTTAATCGTAACATGATACGATTAATATGTCAGAGTAATCGATTACAGAAAACCGTTAGGAACCGATAATGTTGGGATACAGTCGACGCTATCACCAAATGTCATTTAAGTGCCATCAAAATAAATTTGACGTAGAGTAACTCGAGCAACTCCAACATTATTATTGTTAAATTTATTTTACTTTATATTTTATTCCAACTCTGGATTAAGTTAAACCAAGTGAATGTCTAATTGGACAAATTGTAGTCAAGTGTAATAACTAGCGATGGACCTTACGCAAATGTGTCGAATCTGTCTTGAAACAAACAAAATAGTATACGATATTTATACCAGTTTTTACGCAAAGAGGGGCGCTCTATACTATGAAATGCTGTCTAATTGCACTAAACTTAAGGTAAAAACAAAATTATACTGTTTATAATTTGATTTTGCCCTATATACTCTCGTTTTATCTAGTTGATTTCCATAGTTTTGTATTATGATATTGGTTGAATCTCTTGATTGGTAAGTCATCAAGCTAATTGGATGTAGGTTCTGCTCTCAATGGAAAATGCTAAGCAATAATATGTTTGTTATCTTAATAGGTTATTAAAAAACAAATAAGAAAATATTATTGATCATTTGCTATATTATTATATTTCTTTATAATTTGTTACCTGAAATGCAAGCTACCTTAAATGCATCAAAATATATAATCAAAGCGATATTAGGTACTGTTATATCGCTTATTATTAGTTTTAGTATTTTTACCAATACTTTAAACACTTTTGTTTCAGCCGAATGCTCAAGATGGCCTTCCAAGCATAATTTGCAAGGAATGCAGTAGACAACTGAAACGTTCATATTCATTCAACCTGAAATGCGAAGAAAGTGATAAAAAGCTTAGGCGCTTCTTGCAAAACTCTAAAGATTTTAAAATCAATGAAAATGACAATGATGAATCAAAAGAAGCGGAAGATAGCTTAGATGTTAAAACTGAAGAGGTGAAAATTGAAGACTTGGATGACAAGGGTGAAGTGGCGCTCATTGATAGGAATAATGGTATTAAAGAAGATATAGAAAGTGATAGTAAGGATGATATTAAGCTGGGTACGTATATATACCAATAGATGAAAAAGTGAAGTAATTTACATTCCATATGATAGAAATTGAATTTACAACTCCTATAGAAACCTGCCCTGTTCCTGTCACCTCACTAATTTTTGGCAACATGTATTTAATTCAATGTAATAGAGGCAATAATTCTAGGTGCCAATAAGTGGGTATTTTACCCCATAATATGTTTTATTTTTTCAGAACTTAATTATGTTTATGACAATGGTAACGATAGTGCTTGGGATGCTGATGATGACAACATCTTCCTCGGAGACATTCAGCTAAAGAAGAAAAGTAAAGGTACATAGATACTTCAATGTGTTGTATGATTTGGTCAAATTTTATGTGTCATCCAATAATATTTACATTTGAATATACATACCTATACCAATCTAAAAAATATTTGTATTTAAGTTTATCTTGCCAAACAAAGAAGTAAAGAGGAATCCAAGTTAATGTCCATTGAAATATGCAGCTTAAGTAATCCCATAAAAGTAATTCATTTGGACAAAATAACTTTTGACATAAATATTTTGAAAGTTTACTTAAAATGTCACTCTACAGAAACCCATTAAGGATTAAAATTATGGACACATTTTTAAATACTGAAATTCTTTATTTTTCTTTTGTTATCTTTCAGGACTGGATAAACCCAAAAAGAAAAGAGGAAGAAAGAAAAAAGGTAAGTTGGGATAAAGGTGAGGATCAAAAAGTTGGACCATAGTTAAGCATAGGTTTTTTACGTCTAATAACTGGGGAATTCCTGTAGAAAATTCCTTAAAGACTTTTTTTCTTTCTTTCATTTGACCAGTAAAGGCATACGCGTAAACACATGCGATTCTAATTATTATAATTTACAATTCAACAAGTTTGCATGCGTCCGTCCTGCATATTGACTGACGTTAAGTGAGGCGAAGCGAGGCGATTGCATGAACGCAAAGCTGAATTACTTATTTCTCCACACAGGTAAAGGATATGAGTCCTGTATACATTTCCATTCTCTGCAATTCTAAAACCGTATTAATAAACTGATCTCGACGGTAATCCTCATCTCGGCTTGACGTTCTCTTGGACGTGTCTTGTGACGGACATCTCAGTCAAGATGAGTTTATTAATACCCTAAGGGCCGTATTAATATACTAATCTCAACTCTAATGCTCGTCTCGAGATGCGTCAAAAATGACAGTGTTCTATGGTTTGACGTTTACTTTGACGGATCTTGTGACAGACGTCTTACCCTAAAATAGCAAATGGGTTGCCAACCCTAGAGTTTAAGATGGGATGCATCTATGCTAGTAATTTCACCGGTAGTCTTATCCCCCAGAGGTAAGCTAAAGGATAAGACGGTGGGAGTTTCCCCGCTATGCCGCTCGCCTGTGCTACTGCCTAGATGCGGCGTCCCCCCATCTTTCACTCCGCAGGTCGATCGCATAAGAACTTGCCGGGTCTACCTTTCTCTGACAACTCTACTCCTTTTTAAAGCAGAACTAATAACCGAGCCGCCTTTACCGGAAAGCAAGCTGCCGCACCAATGCGATATCTGCGGCAAGTTCCTGAGCACTAAGAGTAACCTGAAGGCGCACAAAATTTGTCACACGGACCTCAGGCCTTACAAGTGCGGAGACTGCCCTTCCACGTTTAGGTGAGTTTTATTATCTTACTATAAGTAGCCTTTGTTTAACGTGGGATCTTGACTTAAATGTACCTAGCGACAGGTGAACGTCGTACATGTATAATAATCAAGTGGCAACCGCGATCGCGGTATCTACTGAGATCACCTGATGATGATGATGATGATGATGATGATGATGATGATGATGATGATGATGATGATGATGATGATGATGATGATGATGAAGACCCTGAAAATTAATACGTGGGGGATCCTACCAGGTGATCTCAGTGGATACCGCAACCACGTTAGGCTACAGCGATATGCTATAAATTGGATAATGTTTTCCGTACACTTCAAAAACCCTCCATATTTTTACTAAACTCTTTTTTGTCAAGCTTTACTTAACTAGTTATAGTTAAACACTATTTTACAGAGGTTACAGCGCTCTATTTCAACATAAGAAGGTCCACACGCGCGAGACGCCGTATCACTGCGAGTACTGCCCCAAGCAGTTCAGTCGACGCACCGGGCTCGTCAACCACATCCGCATGCACACAGGTACTGAACTGAATGATCTGATGATGCACTGAACTGATCATTAATTGAAAGATGTAGTGAGGGTTCCGTTACTATGCCTCTTCAAAATGTTTTGCTTAGCCATCAGGTGACATGTTTGCTCGTTTGTCTTTCTCATACCATAATGCACGTTTCCGGTGCCCTTATTTTGTCCTGATTATACTTTGCAAAAAACTCTATACCTACTATCTATGTTGATGACCTGGAAGAGTATAGACATTTTTATGAATTTCAGGCGAGAAGCTGTACAGTTGTGAAGTCTGTTTCAAGAACTTTGTGCAAAGCGCGCAGCTTTCCATACACATGAAGAGGCACAAAGGGGACAAGACATACTTGTGTCAGGATTGTGGAAAAGGTAACCAACCGATAACAAATAATTTTATTAAACGGATAAGTCAAAGTAAGCTCTTCAAAAAATAAGAATTTGGAAGATGACAAAAAACTAAGAAAGTGTTATATACTTCTTAGTAAAGGACTGTATCTTGTACTAACTAAAAGTGTGTTAAACCTTGCAGGGTTCCCAATCAAAGCAGACCTGAAGGTGCACCAAAGGATCCACAATGGAGAAAAGCCTTACTCTTGCCACCTCTGTACAAAAACGTTCGCGACCTCGGGTAACCTCTCCATACACGTCAGGATACACAACAAGGAAGTTAGGTGAGTTCGATTCCAATTGAGCCAAAGAGTTCTCTAATGGTAATCATGAAGCGGAAACTGTAGTAAGGGGGCCTCTGGTTAGTCTCTTCTTCAAGCTGGGCCAGCGTCGTGGCGAAAATTGTAAGAATCTGATGTTCGCTGTTCCAATCAGTTCAATTCTTAAAGATAAGCCATATTTATAGGCATGTCAGCAATAGCACCATTAACCATAATATTTTATAAATTAGAAATCAAATTTGGGTATTTTTATTTTACAGATATCACTGCAAAGAATGTCAGCGTGGTTTCGTGACGTGCAGCGCTTACAACGTCCACCTCAAGCGACATAAAGGGCAAAGGGACTATCACTGTGAATGCGGCAAAACCTTCTACACTTCCTCAGCCCTAAAACAACACAAAGTCGTCCACACAGGCGAAAAGAAGTACCAATGTAAAATATGCGAGAGAAAATTCTCACAGACTAGCCATTTGAGCAGACATTTTAAAAGAGATCACGCGAAACCGAACATGCCTTTACCATCCTCTGATCACTACAAAGTAGTTTTAACACAACAGGAAAATAAGGGTTTTGGACTATTTGATGCACAAAATGTAAATTCAGGTGTTAAGTGCGAAGGCTCTTAACTGTTATATCTGGCGCCCAATCGCGCCCTACCCTAACGCCGCTACTGACTGTCATAGTGATGATTCGCTTGCCAGTTTTAGGTAGGGCATTTTGTCTTTGATATCGATGGTTAAAAATCGATTTTAAAGTCTGCCCGTTTGTGCACTTTAAAACTTATGTCAAAAGTTGAATCAAAGTTCTCTAAGATGCTTAAGTAAATGAGAACCTTATTTTTTTGTATTTCGAATCTCTCACGCTTTTGCACTCGTATTGAATCAATGCTAAATAATAGCAGTGACTCTAAACTTTGTGCAATTTAAAATTAAGTCAACTACCTCATTATTCATAACAGATTCAAAAGCGAACAGATAAAAAAGTTTCACGTATTTTTAAAGATTTATCAAAGCGCCTGATCGACGAATCACGTGACAAAAATGCTGGTCTGTACTTGGCACAAAGATTAAGCATTGCCATTCAACGTGGCAATGCTGCCAGCATTTTAGGAACAATGCCCACTGGTAGCGGTTTGTTAGATTAGTGTAGTTTTAAGTGTTTTTGTAAGTTCTTTCGTTTGTTTGTTTTCTGATTAATTATCCTTACTTGAATTTTACAATAAATATTTATTTATATATAATTGTAAATCTATTCGTAATTATTTATTTATAAAATGTACAAGGTGTTGTGTGGTTTAAGTGTATGATGTTCTTTTTCAAACTAATCCCAGCCTCAAATGTTATTTAATACAACTATTTATTGATATTTGGGTTTTCGCTGGTATCGATTATTTTGCATATAAGTTACCAAATAACTTTTTTATATTGTAAATAAAGTGACATAATTTTAATGAGTTTTTTTTACATAGCAACTCCTAGACTTATACCAAGGTTACGTTAGGGCCCGACTAGTTAATATCGTCAGTGCGGATTAATCACCACGTTCTATAGGAGTACAACTTAATTAAGGGCCGGGGTGGTAGGCATGCGTTGCGGGGGTAAGGCACGATAAAGCTTATTATAGTAAACATTCCCTCCCTCCCCGCACCTCATGCATACTCAGCGCCTATAACGAATGACGAGTGAAAGTGTGGGATCATCCAGAAATTGGAATTTAGAAGTTAAATTCAAGGACCAAAAAGTCAGTTTGGTTGTCGAGTACCTCGAAATCATTAATTTCTTGTTGCTATTCACCTATTCACGACTTCCCGCGTACTCAAAATTTCTGGACATCACTATCAAACGAAAAAGTCTACCTACCTATACAACATTAGCTAAAAAATCTATACAACATTAGCTAAAAAATCGCGTTTCCCTGCCTGCCTGCGTCTGTTTCCGACATCGTATGTGTTTGTGTTCTTGTACATATTCTGGGTAAAAGTGTACCACCTTTGACCTTGTCGTCCGTTATCATTAGGTGAGACTAGGTCAAACACTAACCCATTTTTAATATTAAAATGAAATAGACTAAAGTTTGGTCAAACCTACGACTTCCCTTTTATGACTAAAGGGGTCATAAATGAGACCTTTGTTGAATTTATTACATCTTCCTTTACGGCACACGTTGCAATAGCCATTAATAAGCTTTAAATTACCCAAATGTTACCTTCACCCATCTTTCACCCCATTTTTCTTATATTAATCGATGACGTTCAATCGCAAAATAATCGATAGATGAAAAAATCGATGAGATTATATTTACGTGTAACCGATGCAACACTAGACGCGTTGGTGCGTTTTGTTTACACTACAATATTGTCTTGTTTCTAGTAATGCAGAAATAAAAAGGAAAAATAATAGTTTTAAACTAAATAATTTATAGAACTTAGAATTTATACATAAAGAAGTATTTTATTCATAGTTTTTTAACACTAAGCAAATTTGTGTCTGGTGAGGAAACAAAACGCATCTGACTGAAGTGTTGAGTTGACTGATCGTGATATTCGCGTTTATGTTCTAATTTTTTTGTTTTCACTTAGTTTTAAGTTAGTTTAATAAATGTAATTAGCACAGTATTAGTCTTAGGATGACCATGGAAAGGAGGATAAAACTAAAAACCCTCAACAGCCACATAACTTGCAAGATTTGCCGCGGATACTTCATCGATGCTACCACAGTCACTGAGTGCCTACATACGTGTTAGTAAATTTACAAATAATAACTAATGTAATGTTTGATCTTACAGCTGTATTTAATAACTAGAGTTATTCTGGATATTTTTGACTAAGAATTTCTCATAGTTAAAGCTTAAGAATGCTGTTAAACAAATGCTCAGAAACACATTTCGAATATGGCAAATTTTAGTTATTTCAGAGCATTAATGGTTATTTGTTATTACTCATGATATCTTCTAAGAGCAAATTACAGAAACCTATCTTATCTTTCCAAACGCTTATCACAATGCGATAAAAATTGGCAAAAGTACAAAATTGTGATAATAAATACATATAGACATTTTTCTGTTTCAATTAAAACTGTTTTTGAATTTACAGTTTGCAAAAGCTGTCTAGTGAAGCACCTAGAGGAGAACAACACATGTCCAACATGCGACATAGTGATTCACCAATCCCACCCACTACAATACATCAGTTTCGACCGTACCATGCAGGATATTGTATACAAGCTTGTACCGGACCTACAAGACAGTAAGTTTGCTCAAATTTTCCAAATTTCGTTGCTTTTTGTCAATGGAAACATGCTTTTTGATTATAAATGAGCTATGAGGCCCATACACATTTCCAACTGCAATCTAAAAACTGCAAAAGTGTAGCCAACACTGATAACTATGATGGAATGCCTCTACGGTAATCATTTTTGGTTATCCTAACCCCACTAAAGGTGCACTAACATGGCCAAATATTTCAGCAATAATTGCCCGTCAACAGTAGCAGTCTTACTCTTATTTAGTATAATGGAATGAGACATCAACAGGGAATCGTGGCTTAAGAATTATGTGCAAATGTGTTGAAAATTGTAGTAATTTAGTATTTTAGTGGCATTATTACTTACCGTTCGATTATTTTGAGGTTAGTTTGTGCGTTTTATATTTTATTAGTCTCCTTAGTGCTGAACTGCAAATATTGTTTTCATTTATGGCTTAAACTTATCTAATCTCAAATTTATCTTATCTTAACTCGCACAGTCAATACCCGTGTTAATTATTTGCATAGGTTTATGATGCGCCATGTGAATGCACTTGGTCTGGTCTACTTGATGATATTAGAATATTATATCTACTCATAGTTCTAGAACTGATTACATATAAAAAAGTGAGAAGTTCAATAAAATCAAGTATGTGTTCAAAAAGGGTGCCATAGCATTCGGTTTTCTATGCTGAAAAAATCTATGAGTTTGTTCTAAGATAGGTTGAATAAGTTTATGCTTTAATAGTATTCTTTAAAATGTGTGGATCCAGGGGCTATGACCCCTCAGATTGCCTAGGCCAAGCCTAAATAAATAAAATGAGACGTGACCTAAGAAGACTTGAAGGCTTATTGCCTAACACACTCACAATCGTTTTCATTTTGACAATCCAAAGACAAGTTTGCTTATAAATTGTGTTTTCAATTTATAAGCAAATTTGTCTTTGGATTGTTCCAATTTCAAGGCGAATATGTTTTCAAAGTTAGACAATTGGCCAGCTGGGTAAGAAATCCCTTCAATGAAATCCTATATTTGCTCCTGTTTTTGAAGAGACCGTATGCCCTAGTCAAGATGCAAACGCTATCAATGTTGTTCTACTCTATCGCTCAAAATGTAAGAGATGGCAGTTGACCACGTTTTTCACGCACGGGAATGTCTTCTCATACATTTTGAGCGATAGACAAGTAAAACGTTAGTAAAGTTTGGTTGTTGACTCCGATGGTTATGATATATCCAGATGAGCTGAAGCGCGAGCGCGACTTCTACCGCGTGCGCAACCTGCCGTGCCCCAAGGACGCGGCGCTGGCGGGCGGCGGCGGCGCGCCGGGCGACGAGCCCGAGCCGCCCGACAACACCGACAGCCACCGCAAGGACGAACAGGTACTCAAATACGCTTTATTGAACACCACACAAACAAAATTAACTCAGGAGCGGGGTTTGGGAACTGTTCAAATCTAAATATATAAAAGGAGAAACTGACTGACTGACTGACTGACATATCAACGCACAGCCTAAACGGCTAAACGTAGGTTACGTAGGCAGTTGCAATTTGGAAGGGACGTAGCTTAGTTACCGTAGAGGTGCACTAAGAAAGGAATTCCCGAAATTCCCACGGGAACGGGATTTTTTTTTTTTTTTTTTATGGCATCGAGTAGACAAACGAGCACACAGGCCACCTGATGGTAAGTGGAAACTGTGACCCATAGACATTCGCAATCACCAGACTGCAATGCAATCCTAAGACTGCAAATGCGTTGCCAACCCTGAGGACTAAGATGGAATGCCTCTATGCTAGTCATTTCACCGGCTGTCTTATCCCCAAACCGGAACACAACAATGCGAACACTGCTGTTTGGCGGTAGGTTAATGGATAAGATGGTGGTAGCGATCCGGACGGACCCTGCACAAGGTCCTTGTCGTGTATATAACTTTGTTAATAATTGACATTTTGCCATTATGTCACCTGGGATGGTGAAAGGATTCGAACGATACCACACACATCTAAATCGGTTTAGGGGTTTAGAAGTTATGGTGGAATAAAAAATAGTATGTGCATAAATATAATGAACCCTGAAAACATTACACTTCTTTTTTTGGGCAGTCGTGTAAAAAGAAGCCTTTGCTACGTCTGGGGTCTTTTACGCCTCAATAATATGGAATGACTAATTATTTGTTAGTCGTTGACAGAAGACGCTGGCTAGACTTGGCTCTTAACTAAAGAAAGACCAGACCATCATTGCTGCAAAGTTAAAAACCACCTCCCTCCAATCATCGGTCTAACATATTTTTAAGTTGATTCAATGTTAATCGCAAAATTATCCATTGTTCTAGGTCAACGTTTGCTTAGAATGCATCTCAACATCGCTCCGCACTCTCAAGAGGAGTTTCATCCGGTGCTCCGCGCAGGCCACCATCACGCACCTCAAGAAGTTCGTCGCCAAGAAAGTGCTTAACGGCATGGAGAAATATAGAGAAGTGAGTGGTTTTACAGTATAAAGCCAAGGATTCCCTAGAGGACAAATTAAGTGTTGCCAGCGGGAATGAATGAATGAATGGTGAATGTTACCGGGGTTCGCACGAGACGTATCTGCAGCGAGGTCGAACGAGCAATTTTGCGAAACTTCGCCTGACATATCTGACATCGCATGGCCAAATCACAGAGACGCGTGTCGCTCGATTTCGCTAGACATGTCGCTGACACGTGTCCCGTATTGAATCTCTGGATAATGATTAGCTACATAAAGTGCCAGATTTACATGGTAACATTTCTATAAAAAAATCTATTATATCTTCGCGACTTCCTAAAAGAGGAGTGATGTTTTTGCCTTTCCTATGGCAAAGAGAAGGCAAATGAGCACACAGGTGACCTGATGGTAAGTGGGATCTGAAACAAACACAAGTTCTCGGATCTCCCTTTCTATTTAGTCTGTAACGATAGCGTCGCACTGAGCGACGAGCGAGGAAATCCACTTGTGCTAGCCGTATAGGAGTGACATCTTTTATATCTGTGAGGCGATTCTCGGTCTCGATCGAGAAGAATTCCTTTGCGGGATTTCATAGAAGTGACGCTGTCATTCCATGCAAATTCACGATAGAGATTCATCTCGAACGACCCGAGAATTGACTTCCTTTGACTGTGTATAACCCTAATATTGAAAAATTGCAATTAATGAGGCCGCTTCCTTGTTTTAGATTGACATCTTATGCAACGACGAGCTCTTAGGTAAGGACCACACCCTCAAATTCGTGTACGTGACTCGCTGGCGCTTCCGGGATCCGCCGCTTCGCCTGCAGTACCGGCCCAAGATCGACCTCTAGGTCGCCGCGGACAGTGACGGGGGGGGCATGGCCCCCCCATACACAGGAATTGTTCCATGTGAGACTAAATTAAGAGACGGCTTACAAAACGTGTGGCAGTTTCCCGTTTTTCGTGTTTCTTGATTGTTGGAGTGATTGAAAATGTCAAGTCTGTCCAACATTTTGTCGTGTTTGGAGTTTTTTTTACCGTAACACAGTCAGGAGACAATTGATGAGATTAGTGACTTGATTGAATGGGTGGCATTCTTTTTGAGTAGGTACAGCTTTTACTACCCTATCATAACAAAATAGTTCTTTACACACATGTAGGTACAGTAGAACACAACCGATATGGCGTGTCGTGAATCTTCGTTCGCGCAAACACGAGCAACGATTCCGATGATTTCCGAAAGCACGATTAAAACCCACGATCAGACTTATACGTAATAGTTATAAGGTGCAAATAAAATTGCATCTATTTTTTCCATCTCACTCACGCACGTTTGACGGCTGACTGAATGACACGCGGGCGCGCGTCAACATGGCGTCACTAATAACCAATAATAGCACAGAATACAACCGCGCAACGCGTGGATCATGCTGATTGGTTCCCGCGCTGCGAAAAAATGTCATCTGCGCAGGTACATCGGTAATCCATATCGGTTGTGGTTTACAACATCATGTACACAAGATAAAAGATTACGTTTATAGAAATCTCTTGATTCCACTTCAATGATCAAACAAAACGAAATAATGCGACGATGCGAGCTTAGCTTTTGCACAGTACAAACAGTAGTTCGTCCTCAAACAAAGGTATATCGCTTGCTTGCATGCGTGCCTCGAGCGTACGCGCCCCGAGACACCACATGCAAACTGAACTGGTCGGACTAAGCCGGTTTAGTAAGGACCGCACCGTCGCTGAGTTTGGTTGAATTTGGACTCTAGCGCCCGAGCAATAGGTAACAGAAACTCCTAAGATAAGCGACTGTTCGATTTGTACTATGGCTTTTGTAAGACGCCTCCTAGTCCAAAGCCGGTTTACAGTGTAAAGATATATCCAGAAATACCCGCCACTGTGTCAACGTGTAAATTAGTATAATGTCTTAATGTCTGTGAGACGGGACCCGATGGACAGCTGTAATGTAAGTGATTTAGATTATTGAAAAACTATTGAAATGTATAATGTTTCACAGATTTTTCATTGTCTACAATTTTTCACAATTGTCACGGAATATGCGTAATACGATTAATGGAGTCTGAATAATTTGCACTAACAGTCGGAGTGACAGCTCGAGAGGGACGCAACTATGTTAGAAAAAGTAAGTTATTCTAATACGATGGACTGTCGAAAACGGCCGGCAGACTGTTAGTCTGGGTTTGGTTATGGAATATGGATCATAAAAGAATTTGACAATCTTGTATAATGAGATCGAAAATTTGTAATATCACTTATAGTTGTTAGGTTCCTGTCTTAATTGTTGTCCAGAGTACGGTATTAGCATTGTCCTGGTGGGAAAAAAACTAAATACTGACTAACAGCAAAAAGGTTTGACGTAATGTCACAAGGAACTGTAATTTTTTTATGTGGCAACACCATAATAACCTGACGCTACTGTCAGTTAACTGTGGCGGATTCCTCCGTCGATTGTGGTAAACCTATGGTGCGGATATCCGCCAATGGCGTTATAAAAACGGTAAAATTAAAAATAAAACAGGGAACAATCTCACAAAAGTCCCAAACTAAGACAACGATTAACATATAGAGAAATAATTGAAAAAACATCCGAGACAATGATGTGTAAAATGAGACTTAAAAGTTTTGTTTCACCGACTGAAATTTGGCAGGCTTTAACAGTAGACTTAGTGCTAGTGGTAATGCTAATACCGAACTCGAAACTAGTTTCTAAATTTGTATTGTAAAAAGCTGTTTGAAATTATTTTATTTTAACATTCTGACTTGTTCGGAAAAGTCTTTATTCGGGAAATTCCATGATTTTTAAAATATTGATACATAATGAATTGACGTAAGTTATTTTAAAATGAATTGGTCGATGTATTTTCTTTACCAAGTATCGCTTTATGGTTACTGTGAATACTAGACAAGGATGAAATAATAGGTTTTATTTTAATATTTTCGTACACTGGTGGAACTACCACAAAAATACCTCTTGGAAGCATTTTAACGTGTTTAAAAAAAGTATTTGCTGTGGTAACACTAAGGTAGTTTAAATGTTGTTTTATGTTCATAAAAGAATTGAACAAAAATATACAGTATATTGTTTTATTTTTAATTGTTGATATTGTTTTAGTGAAATTGTTATGATTTAATTTCCCCTCTGAAGCACATTTTGCTTTTTGGTGTTTGTTTATTAACACTTGTCTTATTTCCAATTTTAATATTTAGTTGAATTCTTCTCAAATAGAATAATACAATCCTTCATTCTTAGATTTAGTTCAATTAAGTAAATGATTTATTTAAATGTAAGAAAATTAATTGAAATATATTTAGTTTGATAATGTTTTATCTCTTATTTTATTTTTCCTGAACCAATAAGTATAAGCAAATCATTGGGTTTACCCTTTGATCACCGATACTTTTTTTTTATTTGACTTCTCCGAATTTGTATTTTATCAACAGGCATTTACACGTGCTGGAGTTTTATTTTTTTCTTGGTCACATGTCTAACCTAACCTTGCCTACGTAATCCATGTGATAACCTAAAATCAAGGTTTCAGCTGAAAGGGGTTTGGGTAAAAGTGTTGTCATTTGTAAAAGTCATACATTTTCAAGATGAGCGGCCATTAGTAAAAGTGGTAAATTATGATAGAATAATTAAAAATAAACATGTTTTGTTATGTAATGTAATACTCTAAAGTGCATCGGAGCCGAGATATTTAATATTCTAACCTGGGCGTACTTTTAGTAGGTACTAAAAACTGAACACTTAAATCTTAAATATCTCGGCTCCGATATTATTAAACGCCATAAATTATATATATCTATGTGTATTTCGAGGTCCTCTAATAAATATGTTAAAATCATCCGTGGCCGCTGAAATAAAAAATGACAATATTCGTCAAACAAATTTACCCAATGCCCTTTGCATTCAATGAAATGAGTGTCGGTGATTTAAAGGGGATCAGAAAACAAAAATAATAATAAAGTCTCATGTCATAGTTATCTTGGGCGATATTACACTGGATTTACGACTTTTAAGAGAGTTGATCGGTAAACGCGCCCGCCACGGATACGTAAGTGTACGCAAGTTATTTTCCGCGACGACCATACGGCGGATATACTACATATAGTTAGCAGCAGAAGTAGGTGAAAAATTGGGTACGTATCATAATAATATGCCCCGTAATAGAATAAATAAAGTTCAAAATACATAATGGGTCATAATACATAATGGTCATAAGATATAATGGTTTTATTTCTGAAACCGTAAACTTTTCAGGATTGTTATAAAACAAACCTAACTTTACCTAATGGGTTCTATATGATGGGTTTTTAAAAAAACCTGAAATATGTACGGATTCAGAAATAAAACCATTATATATAATTACCAATTATGTATTATGACCCATTATGTATTTTGAACTTTATTTATTCTATTACGGGGCTATTACGTCCCCACTGACGGACAACTGGGAATAGCCTAAGTGAGTGAAGTAGAGAAAAAAAAAACTTGTCAATAGATGTAACTTTTTGATACGAACTTTAGAACGGGAGTTAAAGCCACTTGATGTAATTTGCCCCACTGACGTAATAGCCCCGCTTGACTTTGTTTAAACATGATTCTATTGTCAAGAGAATATTTAAGAGCTCGTTATAAGGGAAAATATTAAGACTGCGCCGAGCTTACGCCGGATGTACAGTGGCGCCCTCATTACTTTTACTGTGTTTTCTAATAAACTAAAGTATTTACTTGAAATAGGGCGAAATGTTTTTGTACTACAAATGAAAACACAACTTATAGGGTATATCATATAGTTTAATAACAATTCACCTTTGAGTTATTAACTTAACGGAAAAAAGTGGCCACCGTTTACCGTTAAGCTGACTACTCAAGGGGTAATTGTTATTGAAGTTTGTTACTTATTCCATAAATTGTGTTTTTACTTGCACTACAAAAACATTTTGTCTGATTCCAAGGAAATTCTTTAGTTAATTAGCAAACACAATAATAGTAATGAGGGCGCCACTGGACGCCCGGCGTTTGCTCGGCGCAGCTTAAGTAAATGACCTGTTGCATGTAGTTCTAACATATCTGTATAGACATTCGATATTTGAAATTTGTCGTAAATTCCATATTTGTTTTGTACACAACTACGTGTAAGAGGTCATTTAGTTAAGTTTTTCGATTATACACGTTACCAAATCGCCTGTGTGTATCGCGATCACCCACGCTCGTAGTTAGCAGCAGCCGCAAGGACACAGCCCACCAGGATGGTTACCACGAAGCAATAAATTTGAAACTTCGTCCCGAGTCCCTGTCACTCGTCACTCGAGACTACATCGAGAGAAAGGGATGGAGGTAACGTAAGTTCGACTTTCGAGTTTCAAAACAGAGCGTCTGAAAAGGCTCATCGTCATATATTATGCGTACGCCTGAAGTTGCTTAAATAATTGTGGCAGGGTGATATCGTCGCGATACAGTCACTTTTGGGTGTTGACTTCCTTTGTAATGTTGCCCAAATAGCCATACATAACTTTAATTTTCGCCGCGACTGTGACTTACATTGGGGTTTGTTGACCGGAATTCATGGGTTTAATTGCTTAATAGAAGGCTTATCTAACTTTATACCTTAATGTTAGTGTCCTTAGTGTAAGTGTGTAAGTGTTAAAATGTGATTTGACAATGCAAGTGCGCCTATCTAAAAGTATTACAGTTACGTGTATTGTGTCCGATCTATAAAGTCAAGTCGCAAAATTTCAAACGTTCCTTACTTTTTTACTAGATAATTGGCGAATATAATCACTCTATCTCGTACATAAATATAAATAAACTAAAATAGAATACCCGTTACTTATCCGAATCGTATCGATTATTACTTTATTACAACTATAATCGATTACCTGAAAACCGTAACTAGGCACAACCAAGCACAACACTCACACTGGCAGCACTGGCAACATTATTGCAGATTGACAAGGCTGTATGGCTTATTCCATAGCCTCAGATTTGCGAGTTTCGAGCGAGAGTCAATTTAAAAAGATAGCAAACAAACAAAAAATTGAATATGGTCGGCTGATTTTTCCTATTTCGCACGTGAATTAGAACATTTCATTTTTATTTTCGTAGGAACAATCAAGCTACCGTCAAACTGGGTGCCAAAACGGTGGACAGGTTCCTGAGCCTAGCGGACGATAATTTTGTGGAAGATGTAAAGGACGATCTAAGATGTTTTATAGCCGAAAAAAGAGTTGACAGGTAAACAATTTAAGCTTTATTGTTATTTTCTGCACATTCTGCGAGCTATTTTCTATATTGAAGTGATCATTTGTGACCATTGTGTGTGTAATAGTACTGGTTAATATAGGTGTTCTTTTCATTTTCGTCCGATGTATGTACAATTCGTTATTCGGTTATTATTTTCAAGGTTAAAATGAGTCAAAGATGTTGTACGTAGGTCGCGGATTATATGGAGCGAGACAGGCGGGCGGACGTTAATAAATGTTCATAAATGGTGTATAAAATGGCCCGGATCATCATCCACGGGGTTCGTGCGGACACGCTCGCGGACGTTAACGATTTCCTCTTTTAATCGCCTTCAACATTGCGTGTTCGATTCCGTTTATAAATATTTTACTACTTAGTTAACGTGTTTATTGGATATTTACGTTATTTTATTTGAGTTTTAAAATAGTAAATTGTTTTTATTTCTATAAATATCTGCTGTGCTCCAATTAACAGCAGGAATGCTTTGAAATCAGGTCAGGGATATATTAGGAAACTTCTAATTGGATAAAGTGATCTGATTCTTTCTGATGTTGCTATCTTTTTTGGAAACTCTTGAAGGCTTGTAGAAACGGATATTATTGTAATGTATAAATTGTTGTTCTATTTTTATATGCTAACTGTAAACCCTTCATGTGCTTAAAAATACAAGAATCAAGTCTGGTTATATTTTGATGTATGTATGTTTGTCACATCATCACAGCAGGCATACAAGAGGTTAAACTAATTTGGTTAATTTGTTAAGGAGGTAATTTGTCATGACTCACTACAGAGTGTAACACATTCAGTTAAACCAATTGAAGATCATTAAAAATTATGTGTGTGAAATTTTTGCAAAGATCCTTGTTTAACATTATGGTCAAGGATTTTAAAATTATGTATAAAACTTGTCACAGTATGCACTTAATAGGGACAACTATGTCTCTCCAGACTGGGAAAAAGAGGAGGCTTTCGGCCTGCAGTGTGCCATTTCTTCGTCTTAATTTGCCTTTCTAACAAAGGTTGGCCGTCAGTTTCACTAATTGGATGCTTAATAAAATATGTTCGACATTATTTGTCTTGTTGTAGGATATCCAAGGAATATTCCATCCAAATTTCAAGCCCCTATGCTATGCAAGTATATACGCATAGCTGAACCTGCCGGAGTTTCAGCTATGCGTTGAACGATCAGCCAGTCAGATTCTAGATATACCCATCATTACTATCAGTGTCTGCTGTTACATTTGCTTGCTGTAATTTGCATTGCAATTTTTAACCCTGCTAATGTTGTTAGTATAATGTGTGCATGTGCATGTCTGTCTGTCATCATCTAGATAGATACGGAGGCGTTAGTATTGTTAATACAAAGTTTCTTTAGTCCGGATGGTTCTCAGCAAGGTTTGGTAGTTTAAAAGTTATCAACTCTGAAAGTAAGGGTCTTACTTTAACTTAGTAGATGTATAATTAAATTGTAGTTATAGCTAGTGTTACTGTGCACTTGCAGTGTGTCACATGTATACCTGTAGCCTGTAGTTCTACCTGTAATAAATGATATGTAATATGATACGCAATAAATTATTTAGAATTTTGTGCCAAGAGGTTAATAATAAAAAGATAGATGACTGTGATAAAAAAAAAAACTTTGTCGACATGTTATTGGTTTGTGTTTAATTGTAGTTGTAACAAAACTATGACTGCATTTGTTTGTTTACTACAAGTCATGATTGTTTCTTTTTAAGGACTGCTTTTACAATTCCCAGGTAAATATCATGTGCCAGGTAACATTGGCCCTCTCCCTATGTTTTTTTTTTGTGTGAAAGTGAAGGAAAGAGCTAATATAATTTCACATAATACATATCTGGGGATTGTAAAGAGGAATAGAAGATAAGTTATTTGTCTTAAAACGATTGTGAGGCTGAAAGTTTCCATGCAAAATGCGGTAACGTTTCTCTCCCCTTATACATAGTCCGATCTTAACGATTTTTTAAGTAGTTGTAAATATTAACTCACTAGATAAGTATGTACTCTCTTCAGGAACTCTTTTATCTTTTTTGGAATGGACCAAAATATAAATTGTTCTTTGCTTTGTTTTTTTTCTTTTTCTGTGCACCTCTTTTGTTAGTTACTGTATGATTATATGGTTGACTGGTAGAGAATGCCATTAGGCATTAAAATCGCGATTTCAACTTTTTTTGTGCAATAAAGGTTAAATAACGCAAAAAAATGAAATAAATGGAAAGGTACGAAATTGTTTCTCATAAATGTCATAATAATTACAATACAACATATTCAAAAATCATGGAAACCAGACTTGATTTAGGGGGTGAGAAACGCCTGGAACTAAACTTGTATGCAAAATGTTGACAGCAACGCGATTTAAACGTCGGCACACAATCTTCTTAATTATTTGCTCTACTTTACTGTACCAGAATGTGGAACCCCCCCCCCCCCCCCACTTTGTCGGTAGCTAAATTACCTACCTCCTAGTAGCTGTCTTCGTCTAAATAGTCCATGAAGAAAGAAACAATTAGCGACAAATATTTTTTTCAGTGACACGCGATAATAATACGAATCTAACGACCCTTATATCCGTTCAGCATTTTCCTTCCGAGCCTCTCGGGCTCGAGCTTTAAGCTCATTCTAATTATTCTAATTATGAATTATGAATTATGAATTATAAGTTATCTGTACCACTATAGTCTATACTTTTAGGTATTTAAAAAAATTTAAACATTACAAACCACGTGACATTGTTAAACAGCCAATCAAAACTGTTTTATCGAACTTTGACGTACGAAGACTTTGACGTCTCAGCCAATAGAAACAGAACACTGTCTGCTTCTATTGGCTGACGAACTATATCACGTGGTTGTTTTGTTTACATTTTTTTAAGTGCCTAAAAGTATAGACTATAGCTAAACCAACTGTTTGTTGGCAGCGTCCTGGTGTTCCCCCCGGTGAGCAACTACCGGCGGTTTCTGATCCATCGCTGCGTAGAGGAGCTGGGCCGGGCTGAGCTCGCCACCTTCTCCATCGGGCTGCGCGACGAGCGCCGCACCGTGCTCTGCTACAGAGAGCAGTTGCTCAGGTGAACATGCTTGATAACCAGGGCTCGGACAATTCATCGCAAAACAATCGCAAGACGGCAATAGAACAAGATCAATAGAATCGCATTATGTACAATATTATTTAATTATATTTTTCAATGACATTTATTACTGCAACCCAAAATTCACCATACATGTGTGAAGGTATTTCCATTAACATTTTTTTTAATGCTGATGGTTGCATTGCACATACGCAACGATTAACTTCTGCATTGTCTGGAACAAACCGATGTTTTATTTAATCATTTGTGTTAGATATAAAAAAGTAAACAGTTGTTATAAAATACTTTCGAACCTTTTACTCGAAACTGCCGAAACACTTCTATGACATCTTCCCAGCAATCGTAATTAAGCAAATACTTGTATTAGTTTAATTTGTCACCACTAAACTGTTTGAAGCATGCCACTTTGACAAATCCATGACAGATATGCGACTAAAAAGGTCAAATGTTAAATTATAAATTACGATAATAATATATCAGCTTTAAATAATAATAAATAATAATCTTAAGTCGCGACTCTATAATAGTCTTGTCCCATGTCCATATCAGTTTCTGCGATGACTAGTCCGAGCCCTGTTGATAACAAACACAGGTTTAGCTTTGGTCTCCTGAAAATGAAGTCTACTTCACTCCACTAACAAGAACGCGGCGAAAAACCTGTACATGTAAGATAATCATTATTGTGTTGTACGTGGTACACAAGGTACAAGGTATTCATCAATAGTGACTCTTTGATTTATTTCAGTGATGAAGCGTGTGCTCTGCCAGCCATGGGGTTGACGCAGACCGAAGATGCTGCCATCTCGCACTCTGGTGAGTTTTATTATTGTTTACGTTTCAAGTTAGCATACACACAGTTTCATTGTTACATCTAGTTATACAAATATATTATAGGCCATAACACCTCGTTTTTATTTTCTGATTTGTCGCCCAAATTTAACCTGCAGAGTCACAAATCCTTTATTTACGCTATACTTTCGTAATTCCAACGAACGCATTATGAAAATATTTGCATCAAATTTCAACATTTTCCGTCTTGTAAATTAGGTTGCGTAGACAGACAGAATTATACGTGAGATAAGCTATAAGAGAGCCGTTTCTATATCAAAAGTATGCATATTTTTATTTATTTGTAATTGCAAATAATATTTATTTTCGTCCGTTTAATTTCTCAACCATCTGATCGAATAGTTAGATAGAAAAAAAACATCAAACTTTCCTATCAAAATATACGATCAGATAACAGGTTCAGAAAGTAAAGGTACGATTTGCAATAATTGATTGACCGTTGTTGAAGCATGAACGCGCCAAAAGTCTTTTTACGGAGCGAATACCCCACGCGATTGTGGCAGGGATTCCGAAATAATTGCGCACGCGCTGCCAGATTTAGACGCGACGGATGGCGTAATTTGGGATTCAAACCCGCCGAAGCGAAGTTAAATGGTGGACTCAAAAAGGTCGTTCTAATAAAATACTATATACTAGCTGTTGGTTTCAACTTTGTCCGCGTAGAAGTTTAAAAAGTCCCTGTCTTTCCTCGGGCTGTCTCCATACCAAACTTCATCGAGATCGGTTCATACAAAGTTACTTTGACATGTATAATATTAGTATGGATTTGTTAACCTAAAATCCTACTGTTTAATCTCATGGAACTGTGTTATCTCAGTTAGGTATGGGCAAGTGGAGAAAATATTTCCGATTTATTTAGAAAATATTCCAATGAGAAAGTTTCCTGACTTGAAATATTTCAGAGAATATGTATGTATGTATGTATGTAAACACTTTATTGTACAAAAGAAAAACCATAACAATACAATTAATATAAAAAAATATATATATATTTTTTTTTTTTTTTTTTTTATGGCATAGAGGTGACAAACGAGCACACAGGCCACCTGATGGTAAGTGGAAACTGTGACCCATAGACATTCGCATTCACAAGACTGCAGAGCAATCCTAAGACTGCAAATGGGTTGCCAACCCTGAGGACTAAGATAGAATGCCTCTAAATTGTTCATATAAATATGTACAAAAGCGAACTTATCCCTTTAAGGGATCTCTTCGAGCTAACCCTTGCGGCCTTGAGAGATTGAGAAGAGTGAAAGGTTGTGCAACGAGTAAACAAGTGTAGAAGAAGAATATTATAACACATTAAGTAACCAATAAAACTCATATAAATATAATAAAAATAAAACTACATTCAAATACCTACATAAATTGATGGTTGGATTTCCGATTCGTCCATCGCGAATACCAATCTAAAGACATCTAAAAAAACGCAACACTTTACTTTAAAATTGACTGATAAACTTAAACAATAAGGGGACTTAACAATGAAGTATTGCATAATATAACAAGTCAGCTGGGACTTTATCTAACCGCAACCATCTAAGATATTAAATTACGAAACCGCTTTGTTTTTTCTAGAATATTATTTCTGACATATCTGTGCCAGTTCCCAAGCAATACCCAAAAACATGACGACTCTAGACATTTTAATGAAGGTAATTCACAATGACACTAGTATACACAATAGATATAGAAGGCGCAAACAAAAAACATCACATTTGCATAACACTTTTTAAGAGATGTGATGATTATCAACAATGGCTTTTTAGAATAGAACTTGACTAATCCGGTTTATAAATAAATACTAAGTAGTCTGCACGGCTAGCACGTGTTGTCCGCGACTTGTTTGTCGCTCGGATCTCCTTTTCTATGTAGTTTGTAACGATAGAGACGCGACAAGCGAGAAAATACAACTTGTGCTACCCGTGCCGTAATGGTAAATATTGAGAATCGACCCTACGTTTCACTTTAGGTCCTGTAATATAGGAACGATTTGAATTAATAGTATCTAGTATCTATCATATGATTGGCGGAAAACGAGCACGTGTATCATCACCAGACCCCGTTATCTACGTAGCAAATTGGTGGAAGACAGTTGTTAGTGATGTGCAGTGATCGGAAATAGGTGAGCTAATTTGCCTAAACTTGACGCATATTCATTCATGCGTGAGCGAAATGGGAATACATTATTGAATGAAGGTGCATCAAGTTTAGGCAAATTAGCTCTACCTATTCCGATCACTGGTGATGTGACAATGTTTTTTTGTCATGAAACTTTCTCATTGGAATATTACTTAAATCGGAAATGCTTTCTGTACTTGTCCATAGGTACCTAACTGGGATTAAACAGTTCCATGCATGAGGCATTAATTTTACATAACATATTCATTGCGTATATTTTATATTTACCAATGATAGTAACCCTAGGACTCAGTTAAGTTACACCCGTTTAACGTAAGGGTTAAACATACAACATACATTAGCCTCTGTTGTCCCACTGTTAGGCCTCTATTCCCGGCAGTAAAAACCATATCGTATTTGACCTGTTACGGTATTGTTTTGATGTCGCCCGCCATTACTGTCAAGGAAATAAGAGCTATCAAAACGTTCACAATACGATAACAGATCAAAGACAATTTTTTTTTTTTTTTTTTTTTTTTATGGCATAGAGTAGACAAACGAGCACACAGGCCACCTGGGGCCTATTGCATAATTAGACTAATAAAATTAGAAACTAATACAAGTTACTGGTTAAAAATTTACAAGCTGCGTTATTTTGTGTTGCATAATTATTTTGTGTTTTCACTAATTATATTAGAAAATTGTGTTGCATAAATTTCTAATAATATCGTGAAAGTTACAAGTAAATTCATCATTATTTACAAGTACTAATAAATTTTGTTGCATAATGTATTTTTACTAACTTGTAATAAGTGTACTAATATTATCAGCAAAACACAAAATTACAAGTAAACAAGTTGGCTGAGTGAGGTAAACCTTTGCCCATCTGTGGACTTTGCAATTAAAAAATAAATATTGGCGGGAACAGTAAACGTCAACGTAAAACTTTATAAATTTCTAACTTCGAAAATGGGTGGTAAGCGAGAAGAACAAAGAAAATTGAAAATGTGCATCTTAAGTAAAATTAAGGAGCAGAAAGATGTCTTGTTCGGTCCCTTTTCAACAAAGGTCACTAAAGATATTCGCAGTAACGCCTGGAGAAATATCGGTGCATATGCCCAAAGCTTGGGGATTATCAAAGAAAATAAGAATTGGGCGTATGTTCGTGATGTTTGGTGGGCAAATGTGAGAAAATTATCCGTGGTAAGTACCTACAACTTGTCTTCTAAGCGTGCAATTACCATTATTACTTATTATTCAACAATAGGTGTAGGTATGTAGGTGTATATTATACATATAAGTTTTGTTTAGCCTGTATGTTAATTTATAAACAATATACATTTTTTACAACAACTATATCTATATCATATCATATTTTTACTCGACTTCTAAAAGAGGAGTGTAATGTTTTATTGATTTAATGAGGTAGTTTTTTAACGTTCTTAGTTCACTCGTAGAGGCTGGTCTGGTAGTACGATTTCGATGCAAATAGGGTCGTTAAATTCGGCAAAGCGTCGCAAGGGATACTTTGATTAAAAAAACTAACATATACAGGCTATATCATAAAAACTGTTATGCAATTGTCGTCTAGGTATATAAAAATAAGCAGCCGGGTTTTTAAAGTTGACTAATCTTTTGTTATAGGAGAAACGAGATAATGCTAAAAAAACAGGCTCTGGCGGAGGGCCCGACTGTAAAGAAAATGAAATTGATGTTCTCGTTTATGATATACTCGGAAAAGAGTCACCAGTTTTAGAAGGTCTAGGCGTGGATGAGCATCTGCAAATTGAATTGAACCTAGATTCTGAGCAAAAGATACAAGAAACCCTACAAGAGACAGTAGATAATACGTTCGAGACATTAAACAATTCCGAACTTAAACAAAATAATAACAACATTTTAAAAAGGGACTGGAAAGGAAGAGAAGGAATAAACGAAAACAAAGATTTATTACAAAAAAAAATGAAATTAACGTTAGATATTTTGGAGAAAGAAAACATATTAAAAGATCTACAAATAAAAAATGTTGAACGAGATAATTACCTAAAAGATTTAAAAAATTTGGATTTGGAATTACGGTATGGGCTCCCAAGATCCAAGTTTACAAGTAATTTGGAGCAATTTACACTAGCTGTGTTTATTCCAGAATCTACATCCGATAATCAAAATAATACGGATACCGCGTATACAGATCAGGAATAGTCACAATATTGACGTTTCTAATAATTAATTTGTGTACTTTAGCAATAAAAACAATGAATTTCATCGATTGTTCAAATTTCTTTATTATTAAAAGTTATGAAAATAAATGTTTTTTCCTTAAAAAGTTAGCTAATAAATAGTACATTGATGACATATAGCTAGACATCAACAAATTAAAAGCCTGACTCACTAGAAAATCGTACAATTAGTTGTAAGTCAAATTTTTGAAACTTCATAATGATTGGATTTAATTTATGTATTTAAGAGCTAATTTAGGTATTTTCTTACGATGTCATGTTAGCCATATAGTAAATCCAATCGTATGACGACGCAGTTAGCCTAGTCTATCATGACCCTGCCTGCAAAGCTAGTGGTCCCGGGTTCGATCCCCGGTAAGGTCAAATATTTGTTTGATGAGAATGATGAGCATGAATTTTTTATCTATATAAGTATGTTTGTCATTGTATAGTAGGGTGACGATACCAATGATGGACACTTTTATCTGACAGGCACCAGTAATGGACACTTCACTCTTAATTCAAATTTCATATGGTCCTAAATTGATTGTTGCAAAACAAATGAATAACCCTTATGTTCCGTAAAATAAGAATCAAGTGTCCATCATTGGTCCTCGTCCATTACTGGTTCCGTCACCCTAGCTACCCATAGTATAAGCCATAGTGATTATTTATATATTTAATAAGTTTCAAACAACTTGACCTACATCTTAATTTTAACAAGATTTAGTATTAAAAGTATTTATGATGACATTGACTGTATTATTTCTTGTTGGCGTCGAAGTGCACTCAATGCAGGAGCCTCATCATTTACATTTCGATGATTTTCTTGTAACACTGGTGGAGTGAATGATTCCAAATCTTCACCTTCCCGGGCAATGTTGCACAAAGTTGCACAGCAGACAACGATATTTGCTGCAAATTTTGGGTTGACTCTTAGATGATTCAGGCAGGGAAATTTTTCCTTTAATATTCCAAAGGAACACTCTATAATCTGCCTTGTTGCTTTGAGTCCGGTTGTAGCGTCTTTCACCCTCGCTATTTGGGTCGTTGTGTAACGGTGTCATTAGCCACGTTTTTAGAGGGTAACCCGAGTCTCCAAGTATAACGCCATTTGGAAATATGTTTTCTTGTTCCATTGCACTGTAGAGACTACTCCTTCTAAGAACTCGTGCATCGTGCACACTACCCGGCCAATTGGCACTTACATAAAAAAATTGATATTGTGGTCCACATACCATCATACAATTGATCGAATGGCCTCCTTTTCTGTCTACGAATGCTGGTTCGTTAGTAGTTGGTGCGTCTATTGGTATGAGTGTTCCATCAATTATACCAATTACATTCGGGAAATTATATAACTCATAGAACTCTTGCACTACGTCTTCCATTCGGTGTGGCCATATAATTATCGATGGAAATAACCTTCTTTTAATAGCGTTAATAACGAGATGAACAGTTCGACAAACTGTAGACTTGTCAACGCCATGACCTGCACCAACAGAATAATATTGGCATCCAGTTCCAAGCCAATGAAGTGTAGTACATAATTGCTGTTTCGGAGAAAGAGCACCACCTTTTTTTTTCAACTTAATGTCGCTTGAAATTGCTTGCAGCACACGTTCGGCTTTAATAGGTTTCATTCGAAACATTTCGTAAAAGTGTGCACTATTTTCAAAAGTGAAGTTGATCCTGTCCTTATATACCTTTTGGTGTCGGGTTACTAGATATTGATCATCGTCATCGTCGGATAAATGCAAAATATTAAACATTTTTCGTTGATTAGGCTTTAACTAAATCACTTGTAATTCAAAATTACCGTGGTCCTTAGGTAAGTAGTAATAAATACAAGTTACAACTAATAATTTGAATTTTTAGACTCGTATTGCAACCAAAACTAATAAAATTTACATATAATATTAGTTATTAGGGCTAATACTTTTTGACTTGTATTTTATAACTTGTATTTTATTATGCAACAATAATTTACAAGTTACAACCAAAATCACTAATATTATTAGCTTGTACTTATTCACTTGTATATTAATCCCTCGTATTTTATTATGCAACATAAAAGTACAAGTTACAACCAAAATCACTAATAGTATTAGCTTGTACTTTATTATGCAATAGGCCCCTGATGGTAAGTGGAAACTGTGACCCATAGACATTCGCATTCACAAGACTGCAATGCAATCCTAAGACTGCAAATGCGTTGCCAACCCTGAGGACTAAGATGGAATGCCTCTATGCTAGTCATTTCACCGGCTGTCTTATCCCCAAACCAGAACACAACAATGCGAACACTGCTGTTTGGCGGCAATATGGTATTTAGCGCCTAGAATACCGGCCCTGGGTAAAGACCTCCCTTTCTCCCTTCCGTTCTTCTCTTGACATAGCAGTGGCTGGCCAATCGTTTCGAAAAGCGTGAAGATCATGTTTTAATGGCAAAAAAAAACAATTAAGAAACAATGGAGGTTATTTTTTTTATGAAATTGAAATAATTAAGTAAGTACTTAATAAAAAAATGTAACTGCATAAAGGAATGCAAAATGCATATAATGACCATGACCGATCTCGAAATATGCGTGCAACGGAAGTGCGCGGGTTGCGTAACCGTGAGAATCTTCGGATAATATCTTAATATTACGTTATTCGGGTTTTTGCCTCATTTGCTTAGAGAAATCTTACTGTTCTAATGAGGTTTATTATTTTAAATTGCCCAATTACATAAATAGATGCTGTGAATGGTAAACGACTCTGATTTTTTTAACCATTCAGAAAAATCTATCTTACGCCTTAATTCCCAGAGTGGGGTAGGCAGAGCTACAGAATTACCAACAACATAAGTAGTCGTAAAGTTACTTGTATAGAGATATTCCATTTTAGTTCTCAGGGTTGGCAACGTATCTGCAGTATTGCAGTCTTAAGATGGTAGTCTTGAGAATGGGTCCCATTAACTATCAGGTGGCCTGTGTGCTCGTGTGCCTGGTCCTTGTCATATTTATAGAAGATAGGTACAGCGAAGATCCTGTTGTCATCTTCCAACTCCATCATCAGTTCAGCTCTAAAAATCATGCATTTGCATTGTTTGTGGGTTTAAATGTCCCCACCCACGAACAGAAATGAAATAAGTCTCAGGTCAGGTCAGGATCTTGGTAACATGATGTATTTTTACTATTCCGACAATCGCTTCCGACAAATCATAATCATATCGTATGGAATTTGTTTAAAGTTTATTTTATGAAAAATCCCCATCGATTTTGCATCTAAAATAGGCATTTTGACTTTTTTTGGGTCCTAATGGACACACATCTGTGACTGTTGGACCCCGGACTCCATACAAATGACCCTTCCAACCCATTCTCAATTTCTCGTTACATGTTTAAAAAGCTTGTAAAATGACAACGTTCTAAATTTACCTCGAGTAATAAAAAATACCAATTCATACGTATTTAGAGCAAGTTTCTCTAAATACAACGCAAAACGTCCCGTTCCAAAATCTTTTGAATACGCGTTTAATTCTGTCTAATTCCAACATCAACATCTTAGGCAAGACAAAGCATTCTCGAGTTGTTACGTTACCAGTCTTAGTTATTTATTTGTAAAGGCTGCTCTTAATTCTAATTTCCTAGTGCTTTAAATCTCAAAAGCCATTCGTTTCGGTCTCCGCTTAATGAAAGGTCGTCAGACGACTTTCAAATTACATCAGTTGTCCTTCAAAAGGCATCTTTAAGTCCGCATAGTGTTCGAGTGTTAAACAAAGTGCAGTCTGTCACATAAGTTGTCATTAAACTTGGCTGTAATTTCCAACGAAATAATGCCGCTAAAGTTTGCTATTTATTTTGATTTATATACAGGCATCGTATATTTGAATGAATATTATGCATAAACACACAGATATATAGAGACGTGTTGATATTTTGACGTCCGTGTATTAAGTACCGAAGCTTAAGCACAAAGTGGGACAAATACATTAACATACACTTAACTTGGCTTCGGGTTACGAGTTGCTGTATTTTTTTAAACATAGTAACGTTAATATTTTCTGGTCAATAATCTAACGAAGTGTCTTATAAAATAATGAAAGTTGACACAGTACAATTAACTAACCTAACCTATTTCCAATTTTCCTTAGAAATATTTCTTTGCCATGCCACTCGTACCATATTCTTTACATTTCCTAAATATTGATCTCCTGATTGCTGATACCCTGGTGTTCGTTGTTCTAATGACATACCAGAGAACAAGAGATATAAGAGATAAAGCCGTTTCCCTGCGTTGATCAGCTGTCGACTGAAATGTTCATACCCTAATAAATAGGCTAACCCACTC
Organism: Acleris laterana; assembly: GCA_963966035.1. Lineage (NCBI taxonomy): Eukaryota > Metazoa > Arthropoda > Insecta > Lepidoptera > Tortricidae > Acleris > Acleris laterana. Next base: position 11,997,251 of record OZ014459.1, on the reverse strand, counting down.
AACCTTATTCTTGTCTCACATCGAACGTTTGTAGGTTTGCTCTCTTTAAGTCAGAAGAAGAGAAAGAAGAAGTTATGGCAATTGCACAAATTTGCATCAATACTGCTAACTCCTATTGCAACACTCACAGTTCGTCCTTCAGAGTGCATCATTAAATCGGTCCAAACGGCCGGTCCATACTAAATTCCAATGACATAATCCATGATGCAAGCGCGAGGTCGTTTAAGTGGAATGATCGAGCAAATGTGGGACGCGAAAGAGAAAGTAGTCCGGCCAGCTAGATCTGCGATACCTCTATGAATTGATCTGATATTTGCGACAAAAAGGGGTAATAGGGCGGTTGACTGTCAGGGCAAATTGCTGTACAGGATCATAAGAAGTCAATTCTGTCACCTGTCATTCCAGTTAAAATTATAACCTCGAAACTAAGAATAGAAAATTCTAAGCACAGGTTATAGAGTTCTTATCTTCCTTTTACAATAGCTACTGTAAATGAAGTTTCAAATCCTTTGCAAAGTCTAGCAGCTTGTACCACTACAGATGTGATACAATCAATCTGGGCCCGTCCCGGTGGATAAAGCATCCGTCACTCTCGCAGTTACTTGCTGCGGACCTAGTATGGCTGCGTCTATTTCGCGTGTCAAATGTTTGATGCATCCGTCACTCTCGTACTTATTTACGTGTCAGAAGGTGACGGATGCCTTATCCAAACTTTGTCACGCGATAAACGCAGCGATATAAGAGCCAGAAAGTGGCAGATGTTTAAGTATATCCGCATCGATAAACAAGACCATAATAGGCCCGCTGATTGACTGTGCAAAGACGATAAGACTAGCCTCGTTGGCAGTAGCCTTGCCTACGAAGCTAGCGGTCCCGGAATTGATATCCGGTAAGAGCAAATATGATGAGAGTATTTTAAATATGTATCTCTCTACTTTTGCTTGTAATATATTGTTTTGCACGTATATATTGTCCCATTAGGTTAATTGGTGTAAACAAGCGAAATTGTCACATAAAAAAGTCGCTAGCTAGATGATCAGTTGTATCATGATATTTTCTCTCATTAGACAATTTCGCACAGCATTTCGCAAAGCCTCGAGATACAGATACAAAAGTTATACAGTGACTGTGCAGCCCTGCAACAAAATGTTGACGGAAGTTAGCCAATATCACGTCTCCCGCTCACCTCGACTACTCGAGCGGTGTCGGCCGTAAATACGCTATTGTGCGCCGATCTAATAGTCTTCCTGTCGCCTGCAATGCGCTTGTGTAACTGAACAGGCTAGGGCTCGGAGAACCCTTCCTGATTGAGTGATTGACTGTTCTATGGCTGGTTTGTTTTAATCATATTGACAGTGGCATCTAGATCAATTATTGGAGTGGAAATGTATTTGCGGAAGCAAATCTTGCTTTAAAATCCTAGCCATTTTGTGTGTCCCGCCCACTTCTACGCAACGGCTTTTTATATTTTCTAAAATTTTTGCTCTGTTTTGTAAATATTTTGGGCAATCACACTCAAATTATTTTTTCCTTTTGGTCCACCGTTTCGTTGCGGGAATCACGTCTATTTATGTCCCTTCTACAAAGTCGCATACGACTTGATTTCGCCGTTTGCCCTTTATTAGGTGGTGTTTAGGTAGCAACAAAGTTTCTAGCAAAATCCCATTTTTTTACTAAATTATGTAATTTGGAGCATTGCAGAGAAGACAGAATTTAAGGCCTAAATGATTTATCAAGCGCAGAGGTCTTCGATTGAAAGATCAACATAAACACTTCCTCTTTATCATATTAGTATACATCGATAAGAACTCGATTACATTTCCACTTAATTCCTCTACGTTTCCGTACAAATATATTCAACATGTAAGACTCGTTTGGGAAGCGAATACCCGCCATATTCGTCGTGGGATTATAGCCAAAGTTGTTTGTAGGAAATGCTAGAATACCAGCGTTAGCTTGGGCCGGTTTTTCTATGCGTTGACGTTACGTTTTTCCTGATGTCGTGTTGGAGACAAGCACTTTCTAGGTTGTTTTGACTGCTATTAAACTAGGGACCTAATATGGTACCTTGAGGAACTGCTGACTTTACATTCTGAAGAATCATGTTTATGAATGGGAAACGTTAAGAGTTATACTTATATAACTTAAAATGTTAAGTTGTTCTGTTGCTTAGCCGTGTGGTTGCCGGCTTAGAATAGTGCCACTCCATGTCTTCCTGCGGAAGTCGTAAGATACGACTAAGGTATTAAAGGCTTGTAGTATTGTTAGGGGATGGGCTTGCAACCTGTCACTAATATACACATGGTAAATATCTTAGCCTGTTGTGTAAAATGTGGTTATAGGATTAACAACAAGTTTTTAGAGTTGTTGATAATTGACAACATTTCATTTTGGTGACACCTGCAAATTACTATACGAATCGAAAGGGTTTTACCTCCTGAACACGGCAAAATATTTATTTAGATTTATTTTTCTTTATTTTCAAAATTACAAGTAAGTTAATAAAAATATCGAGTTTTACCAATACTATGCCTGAATAGATATAATACCATTGCCTTTTTCACGAGAAAAAAAGCTGTCATAATTCAAATTAGAAATTGACACTATTGACAGATGGATAGAGACTTAGGGCCATTTGCACGCAGAATTTAACCCTGGGTTAAGGCACTAACTCGAGTTAGTAGACGTCAGATTCATACGAAAACTGTCATTTTAACTCGAGTTAGTGTCTTAACCCAGGGTTAAACTTTTCGTGCAAGTGGCCCTTTATCGGTTGACATGATACTTTTTTATATAAATTATTCATTCTAGAGAACATTTAAAACTATTAGTGTCTTCCTCCTTCCAAACAGTATCTATAAAACGAATAAAATTAAAGTCTTGAAAATATGAAATCTTGTCAATTCTGTAACTCTGCCTACCCCACTCTGGGATGAAAGCGTGACGGCATGTATGTATGTTGTTCTTTTGCAAGTTTTGCTAGGAGAAGAGGTTAAGTTCACGTTTTGTACTCAAGTTTCCAAGACCCAAGACGAAAACAACTTGCGTTCACAGAAAGCGAGCCACAATTTCTCACAATTAACGTAGTCCTAAACTAAGCTCAAGGCATGTACTATGGGTACTAAGGAACGATAAACATACTAATACGAGTATAGTTAGAATTATATTCCGACACTACTAAGCTCTTGTATGCTTGTGAACCATGAAACAAATCACGCAATTTGGTCGCTTGTTGCATGTCATCAAGCCGTATGAGCAAAGAACATGGAAAAGGTTAGGTTAGGTAAATTATTACAGTAATGTAGACGGTACGCCCGTGTGAACTCGTTGATCTACTTATCCAAATGCATGTATTAAACATTATATCATTATCGCTAGTGCTGTACGTTCATTACTGTTCTTAACCCCGTTAGCTAAAATTGGGCTAGTTGCTAAACACATTGGTAAATCTACGGTTTTTAGCTTAATCTCTATTTCTTTTCACATTTCCGTAGTTATTAAGTAAGCTATTGTTTGATTGCTCGTGAAGTATGTTGCTTTAAAAAAGTATATGCTCCTTGAGATACAAGAAGTAACAAGAAGGCGAGGTAATGGTAAATCACTAACCATAAATGTGTTTTGTACTACAATAAATTCATAAAACTTCAAGCCTATGCATAAAGGCATTCGTCTAAGTCAAAGGATTTAATAGTACAGTTTTCAACAATAATATAGTTTGTAACGCAGGGGACGATGTTGTCCCCAGTTTTTGTATGAAAAATGTGCATTTTCCCCCGAGTTTACATGTGAGGTTCTTAAATTTTATGGTCTGATTTTAATATTCATACATTATTATTATTATTAACCATAAGTCACCAGGAAAGTTTTAAAGCGCATTTAAAACCGTTTTAGTCCACTTGCATCAAGCGTAAACGTGAGCATAAAATCATGAAAGGTGCAAAACTTATATATTTGTTTTTACCGGTATGTAACAGAAATAATGATAATGATAATAATGATAATAATTTATTTTTAACTAGCGCCCCGCCCTCGCTTCGCTTCGGTTTATGTGAGGTTTCTGTAACACCCGTACATAAAACAGAATTTATTATATATAAAAGCTTCCTCTTGAATCACTATCTCTATGAAAAAAAACCTCATCAAAATCCGTTGCGTACTTTTAAAGATCTAAGCATAGGTACATAGGGACAGACCGACAGCGAAAGAAGTAGTGAAGCCAATTTACAAGTCATTTGATTCAAATAATTATACAACAAAGGTAATTACATCAACAACTACAATCATAATAGTTACAAGTATTACAAGCACTAACAATTCCAATTATTAAATTATTTATTACGTATTATATATTAACGATAACAATATACCTCACTTGGGAAGTATGCCCGAGTTGACTATGACTCCAGCGCAACGAACTCATCAAAGGTATACAACGAGCGCTGAACGAGCCAGCGTTATATCTCTGTAACCAGTAATACCAGACTATATGCGCGTATGACAGCCGGTAATGCAGAAAAGTCGAGTTGTTGCACTCTGACCCGTATGTAATAAAAACTGTCTAATTTGAGTCGTTTATTTTTTTAATATTTTTGGGTAAACCATTTTGGGTTTAAAAAATGTGTCGCTTTTGTTGCATTATTAATAAATATTATGTTATGTGTGAAATTTTCGGCATCGGCATTGGTAGAGTATGGCACGTTGGTAAAAAGACATGTTTGTGTTAAAGGACTTATCAATTAATGTAATTTAAAACAGAGAATTTGTAATATTCAACAGATTTATTCCAAAAATATATTTAAACTGGTACCAATTACGCCAAGAGGTGGTTTAAGCGCAAGGTCGTTTAAAGAACAGGAAATGCATATTGCATCACATCACATCAAGATTGATACTGGTGATTAGTAGGAGGAAGTAGGGAACGAAGAAGATTCTCTGACAAGAATTATCTGTTTTTGTTACGTTTGCTTTTGCTGAAATTACCGACCGACTTTTTAATAATCTCTACATAGTATAAAGCAAAGTCGCTTCCCGCCGTCTGTCCCTCTCTATGTACAGTGAAGGAAATTGATTGCTAGACCACTTTGGACTATGCCAAAGTGACACTGTAAATAAAATCATAAGTCTCTTACGTTTTGATTGATTACGTCACTTTGACATAGTCCAAAGTGGTCTAGGGATCAATTTCCTTGACTGTACGCTTTCTCTAATGTTAAACATCGAACTTGATTTAGGGAGTGAAGCTAAAGGACTTGGCTAAACTACTTCCCTAAGCATGTATAGAAATTTCTTACTAGCTCGTAACATTCGAAAATTCATTAATTAATTATTACATGTTTATTATTCTCCTAGAACTTTCGAATAATAATAAAGCATTTAAAAGTTGTTTACTTGGTTTTTCATATTTTTTGTTAGCCATCGAGACCTGACGAATAACAGATAACATTGAGCTTATGTTATCTGTGGGTAAGTATGACGATCCGTTTTGCGTAAAATGTAATGATTTATTTTCAAGATTGTAACGATTTGAAAAGTTCCTGATTTTTTTTTCATGCTATTCAGCACTAGTATTCAGCTCATTACCATAACATATTACTAGTTACAATGTTTATACATTGCTTGGGCAGTCGCCCGTACTTCAGTTTAGCCATGTCCTTTGTTTGGAAAAACTTTGACAGAAACGCGATTTAAGCGTCGGTTCACAATCCTCTTAGAGTGTATCTTCTTGTATCTCAACTGATAGCAAATCTGAATCTGATTGCAAAAAAACTTAAACTAGCTAACAAGATATAATATACATTCTAAACACATATCATGTACTAATAAAATAACGCCCAGTAATTTATCATAAAAATATATATAATTTATCAAAAACGTCTGCGGGAAAAACTACTATACTGTAAAACTTTCATTTCTCAAAAACGTGTTTGTGCTTAAATTACTACATAATACAAAGGTTACATGGGCTTGTTAAATGAGTAAGGTTATGTTAGACTAACCAGATAAAATTGTAAAATAATCTCTATGCAAGATAAAAATTTCAAAATGTTTATTTGGTGATACATTAGTGAACCAAAACTCTAAGCATCCTTCGTGTCTCAGAATTTTCACTCAGTGCTCCAGTTTCAACAAAGTCTCGACGCTCTTACGCTAGCTAGAGTAACCTACATCGGAGTTACAACACCGCCGCAAACCCATCTGTCTAATGCAACAGCTATTGCCTGGGAACGCCGCTCACTGCATTCATGTAATGCTAGTGTGCGCACGATTCGCAATACTAAGTTAATTCGCTAGGAATACTGTGGTTAGATATCTACATACATAAACCGACCCGTCCTCGCTTCGCTTCGATTTATGTGAGTTTTCTGTAACACCCGTACATTAACCAGAATTTATTCTACATAAAAGCCTTCCTCTTGTATCACTCTATCTATAAAAAATACCGCACCAAAATCCGTTGCGTAGTAAAGATCTAAGCATACATAGGGACACAGACAGCGGGAAGCGACTTTGTTTTATACTATGTAGTGATATAAACCTTCCGTGAAAAATTATCTAACTTATGGTGGAAACCGCATCAAAATCCGTTGCGTGGTTTTGAAAGACGGATGGATTGGAAGTGGTGACCGCCGCCCATGGACATTTGCAACGCCAGAGGCGTCACCAATGCGTTGCCGGTGTCGAAGAAATTAAATGACACCCTTTTTTAAAACCCCATATTGTAGGGTATTGGGAAAAACGCAGCAGGAAGCTCATTCCAAATACGTTCTGCTGTCTTACTTTAAATTTAAGTCTATTAAAAGGACGCAAAATCGTGCTCTCTAGAACAGGGCCTCTATTATTGGCGGTAAAAACCATATCGTATTTGACCTGTTACCGTATTGTCCTGACGTCGCCCGCCCTTATTGTAAAGTAAATAAGAGTCATCAAAACGTTGACAATACGATAACAAATCAAAGACGATATGGTTTTTAGCGCCTAGAATACATGCCCTGAAGTTATGGCTGCGTTTCCACCAGAGCTGTACGGCGTTGAAGCGGCGTTGCGAGGAAAAGTCCACCAATAGGATAGTGAAGCTAGTAAAACAAAATAATCCTATTGGTGGATTTTTCCTCGCAACGCCGCCTAAAGTAGGTAATCGACTTCTGCAATACTTATTGCCAGTCTAATTCGCGCTTAATAGTTTCCTTTCCACCAAGTAGCTAGTGTGCTTGTATCTTCCTCACTATAAAAAAACTACGTTCTAATCCAGTGGCATTGAAGGTTAGAGGAAAGTGCTCAAGGTCCCTCAAACAACTTTACGGCTAGTTTAATCGTATAAAGATTCATCGCGTCTATAAACTTCAGATGAACAATTTATATCTGCAATTCCGCGCATTCATGCAATGTTAAGCAAGATAATTTGTAAATTGAGTTGGTCTTTTAATGGAATGGCATCATGGTGTCTATTCAAATCGGTAAAACCATAGTGGCTTTGCCGTGTTATGGTATTGTTTTAATTCGGTCGCTATTACAACGCTCATTGAATACAAAACGGACACATTCCAAAATAATTTGCTATTCCATTAAAAATCGTATTCCAACAGCTTCTAATTTTAAAATGTAACACTGACTCATTTCGGATTGTGTCCGTTTTGTATTCAATGAACGACAAGTAAATAAGAGCTATCGAAACGTTGACTATATAATAACAAGTCAAAAACAATAAGGTTTTACAGTGTAGAACCTCAGCCCTTGTTCAGGAACTATTTGACCATGGGTATACATACAAAGTCGTTAAATGAATCTAACTTGTTCCTAAACTGCAGATGAACACTGGTGAAATTACTAGCAGTCAGACATTCTATTATAAAGTAGTCTTCGTGCTTTAAAAATATAAAGTAAACTCGGCCTTCTTTCGATCGACAACACACAACAAGTCTGACCTGCACCCGTACTGCACACTGTATTGTTCGGTGCCATTTTTGTATAGGGGATCCCATGAATTTTTAAATTCATATTTATTTTTATTATTTGGGATTATAGCAACCATAAAAATACATGCTCTGTGAAAATGTTACTATTTACCTATTACGGTACAGACAGACAGACAAACGGACAGCGGGGGCTTGGTAAGGGTACGGAACCCTAAAAACTATAGAGTTATTTGTTAGATTGAGGTACTGTTGTACGTAATATGGCAATTTGCATATATTTTTTACATTGTAAAATTTTTGAATCACAATGTCTAATAATCTTATTGGATGTTAAGTGGTGGTTGTTAAATTATTAGTATTATTACACACCTGTATAAAGGTTACAGAACTTACGTTATGCAATTGTGATTTGTCTTATCGATTATCATAAGTACTCTTATGTAATAAATGTGATCGAATGACTGACTTTTTAAATATGGCTTGGTTGCAGGTGTCAAATAACTTTTATAGGTCAAGTAGTTTTCATATATTCATTTTAATAACTAGCGATCCGCCCAAACTTCGCTTCGGTTTATGTGAGTTTTATTTTTTATAGATAAAAGCCTTTCTCTTCCTCCCCATCTCTTTCAGATATCCAATGAAAGAAAACACGCTGCAACATTAAAAAGTAAACACAGTAGACGGTACGAACAAGGACATCAAAAACTTGATGTATCACTTTACAAACCATAGTAATTACCAAACTAAACAAACTTAATTCTAACCATACACATTCTTAAACAAAAACGATAGGAATGTATATAAACAAACAAAAATATATACATATGTAATCTATAAAATATAAGTTTAATTTTATTTCTTAAATGTCTTTAAACAACTCGTGTTGGCTCATAATGGCTATACCTAAGTAGATGACTTATCTACCATGATTGCAAATTATAGAAAAAATCTGACAGATACATTTTGAATCATGAAATAGGTACTTACTGTGTTCGTCAAAGTTTTGTTAGTCTGTGGATGATCCCTCAATACCTATACCTATTACCTGTATCTACATGTTAATCATGAGATTATGTACGAACTTGCTTGTTGTTGATTTTTACGTGCAATAAAGACCTTACATACTCACATTGTTATATGTGTGTACTTAAAGTTGTACGTTTTGTATGTGTTTCTTTTGGAACACATATTGTGCCAGACTAATCGATGTTCTAAATTTATCTGATATCTCGGTAGTCTCGGTACTGAATACTAAATATATCACATTGACTGCTACAAGTAAATGGTAATGTTAATGTAACACAAACATCTTCATGAATACGGTATAAGAGACAGTCCCGAACCTGAACAAATCCATGGCAACTTTATGGTACGTTGTTACAGACGCGGCGGTGGGGTGCAAGCCGGCGCCTGCGCGCGCGCAGCCTCAGGAAAAGATCAGGTATTTCCTTCAATTGTATTCAAGCAGCCGTCGCGCGCGGTCGCCTATCGCATCGCGACCTTGAGCGATTACGCTGATAATAACGCGGTAAAACTATTTGCTTCTGTGATTTTATTTTCGCTGGACGTTTTGTTTTATTCAAGGGATTTGTTGATAAATTGTAAATAGGTTTTGTTTCCTTTTATGGATCGTGTATAGTGAGTGAAACTCATGTGTTTGTGTATGAGTTAGAGTTGTCGATACCGTGGTATAACTAGGTGATTTTATTTCCACGTTGGATGTCAGTTGGAAAATAATTGTAAGTTGTGTAAAGTGACGCTGTCGAACATGGATGTTTTTGGTTTCTGGATAGCTCGTTTGTAAATCAATGAGTGTATTTTCTGTCGGGAAGAGACAATACATTATAGGTTGATAACGTAGCCACATTTGTTTTAATGATTTTATGCACGAAGGCCGTCCATTTATTAAAGAAATGCAAACATAATCATAATCCTAAGGGCCCACTCCCTACTCTACCAATACTGTGTGCCTTTCGCTTCATTCGTGCCGAATCGTGCCAAAATAGAGCGAGTTTATGTACGACTCGTGTAGGATTAGTTCGTTGTTGTGTAATTGATAAGATTTGAATTTATTGACTGCCCTTTAGTCTTCCGGGTTGCGTTCAGGGGCTCTATTCCACTCGGCAAAACGATATTGATTTTGACATGTTATCGTATTGTTCATCACTGTCGAGTAAAGGAGCTATAATGTTGACAACACGATTAAATGTTTAAATCAATATGGTTTTACAGGGTATAATAGAGCCTTGATCTAGCTTTATTGACCTGATAGATATGTAATAGTGGCTTGTTTACGTTATTTGATATTCTTCTTCTTTAAATTCTTCACCACTAAAGGAGTTTGTTAGTCGTCTCCGCATACAACTGCCTATCTCTCTATCTTATTTGTTTACTTGTTTTTAAACAATTATGTTCAGTCAAGGAAGTATTCGATCCTGCAGCATGGTCATAACATGTTTACGCATTCTGTATCTCTTGACAATGAATACGTATAAACATTGCAGTTATGTTTTTATTCTATATAGCAACACATGCAGAATATTGGTCTCGAGGAAGGTTTTTATGTCAATGCAGTGACCGGTTTTATAATGTTCTTTATGTGATTCATTATCAGGTGCCTAAAGAGATTCAATTGTTTAAGTTTTTTATTGTTTTGCACGTCATACGCTCAAATAATCTAATGATTCATTCGTTTCTTATCGTGTACTAGTCGTTGCACGCGACTCCGTCCACGTTGACGTCGTTATCACGAGTAAAATGTACCTTATGTCGTTTCTCGGAGTTTAAGCTCTATCCATACCAAATTTCATCGAAATTGGTTCATCGTTTTTGGCGTGAAAGGGTAACCGACTCTGTTACTTTTGCATTTATCTACAATATTAGTATGGAGTACCTAATGATAAATGACCTTCGAAACAACAAATGACTTGTTAACGACTTGATTGGTTCTTAGAGTGTTATTAAGAACAAACAAAAGCGTGTTTTAACAAGTGCAGTAAGTAGTCACAGTATCGTATCAATGAAATATTATTTGTTCGTAGTGGAGAAACATTAGTAGGAAGGAAATTTGTTTATAACGAAAACAACTAAGCGTTTTGTCAATAACTCGCTGAGGTTAATATCATTGCGCAATTATTTCTGTGCGTCATGCTTACTAAAGCTAACTCGAGGAATATTATTTTGTTTACATCAATGTATATTTCACAACTTTGGATTAAAACAAAGTATTTAAGACTGCGCCGAGCGTACGCCGGATGCACAGTGGCGCCTCTCATTACTATTATTGTGTTTTCGAATAAACTAATGTATGTTCTTGAAATTGGACGATGTGTTTTTGTACTACAAATGAAAACACAACTTATAGGGTATATCACATAGTTTAATAACAATTCACCTTCGAGTTATCAACTTAACGGAAAAAAGTGGCCACCTTTCCCCGTTAAGCTGACTACTCAAAGGGTAATTGTTATCAAAGTTTGTTACGTGTCCCATAAATTGTGTACCTATTTACTTGCGCTACAAAAACGTATCGTCTGATTGCAAGGAAATTCTTTAGTTAATTAGAAAACACGATAATAGTAATGAGGGCGCCACTGGACGCTCGACGTTTGCTCGGTGCAGTCTTAACATTTGTAAGATTTGTCGCAAAGTAATAAATAATTTGAACTAAAAGCATTAAAATATATTAATATTTTTTAAGAAAGCGGTTTTAATCATCTCGAACTAAGACTCGTTACTTATATTATATTAAAACAAATAGTTTAATTATATCGTTAACTTTTCGTTACTATCTAAAATCCTTCCAGCACATTATGCTACTTACCATTGCTACTACATTTAATTTAATTTAAATTTGACCTAATTGTCGTACAAATTCCTGGCTAAACGTTTCATCTCATAACATAACGTTATCATCGTTCTTTTGATTTGACCTCGTGACTTGCTAACAGTTCTGATTGATCGTAGCTATGACAACAGCGATGACATAATGACTGTCATTTGCTGACCCCAATGTAACCTCGATGCCAAACTAGAATGCATTGTATGTAATACGATAACGGTGCAACACGACCTCTGTCACTTGTTACCAAATTGACTAGTCGTGTCTGTGGCAATAATTGCTTAAACATTATCTTATGTAAATAACAAGGTATTGTTTGGGAGTTTAGTTATCACGATTGAGAACTTACGAGGCTAGGCTTTCGAGAAGGCTTGTTATATTCCTATAGAACAATTATAATCATAAATAACTATATTAGTTTAGTGGAAATGGAATTCGTCTTGCTTGTTGTGTATCGACGGTGACTAGACTATTTTTAGAGGTCACAACTGTTGACGAAAGCGAGGTAATGTTTTTTAAACTTGTAAAAAATTGCGACAGTATACTTTTTGAGATTGTGATATCTTAACTTGCTATTATCAAAACGAGAATATGATGTAAACAACAGTTGAAAATTAATTTTAGGGTGCTGAGCTGATAGACTTGCAATTGCATTGAGTTGCTGTGCAACTTGTGCTGTAACATTACATTGAGCATAATAAAACTTGAGCATTTACTTAGCTAGAATGATCGACGAAATTTGCGTATCTATTGGTTTTTTGAACTGAATAACCAGTCAATATGCCGATTTTTTCGATCATTCTATCCAACGCTCTCTCTCTCTCTCATATGTATATATTTCCATCAGCGCTTTTATAGAGCTCAGGGTTTTAATGTAGAAATCACTTTGTCAATAATAGGGTCCTGTCCTGAGATTAGCGCGTTCAATCAATCAAACAAACAAACAAACTCTTCAGCTTTATAATATTAGTATAGGTTAAAATGTGTAGTCTATTTAAATAATTAAGGTCACTAGCTGTAACATATCGCTATGAATGTGACCGATTGACTTTTAAATGTCACGATCAAAGATAGAGTCAGTCATGCGGCGACATGACGGATAAACTAATAGCCTGGTAGGTCAAAGCACTTGCGATATTGTACATCATATTTGACATAAGGGTCATGCAGATAGTCTTGATGCTATAATAATGTTCTTTTTATTTATAGGTATATTTATTAATCTTTTGAAGGCCGTAACGGTAGGTAAGATGAGTGAGTAAAACCGCATCTTGTCATAAAAACTGGGCTAGACTCTATCCCACTTAACTCTTGTCGCTTCGTATCACAAGCGGGGGTCTTTCGATTTTCATTTTATTTTCTAATGTTGTATAGTCAGGAGATTAAATTTCGTACTTACCCATCTTAGGTCTAAAGTCAATCTGACATTCTACAACAATAAGGTTGAGTTTCCTTAGAGTTACAAATGACTAGATAACATAGTCTCCCAAAATGTCCCAATTAATTTGTATGGAAACTTCCTTTTTTGTTACCAAAATTCTTCCGTTCGTGGTAACAAAAAAGGAAGTTTCCATACAAATTAATTGGGACATTTTGGGAGATTATGTTATCTAGGCTCAGTATCATTTACCCTACCTACCTGCAATTTTTTTCGCAAATCGGAGTCGTAAATGAAATGTACAAACTTTTTTAGAAATGCTCTAATCACGAGTAAAATGTACCTTATGTCGTTTCTCGGAGTTTAAGCTCTATCCATACCAAATTTCATCGAAATTGGTTCATCGTTTTTGGCGTGAAAGGGTAACCGACTCTGTTACTTTTGCATTTATCTACAATATTAGTATGGAGTACCTAATGATAAATGACCTTCGAAACAACAAATGACTTGTTAACGACTTGATTGGTTCTTAGAGTGTTATTAAGAACAAACAAAAGCGTGTTTTAACAAGTGCAGTAAGTAGTCACAGTATCGTATCAATGAAATATTATTTGTTCGTAGTGGAGAAACATTAGTAGGAAGGAAATTTGTTTATAACGAAAACAACTAAGCGTTTTGTCAATAACTCGCTGAGGTTAATATCATTGCGCAATTATTTCTGTGCGTCATGCTTACTAAAGCTAACTCGAGGAATATTATTTTGTTTACATCAATGTATATTTCACAACTTTGGATTAAAACAAAGTATTTAAGACTGCGCCGAGCGTACGCCGGATGCACAGTGGCGCCTCTCATTACTATTATTGTGTTTTCGAATAAACTAATGTATGTTCTTGAAATTGGACGATGTGTTTTTGTACTACAAATGAAAACACAACTTATAGGGTATATCACATAGTTTAATAACAATTCACCTTCGAGTTATCAACTTAACGGAAAAAAGTGGCCACCTTTCCCCGTTAAGCTGACTACTCAAAGGGTAATTGTTATCAAAGTTTGTTACGTGTCCCATAAATTGTGTACCTATTTACTTGCGCTACAAAAACGTATCGTCTGATTGCAAGGAAATTCTTTAGTTAATTAGAAAACACGATAATAGTAATGAGGGCGCCACTGGACGCTCGACGTTTGCTCGGTGCAGTCTTAACATTTGTAAGATTTGTCGCAAAGTAATAAATAATTTGAACTAAAAGCATTAAAATATATTAATATTTTTTAAGAAAGCGGTTTTAATCATCTCGAACTAAGACTCGTTACTTATATTATATTAAAACAAATAGTTTAATTATATCGTTAACTTTTCGTTACTATCTAAAATCCTTCCAGCACATTATGCTACTTACCATTGCTACTACATTTAATTTAATTTAAATTTGACCTAATTGTCGTACAAATTCCTGGCTAAACGTTTCATCTCATAACATAACGTTATCATCGTTCTTTTGATTTGACCTCGTGACTTGCTAACAGTTCTGATTGATCGTAGCTATGACAACAGCGATGACATAATGACTGTCATTTGCTGACCCCAATGTAACCTCGATGCCAAACTAGAATGCATTGTATGTAATACGATAACGGTGCAACACGACCTCTGTCACTTGTTACCAAATTGACTAGTCGTGTCTGTGGCAATAATTGCTTAAACATTATCTTATGTAAATAACAAGGTATTGTTTGGGAGTTTAGTTATCACGATTGAGAACTTACGAGGCTAGGCTTTCGAGAAGGCTTGTTATATTCCTATAGAACAATTATAATCATAAATAACTATATTAGTTTAGTGGAAATGGAATTCGTCTTGCTTGTTGTGTATCGACGGTGACTAGACTATTTTTAGAGGTCACAACTGTTGACGAAAGCGAGGTAATGTTTTTTAAACTTGTAAAAAATTGCGACAGTATACTTTTTGAGATTGTGATATCTTAACTTGCTATTATCAAAACGAGAATATGATGTAAACAACAGTTGAAAATTAATTTTAGGGTGCTGAGCTGATAGACTTGCAATTGCATTGAGTTGCTGTGCAACTTGTGCTGTAACATTACATTGAGCATAATAAAACTTGAGCATTTACTTAGCTAGAATGATCGACGAAATTTGCGTATCTATTGGTTTTTTGAACTGAATAACCAGTCAATATGCCGATTTTTTCGATCATTCTATCCAACGCTCTCTCTCTCTCTCATATGTATATATTTCCATCAGCGCTTTTATAGAGCTCAGGGTTTTAATGTAGAAATCACTTTGTCAATAATAGGGTCCTGTCCTGAGATTAGCGCGTTCAATCAATCAAACAAACAAACAAACTCTTCAGCTTTATAATATTAGTATAGGTTAAAATGTGTAGTCTATTTAAATAATTAAGGTCACTAGCTGTAACATATCGCTATGAATGTGACCGATTGACTTTTAAATGTCACGATCAAAGATAGAGTCAGTCATGCGGCGACATGACGGATAAACTAATAGCCTGGTAGGTCAAAGCACTTGCGATATTGTACATCATATTTGACATAAGGGTCATGCAGATAGTCTTGATGCTATAATAATGTTCTTTTTATTTATAGGTATATTTATTAATCTTTTGAAGGCCGTAACGGTAGGTAAGATGAGTGAGTAAAACCGCATCTTGTCATAAAAACTGGGCTAGACTCTATCCCACTTAACTCTTGTCGCTTCGTATCACAAGCGGGGGTCTTTCGATTTTCATTTTATTTTCTAATGTTGTATAGTCAGGAGATTAAATTTCGTACTTACCCATCTTAGGTCTAAAGTCAATCTGACATTCTACAACAATAAGGTTGAGTTTCCTTAGAGTTACAAATGACTTGACATCTCTAATGACATTGACGACTTCAAGCATATTTTTCTTGAAATGGGTCCCAAATTAACGCTCGTGACCGTACAAAACATCATAAAAGCTATAACATTTGTGATGATGATAGATAACCATGAAGGTGATTGAAAAGCGGTGAAAGAATTATTTTTAGGAGAGGCCTTTGAAAATGGCGTATACTCATTCTAAAGTTTCTCGCTAAGACGTATCTATTTGTAACACTTATCCATCAATAAGCCATTCACCGAAATTATCACACAACTCATTGTATCACTCTACCCCGACATGCACAAATTACCACACTGCTTCAACTAACCTACTCAAATTACCATAACCCATTCACCCCTTTCAAACAACAACAAACTGCGGCGAATCGGTGCCGCGTGCCGAAAGTGGGCCTCCGTCGAAATGGTCGACCTTGCCCCCCTTTCGAGTTACGTGAGCGTTTCACCAATGCAACACTCGGACGTGCCGCTGATAGCTGTACACTTACAGATTGGCTTTTGTTGTCTAATACTTTTGTTTTTTAGACGGTGCGTTAGGTGGATTGGTTGTGAGTTTCTGTCTCGAATCGTTTTGGCTTAGGCAATGGGGTCGTTGAGACAGGTCAAATTCGCAAATTTTTAGAAGGTGATAAAAAGATAGCATGGATTAGATGAAGTGAGGTTTTGAGCAAATAATTCCAATCATGATATTTTAGTGGTGCCACTCCATGTCTTCCTGTGGAAGTCGTAAGAGGCGACTAAGGGATTAAAGGCTTGTAGTATTGTTAGGGGATGGGCTTGCAACCTGTCACTAATATACACATGGTAAACATCTTAGCCAGTTGTGCAAAATGTGGTTATAGGACGAAGGCGTGACGGTATGGATGTATGTATGTTTGTAGTGGTAAATATAAAATATTTAATCTGTACTATTGTCAGTGGATTTGGCTATCAGGCTCGTGCATTAATATTGCATCACTTGATGGCATGAATTGAACTCAGGTACTTTTAGTGGATGGGAATGTTTTGCAACTTCAACCTTTGATCCGATTGGTTGTAATAGTTATGTTTTCCTGGTTCGTCGATTGTTTTTTTGTTGTCTCAGCCGATCATGTTTTATAGTAATTTTGCTTGTAGGAATGCTTGACTGATTTTATATAGTTTGTTTTTCCTTAAGTTCAGTTACAGTTTACCTATCACAACTGCAGTAGGGAGGTTCGACTCCAAATTGCTGTGATATTCCAAAGGGAATTATTATAAGCGTACTTTATTTAAGTCCTTTTCGGGTCCTGTTTTCGCTTAGTGTAGAACAAACTCATCAAGGAAGTCAGTGTAAGAGAGTTACGTTCATTTACACTGACTAGGTAGAAAAGGTATCTTATAACGTAAATCTTTAGGCATTATAAAAATGAATGGTTTCCACAGGTCTTCGAAGCCCCGGCGGCCAGACCGCGCAGTGTACGTGCCCCGCGCCCTGCGCACCGCCGACAGCGGCCCCGAGGACAAGCCCCCTCCCCGCGCCGCGCGCCCCCCCCCGCGGCGCCCGCGCCCCCCCCTCCCGCGCCCAAGGAGCCGCGCTCGCCGCCGCCCCGGGACAAGTCCCAGCCGACCACCCCGCGCCGGTCCATCGACAAGACCTACTGCAACGTCTACACGCCGCCGCACCTCCGGAACGCCAGGTCGGCCCCGGGCGGAGACCCGGCCGAGCCCGAGAACGAAACCGTGCCTTCAGGCTGCCAAGTGCCAAATAGTGATAGTGCAATATCATAC